>JAYKKI010000034.1:20510000-21207500 GCA_039881145.1 Druceiella hillmani | reverse complement strand
TAAATTAGATAGTGAATAATTATAAAGGAGAGTACTGGTGAGAATATTCTATCTTCGTATATTTGCTAATATTAAAGTGCAGTTTAATGTTTAGACTCCATTAGCGAGTTGAGTCAGTGCTACTATGACGTAAGTGAAATTTATAGTAGCGTACAGTCAAAAATCATTAAGATAGGATAATCTATCGTAAAATATTTTTGTGCAATCGAAAAAAAGTTTTAAGTGAAACATGTAAAAATTGAGGCACTTAAAATAAAGTAAATTAATCATTTTCATTTTGAAAAAGCGTTCTTAATTTTGTTCTTTACGTACATTAGGTAACTATTATTTTGAAACAAACAAGAAAAAATAGGTTTAAAATATGACTTATAACAATAACAATTCGCATATACTGAAAATACATTTAATAACAAGTGGTCTACACACTGATTAAATTCAGAATACTGTATGGTTAGATTAGAACAAAAAATAATATCATAAAATTACGTAAATTTGAAGCAAAGCAGTCGGTAAATATTAATTGCTTCGTGTAAAAATATGACTCATAACAATAACAATTCACATATACTGAAAATACATCTAATAACAAGTGGACTACACCCTGATTAAATTCAGAATACTGTGTGGTTAGATTAGAACAACAAATAATATCATAAAATAAAGTAACTTTCAAACGAAGCAGTCGGTAAATATTAATTGCTTCGTGTAAAAATATGACTTATAACAATAACAATTCACATATACTGAAAATACATTTAATAACAAGTGGACTACACATTGATTAAAATAAGTAGACTACACCCCGATTAAATTCAGAATACTGTGTGGTTAGATTAGAACAAAAAATAATATCATAAAATAAAGTAACTTTGAAACGAAGCAGTCGGTAAATATTATTTTTTTCGTACAAAACAAATATAAGCAGAAATAAAATAATGTGGTTGTTAATATGATTTCGAAACCTGAAATAATTAAAAATAACATACATGAAAACCAGGCAGGTCAGTTAGCGTTTTGAATAAACATTCAATGTTATAATTGTTTGTACAAAACATACTACAGTTTTATTTCACGGGCATCTAAATCTAGGCATTCAAATATACAGTATGCCTTTGTTGAAAGTCACGTTTATTCAACTAAATTTACGAAAAAAAGATGATTAACAATTTCATAAAATTACATGAACACTTACATAAATAAAATATAGGAGCGATACCGACTGTGCCATTTATTAATATATTCCAATGAAAGCTTTTTGATGCAAAAAGACAAATTGAATTTTTTTTGTTTAAAACTTTGTTAAATCGTAAATTCTAAATATACGTACATTACAAATACAAATTTTGTTAATAGCTAAAAACAATTTCAAGCCAGATACTTCATGAAAAAACATATTAGCATTGCTTGTTTTGATTTCTTCTTTTACCACAAGTTTCACAAAAATGAGTTTTATTAATATTCACTTTTCGATTAATGTTCATACCCGATGACACTAAATTTAAAAAAAAAGTTCAAGAGCCTTTATTTATATAAAGCTTTCCTATCCGCTTTCTATCCGTTCGAGTTTAATTAAAAAAGGTAAGCTTAATTAAAAAAGGCGAGCTTAATTAAAAAAAGTTAAAAAATGAAACTAAATTAAAAAAGTTTAAGAGCCTTTATTTACGTAAAACCTTCCTATCCGCTTCCCATCTGTTCGAGCTTAATTAAATATGTTAAGCTTAATTAAAAAAAGTCGAGCTTGATTAAAAAAGTAAAAAATTACACTAATTATAAAAAAAGTTGAGCTTAATTAAAAAAGGTAAAAAATTAAACTAAATTTAAAAAGTTTAAGACCCTTTATTTATAGAATGCTTTCCCATCCGCTTCCTATCCGTTCGAGTTTAATTCGATTGTTAGTTAAAAGCTAGACGTTGAGTGTAATTAAGTTGACATTGCAACCGTCGTAAGCTTTTAGTCTTGAGCTTTTATAAACAAAATCGGAACTTGGACGTTGAAGAAGATAGAATTTAAATAAAAGTATTAAAGAAAACCTTTATTAACATCTTTTTCTCTAACACATTTAAAAGCCGAGTAAATCAGGATGGATGATAGCAAACTCATTGAGATAATGGAAGGGTATAAATTCGCTCAAACCATGACTCAATAAGCTTTTTAAGAAGCTTTTTCTTCACTATAGTACTCTACTGCACTTTACTTTTGTACGGTAAGTGGAGAGCAGAACTTTCAAGTCTTTTTTCTTTCATTACGTCCATTTTTCTTTTGTTCCTAAAAATATTTTTCTGTTTTGCAAAACATAGCTCGGTTCCACGGCAGTGAGTGGCGCAATAGCGTTAATACGAGTAGCAATTTCACTTTACCCGGAATATTTTAATACTACTCTCGGCACAATACATGAAGAATGCACAATCTAGGTAAACGTTAATATAATTCCAAGAAGGTGTCCACAATTGTTGGTATATATTTTATATTCTTCTCTCTACTTATTTAGAATAAGTTAGAGCTACTTTTTTCATATTGACAGATCTAGTATAGAAACTTAGGGCTAATTAATTCGCAGTTTAATTCATTTTAATATGTTGTCAAGCGATGTAAACCGACCAAGTATTCGACATGCGTTAACCTAGAATTCCATGTGGATCTCAGAGTTAAGTATTGTAATTGCAGTAATTTTTTTCTTAATACGTTAAGAGTAAAAAAACACTCAGGTAACGCACACACAGTTCATTTTGAAAAAGATTACTTCGTTGACGTCATATTAGAGGCCGCACCCGCGTGGAAAAAACAATTTTGTCGAGTTTTACATATGTGGTATCATACGGTTAATTACTAGAAAAAATAGTGATTTGTGATTAAAAATTTCTAGGATGTAATCAAATATAAGAGCTTTTTTCCAGTTGGCTAATGAATCTTAAAAATGAGATGTGAAATATTTCTCCTTATTTCTTTTATGCACAACGATAAGGAAGACATTTTCAGGTGTGGTCGGAATCGGTGATTAAATTTCCATCGGCCCAATGTGTATGATGTACTTCAAGGGGTGCACGCAGCTAATTAAACGTCTTTCGTCCCCACTAGCGCCTGTTTAGTTGAATATGGTCTATCTTTTCTCCATCAGCGCATTTTAAAGCAGTCCTAGTTGCTTTGATTTCTTTGTATAACTGATATTTTTTAATATTAAATATCATATGTTCTACTTTCTGAAATTACTGTCGGATTGAATTGTCGGCCATCTACGATAGTTACCGGGGAAAACGGTGTATGCGTATGATGCGTTCCTGATACGCAGTTGCCTTTAATATACCGTGACATATTAACGTAAAATAATTTAATTAAAAAATATTATACTCACTGGAAAGCACTCTAAGCTCTTTTGATAGTGATGGTATTTCAATTTTAATAATGTGTATTTATGATAGAATTAATAAGTAATTAAATAAGTACATTATTAAGAATATTAAATAAAATAAGTAACGCCATCTAGCGGAGTATAGCAAAATTATTTTTAATACACTTAGATTGTAATTATTGTTTATAACAGATTGTTTCTTTGCTGCTTTTATTTAATTTAAGTAATAGTTTTTAGTGAATATTTTAAACCAATTATATATTTGTTTAAACGGTTCCACTATAAATATTAATGTGAAAGAGGAGCCAAGTTTTGTACTATATTAATTTGTTTCGCCGATGAAAAAAATTCAGATTACCGAATTCTATATTAAATTAAATTGTAGTTTTATGGCAGCTGTTTATTTTTTAATTCTAATTTAACATTGAACATGCCAATAACTTTTAGTTAAAAGATAAAATTTACAAGCCAATTTCAGTTAGAAAATTTTAATTTTTGTCAATTTTTAATTAATTAACATATGTTAATTTTAGAGGATAATTTCATTATAAACAATATTAAATTGTTTAAATTTTGGAGTCACCAACTTGACCGGAAAAAGTAAAAGGCTTGAGAAATTTGGCTTGAAATGGTATGGCTAATTAAATCCACGATTTGCACCTACACGAACTTGACCGGTAAACTGCTGTATATCTAGATTCTTGACTTTTCGTAAATAAACAATTATCTTTATGCCAAAAATTACCCGTTAAGGAGGAGATAGCAAATAGAAACAGAAGTCCAAGCAATTATCGGTACCCGTACGCAGATACAAACGTAAATCCTCGCGCATTTGACAAGCAATTATGACGCTTGACATATCTGACAATTATGACACTTGACATATCTGTCAATTATGACATTTGACATATCTGACAATTATGAAATTTGACATATGTGTCAATTATGACATTTGACATATCTGTCAATTATGACATTTGACATATCCGCTAAAGCAATTATGACACTTGATACGACTTTAATACGGTATTCGAAATTTTCTTTTAATTCATGTTTTATAATACAATTTTAGATATCTTTAATTTTTTCAACATTTGTAAAGAAATCTTCTTTCATTATCTCTCTTATTAACAATTCTTAAAAAAAGTTATTCATATCATTGAAGCTAATAATAACATATTTAGACTTATCTGACAAAATACTAACATTTAAATCTTAATAAAACAATTTAAAAAGTGTACTGTTTTTCCTCCTTTTCTTTATAAGCGATCAATCATTTCCTAACGCTAATCTTACATTTCCTACGGTATTTATAAACATTTTACTAATTAACGTTTAAAGAATTTGATAGTCTTCCCTAAATCGATACTTAAAACAAAATAAAAATAGACAAAAACAAAATAACGTAGTAAAACCTATACTTATCCACCGTAATCAGCATTTTATCCATGAGATTGAAATTGGTAACCTTTTTTCCTTTTTGGCACTTGATTTACATATACTGGCATAAAAAGTCCAATAACTGCTGGTTTATAATGTAACTACACAAATAAATAGCTGCTCATATATGATGGGCCTCTGTACTCGTATATCATCATCCACCTTTATTAGGAGTACATGCATTGTATTTGAGAGTACAATGGTGAATTTGTATTTAGGGGAATTCCGAATACGGCCTCAGGCTGTGTTTTGTAATTAATTTTGGCAACCTGATCTACGTTACAAGACACGTAAACCTAGTTAGGAAATAGATAACAAGGGAAACAGAGGTCATAAAAGGTTATTATTTTTCTATTTTCCTTCTAGTGAAAAGTCAGTTTTTAGGAAGTATGGTAATAACTATAGAGCACGATTTAAGGAGCTATATGTATCCAGATTTACTTAATATACTTAGTAGCGAGGTTAATCTTAAATATCCTGAATTATACTACCCTTAAATTGGGTTAAATCAAAGATGGATTGCGGGTAATTATTACATCAAGTTCTATCTAAGTCAGTCAAATTCATCGTGAATTACAGTCAACGAAAATTGAATGGTCATACGTATATTATTTGTTGAATTGTGAATTTTTTTGGGGATACAAACCCAAGTGGATTTTATAAAAACTGCGTCATTATAAAACGGATTAAATAAAACATAATTTTATGATTTACTAACCAGACAAGTTTACTCATACATATTCGTATGTACTAAATTATCCTGGACATGGACTAAATTAAAGCCTTGTCATTGTTTTGACACCTTTTCATTATAAATGTGTGAGCGGCATTTTGTTCATTCATTTTTACGTACGTAAAAAGAAATAAAGTCTGTTTGTTTATTCGTTTGTTCGCTCTGATCTCGGAAATGAGACATCCCATTTTAAAACTTTATTTTGTGTTAGAAAGCCCATCATAATTTGAAGAAGGTTACAAATTATTGACTGATCTTTCCGAGTATTCCTGCTGATGTGCACCCGATCTCGATAACTTATATCGTTTGGTGAACAGTGCGGAAGCGTTTAGTTACCGCGGGCAGATTAGCAGCATAATTAAGATTATTCTACGGAAGCACAGCTACTAGTTTAACAAAACAATGAACTGGGTTACCTTCAAACCGCAGAATAACGAAGTTTTGTTTACGAAGCAAACAAGACCAAAGTTGATTTACAAATCGGCTATTGAAATTCATTGTACTGGACCTTTGTTTATTTTTGGTAAACTGCTTCTACACAATTTTCAAAAATGTTTACATTTTTGATTTATATTTTCTTCAAAACATAATTTAAAAATACGTTGATTTTTCGTTATTAACGGACAAAGTTACGTTGCTTTAGAAATGTTTAAGCCTTCAAAGTTTTTCCTATGCTGTGTATTGGCGCGCTAAGGAGATTATAAAAGTGCTAAGGAGATAACGATAGCGCTAAGGAGATAATAATAGCGCTAAAGAGATAATAATAGCGCTAAGGAGATAATGATAGCTCTAAAGAGATAATGATGGCTCTAAAGAGATAATGATAGCGCTAAGGAGATAATAATAGCGCTAAGGAGATATTAATAGCGCTAAGGAGATAATGATGGCTCTAAAGAGATAATGATAGCGCTAAGGAGATAATAATAGCGCTAAGGAGATAATAATAGCGCTAAAGAGATAATGATAGCGCTAAGGAGATAATAATAGCGCTAAGGAGATAATAATAGCGCTAAGGAGATAATAATAGCGCTAAGGAGATAATAATAGCGCTAAGGAGATAATGATAGCGCTAAGGAGATAATAATAGCGCTAAGGAGATAATAATAGCGCTAAGGAGATAATAATAGCGCTAAGGAGATAATAATAGCGCTAAGGAGATAATGATAGCGCTAAGGAGATAATAATAGCGCTAAGGAGATAATAATAGCGCTAAGGAGATAATGATGGCGCTAAGGAGATAATGATAGCGCTAAGGAGATAATAATATCGCTAAGGAGATAATGATAGCACTAAGGATATAATAATATCGCTAAAGAGATAATGATAGCATTAAAGAGATAATGATAGCGCTAAGGAGATAATAATAGCGCTAAGGAGATAATGATAGCGCTAAGGAGATAATGATAGCACTAAGGATATAATAATATCGCTAAAGAGATAATGATAGCATTAAAGAGATAATGATAGCGCTAAGGAGATAATAATATCGCTAAGGAGATAATGATAGCACTAAGGATATAATAATATCGCTAAAGAGATAATGATAGCATTAAGGAGATAATGATAGCGCTAAGGAGATAATAATAGCGCTAAGGAGATAATGATAGCGCTAAGGAGATAATAATATCGCTAAGGAGATAATGATAGCACTAAGGATATAATAATATCGCTAAAGAGATAATGATAGCATTAAGGAGATAATGATAGCGCTAAGGAGATAATAATAGCGCTAAGGAGATAATAATAGCGCTAAGGAGATAATGATGGCTCTAAAGAGATAATGATAGCGCTAAGGAGATAATGATGGCGCTAAGGAGATAATGATAGCGCTAAGGAGATAATAATAGCGCTAAGGAGATAATGATGGCGCTAAGGAGATAATGATAGCGCTAAAGAGATAATAATAGCGCTAAGGAGATAATAATAGCGCTAAGGAGATAATAATAGCGCTAAGGAGATAATAATAGCGCTAAGGAGATAATAATAGCGCTAAGGAGATAATGATGGCGCTAAGGAGATAATGATAGCGCTAAGGAGATAATAATAGCGCTAAGGAGATAATAATAGCGCTAAGGAGAAAATGATAGCGCTAAGGAGATAATGATAGCGCTAAGGAGATAATGATAGCGCTAAGGAGATAATGATGGCGCTAAGGAGATAATGATAGCGCTAAGGAGATAATAATAGCGCTAAGGAGATAATGATGGCGCTAAGGAGATAATGATAGCGCTAAAGAGATAATAATAGCGCTAAGGAGATAATAATAGCGCTAAGGAGATAATAATAGCGCTAAGGAGATAATAATAGCGCTAAGGAGATAATAATAGCGCTAAGGAGATAATGATAGCGCTAAGGATATAATAATATCGCTAAAGAGATAATGATAGCATTAAAGAGATAATGATAGCGCTAAGGAGATAATAATATCGCTAAGGAGATAATGATAGCACTAAGGATATAATAATATCGCTAAAGAGATAATGATAGCATTAAGGAGATAATGATAGCGCTAAGGAGATAATAATAGCGCTAAGGAGATAATGATAGCGCTAAGGAGATAATAATATCGCTAAGGAGATAATGATAGCACTAAGGATATAATAATATCGCTAAAGAGATAATGATAGCATTAAGGAGATAATGATAGCGCTAAGGAGATAATAATAGCGCTAAGGAGATAATGATAGCGCTAAGGAGATAATAATATCGCTAAGGAGATAATGATAGCACTAAGGATATAATAATATCGCTAAAGAGATAATGATAGCATTAAGGAGATAATGATAGCGCTAAGGAGATAATAATAGCGCTAAGGAGATAATAATATCGCTAAGGAGATAATGATAGCACTAAGGATATAATAATATCGCTAAAGAGATAATGATAGCATTAAAGAGATAATGATAGCGCTAAAGAGATAATAATAGCGCTAAGGAGATAACAATAGCGCTAAGGAGATAATGGTAGCGCTAAGGAAACAATGATAGCGCTAAGGAGATAATGATAGCACTAAGGATATAATAATATCGCTAAAGAGATAATGATAGCACTAAGGATATAATAATATCGCTAAGGAGATAATGATAGCGCTAAGGAGATAATAATAGCGCTAAGGAGATAATGATAGCACTAAGGATATAATAATATCGCTAAAGAGATAATGATAGCACTAAGGATATAATAATATCGCTAAGGATATAATAATAGCGCTAAGGAGATAATGATAGCACTAAGGATATAATAATATCGCTAAGGATATAATAATAGCGCTAAGGAGATAATGATAGCACTAAGGATATAATAATATCGCTAAGGAGATAATGATAGCGCTAAGGAGATAATAATAGCGCTAAGGAGATAATGATAGCGCTAAGGAGATAATAATATCGCTAAGGAGATAATGATAGCACTAAGGATATAATAATATCGCTAAAGAGATAATGATAGCATTAAAGAGATAATGATAGCGCTAAGGAGATAATAATAGCGCTAAGGAGATAATGATAGTGCTAAGGAGATAACAATAGCGCTAAGGAGATAATGGTAGCGCTAAGGAAACAATGATAGCGCTAAGGAGATAATCATAGCGTTTAGGTTATAATCGGTTTGATAGTTATAGCACTACGGTAACTAATATATAAATATAAATGCATTATTAAATTAATCCTCAAATATTTTTGCTGTTTTCAAAATCATACAAATAAATTTGTGGCCTAAATTTGTACCCCCTACAAAAAATAAACTGTACATTTGTATTTTTATGATTTAATTAAACGTTTTTTTAATATAACAATAAGAAAGACTATTATTATTTAATAGAAATATTAGTTTTAAAAAATATTGTTATTAAGAACTTGGACATTTTTTGTAATAATCCCCTTTTTTAAAGATTTGAAAATAAGCAATTTTCTGAATTATATATCAAATATTTCCAATACTTATTTTGAAAAGAAATGCTATATTGACATTTCGAGGAATAATTTAGTTTTAATAAGAGTAATAAACTCGCACCGCTGTCACATATCCACGAGGTCGATTTCATGACTTAGTGTTTGAATTAAAACGGCTCCTGCAAAACCATGTTTCTCGATTACTATCAAGAACACGCATGACCAAATATTCCTGGTTTAAACGTTAACGTTCCTGGTTTACGTCTTAGTATTGTTTACTGTTTTTCACATGGTCAGTTGTATGGGACCCTGCCACATGTGATACCTAAATATGTTCTTTTTCTGAGTAAAGGAATATTTCAAACACTCCCTATATCTATAATAAAGTGTACCCGTGCGAAGCGGAACTGGGTTGCTGTCCAAAATTATATTCATGATTATTAGCTGCTTCAGAGCAAAACTGACTCAATTTCTAAGAAATCTGAGCAATAAACTGCAATTAAATACCAGTGCGTCTTACGCGTGTTTTTCTACCATACATAACTAGCTGCTCGTCTCCGGGAAAGAGAGTCACCAAAACTGCCTTTTGTTCTAATCACATTCTTGGGTAAAGCATATTTACTTACAAGTATTTACAGTATTCTCAACGGTTTAGTTATTTATTTTGTGTTTTACCTTGTAAAATAAAAAGTATTATAACAAATAATACTTTTGGTAGCTGTAATGTTTGTTAGTCATATATATTCTAGAAACTTTATTAATTTAATCGTCACAAAGTTATAATAAAAAATAAATTATAATAGACAATCTCTAATAATTAGCAATAAATATTACTTTGGGCATAAACAGCTTATAAAATTAATATCACATGTGGGGAGGCAATCACTCTCAAATGAGTAATACTTTTTGTCGAAGTAATTTAAAATATTAAAAACTCGGCTAATAATAGATATAATGCCGACATCTTGATCTCGTTTTAAAAAGGAATGAGGAATGTTTATTACTATCGCTTATATTATACGATGTTAATGGCGACCAAACGTTACAATCTGCACACACATAAAATAAACCCACAATTCTTAACTGATAGATTTAACATTTTTGAGTTATTAAATCATTTCAAATCACATATCACTACTCTGTATTCTATAAATATATATTACAAATGAATGGAACGATTCAAAAGAAACATTTTTCTTTATTTTCAGACTAGAGTAGAGTTCGATACTAGTTTCTCTTTTTTTGTAGCTTTGAATGTTCCAAGATTTTTAATTTTAATTTAATGGTGTAGATGTATAACAAAAAAAACTTGCTCAGCACGCTTTAATACCCTTAAGTTACATTATTGCTCATCATCTGAATACTAGTAACTTAAGAAATACTATTAAATTAATAATTATTATGATACTATTAAATATAAGATAGTGAAATTTTCAAGCCGATAAGCCAAACCTTCGAAAAAGAAAACAGATTAAATGTTTCTCATTATAAAATTAAAATGCTTATTTGATCTCTCGTATCTCCACTTATAGCGTGACGAGGTTACATCGTTACCTCTAATATTCCAGTTTGTCCATGAACAGTTAACTTACATTCAATGATTATATCATAGATATTTATCAGGGGTCGTATCAATCGACACCGACCTTGTTCCTATAATGATACTGTTCAAGGTTTCTATTAGAAGTAAACTCGAAACGACCATGGACATTCTATTTCTTTGAAGGATAGAGATAACTAAGATAAAAATTTCGTATCTTAAGATGTAGGGAGAAGCCAGAAAATTATCGACATTTGTTTATTATAAAATATTCTTACTATTAAACAACAGTAAATAACAATGCTATCCCTCAAAATTGAAGGATCATAATGAAAAAAATGTGACTGCGGTTAAATCGTCACTTGTATGAAATGCTCTATGAAAATAATTTTTTGCCGCAAAACTTTATTTATTTATTTTTAAATTCAGCTACATTTTGAGATTTATTTTTTTGTTTGTTTTGGTGCCAGTTTAATCATGGCAGATAAGTATTCCGAAAAAATATCCAGGACTATAACAACCATTAATTAACTATTATTTAGAAAACAAACCGGTATATATTATGAATAGACTTAGAGTGCATTAGATTTTATGATGCATTTTGATAAAAAAACTATTGAATATATTTGGCGTTAATTTTGTAGAAATTCATTATTCACAATGTAAAAATCCTACAATTACCAGAACAGGTAATAAAATAACAAACAGCCTTCAAAAGCGAAAGTAAGATGACCCACCCGAATCTGTTGTAATACAACGAAACCTAGGTCGTGGTAAAGAACTTAAAGAAAGTAGAAATAATACATGTAGTATTATTTCTACGTAGTTTCGTTTAATTGGGAGAAAAAAACTATATAAAACGCCCAAAAATATTACAAATTGTTAAAAAGCTCTTACCTGCAAATAACCACAATAATACCTTAAGTTATAGGGCGTATTTATTCTGATTTGTAAACATCAAACAATTGATTCGACAAAAATTACTTGACCTACAAATTCCGAGCCCTTCGATTCGTTAGCGGGACGACATTGCTTAGCGACCTACATCCACTGTGCAGCACTCGACAGGGACAGTCTAGTGGGTGTGTATATAGAGGTTAACCGTGCTTTGTTTCACTGACTCGAACAGTGTTTGGCTTTAGGAGCCGTTCGGACTCAGGGACTTCCCCTATTGTTAAACTTTGTCTGTATATCTTTCATTTTATTTTAAACATATACTGTTAAAGGTTTACCCTTTTGTTTGTAAGGCGAATGTTGATGCCCACCAAATACTTTACCGAGTACTGCTCAAACTATGTCGATAAACCTCCGGCATTAAATTCCGCCACATTTTCATTTTGTGTTCGCTGGATATACAAAAAACATTCTGCAGCGTTTTTCTGTCGCACTTCAAAATGAGAGACGCCAGGGCGTTTCTCATTCCGCTTTTGAAGGCTGTCTGGTATTTTCGGATTTTCTTTTAATTGTAGGATTTTAAATAGTTAACTTTCTGTTGAAAACTGGTTAGCTATTATATTTGTTTTTTTTCTTCTGAAATACCCTGAAATATTATCTCATATTTGTGACTTATAAGTAACTCGTCCAAGGTTCTATCGAAAGTACCAAGGCTTGAATCGATAAATGACAAAGTATTTATGTTGTATGTTAATAACTCTTTGAATAACAAACAAATATTTACTAAATTTCAAACTTATTATGCACTAAAATACAGAATAGTTTACATCCCAAAAAGCACCTTTAGCAGATACTGTTAATGATTTAGTTCCCTAAGCAACTTCTTCAGCAAATCATTAATTACCTCATCAAGTTGTCAATTATTTAATATATATATTTTTACCAAACGATTTTAAGCATTTTAACATGTCATCAAATTCGGTTATAAGTCTATTTTTGCGCGGACAGAGTTGCGGGTGACAACTATGCATAAATAAATAATAAACGCAATAAATTCATTTTGATAATAAGAAGAAGTAATTATTTACAAAAATATTACTGGTTTAAATGATGTTAAGTGTCAACTGAACTCAAAAATACTGTTTATGTATTTACATATTATAAAATCACAAAGCAGCTATATCTGAAAATCGAAAGACGAAATGGCAAATTATAGTCATGGGATTAAAAACAAACTGCTAGAATCTAGTAAAACCTGAAGGTATATTATCAATTGGATATCATTTTTGAAAATTGCGAAAAATTAGAACTTTTCTTTGAGTTAGCACATATAATTTTTGAAACACTTTTGTTATTGATCAGTGTAAAAGTACATAGGTCATCTTTTGCACATCTATTTTTCTGTTAGTTAGAATATCATGCAAGATATGATTTAAATGAAACTTTAATTATCAATTCTTAAAGTCTAGTTTAAAATCTAGTATATTTTCTACTAGACTTTAATATCTAGTCTATTTAAGCTATCGAATGTGTTTTTAAAAGAATTGAAATTGAATTGTCTCAGTTTAAAGTTTAAGCTAAAATATAATTATTTGCATCTCGGTTAAGGAAGTCTTTTGATGCAAGCATTATTACTGGAAAAAAATCTACTGTATTAATCAAAAATCTCTACATGTGCAGCCAAACGCAAAGCTATTAAATAAGCATAAAACGTATTTATACACAGTATCAAATTAAAAACAAGTGTGTATGCCTATATTTATGCTTATTCAGTAAGTATCTTCATCCTCTCTCGCGTTATAGCCAGGTCAGAGGAAACCAGAATTCTACAAGTAGCCCTGAATTCCCTTGAAATTTTAGACCATTCTTCTCCGTTGGCTGGTTATCATTTTCAATTTGGTATCCTCATTTTTCTATGATCTTTTTCCATCTGATCTTTCTAGCCAGTGTCGGACTGGCCTTTGCCAGCCGGGCCCTAGTCTGCGCGGCCCCCGATCCTATCTATACCCTGGCCCTGACGAGTTACATGTAAAATAGTGCATACATACTTAGAGAGAAATGAAAGGGAAACATTTGAAAAATGGGTGACCTTGAGGTCATCAACTTCCTGCTATTTTCGAGGTCAAAGCGCTCAAAAATATTTCTGAACGTAATTACTGAGCTTTTGAGCTCAAGGATATGATTTTTTGGTTAATTTTCGTCCTCGAAAAATAATAATGGCGTTTTTTTATGTTTTTTGAAGACAATATTTACAGAGCGATTAACTGAATTGGGGCATTCGATACTATTTTTTTGTACAAGATATAATGTCTATTCAAAAATATTGCTCCATTAAGATATTTGAAAGTTATTTTGAAAAGGCACCATTTTGAAAACTTTTTATGGCAATATCTTCTAAATGAATTAACAATACAGTCATAGCAATATTCTTCTAAATGAATTACGGTTTCGAGTTTTTAAGTAATTTTTTAAGAACTATATTTATCTGAAAATTAGTAATATGTATATTTCATTATTATCTGATAGTATCCCATATATCGTTATCCCAGGCTTGTGGAGACCCACTTGGGTCCTTCCAGCCCAGTTCGACCCTGTTTTCATCTATCCATAGGTTTTCTTCTGGGCTATTAGTTTATTAAGTATGGGAGGTGATACATATTCCACAATAACAGTACATACAAAACGATACGCTTCTCCACCGTATCTGTTGGGTTTCGTGTTATGAAGATTACTACAGGTAAGATAATCCAGTAAATATGATATGCGTGCTATCTCTGGTTGAAACAAAATCTCCTAAAAACAAAGTATGCGACGCGCAGTATACACCAATCCAATATTTTGTTCCTGAAGTGGGTCGTGGGAATCTCGTCATGTCGCCTGCGCACAATAATCGCAACGTTTTAATTGGGTTGCGGCTGCCCTCTCCCTACAACATGAACAGTCCGCAAAATAAAATGAACATTTTGTTATTAAACACCAATTAAAATAATTATGCTGATAAAATATAACTTGCTTTCCGAATTTTTTTGCACAAAATATTTCTTTTAATCAAATCAAATAAATTGATTTTTGTCTCGAAATGAAATAAACATTCATTACAACTTTGCATTAATTGTAACAAATACATCTTTTATGTAACTGTCTTCTTCGGTGTCCTGCTAAAAATCCATCATATGTATGATGTTAGCGGTCTTGTATTTACAGTCTATTATATTAAATCCCATTTCCTCCAGATACTCTACCTACCAACATTTCAACGCTTCTTTGCTCGATCTTTCGTATGTCTTCTTTCTTAAATTATTCTTAATATTCGATGAGAACTTTTTTTCTTCATCTTTTCCAACGGTATTTGATTCAGTAATGATCCTGGTCTCATTTTTATTATTATAATTAATTATATCCTTATGTTGATCAGCACATGTTTATTAGTTGACAATTAACTCTCAAAATAATAAACCAGAATTTGGAGTTCTTTCCCGGTCTGTTACGCGAGTAGAAAGATACCCATAGGTTCGTATATGGCATACTCGTATCTACATCTATCGCGATCGGATTATCCCCGATGACTCTCGGTTGCATTCGCTTAAGTCAGTGTTCAAAGTACAACCTTAATTGGACTTATCGTGCTTTTCGATTCACGCCTTTAGAATCAAGATAGTGGAGTAATTAGGTGATTCGCTATTTCTAGTTATGATTCTAGTGGTTGTATTTTTTGTTGATTATTGTTTATATTTGTTGTTTGTTAACCTAAATGTTTCTTTTTGTTTTATAATAAGTTGCTCGATGTATTGGAACTAAACTTCAAGTTTAGCAGGACATTTATTTGGAATTTTTATGTTTTAAAAAAGGTTTGAGAAGAGTTATCTTGTTTTTTGTTCCTGGTCAGTTTGTACATAGGAACTATTTATTTATTTTTTAAAAAATTGGGTTTACCTAAAACATTGTATACGTGCATGCGCTATAAATATAAAAATTGCTTAAAGACAAACAATATGCGAAGTGGACAGAAAAATAATAGTTTAAATTGACAATACTCTAACAATTAATGATGATAATCACATTTCAGAAGCAATCAATGGTGTAAATAAAATTTAATTAATTTGTGATGTAACGTTACATTAAATTAACTAAAATTACTTACGCATTTGGAAATAATGTAACTTACGGTTTTCCACAAAAACATGTTTAATGTAATTAATTTAGTATCACTAGCAACAATATTAAGGCCTGGATGTCATTAGAAATATAGGTACGAATTAAACTTAAAAATTTATTTATTTTTATAAAAGTGTGTTTTATTATTTTTAATAAAAGACCCTAAACAAACAAATAAAATGTAAAACGTTAACGCTTTCAATGTAAATTAACAACTCAATTTATATTGAGTTATTCGTTCTTTACGAGCAATAAATTTAGTTCCTCTCCAGGCCGTTATTTTTATTGTATTCTTGGTTCCGAGATTAAAGGTTTTTTTAAATAACACTCATGGCAAGTCTCAGTTGGAAAGGGGAATTCGTACAGTTTCAGACTACATGTATTATTTATACTATTAAGGAGAATATAATAAAGGATACACGTTTGAATTGGTACATCGCGGAAAATAATCATGAAAATACATTTCTGCGGAATAGTATAGCTGATTTCTGATAGAAAATGAATAGTTTTATTTATATAATATTACATTTAATTTTGTAATGTAAATAATACAGTCGTATTTTCTAATAGAAACTCGATTATTGATTAATTTAGTTCTACGACATTATGTGCGTATTTAGTTTCTATGGCGTAACTACTCGTGCTGCATGAGAAAAAAAACTAAAACTTGAAGTAATTAGCTGGGAGAATACATTAAAATACATAATCTATTGTGTCATTTCTTAAAATATATTTACTAAAACGAAATAACGTTGCAGAGAGATGCCACAAGCATTGTAGTTTTTTTTTTCTATAAGTGATGAAAAAAACTCAATAAACAAAAGTCGTTCTATTTTAAATTTATTTTATAGGTACCGTTTGTGTATTATCGAAACCAATTACATCCCTAATAAACTTATTCTATATTTTGATGTAATCTATTTTTTTAATCGATTAAGAAAAGTGGGCTACGGAATATTGTTATATTGTTACAGCAAGCCAACTTCCACAAGTTTTAAAGTCCAAAGTGCTTGTGCTCGAAATACATTATTTCAACGTCGACGCAAGGGATAAGCGTCCTCAAGTACAACTACACCCAAAGCCTCAAGGCGTCCTCAAATCGAGTTGGCCCTATACGGCGTAACCCTTATTAAGCTTTGAATATTGAATAATTCAAGTATTATTTTGCAGAAGAAAAAAATTTTATATGTGTTTCTTAAGTTTTCTCTTTTAATGTGGGTTTCTCTTTATGATAATGTGACAAAAATTTGTTGTTGTATTCATTGCTTCCTCCTCATCCTCCTCGCGTCGTGTTCCTCATTCCTGAGAGTCGTGAACTCACCGACTTGAAGTCAATTTTGCACACACGATATCTCTCCATCTGTTTCGGTCCTTAGCGGTGTGGAGTACCTCATGCAAGTTTGTGCCCAATGCCGAACGTATTTGGTCAACCTACCTAGCTGCGCTCCGCCCCCTTGGTCGTTTGCCATCCACCTTGCTGGTAATCATCAGCTGCTCTAGATTATGTCCATTCTTCCGGGCGATGTGATTTGTGAGGTGATGGATGTTTCCGGGCAAGCAGATAGTGGAAAGCCTAGTCTTGATGTTAAGCTCACAAAGAATGGTTTTTTTTTGTACGAAACGCAGTCCATGGAATCTGAAGCATCTTCCTCCATTACCACATCTCGAAAGCGTCAATGCGGTCATGTTCGACCTTTTTTATTGTCCATATTTCCGAGCCATCCAACTAAAGATGGAGAAGACCAAAGAGCTCAGAAGTAAAATTATATGTTCTGATATTCCGTGATATGTTCTGATGCTTCC
The DNA here is from genome assembly GCA_039881145.1 of Druceiella hillmani. NCBI lineage: Eukaryota > Metazoa > Arthropoda > Insecta > Lepidoptera > Hepialidae > Druceiella > Druceiella hillmani. The sequence goes on along the minus strand of JAYKKI010000034.1, from coordinate 21,189,699 downwards.
AAATTCTGTATAGCTGGAACATCACATTTTTGGCCATACCGATGTGCCTCCTGATTTCCGTTTCGCAAGAGCCTTTTCATCCCGTACACCAGATACATTAGTTCGAAATCAACGCAAGACATAAGCGTCCTACAGTTCATAAACACCGAACGCCTTAGTTGGCGCTATACGACGTAACACTTATTCAGCTTAGAATACTGAGTAATACGAATATTATTTCGAAGAAAAATAAATTATATTTTTGTTTATGTTTTTCTTCAGCTTTTTTTAAATTTCGGGTTCTGTTTATGATAATATAACATTTACATGTAATTATGACTGAAAAAAATGTTGAAAATAAAAACACTGCGTTGCAAAATAAAGTTATTCTCTGCAAAATAAAAAAATGTTACGAAGGTACTTCGCATTTATATCATTATATCATATCGTATTTATCGCATTATTTTGTTATAAATTTGTTAATATTACTTATCGATGTATAATTATTAAATGGCAAATAATGATTGAGTATAATAAACTATAAATGAATGGGAACACAATGAAGACATCGAAGAATTTAATTTATTGATATCTAAATACATTTACATTCAAATATCACGATTGCACCATGTATGGGATGGAAACATGAAGGAAAATTTGAAATAATTTTATAAATATTCTTGAATGGCATTGTACTAAGCTTTTTAGCTTTCGAATGAACAAAAATAAACCACCATAAATTGATGTACAAGAGGTAACATTTTTCTTTGCCTTGGAGAGTTACCCCTTGCCACATTACACCTAAAACTATTCATTATTACATAATGACAAGATTAACTTACCTTATCATAAATTGTCTACTTCTAATATATTATAATCAGTTCTACCCACTACCTTTCACATATAGTATTATCTAAACTAATAATATTGTGACCATATTATAAATAATATTAACCGGGACTTTACCCGTAGGTCTTTATCCGTTGTTAATAATTTTGACCCGACAATAATTTTGCTTTTTTCAGTGTTCCAAACAATGTCATTTAAGATATATTTTTTTCATTTTGATTCACCCGTGTTAAAAATCTAGGATAAATCAGAATCACTTAATTTTTATTCACAACTAAATGAAACTACGTATTATGTCTACTTTATTTAAATTATTAACCTCGACCTAGGTTGCGTTTCATAACAACATCTTCAGGTGGACAATTTTTAAAGAGAGTATCTTTACAAATTGCCCACCTAAAGATATTGTCATACAACGAAACCTAGGTTGTGACTAAAGAGGATTGTCAATTTCCTGCTTGGAATTTTTGAATTTTTTTCTTAATTACATTATAAACATATATTGTAGTACTCTTTCCAATTTGCGTCTAATGGATCAAGATATAAAGAGAGATCTTTAATGCAACAAATTGCGTTTGATATCAAACCTTACATCGACCTTCGCAATGCATATTCCGTTCTGCGGTCGGGACTAATGGACCTAGTCCCCATTTTATCCCCAGGTTATTACGTAATGATGATATAATTCGTTACCAATGTAGTGTAAATCTATACTTTATAAATAATATTTAATAGTTTTAAGAGAAAAAGGGATTTAAATGTTTATATCACGTACTTGTCGGGGTTGTTATACAGTATTTTAAAAGAATTAAACTGTGTCTGATCTTCGAATTATCAATTGATTATTGTCGATACGCTTAGAAGATAACTACAGAGTTGGTCTAGCGGTTTGTGGCATCTAGTTAAAAGGACACAAAGAAATAAGGTTTTGGGTTTTTCTGTACACCTATTGTTTTTTATCGTTTGGTACTTTACAAATGTACAAATGTAGAAAATCAGAAAATAAAAAATTATATTTTTCACATAATAATTCGAAATAAAATTATAAAATAATGATTCTTTTTCAATTTTTTTTTACGATTTTAGGTCAACTGGAAGTATCCTTCAGGTTTTAATGAGTATCGGAATGTGTGATAATTTGATTTAATTTTTTTATTGCATTCTGTTAGGACCTAGATTTTTTAGACTTAGATTTTTTAGTTGTTTTTGATGTAAGGTTGTATACTTTAGTATTTGATATTAACTGTAATTTGATGTCAACAAGCAAACAGACTGTCAGAACCGCAACAAAGTGACCATATAAGTGATCCATTTTTTTTGTGCTACGGAAACCTTAAAATAAAGTTTGTTATATTTTAAATATAAAATCATGTGCGAACATTTTTTTAACATAAATTTTCGATCTATGCATTTTTTTATATTAACCAAAATAAGCATATCCGCTTTTGTGAACGTAAGTTTGTATGTGTATTTTAATTATATTGATCACTTCTTGGCAAGAAATTAAAATCGTTGGAGTTTGATATATATTTTATCAATTTTTTTTAGTTTAACACAACTTTTAATTCGTGCATACAGAATTACTTATTATTTAATAAAGTGGATAAAGTTTTAAGGACAATTTAAATATAGGATTGGTAATAAAAATGTACTTTCATCAAAAGATTTTCACACTTGTTTTTATTCATTTATATTAAAAATCTAAAAAAATAAAATATTTACATTTAAACGTGTTTTTTCATCAATTTATTATTATATTTTATTAACAAACAAAAAAAAACCAAAAAATAATTGAATTTTCAAAATATTTTTTCTAATTTTTTTTTAATCTAGATATACTATAGCCTTACAACATGCGTCGAACACGAGTTAAAAACAAACTAGGTTTAGTAGTATGATATGAAACGTAAACAGATCTTCGTTAAAAATTATGCGGTAAAATACCAGGTTATACAAATCACAAAGTTTAACTGATCGTTTTTTATAGAATATTGCATTTTCCGCAAAGTAAGAACACTCACAATTACAGTTCTAAACGTATCCTTTAACCTTAACTCGTTGCTTTACTACAAATGTGTGTCATAGAATTTATCAAGTTAGTTAATTTTAAAACATAGGTCACGTGTAATCTGTGTTCTATTTTACATACATTCTAACTATGCCCCGTGGTTTCACCGGTATCGGATTGTTTTAATTACGGGTTCAATTACTTTTACGTATGATCTTTACAAAATCTATTCCTTGTTATATACAAAATCGTTGGCGTCGAGAGTATATCGGCGGAAATACTCGGGATCATCTCTCAATAAATACTCTACTTCTGTTACATTTTTATCACTGCTCTACCTCTCAATGTCAGTTAAACGTAACAGAGCCTATAATTATCATTAAAGTATGCGCTTTCCAAAACGAAGCATTTTTAATTTAGACGTATGATTCCACAGATTCGCGCGAAAAAGAAATAAACAAGAAACATTTTTCCCTTTATATATTAAAATAAAATTCAAAGGGTTTTATTTTAAATATAGACACGTTTTTATAAAGATGCGTTTTATTTGACTTAATTTATTCGAGTAGTATTGAAATAAATCTAAAATGATTTTACGTTCGATAAATTGCACCTATGGGTTGTTACTCACTCCGTTGGTAAATGTAATTTTCGTTAAGTGCTCGTAATCTGCAAGTTACGTTTTGCCTAATCATTTAAAGTCTCATAGTCAATTTATATATCCTGTTAATTTTATCTTGTCTGTTACGCGAGTTTGTCAGTGCCTTGCAATTTTTTTTAATTTAAGTCTCACCTTATCAAATTCTGCAGGTAAATTTTTTGATCGATATTAATGTACCTTCCTATATATGGCGGATAGATATTTTGATATGAAATTAATAGACTATCTTTTTATTTTGAAATCTCGTCTGCAAAATATTAAGCTTCCAGTTTGCAACGCTTTATCTCGCTCCCCTGTAAGTTTTGTAACGGTACCATACAAATTGACAACATCTTAATATGTAGTGAAATTTGTCTTTTAAACTTTGATATTCCAGTACTATGTAGATTCTTTTTTTATTCTCTAACTTAATTAAAATAGACTTATTAAATGCCATTTACTTCTAAGCTTCTTAACTTAACTATTGTAAGCAATTTTTTAATAAAACTCATATCGATGGTATAAAGGACGAAGTGAATTAAATGAAAATTTTCGTTAAATGAAATTGACAGGTTTAATTTTCCTTTATTTCTTGCTTCCAAAGATTGTTGGTTTTATAAATTTTAGTTAGGGATAATATCGCAATTTACATTACATATAAGACACGCAAATTACTGTAACAGGAGGAGATCTTTTATTCATAATAAGTTTGAAAATTAAAATTAACATGGTATGTTTTCATAAACTGTCATCCAGATTAGTGGCGCCAAGAGTGTTGTTGAAGATAGTAGTTACGATGAACTAATAAAGTTAAGATTTACGAATTTAGGTTTCGTTAGTTCCAAAAAAAGGTTTAAAAACAGGTTTGTAATTTTTAAATCTTACTTGTATTATCTTAATATTTAATATATTTATTATAATCGAAATGAAAAAGACTACAGTAATTGTTGACACTTAAATAAATGAAAATTAAAGAAAACAAACATTAACTGTTTAAATCATTTTAAACGCGATATTATTAAGTAAACAAGAAAACAATAAACTTAGATAATAGGCCTAAAAGTATTCTACATATTATGCAATTAACATAGCAATGCTATTAGATAGAAAATAATAAGCTATTAATTCAAATTCAAAACGTATACTGTTAATAAAACTTACATTTATTCCACGAGATCAAATAAATTTCAAGGTCTCTCCAGATGCCCAAAATAAAACACTCGAAAAATTAATTATTCAAATCACAATACACAAACACAATACAAACTATTCATTAACAATGGAACTATTCAAAACCGGAACCTTTAAAACGAGCAATAATCGTAACAGTTTGACCAAATGTCACGGGACGTATCTTGCGAAATAAAATACGCGGCGTTTGGCGAAAACTCTTTAAAGCTCAAGAACGCTTTTCCAGAGCAGTCTTGCCCAGATGGAGAGCAGACTGTAACTGAGAAGGCTTTGCAATATGTCGGGACTTATATACATGCAGGACGTCGACGCTGAAGTGAGCATGTGAGCAGCTGCGTAGAGATTGACAGTAAATGGATGTTAATGTAAATACTGTTTGGTGTGTAAAATGATTTTTGAAGAGTATAAGGAAACATGGATTATTTGAGTAAAATGTGAATGCCGTGGATTTTCAAATTGGCAGCGTTAAATGTTCACAACAAAAATAAGTAAACTTTTGTGAAAAATAAATATTTTATGAATGGCTTTCGTTAATTGATTTTCTTTTGCATTTTGAAATTTTGAAACTTCGTTCATATCCGCTTTGTATATAAAGTTACAGTTGAAATTTTCTAGCAAGTAAATAAAATTATGCTACATGATAATAAAGTAGTTCGTGTTCTAACAACTTGCGTTTTTAGTATTTTCTTTAAATTAAAACTATTTTACGATTACTGATTAAGATTTATGAAATCTTAAAAATGTAATATTTTGGTAACTGAATAAAGTTTTATTTACTTATTCTATGAAATAAATAAAATATTTCAATAAGATAACAAAATATTTAATGTCATCAAAACAGGTGTGCAAAATTTTGTTAAAAAACGAGTAGACATATTTTATGGTCATAATGAAATTTTTTGTTATTAAAGAGATTAGAGTGAACCTTTTAAACTCATCTTCATTACAAAAATACTTTTTAAAATTCTATAAAAAATACTTTACACAGGAATGAATATACATATTTTTTAAAACTAAAAATTAATATTTAAAGTAATAAACTTAATTATCTATATCTTAAAAGTTTTTTATTGTCTATATTTATAAAGTAAGATGAGATGTTTGGTATATTTTTATTTGGTCGATCAGGTCAAAACTATTAAATACTTTTAAATTAGGTTGCTATTGATTTTGTAACAGTTGTAACCCAAACTCTTTTAGTTGTAACTCTAATTCTTGATAGTAATCAGGTTTTCTGGAATTTTCGGTAATTTTAATATTTAAAATTATCTTTTTAAATTTTTCGAAAGACTTTTTTAGATCTAAACGTTACGAAGAGGTAAACTTCGAAAACCAATATAGTGATTTTAATTTAAACTATGTAATATTTCTTAGATCATTTTTTATAATTTGTAAATTTGATTATATAATATATACATTTGTATGCTAATATAACTAGCACTTCCAATTATATATATGTGTATGCTATAATAACTAGCATTTCCAATTATTTCAGATTCTTCTTAAAATCGTTTGATCTTTTGTACACGCTGTATTTGAAATTTTATCAACAAAACTGTGAATAGAATTTCTGAAAATTAAACATTATTAATAAATGTATGACTTGAAATGTAGATATACACTGAAAATAAATTTATAAAATATTTTATATTTTACTTTAGCCATCTTACTAAGAATAGAATTTCTACTGGGAATCAGTAAATAACATTAATAAATATTTATTGGAAAATAATTACTTTAATAGGCAAAGATGACGAAAAAAGTAGTGCCCTATGTTATGTCCGGTTTCCATTTTCCATTTCCCTTAATCCATCTTCCTAAAACTATAAACCGTGGGATCCAATATCATATACATGTTTCGAAGTTGGATAGTAGCATTAAGATTACCAAACAGCCAGGATGGATTTATATTATTAAAGCTAGTCTTGCAAATACAGGGTTTAGCTTTGCCAAAGCTAAAAAATTACACCGCTGAAAATAATATTTTAAAGTTAAAAATAAATTTAAAACGTAAGGGGATCAATTATTAAGGTTTTCCCCGCGGCTTTGCTTGCATAAATTGTTTTTTCATTAATGGAGCGAAATGTTTTCCCAGTAATTGGGCCTCAAAGTAAAGATTAAATATTAGTTTACACTTTGGACTGAATCATTGTAACATGCTCGAAAATTTCTATCCATTACTTCTTGAGTGTTTTCTCGAGTGCGCATGACTCGGCTATTGCTTGACAAGTAGTCCAGAAGAAATCCAGTTTTTAATATGTATCTTAATAACTATAATAATGAAAGTTTTATTGAAATAAACTTAGTATTATTTACATGCCACTTTAACAGACAGCCAGATAGAAAGACAAATAATGTTACCCCACTTTTATACCAATCGACTGCGTTGCTAAAAAGGGTCAAATGTAATGTTATGGGTTAAATCAAAAGGAAACGTCCAATTTTTTAAAGCTTTCGAAATACGATTCTGACAATTTTTATTTATTTGTTGAAATGTTATTAAATTTTCTTTAATTTCAATGAATTTATAGAAAATTGTTTCTGAAAAATATTAGCCTTCACAAGTTCAGTGCTGACGATGGACAAGTTTTTTGAGCCGTGTGCATTAGCATTTATACGAATACATGCACACAATTTCTTTCACCGGTATATTCTGAATCAATTGGAAGTAAAAAATTGTTTACAGATGTTTGTCACAAAAATTAATATACGTAAATTTTTACAAAAATAGTATTTTGTATGATAATGATGAATTGTGCAATGGGCTCATGAAATGGGTCTTTTGGTTAACCCAAGTAAGTCAGAAGCTATCATCATTGGTAGTCAAGGACTGACTTCTAAAGTAAACCTATCTAGTTTAACGAAATTAGTGCAAAATAGTACAATAATACCATACACGTCAACTATTAAAAATCTGGGCCCTCAAGTAAATGATGTTAGTCGTCGTGTTTTACACGATACACTCTTTGAAACGTTTTCAAAATTTTCTACCGACTAAAACAAAAATCTACCTTTGTCAAACACTTTTATTACCATTAATTTATTATGGAGATGTATGCTATCCTGATCTTAATGAAGAATATTTGTGCAAGTTGGAATGTCTTCAAAATTTATACATCCGGTACATCTTCGCCCACAGAAAATATGATCATATTTCTTATTACAGGTCACTTCTCAAATGGCTGAAGATTCAATGACATCAGAAAAATCACGTCTCTCAATATTTTCAAAGATCGAGTGAAAAAGTCCTGCCTCTCCTGAAACCTTTTCCTCTGTGTCTTTCCCATCCCAAATCATGTCAATATTTTTTTTTACTTTACTTTTGTATTTTAAAAAAAAATGTTTTCGTCTAATGTGCTATAAAGAATTTTCATTGTAAAATCTCTTACAGTCTACCAACTAAATTTCAATACCAATTGTTATGGTTGACTGGAAGAGATTGCTTATGTAGCAATAAGTCCGCCATATGTACTATACATAAAATTTATAAGTAAATAACCGTGATTTTATCGCAAATTATGTAGCTTGTAATTTTATCATTGATTGTTAATATAATATTGGTCTTTCATAATTAATATTTCCTGTTATATCATTTTCTAATACAAATCTTTAGAAGCTACATGTTACGTATGATAATGAACTAAAATTACAATAATTCGATACAAATTTGTAAGTTACTAGAAGGGAAAATATACATTTTACATTTTAGGATAACTTTTATACTTTCGAAAGAGATTATGAAATGTTTACCAAGAAAGCTTAATATAAAAGCCAGGCGATGTATATTTATAGATCTTACGTGCCCTCTTGCGAGTCACAAGAAAAGGGTTAGGTAAATACCGGAAGTGGTCTTACCGGATGTTACGAATACACCGGAACTTGAAATATGGATGGTATGGTTTGAATAGATATGTTCAAATTTATTTTGGGCCCTTATTTATGTTTGTTTAAGTCTTAGTTTTGCATTGCGTCACGAAAATAAGCGAGGGCAAAATGTTTCCACTTTCTAAAGTAACTAACATTCCGACTCGTATTAACGTATCGAATAAATTTCGGGGAAGTTTTCCACTTTAACATTTACGATAACGTCAACTTGTAAGTTTTCCGAATTGTATTAACATATCGAATAAATTTCGGCTTTCAGGGAATCGTATTCACTCGACAGAGTTTACATAGTTATATTTTACAGGTTGGTGCTTCAATTAATGTACAAAAATTCATGAAGTATCGCAATATTTCATTTAAATGGAATGTATTTTTAAAATTAAATCGATTTTCCTTAGACTCTCATTACGAATTTTCCCTAAGGAAATCACCTTATTGATGCACCTTTGAAGCTAGAAAATTTTGAAAAATATCCTTATTACAAAATCAGACGCCATTTGAAACTGGTCAAATCGGGCAAAGATAAATTTATTATTGTGCACTGGAATCGTAACATTTACTTTCTGGTCAACAAAAAAAACGGTAACAGGTCTGCAAAATAATAGTAACACTTAATAGTTTGAAAAAACAAAATTAATTTTTATAAATAGTCATTTATTTTATAAATATCAGTATTTTCAAAATTTCCTAATTTTCTTAAAATAGGAATTCCTCACGTTTACAGGATACCGCGTGCCGCCTTTTATATTTTTAAACGCCCTCTACACTACTCGCGAAGTTACCTCGACGAAGTGTTCCTCCGAGTTGATCGGTCTGAAGTACGCTACACTATTCACACTTCGTCTAACTTCGATCAACTCTGCAAGTAGTGTAGTGTAGGTTTTAAACCTTGTTAAATATTAACAGTTTTTTTATGTGTCCCCTCAAATTATAACTGTTTTAAATCGATGCAAACAAATTTTTAAAAAATCTTGGGAGTGGTGCCTAGTGACCATATTCATTTAAAACGATTACTGGCACACTTAATAATTTTTTATCTCATAAAATTACTTCAGAACCTTTCGTTTGCGAAACCCACTTGTTTTGCAGATGTCTTTATTTATATTTAATTTCTTCTAAATTAAAATCAAGAGTGAAAGTGTTTTGAAATAAAACTCTTTAAAGTGTAAACCTTTTAAATTGACGCAAACAAATTTTAAAAAAATCTTGAAAGTAGTGTTTAGTAACCATATTAATTTAAAATAATTACAGGCAGGTTGAATTATTTTTTTATCTCGTAACCCGCCTGTTATGCAGTTTTGTTTGTTCATATTTCATTTCCTTCTAACTTAAAATCAAGAGTGAAAGTGTTTTGTAATATAACTCCTTAACCTGTAAACCTTTTAAATTGATGCAAACAAATTGTAAAAAATCTCGGAAGTAGTGCTTAGTTAATACATTCAATTAAAATTAATATGGGCACGTTTGGCTATTGTTTAGTTCGTAAAATGACTTCGGAACCCTTCGTTTACGAAACGCACTTGATTGCCTATTTTCTTTATTTACATTTTATATCCTTCCAACTATATCTGAACACAGTGTTTCTAAAAAACAGTGTCAGATGCGAAATTAGCTAAATAGTTAAGTACACGTATTTCTTAATATAAATGTCTACTTCGCAGAAATACACACCTTTCACAACATATATTTTACACACAAGATGTATTTTAAAAACTAACTATGCTCATAACTTCGTTCGTGTGGAACTTTAGAAAATGTCATCGAGTTAACTGTAAGGTTAAAGGTTAAAATAAATATAAGATCATAAACAATAACTATAAATATTTTTCAAGTAAGTGAGTTTTGTATCGAATTTTCACATGACTGTATCTTCTTTTCTAGTCGGTCGATTGCCAATAAATAAATGTATGCTACCACAGATCCTAAAAAAGTCAACAATTAAAACATAAAGATCCCTTCAGTAGTTTTAGCGCGATACGCGAACAAATCAAACGGACAAGAATTCCACAAACAACATTTTTGTTTTCTATTACTCTGTTATGTCTCCGTATATTATTTTGTCATAAGCGTCTTCAATGTACAGACGTATCATTGTACAATTTTGTTACACGTATAGATTGTTTTGAATGACAAACACTTTACATTTTGTATGACCCAGCAGCACGATACGTTTATTAGATATTTGATTACAGGTATACTTTCTCTCTCAATAGTGTCCTCGACCGAGATAAAAGTGACTTATGTTTTAGCGTAAGCCTAAAGTTGAATTACTGTATTTATCTGGACATTTTCTATACTTCAATTATTAAGCCAGCATTCTCAGTTTTACTATTTTTGAACTTCAAATCCCAGTATTAGACATTTGATTACTGGAATAATCTTAGATTAAACTTTAAGTTGGATCATTGTCTCGATATTTTGTATTCTTCATTTCTTAAGCCAGCATACTCGATTTTACTGCAATTGATTCTCTAATCCCAATATTAAATATTTGATAAAAGGTAAATTTTGTTTCTCTTCATCCCCTCGACCGGGATAAAAGTGATTTATATCTTAGCTTAAACTTTAAGTCGAGACACTTTCTATATAAGTTGGCTTTCTCATATTTACTATACTTGAATCTCAAATTCCAATATTAAATATTTGATTACAGATATAATTTCTTTCAAATAGGACAATCTTAGCTTAAATTTTAAGTACGAATCATTGTGACTCTCTCGATATTTTCTATTCTTCAATTCTTGAGTTAGCATACTCGGTTTACAAAAAAAAAATCAAATCACAATATTAAATATTAGATAATAGGTATATAAATTTCTCAATATAAATTTCTTGCTCAACAGTCCCCTTGACCGGGATAAAAGTGGCTTATATCTTAGCTAAAATTTATTGTAGCTATTTATATATTTTATATATTTCCATTCTTAAGTCAGCTTTTCCGGATTTGCCATAATTGAACCTCTAATTCCAATATTAGATATTTGATTAAAGACATAATTTCTTTCTCAACAGTGCCATTAACCAGGATAATCTTAAATTAAAATTTAATTTGAATCGTTGTGACTGTCTCGATATTTTTTATGCTTCAATTCTTGTGTCAGCATACTCGATTTTACTTCAATTGAGTCTCCAATCCCAATATTAAACATTTGATAATAGGTAAAATTTCTTCCTTGAGAGTCCCCTTGACTCATATCTTAGTTTAATCTTTAAGCTGAATTATTGTAGCTGTCTCGACATTTGCTACATTTCAATTTTTAAGTCAGCTTTCTCGGATTTACTATACTTGAATCTTATATTCCAATATTAGATATTTGATTACAGATATAATTTTTTCTCAAGAGGGCCCTGGACCAGGATAATCTTAGCTTAAACTTTAAGTCGAATCATTGTGACTGTCTCGATATTTTCTATTCTTCAATTCTTGAGTCGGCATACGCGGTTTTAATTGAATCTTAAATCCGCATTTTATACTTTTGATTACACATAGAATTTCTTTCTTAAGAGTGCCCTCGACTGGGATAAAAGTGACTTGTATCTTAGTTTAAAGTTTAAACGGAATCATTTTTGTCGTCGAGATATTTTCCATTTTTCAATTCTTAAGCCCGTATAATCTATTTTACTATAATTAAATCTCAAATTCCAGTGTATATTCGATCGAAGCAAAAGGTTTATATATCTAGATCTAGTTTTTAATCTAAACTTTAAGCTTTATGCCACAGGAAGACCCGTCTAAATCGGACGAATAGATTTTGCACACTATTTATATATTTTATATATTTCCATTCTTAATTCAGTTTTTCCGGATTTACCATAATTGAATAGTTTTTGCACACTGCTTTAGTGCAAAGATAAATAGGACATTTTACACTTATTACAATTTAAAAAATGCCTTCAGCTTTTACCCCATTCCAAAAATTTTCAAAACACGAAATTATCTCCTTGAATAATTATGTAGAACCTTATTTACTAGCGCTATCATTAATACTCGTTCTAAACAGCAAATGTTTCAAATTTCCCTAAATTTATTGGAATTTCTCATAAATAACAAACATGATTTTACTTAAATCTATTCATTGCTTTACGAATAATTGCGAAATGAACCCTTAGAAAACTTTATATCAAAATTATAATAGAAATTTGCAAACACTTCTCTTTGAGAAAACTATCAAGAAATTAACAATGTCAAATTGATTCCCAAACACTTTGAGCGACTTATTAGGACGAATCCAAAGATGCTATGGCCCCTCGTCACGTGTAGTCGTCAAAGAACCCTCGTTCCGAGTCGGATTAAGATTGCGCGTGGGCTCATCTGTTAGTGAACGTTATTTTTTCCCAATTTCAGTTTTCTACGGGGTTATTTATTTATAAACTTTAATGTACACAAACACATATGTACTATTATAAACTTTAATGTACACAAACACATTCATTGCATTGATTGGAATCTTTTATAGTTAATTAAATAATATTAAGGAAAATACTTTGTGATGTGGGAACTGGAATTAGCTGTGTAAATTGAGAGCAGATTTTAATTCAAAAACTTTCATAAAACAAATAAAAAATTTAATTTGTAATCACGAGACCCAAAGCCATTTTGTGTGCTGCATTTTTTATTATCCACTTTTAATTATATTCAATCAGTCGACGCCTATCCACTTTTAATTATCCACTAGATACTTTAATTACATTATTACTCGATGTCCAAACCGTTTGTATCACGTAGGCCAAAATCAGATTTTCTGTGGTAAATTTGTTTTAAAATTATCTACTGGGTACATCAACCACTATGAATGTTCAGTTCATATTTAGTCACGTATAAACATTAGCATATTATACATAGTCTCCCTATTACACTATTTACAAATATTAATATCATTTTTCGCATTTTAAATTTATTGACGGGCGAAAACAAATTGTGAATTTAAAAAAAAGATAATGAGATTTAGAAATATGAGTTTAGGAGAGAAAAAAAAATTCGAAATCCTCCTTCTCCTCCGCTCTGCAAGCCAAATGACCTAGTTCGTCGGCGCTGTTAGTATCAAGGGTAAGACTTGAGATGATCAGTCAATAAAAAAGGGGTCCGTCTCTACCTTGCATCGTTTAAGCAATGTACCACTTTTACTACATTTTTTGTTACTACTCTGCTTATATAAATTGAAGCATGAAGATATAACCTATAATTTATCCAAAGTATGAGCTTCCTGACACTGAAAGGATATTTTAAATCGGATATGTGGTTCCAGAGATTAGTTCGAACAAACAAATTACCAAACAAATGTTTCTGCTTTACATGTCGTGTAGATTTATTCATAAACAGAATTTTGGATTACCTCATTGGCGCCCCCCCCTGTAATTTTAAGTTCTAATTATTGAACTTAATTAGAACTTAATAATTTTAAAAAATTATTAAGTTCTAATTATTGAAATATTAATAAGCTTCAGGGGAAATATTAATAAGCTTAAGGGTTTAATAAGCTTCACTATAATGCTATATTTCACGTTTATACGTCAGATGGTTTCTGAAAAAAAGACTGTCACAGACCGATGGATGGCCGGATATGTAAGTGATTTTATAAGAGTTGCGTCTTTTTTTCTTTTTGAGGGTCGAAATATAATAACAAATAAAATTTCACAGAGGTTTTGATAATTTTTTAATTCATTAAACTAATTGATTAAATATTTAAGTATTAATTAGATTAACTCCAATGGCCATAAGCTTTTACTAATAGATATTAATTTTAATATGCTTGATGGCGTTAGTTGACTTAATTGATAAATTATTTTAAACTCTTAAAATTAATTATTCATTTAAAGTTTAGTGTGGTGTAAATTTTTAATTTAATTGTAAACAATAGAATTGCCTTCTGTCTTCTGTATCTGTTCTCCTGGTACCAAAAATTAAATTACACCCTGAGAGCTCGTATATTGCTATAAATCAACAGGTGTTAAGAATTAAAATTTTCAAAATCTTATTCATTCACGCCTTTCAAGTTAAAATACTATATATATATATATATATATATATATATATATATATATATATTAAATATTTTTTAATATATTAGTTTGAGTATTTGCACATGTCCAACGCTTTGGAGTAACTGTAATTAGGACAGGACGTTTTATTTTGTTAATTAATAAATAAAATTAATTAATTAAAAATGAATTTACTTATCTGAAAAAAATTACTTTTCATCTTTTACATCTCTCAATAAGGATTTATCAATATGTACTTAAGTATACTCCATTCTATTCCAAAACAGAACGTTTGTAATATTCAATCAGTCGACGCCTATTCACAAAACTCATTGTATTTCAGCTATAATATTATTAAGCGATATGCTATAATCACTGTATTAATTTCACAGTTACGATAAATAATTTTATAAATAACAATATTATATTGTTATTTTACAACGAATTATAAAATTTAGAGGAGAAAAGAGGATAACTCTTGCGGTCATTTACACAAAATGCGGGGTATAAAACATGTAGGGAAAATATTCAATATTCTGGCATGTATAAAGTCTGTAACCATAAATACTATTCAATACACAACATACATAATGCGTTGGAGCTTTAAAGAGACACAATATTGTTGCGACATAACAATATGTGTTTATTTGTATACAGCATACCTTAGTTTGAAAACATTGTGAGATATTATTTTATTTTCAAATTAGTGTTAGTAGTATTTTATAGTATAGAACGCATGTTTTATACACTGTAGAGTAGTGATTTTTTATAAACTTTTGTTCTTAGTTGGCTATATATCTTTGATGATTATTTTTAATATTGGACATATTTATTAGAAAAAAAAAATAATTTAGAAAAAAACTTTAATATTAATATTCGGCATTATTTAAATTCAATTCGTCTTTTTATATGTTGGCCTGCATCATAATGACAAAGACGGTAGGTCCCCGACCAAAAACTCATTTCCGGTAGGGTGTTTGAACATTTTTAAATTATTTATTTGATTTTAAATATTTTGCTACATTTTTTAACAACAAACTTAAAAAAAATTATTCCAATAAAAAATTATATTTTTTAATCACCGATACCTAATGAATCCACATTATATTACTAACATGAACATAAGGCTTTTACAATTTAGAATTTCTGAGATGTCAATTTGCTTTTTTTTCCAAACATTCTCTTTTTGAATTAAATGGAGAATACTTACTATAAATGTGGAAACGCACTGAAATTTTATTTACAGGATTATTTTTATAGAACACTAAACAAAATGTATTATTATAATGTCTCTAAAGGTGAAAAGATATGATATTAACGAGATACATGTTAATGCGTGAGATATAATGAGCCTTGAAGAAGAGATGTAAATAATATAATATAAATGATTTGATATTATAATAAAAACTTTTTGAAAGTCTTCTACGCTATCGAGTTATTGTTTCGAAAATTATTACTTACAACTCTGAATAAGTTATAACCATGTCACGCGATGTTAGGTGAATAATATCGTGGGTAGATTTAAATATCACGTGCCTGCATTTCTCCACCCTTAATTATTCAATTAATAATTATAAAATAATATTTCACCATATTTTAATGCTTAAATATTGGGCTAATAGTGCAAAATTTAGTGCATTTTTAAAGAATTATTTAATGTAAAAGCGATGCTTTGATACATATTAATGCTGGTGCCTCAACTGTCACTTACACTAATATAATTAGCATTAAAAACTTACGGTAAAACTTTATCGACATGGAAGAAGAAATGAAAAGACTGGCTGAATCTTGTACGTCTGCGTTGGCGCAACTTTAGCAACAGCTGGATAATCTCCGACCAAGCACATTTGTGGCGGCCCCCTCTCTAGAATCGCTGAGCAAGGAGTTTACGTCATTCCGGGACAAAATTAACACTATGATAGCTGCACTAATGACGAGAACCACGGAACATCGGATTGAGGAGTTGGAAACCAAAGGACACCGTAATACTTTGTTCATCCATGGAGTTAAGGAGGATCCTGCGAACGACGTTCCGATTAATGAAGCCCTAGCTATTATCAATGGGAAGCTCGGTTGTAAATCCATCACAAACGCCGATTTGGAATCCTGTTATCGTCTTGGGCTCGCAAGTATACAACGCTTTAAACCCCGATCAATTGTGCTGAAATTCGCTCGGTAATCTAAACTTTATGAAATCTGGTCAAAAAGGAAATGTTTTAAAGGAACACACACAATGATAACTGAGTAGTTAATACTCTTTTCAGAAGCGCGGATGATATTTTCACCTGCCAACTCCTGGCCTCGCGAAGATAAGATCATAGTTCTTTCGCAATTGAATGTAAGGAAACAATCGCTACTCGCGTTCACTTACGCCTATATGCACCACACATGGTCAAGACTGTTAAAAACATATTTCTGTTTCTCATTAACTGTCAGTCGGGTCGGTACAAGAGTCTACTTTACCGACCGTGCCCTTTTGCACAGTCCAATCGGTGAAATATCCAGACAAAATATGTTTACTGTCAGTGAATCCGACTGAGAGTCTTGACTGTGTGTGGTGCATAAGGGCCTTAGAGTCGGCAAAATTACGTTATGTCGCTATTCCAGTCGCAGCAAGTACAACTGGAAAGCGGACTATCTTGAGACGCGACCAAAGAAATAAATTCACATTGTCTCCTAATCGTATTACTTTCACAATAACCACGACCTGTTATGCTTTGTATCACTATATGTATTTTCTTCACTATTGTGTCACTACATACTTATTTTTAAATTCTTTTCGTAACTTTCTTCTATATCTAACGAACATTTTCACCAACTACTTATATTTAATACGATATAATAATTTGTCTTCTGGAAGGCGGGCGATTAGCATATTTAAACGTCAAACAATATTGTCTGTGTGCTCTATGGCGTTTTGGTCTTTACAAGCGTTATTCCATTACGAAATAAATTTAAATTGTTATTTTTTTTCATGTACTTTTAATTATGTTATGTGTATTGCATTGGGTTATAATTCGCCTACCGTTTGTTTTATTTTTTTTACTGTTTAATATTGTTATCATTTTATTTTTTTTTATTTTTAATTATTGTTTTTTTATTTTATTCATTTCTTTTTTCATTAGAATCTCTTTTTTTATCTATATACCTAGGTATTCATGTTTTTTTTTCCTTATATAACTTTATATGAGCGACACGTCACTTTCCTCCTCTGATTCCTTTTATTCCCTTTACCAGCAGAACCCAACACAACTCTTACAAATTTTAGCGAGTATTTATTGCGGTATATGGTCTAACGTTATCATGGATAAAATAAATTCGATCCTGTTGATTATTAAATTTATTAACTAATAAATAAGACTTCTTGCCGACAGTAAATTTCTTTATTTATCCTGGACCCTTTCCTAAGTAACTTCGAATGAATAAAGTCCTTAATATTTCACCTGTAGCTCAGGGTTATCTTTCTGGTATTCAGTTCAGGTTTGGGCACTGAAATTCCTGTTTGTAACTCACTTCTCATCACCATTTAATAATTACTTTGTCTTTGATTTTTACTCGTTAACATCTTATAAAGGGTTATGGGGTATCACATATGGATACGAAACCTGATACCATAGTTACAAGCGACAGAATCGACGAATAAGAGCGAAAAACTATTGTAATTCCATTTTATATTTCGGTTTAATATCTCGAATATGTTTTACTAGAACTTTGCTACCTGGGCTACCTGAAGCAGCAGAAGGGACGGCGTGAGATATGTTTTCGTGAGTTCTCGTTTTACTATTGCTCATCGTGTGATTTACTGCATCGTATAATTATATAGAATCTGGTTCTAATACGATTCAATAAAAGAAGTACGACATTGGATAATATTATTTATGATATTAGATAAGAGTATTTGCATTTTAAAACGATAAAATCCTAGTAGTGTTTAAACTGAGGGTAGAATATGCTCGAAAAAATATATTGGTAAAAGAATTTCAAAAATTTAATCGAGAAAAGTTACAAATTTCCAAAACTCAAAATTTGCTATTTCATAGAAGAGTTCCGACTTTGGACGAGCATAATAAATACCAACATTTGCTTAATGCCATAGCTTGGTATTTATTTCGTTTACATAACTTACTTAGGTCTTATTAGAACTAAACTCGCTACAATCACACAAAGAGCTACAGTGAACCGAAATGCGCTCGAAACATGATTCTTTTCATTCGGAGTAGTTCCGAGAAGACGTAACACACAATCTTGGCAACGTCAACAAGAAATAGCTACGGCCGATTTGTTATATTTATTTCTAATTTTATGTTGCTTACTTTTTATGCACAGCAAAGTTAACATATGGATTATTTAAGCATTTACAAGCGATGTTACGTGACGTTGGCAAATTAGTTTTGTCGACTTACACCTATAGAAAATACTTTCGAAATCACTATTTTAGGTAGCTCATGTGAACAAAAATGCATTCATGTGCACTTAAAATTTATATTAGTGAAAAACCTTTTTTTACTTTTGAGTAGCTGAATTTTATATGAAACTGCTATGCATTCTCAGGTACACATATATGATCTACATGTATTCTCAGACCATCATGTTCGTTTGTTGGCTTTAGGCAATGCTCACATTTTGTACAAGCAAGATAGTGATATTATTACTATAAATACATATTATTAATAAGGTAGTAAGTAGAGTAGTAATACATATTATTACATTTTCTCGCTCCGCCCTAAGCACTGCTTTGCAACATATTCCGATTTCTTGGTGTAGTTTATATTCTAATATTTGTGTATTATTCTGCTCAATGTTAACATTTATTATATATGACAAGATGAATTTGCGTTAATATTTATTCAGGTATAGAACAAGAGATACTGATACGAATACTCTAATTTTAAGAGTTCGAATATCCGAAACTTCCTTATTTCAACTACCTCTGTAAATTTGGAAAGCATAGTTTAATTAGCTATTGAATATGTAATAGGGCGTATTGCTGAAACAACAATATCTAGTTATTATTATACTCTTACAACACTAGCGGCTTCGTTTAATAAGACGTTCACAAAAAAATTAATTTTATGACACAGATTGTGAATATGTGATGTTTATTAAAATGGTGTCAACTGTTTGACTGCCAAGATCGAAGTTTACAAATTTTGTTAGATTTACAAAGATATCAGTGCTTAAAATAAAATTTACTTATAGGTTAAAAATCTCTTAAACTATCGTGGTGTGGCGGTGACTTGGCCCCCTGTGGGATGCTCAGTCCTTTGTAATCCCTTTTATTGCACCTACTTAACAACAAAACTGGCGAAGACAATACATAATGAAAGACATTATATGTTTATGATTGCCTTTCAGTCTATGCAGATATTAGGCGCAGTAGGGTTTTCCCACTTCTTTACAAATATCGTTTACCGAGAGAGTTTTACAATATGTGGCAGATACGTGTTGTAAATTAGAAATATTTTTGAGTATACAATTCTAACACACCACCCGCCTTGAACGAGCCGCATTCAATTAATGAATTACAAAAATTTATTTTGTTACTTACATTATGCATCTTCTCAAAATTATTAATTACATTTATCAATCAATAAGTTATCAGTAAAGGAGCGATTCGGGATATAGATCGTTTATGAGTTCCTAAATGTGTCTTGATAGTGACAACACGAACTTCACCATCGTCTTCTGGATGAACATCTATGATGCGTCCAAGTGGCCGTCGTCTTCTTTGAGTAAAACTAGCATACCAGTTCTTATATGATTATGTTTTTTATCCTGCCATTTGTTCCAGACCATGAGTTGATTCAAGTACCCCTTGTGTCATATTTTCCATAAGTATTCATTGATATACTGAATATGTTGACAGCTTGACGGTGCGGGAAGTGTGCGGGGATAAGGGCTTGAAGGTCACAGTGCTTTAATCGGATACTAATTCAATGTGAACTGCCTTAGTTGCAAAACATATAAATATGCTGTAATAAACTTTTATTTTACCACTACCTCTATATTTTTTCTTTAATATGAAATGGCCCACAATAGTCCATTCCAGCATTACTACCAGCACTACTCAGAAAATCATTCATAAAGTATGAGCAGTCAGTCGGTTTTGCCTTAAAACAAGTTATACATTTTTTGATAATTGATTTTGCAGCATTTTTACAGCTTATAAGCCAGTATATTAATCTCACTGCATTCATAGTTGCTTGTACTACGCTGTGTAAATTTATAAGGTGTTGTTGTATAAGTAAGTCAGTAACGCGATGTGTCCTTTAATCTGCCGTCTACACGAATAAGCCCGTCTTTGTCTAAAAATGGATTTAATAGCCAAATTTTACTCTTAGAGCTAAGCGGCCCTGTAGTGTATAATTGATTAATTTCGTTCTTAAAACATTATTCTTGGGTCATTTTTACCATAAAATTTAGCGCTGAGTATAACTCTTTTGTTGTGAGGTATCCAACCCGTTTAGGCTGGTGTTTCATGGTATTTTTTTTAAATCGCTTTATTTAAGCTAGAAAGTGTTTGAGTTTATCGACTGATGAGTAATTGAAAATGAATCTGAGTATGTAATTGTAGTCATAATTATCGGTTTTAACTTCATTAATGGTACCACTTCTACGATATTGTTTAGTCATTTACACTGTTCTAGTCGTAGCCATTCTGGAACTGTTTTCCAGCGATTACTATTTTAAAATTCCAACGATAATTTTCCACTTGAAAGAAGGTCTGGCATATATATGCTCTTGAGATGGCACATGTCTCCAATGCTTTGTTTTTGTTGAGTCTCTAATTTCTGAAACTCTCATTGTAAAGCAATGGATGAATTAGACCACAAAGGGACATCGTCAATCGTTCGACGAAGGGCAGTCAATACAATTTTTACAAGTTATGAGAGTGATAATACCGCATATAGTTCTAACTTAGGCAATGATATTGCTTTCAGTGGGAAAATTTGATTTTTTGAACGTAATATATCTCACATAAATGCGTGTTCCATATGCCTTTTCAGTAGCATCACAGAATCAATGAATGTCAATGCGCTGACCATTTGCTGTTATAATTTTTATTGAAAAGGTGATTTTATTTAGGAGCGATAATTGTTGTTGAATCGTCATCCAAAAGGTCCATATGTGTTTAGGAAATTCATTCATTCATTCAGGTCATTGGATGGCCACATTGACGTTGCATTGCCACAATTTTCGCATAAGCGTTTTGGCACAAACTATTACCGGGCCTATCAGACGGATTGGATCATAAGTCCACGCAATATTTGATAAGATGTGACATTTAGTGAATTTTAGATTTGCCTTCAATATACCATATACTTATACCATATTCATTTCATATACCATGCCTTTAATATATTGAGTTTTTTCACTAATGCAAAGAATTTTTCTCGGCACTTTTGTATGATTCACTTAGATTTACAATTTTTTCATTAAATGGTAAACGAACAATGTGTGGCCCTGACCTATTGTCTCGTTGAGTGATGAATTTAAAATGTTCTTCTACCTAATATTCTTCATAAGATAAAAATATCTTCTTTATACTTCCCAAAATTTGGATATGCTTTTTTATAGTGAGTTAAACGTTAGCATGCAGTGATTATTTTTTGAAATTTTTTGGTCGTTGCCCACTTTTCCAGAAATAATTCAGCTCAATTTTGTTTTATACCATCGCACGTTATGTCCTAGAATTTCTATATTTCCAGCGCATACGAACTCGTAGGTATTTTCAGAACGCGTTTATCTATATATTCACTTGGTAAATGATTACAAATTCGGACAAAGAATAAAAATTCTGCTATTTCATTGTAATTGTTGAATTTCTGTTTTGATTGTATGTTTGGTAGGAGATTCTAGCTGATTTAAACCTTCTATCGGGAGATTTGTATTTTTGAATGGTAATTTTAATCGGTCCCCCAGTTTTTCGTGATAAAATGCAATTGCGATCCATTGTCCAGTAACAATCGAGCTTGAATAATTTCTTCATTCCTTCCCTTTAAATAATTAACACCTTCGATAATAAAACCTGCGTAGCCACTATGGTACTATGTATGTTTATGTTTGTGCCTACCGGATATTCATCTATTTCCGTATTATTTTATTTTTGTTGACTATCTTAGTTATTTGCGTTATTGTAGTGTATTAATGAATCTAAACCTTAAATATTGAAATTTTTCTAATTCAGAGATACACGGTTAATTACGAATGGATCGTTTAAAATTTGTATAGAAATCTACCAATTTTTCATAAGAGCTATAAAAGGTTACAAGTTCAATCTTTGGTAGTTTTATAGGGTGAGGTTGCGTCGTATTTGAATTATGTATTTCATTGGAGCTTGGGATATGTTGTGCTGATGTGAACAGCATCGGATTCATTTTATCTATTACATCCTGGGAATAACGGATTTGTGCATAATACAATTTTGCAAATTCATTAATGTCGGTCGAAGTCTTGTTAGTCAGTTCGTCTATATTTGTTTGGGTTTCTTCAAATTGATCTAGTATATTGCTTATATTTTTTAAACGTAATTTTATTTCTGTATGGTTATTATGGTTTTCTTCATTGAGAATATAATTCATAAATTTTGTGACTTTCGTTTTAAGCTTTTTTTAATTTAATTAATATTGCGGTATCTGTAATTTTGATGATTAATTTATTAATTTTGCAGCGCAATTTAAAGATTTATATGACAATATTATTGTTTTCAAGGGTAATGTGGTGGAAAGGAAAGGATAAGGTATTTGTTCACTTATCTTTCATATTGCGATGTTCACTTTTCTGTCTGCTTTCGTGTTGACTTTTTTCGCTGTAGATAAGTTAGCATCAATGATGGTGATGTGGCCCGTCAGTCAGCTCTGGAGGGACGACGTCTGCATCGTTTTGCTTATGCTTCTCGGCTTTCGGCTGCTGATTTTCCTCATATATTGATAAATCTTCGTTGATTGAAGGCTTTCACGTTAACGACTTTTATGCATTGTATGTTTAACGATCGTTGGATACGCCATACTAAATCTTCAAATATTTATATTATTTTTAATGAATTATCTTTACAGCTTCTGCTGTCACACTGTATAACTATACATCACCTGACCATTTTCACAATTAATCCAGTGTATTAATCCAGCTCGAAGGACCAGGTTATGGGGCGTATAGGTGAAATAACAATATCTAATTATTATTAGACTGTTATAACACTAGCGACTTATTTTATTAAGACGCTCACAAAAAAAAATGAATGTGTTCGAAATCTAAGGATTTTTTTTTATTTGACACAGATTTTGAATATGTGATGTTTATTAAAATGGTGTCAACTGTTTGACTGCCAAGATCAAAGTTTTGTTTACAAATTTTGTTAGATTTACAAAAAACATCGGTGGTTAAACTAAAATTATTTTATAGGCTAAAAATCTCTTAAACTATCGTGGTGGGCGGCTACTTGGCCCGCCTTCGGGATGCTCAGTTCTTTGTAATCCCTTTTATTGCACCTAATTAACAGCAAAACTGGCGAAGACAAATACATAATGTAAGACAATACATGTTTATGATTGCTTTTCGGTCTATACAGATATTAGGCGCAGTAGGGTTTTCCCACTTCTTTACAAGTACAGTTTACCGAGAGAGTTTTACAATATGTGGCAGGTACGTGTACAAATATGGTAAAAATGGACAATCCCATATGTGAAATGTTTTTGTATTTCGTGTTTTTATAAATTTGTATAAAGTAAAATACGATATACAAATTTATAAAAACACGAAATACAAAAATTTTTCCCAGATGGGATTCTCCATTTTTACCATGTAAATTTGACAATTCGTATCAATAAAGTAATGGTGCAATACATGTATTTTATAACATTATTTATGGTGAAATTTAATTATGTATAGTTTAATAATACTCTGGGTATAACACAATGAGTTTTGTAAATAGTCGTTAACTGATCGGATGTATATTTGTGCCAATCATATTTGAACTGTCAAATTCATGTGTTTATAACGAAAAAAAGAAATTCTAATGTCCTAGAAATAAATGACTGTATGTCCTTCATTATATTAAGAATATGTAGTTTTACTGTCACTCGTACATTTAATAATTGTACAACAATCTCTATTTCGAAACTTTAGATCCGTTGCTTTAATACAAAACCTCCAAAGGTTAGAAAATAGGTTAGGATAATTGGTCAAACGATAGAGTAAGGAAGAAAGGTCGAGCAGACAACTGAATGATTTGACAGACAAACTTTGAGTACTTTATATTATTGCTACAAACCTATATCTTTATTAAGCTATCTTTGAAACAATTTTTCTCATTAAAAAAAGTTAAAACAATGTTAGGAAATATTATTTTGTCAATGCTTTAACATCGTCACCGAGCACTTCTAATAGATGGCGTTAGATGTAACGTTACTAAGCATTATAAAGTACATATTCATAACATATTCATATCCGCAGACCATCATGTTGGTTTGGTCGCGGCAAGCAATGCCCATATTTTATAGAAACGGAATAGTGAGTGATATACCTTCTTATTTCCTCGCTTCTGCACTTAGCACCACACTGAAAAATATTCTGATTTCTTTAGCTAATTTACATTCTTATATCTGTATAACGTAAACTTCATGACTAGATTAAATTTCGTAAATAATTTATTGAAGAAATGAAGAAGAAAAAAGGATTTAAGGTTCAGGTTTTCAATTTCTTCCCATTTCAACTATCTCTGTAAATTTGGAAAAGGTAGTTCATTTAAATGTTTAATATTTTTAGTGCAATCTTGTTCAACGACTTAGTAAATAAATTGCAAATAAAAAATTCTAATTTTCACGAGTAAAAAAACGATTATTTGTTCTTCATTACATTATTTACTGTAATTTTACGTTATTTATGTCACTTATACATTTAATAATCGTACAACCATCTCCATTTATAAATTCATTGTGTTAAAGGAGGTCTGATGATAATTTCAAATATTTGGATTAAACGATAGAAGAAAGAGGAGAGATGGTAAGTGTCACTGAATGATACTGCACTTCTTTATATTAAGGTTATAATAATGTTACTTTATCTATATATTTAATAATCGTATAACCATCTCAATTGCAAGACTTTGTTTACATTGTGTTAAACGAGATTTAACAATTTGTTTGGATACTCTGATGCTGTAGGGACGAGGAGAGGTCGCTGGTAGTAGCTGGTAAATAATACTGTACACCTTTCATAAAAAAGTGCTGTTGTAATTTTATGTCACTTATGCCACTTATAATAATAGTACAATCGTATATATTACAGCACTTTATTTTTATTGCGTTAAAGGATATTATATAATTGGTTTGGATACTCTGATGAAACGCTATAGGGACGAGAAGAGATTGAGCAGGTAAATAATACTATTCATCTTTCATAAAAGAATGCTATTGTAATTTTATGTCACTTATGCCACTTATATTAATAATTTAAATAAAGTAGATATAATACTAAATTACGTAGTTTCATTTAGTTGTGAATATAAATGAATTGATAATGAATTTCAACAAAATTAACGCCGAATATATTCAATAATCTGTCATTTGTAGAATCTATAAAGAGTGGACGAAAGAAACGGTTCTTTTTCTTTTTTGGAATATTGGATTAACATATTATTTAGTAAACTGGGCGATATTCTTATAAAAACTATTTAATCTAATAAAACCTTCTTAACACTTTGTTT
The DNA here is from genome assembly GCA_039881145.1 of Druceiella hillmani. Lineage (NCBI taxonomy): Eukaryota > Metazoa > Arthropoda > Insecta > Lepidoptera > Hepialidae > Druceiella > Druceiella hillmani. The sequence continues at coordinate 21,163,464 of JAYKKI010000034.1, read as the reverse complement.
GAATTTATATATTCCTATACGTATTTCGTTAGTCCGGATACGCAGGTTTTATGTTCGCTTGTAGTCTTATGTAAATATCTACCTATTACTTTTAAAAGTATCATCTTGTGCTGTTTTAGGTAGATATTATTATATTAGATATTATTAAAATTTGAATCAATTTAAAAGAAATATTCTCAAAATGTGCAACAAAATATATGTAACAAAATATATTCCATCAGCTGTAAAACATTTTACGTAAATTAAAATTTATAAACAAAATAATTTTTAAAAAAATTTTTACAATTTCGAAGTTAAAATAACTTTTCACTCAGACTAACAGAAAATTATTACTTTTCTGTAACTTGTTGAATTTTGAACAAATTTTTGACAATAACACATATACCTTTTTCACTATTTTTGATAAGTAATGCAAATTTGGTGCTCTATAGCTGAATTGGCTTTAAAATATGCTTACTTTCGTATAGCATGTACAATAAACTTTCTGAAATAGGATGTAATAAAGCCATGGACAAAAACCAGTCTTATGACAGATTGAAAAGAGAACATTTCAAATTATAAATATTCTCGAAATTCGTCGAGAAAATAATAAAGATATAAAAAACTAGAGATTTATTGAAACCAGCATTTCATTCGTAAACACCATGACTAGATAAAAATACTTGAAAGGACCGACATAGTATATGGAAAGAGCCAAATTTACGACATTCTTCAATTATGTCATACTTTCATGTTTACACTTGTGATCCTCTGCGATGAAACACAATTTCTATTTGTTTGGCTCTTTTTAAGTCGATTTTAATTTACTTTGAGGAAAAAAATGTTCACTATTTACAAAAATATTTATTTTTCGATTTAATAGGATATCATTCTAGTAAGAAACTAATAACTTTGAGTAATATAAAAACACGTCCATTGAAAATATTAATCGAGATTAATAGTTTGAACGTATACTACCTTACAAATAGTTTATAAAGCTGCTTTCTGAAAGTTATTAACAGTTCACTTACATAGTTATGGAAACATTCAGTACTTCAGTGGAAACGGCTTATTCCGTGAAATTGAAACTTCACGGAACTTAGAAACTTTGTACATTTCAGCGTTTCGTAACTGGCTTCTGTAGAAGAGTTTCTCATTAATAACGTAACGTTATGTTGTTCGTAAAGTTGGTTTGATTAGTTGCGGTAATTAATACAGGTATCATACTATTGTTTTGCTGACTGATTGTTTGCTTTCGCGCCTTAACTGTGTAACCAATCACAATCAATATTTACCTGCATTGATTTATCCTAAAATACACTTATTTTTTTGTAAATTAAAAGCTCATCCTGTTAAGGATAACAGCGTGAACATAAGTAAAAGTATGATAAGCATGTCATGTTATTTTATGTTGACTACTTTAACTTACGCTTATCTATTGCAGGGCACACTTCATTTCCTCTATAAGCCTTTTGTCGATTCTGTCTATTTCAAACTACTTAGCCGTTTCAAATGTTAAGATTCAATTTTTTCACTTGAAACGTTTATTTTATCAATTTACCACCATTTGTTTTCCTTTACCACGAGAACAATGCTCGCACCCGAGCTACTACAGAACAAACAGAAAAATGTGAGATATTAAAAATAATGAGGTCAGTTGAATTCTCCACTTGATCTCTTTCTGACACGAACTGAGAAACATAAAGTTTAAAGTAGACGATGAATGGCTGGGCTCAGTACTACTTTCCGGTCTAAAAAGCCATGATCCTAGACATCGAAAGTTCCGGCATCAAGATTAGTGAAGACTCGGTGAAGGCTAAAATCTTACAAGTTGTTAAATTAAGTGAACTTCAATTAGTCAGCTTTTTCTGCTAACCATAAGAAAAAAGGCTATAATAAAGATCCTCGCTACTTCAGCTGTAATAAACATGGACATGTAAGTTCAGAGTACAAGTTTAAACCAAAGAAGAATTCACATCAAGAAAATTCAAGTTATGTCGCTGCTTTTATAGCTTCTACTAGCAACTGTGATGCCTCGTGTATAGACTCAGGCGCTTCAATGCACATGACCAAATATGGTAATCTGCTACAAGAATAGAAAATACCACTTGTCAAAACAATTGAGGTAGCAAATGACGAATTTTTATTAGTGAAAAGTTCCGGTCAAGTAAGTATAGCCCTGAATAACAACAGAGGTCAGTGCAGGAAAATATTACTGCAATGTGTATTATATGTTCTTGAACTGGTAACAAACTTATTATCAGTCAGTTAGATAACCAAAAGTGGTGGTAAAGTGAAGTTTAATAGCAAAGGCTGTGAAATACTAAATAAAAACTATGAGGTAGTCGGTACAGCAAGCTTAATAAACAATATGTGCAGGCTGAACTTACATTTTGATAATGATTACATTTCTGATGCAAGATTTTTATTTATGACAGCAACGGATGGAGCATCTGAATTTCAGGGATGCAGTCGCAATGGAGTACTTGAAACGTCTTGAACGTATCAGAGAGTGTGTAATATAGTGAGTCTAGCACGTTCCCTGTGGAGACAAACACGTTCGCCGAGGTCAAAGTGGGTCGTCGAAGGCCCGAACTCGCCTTTTGCTACCCGAAAACTTGCACTACAGTTTTGTTCGGCACGTATCGCATGCGTTGGCGCCATAGTAGATCAGTCGTCAATTTTTTTGCATAAAACAACACTTCTTTTTAATTCTGCAACTTCTAATGGTTACACATATGAGTTTTATGTATTACACTTATTAAACATCGTAAGCTCTGTCAAACGTGACCACTCCCGCTCGAATTGATCAATGTACTACTGAGTAATCACTAATTAAAACCAGCGGGCGATGGTAAATTTAGTTCCGAATGAGTCGTGCTACACGCGACTGCAGCGCCATTTACGCTAGCGACATTCCAAGTAATGGCTCCTATCCTCTAAATTATGGTACTATAATAATAGCGGTAGGTGCTATATTTCGAAAGTTATAAGTGATCTTGCCATAACATATTTTTTCACATATGGTTTTTGTTTTTGAAAGGCGTTTCACGTCAAAATCTCAAAAGAATCGAGGATAACACTAATGGTGTGCCATTATTCAAGAAAATAGACAAATTAACTTATGTGACATGTCCAGAGGGCAAACAAACGCGCTTACCTCTGAAACATGCTGATGCGAGGGCTACAAAACTACTTGAACTCGTCCATTCTGTTATCTGTGGTCCCATGGAGACAATATCAGTAGAAGGGATGAAAGATGTTCATGTAATTATAACTTTTCTGCCCATTTGTATTATATTGACATTATACATTTTTAATCCCAATATCAAATATTTGGTTGGAATAATTAAAAATAACTGAGACGTTAATCATTACGCAATAATTCCAAGGCAGTAAATAAAATATATAAATGTGAGTCTCATGGATCTCAGGCAATTACTAACAAGTAAATAAGAAAAACAAATATAATAAATATCTCCATATAACTGAAAATTCTCTATATACGTTTTAATGTTTCGAAATTACGATTATTGCTTGTTTAAAAAAGCAAATAGCACGCTTCGCGAAGTTTCATATTTCTCACTTTAACAAAGAATTATTAAAACGAAAATACATAGCTCGTTTTATATATCGAATTTTGTAAATGGGTAACTACCTATATTTCTCAATTACCCTTTAAATAATAATCTATGATTCTACTTTCCTTACTTGTGACAAAATTAAAAAGTATTAACCTTTATGAGGTTTACCAATAATTGATCACCATTACGAATATGAAAATGGCGCATAATAAAATATATTTTCATATGTAAATAAAAAGAAACATAAAATACATAGACAAAAATATTAGAAGTAAGATTCGTTTAAATTCGTTTAAATTTTTTGTCATTGGGAATAAAGTAATATTAATATTGAGTAATAGTCAATCCAGTTCAACTATTAATGAAATGTAAAAGGTATTTTTTTAAATTTAATTTTAGTTTTATATATTTGTTTTATCGTAATTGTTAATTAATTTATATATATATATATATATATATATATATATATATATATATATATATTTATATATATATATATATATATATACACATATGTAAAGTATGTTATTTTCAGATGTATATTTTATCGACGTGGTATTAGTATCGGTTGGCTTAAATTAAAGGTTCACAAAAATACCTTCCCTGGGTAGATTTATTTTTAACAATAAAAATTAAAAAGTATTACAAGAAATAGAATCTATTAGAAGCTAAGAAATAGTGTTAATTTGTTTTTTTTTATATTCAGTTTCGATTTGGTTGTGTGAATTGCCGAAGGATGAGAACAACTCTATAATATAAAATAAGTACCTAAAAGAATAAAATCCCAACTTAAGTCAATTTTAGTTAAAACGCACATTGTATTTAAAAGAAGAAAATGTATTTTCCTCTACATTTTTCATGTTATTTAATAATGGAAAAAATAATGTTATGAACGAATTACTTGTCATTATTTCACATACAGAACCTAAGAGAACTGAACTTTTTTAAGAGCACAATTTTTGTAGAAGAAAATTGCTTTTCCCGTGCAACTTATTCCTTTATGCGAACTTCTTATTACATTTCTTACTAGCTTACTTAGACTACTGTCAGAGACAAAAATAATTGGATAATATTTCTCAGTAAAAATAATAATTTAATATGGCACGACCGTAGCTGCTATTTCTGTAACTAGCCTATTAATGAAATGATTTGTTATTATTACATTATATGCGAATAAAATGTGATTTTTAGACGATGGAACGATAAGATCAATAAGTAGCTGTTGATATTTCTGTAACTAGCCTCTTAATGAAATGAATTGTTATTATTACATTATATGCGATTAAAATGTGATTTTTAGACGATGGAACGATAAGGTCAATAAGTAGCGTTGATTTCTGTAACTAGCCTATTAATGAAATGAATTGTTATTATTATATTATATGCGAATAAAATGTGATTTTTAGATAATGGAACGATAAGATCAATAAGTAGCTGCTGATATTTCTGTACCTAGCCTATTAATGAAATGAATTGTTATTATTATATTATATGCGAATAAAATGTGATTTTTAGATAATGGAACGATAAGATCATTAAGTAGCTGCTGATATTTCTGTACCTAGCCTATTAATGAAATGAATTGTTATTATTATATTATATGCGAATAAAATGTGATTTTTAGACGATGGAACGATAAGATCAATAAGTAGCTATTGATATTTCTGTAACTAGCCTATAAATGAAATGAATTATTATTGTTACATTATATACGAATAAAATGTGATTTTTAAATGATGGAACGATAAGATCAATAAAGATATGTAAGAAAATTTATGGAGACATAGAAGACCGCTAGATAGTTAACTAATGTAGATGTGTTTGGTAGTCCATATGATTACATTAACAGGAATGCCAAATACGTTTAGGCACTATTCTTTGAATTATACTCTTTGCTATTATTCACTGCAACGTTCACCATAACGCTTACTTGCCGCTTTCTTTAGCTCATATATTACCAGTTTGCTTTGCACGGTCTTGTTCGCTATGATTATAGAAATACGCAAGACTTGTTGTCCCGTGAAATTACTTAAAGCATATCTAAATATACACACGTTCCGGGAAATACGGGACGTTATCGCGTGCAATTTTAGATTAGACAGCCATTTCGTTTAATGAAATTTTCTTCCATCTCTCGTATAATAAAAAATGTATTGCCGCTTTACGTCTCTACAACAAAGCATATATGTTTTTATTAAGCTTTTTCCAAAATTTAATTACTGTCCCATTTTCTAAATTTGTTTTATTTTAGTAAACTGGAAAATGATCAATTAAATTTAAATCGAATTTATAGACCAATGGATACTTAATTTTGATTTTAATACCAATTTAAAGGAATGTTTCAGGCAGTTTTCAATTCATTATTTAGGAAAGATATATATATATATATATATATATATATATATTTACATATATATATATATATATATATATATATATATAGAGAGAGAGAGAGAGAGAGAGAGATAGAATACTCTAATATTTTATGAATATCGAAAATACCTCTAAATAACGAAAATATTTTTCAATATTGACATTCAAAACTTGAAAATTGCAAGGAAAATTCACATCTGCCGAACAAATTCGTTCCCCCAAAAAATGGATCATAAAAGCCATGTTTTCACGATTTTGACTTACACTCCTGCTTAATCCTATCAATGGTCCACAAACCGCCAGGCTGTTCGAAACTATTGTGTCAAAATAAATTTGGAGGAGGACTTGCTAATTCTAGTCTACTTTAAACTTACGACTTTAAACTTACGAACATGTAACCCAGTGATATTGAACTTTAAATTAAAATTTATACAGAAATGGGAATATAAATATGAACGGGAACAAAACACTGTGTAAAGTTCTTCGTTAACTCGATGTGAAAAACTAATAATTGTGATTGGATTATTAAATATTTTTTATATATAGATCATTTAATGTAATTTTACTTACCACAAAACTGACATTGATCGTACTGCAATCTTTTCTTATTCAACTGTAAAAGATCTAATATTATACAGACGAGTCAAAATCTTAGATTATAGACGCAAATTATTAAAATAGAAATTTCTGCAACATTCGTACTTTTTTTAAAGCAATTAATTTTTGTGAAAATTAAAACCTACCTTTCTCTAACGATTTTAATACTCTTGCTTAACTAAGAAGATATATTCAACATTGACCTCAATGATTTAGAACGCTTTAAATATTTAGGTGCTTGTTACACATTTTTACTTCTATAGTGAGATCAGATGTCAACTTAATGAAAATATGTGATGGCGGCAATAGTTCGTGATGAAAGCTCGACGGCGCGACTGCGAAAACGCTTTTACCCCTAGTGATGAGTCTGACTCGTGATAGAAATATTGGACTAGACATGTGGAGTCAAACTAGGACAAAATCGAGTTCGACTTGTGGAGTCAAACTAGGACAAAATATGAATATCACAAGTTAGACTCTTGCAATCAAGTTCGGGCCTCAGTTCTTGAAAGTATTTTCCTTTTTAACTGTATTATAAAATACGGGTACACAGTTAAAGTAAAATAGATTTAACAACCAAACATTATAAAATTAACAAAAGCAAAACAGCAGTTTACCACTATAAAAGTAAAGAATAATTAATACTAAACAATATTACTAACGTTGTGACAAAATGTTACTCTCCTATTCTGCGGACATTGCTTCTCTGACGGGATCCAGTGACGCATGAAATTGCTCGTATTATGAGCGCTCTCATGCATCATGTCAGGCTTGGAAATTGTCAAGCTCAACGGTATGGCAATTGATTAGACAATGATAACTGAGATTGCTGCAGTATAACGTTGATTACCCATTTATTGATTCATATAATAAGCGGTGGGTCGACAAGTTAATGCAGCCCAACCTAAATTATTTTACCAACAGCGAGTACTATTAACAGCAAAATTTGTGAATGGAACGAATTTCCATTCCAAACCACCATTAGAGAAGTGGATGCTTACCACGCAATCATTGTCGCTAAAATGTATGCAGGTACCGCATTCAGTTTATTATTAGCAACCCCTGGATACGCTTGTGCTACAATATCGTCACCTTTAATATTTTCATTTAAATTTATTTATCAATTGTTTATCAATTCGTTCGAATAAATACACTTCTTTTACAAAACCTCTAAAAAGCTAGTAAAATGTTCTTAACTAATCCTCTGAGTAATATCCTACAGAGAAAAGATTCCAAATAAAAAAAATATGTCAGAAATATTCGTGAACACGCTTCAAAAATATTGGGTTACTTAATTCGTTTTTACGTCAGCTTCAACTTTATTAAGAGCAAAATTCAAATGAGAAAAATTAAGCATTAGTTAAAAATTTTAACTTCAACGAAACAAGACTACATTAGTTCTGTTCAGGAATATAGCGTTTAGTTTTCTGGAGTTCATAGAGTTCAATCTTTTTCTTTCGAAAACATAACGAAATCATTATTGTGGTACTCACATCCATCGTTAGTTGTCAAGATTTTATATTACCTTCTGGGGATTTTCTCCCTCCAATTGGAATCCTTGGAAGTAAATTAATATCTCACTTGTCAAATTAAAAGGTAAAGAAAGTTATTCTGCTGAAGTTGTTAATAAACAGTAAAAAATTAGCTGCTCTACAAATAAATTAATTTAAGATAGGGTATCATATATTTAAAGGATCCATTTGAAGCATCTCGGTAGCTAGGATTCAAACTAAGAAAGGTAACCATGCCGTATTTGTTAGCAACAAAATTATCACGGTAATCTAATCTTTCCACAAACCTACGCTTCATCATATAGACATCGTTGCGTTTTATGCATCCCAGTGTAAAGTCCAATCCAAATATGCTATAAAGAACATTACTTAAATTTGAATCTCCACGCTATAACTACGAGAATGTTTAATATTAAGATAATGGCTATAAGCGAACTGATGTTATGGTGATATATCTTCTTCTAAATCATAACTTAATTACAACGTGGCCATTATTTCAGCACGTTACATTACACGTAGAGAAGTAAACGTATAAATCAATAGCTTAGCGTTAATAAGACTGCTTTTATATATTAACTAACTTTGCACGTAACAATAAAGAAAATTCTGTTATAAAAATATGTCGATCGGAGTATCCTTGGATACACAATATGAAAACATTTATTCATAATTCAAAGAAAAAATGTTCATTATAAAGGAAATAATGATTGAAGCGTTGAAGATTTTCTCATAAAAATAAAGCTTTATTTCTCGTTCTTATTATAATATGCTACATATTAATATGCCAGTCTATATTGAGGAATTCGACTTTAATTTGCCGTAATTCAAGAAAATAATATTATAAATTATCTCGTTTTTTCTTAAGGGATTTCTTAGAAGGAAAGTAATTTATCCATCCGCTGACTCGGCTCTCAGATATCTGCTATTTACAAAAATAAGTTAGAAACATATATTTTTACGAATAGTTTAAAACAAATAAATCTTTTTTATGATATACATATATTTTTACGAATAGTTTAAAACAAATAAATTCGTTTACGAATAGTTTAAAACAAATAAATCTTTAAAAAAACATGTTTTCTAAGAAAAAATTAGTTCACAAAACCACAAAATAAAATTATTCGACGTATATGAATTTTCCTTGCAATGTTTCAATTTTAAAACCGATTTCTTCAACTCTTTGTTAACTTATTATCATCGCTACATAAAATCCTGATCACCGAGCTAATTATTAATGAAATTTGATTAAACATTTTTTATATCAATAGCTAATAAATATACTATAAAATTAAATACTTTAGTGGTTTGAAACAATTGATATTAAATTTTCTTTTTTAAATATATGTAAGATTCTCAATCATTTAAATTTTTCCTGAAAATAATTTTGTTGTGTATGCTGTTATGTATTAGAAATTATTACTATTTTTTTTATTTCTGATTATTACAGTGAATTTTGAAAGTATGATTGTTTTGTATAATTTTAAATATTTATTTTGTATTTACACTTTCTATAAGTTTTATAATTTAATTTAACGTCTTATAAAATTTCTGGGTATTTAATGTATTATTTGATATGTATTTATATAATTTTGAGGATATATGTACGTAGAATTTTATTTTGATGTAATGTGTGATGTGGGAATATTAGGATACATATAACCTAATACTTGAAAGACACTCATTTTATCTCACTATGATTAGCATCTCTTCTTTACCATAAATCATAAAAAGTAAACGAAGAATTAACATAATAAAAAAATAGATGTGTATTGACACAAAAGGATAAAGGATCCTACATTATCTTCTGGACCTCGGAAAATTCTAAAAAATATCGTTAAGTTATCTACGTCAATCATAATAAAGTAATACATGTTTACACCTGAATTAACTGTGTTAATTAATTGATTTAAAGCAAGATTATTGTAAAACACGCGTTCAAACAAAGTGAGAGTATCCTTAATGACTGGCATCATTACCGTTAATTACGTAGATCGGAGTTATATAAAAAGCGTATCGCAGTTGCTACATAGTTTCAACAAAGCGTTCCATAAACGGATTAACAATTTAATCGGAAAACTTTCCATCGTTAGTTCGAGCTAATGAAAAGCTGTTTCGTATAGATTTTCTAGAATTAACGCAGAGCTATTATGAGGTAAGTTAAAATGTTAATACATGAAAAACTATTTGACTGATTTCCGCTTTTGACTATATTGCTGGAGTATTTCGAATGTCGAATCCAAATGTAGAAACAATCTAACATAGAACCCCATCCCATTTTTGACGTGAAACTTCTTTCATTACTGCAGAGGAGGGTCACTTGCAAAAATCATATGTAACGAAATATGATCGACTTTGTAAAAATTATAACTTTGGAAATATAGCACCTACCGGAATTATTTTACCACCATAATTTAGACGGTAGAAGCCAGTTCTCGGTAGTGCAGTAGCACGACTCAGTCGGAACTAAATTTACTATCGCATGCTGTGTTTAATTAGTGACTATTCAGCAGTACATTGAACAATTTGAGCAGAAGTATTCGCGTTTGACAGAACTGACAACGTTATAACACCTAAAATCATACTTGTGACCATTAGCAGTCATAGAATATAAAAAAAGTGTTTTTTGTAGATATTTGACGACTGCTCTATTATGGCGCAAACGCGTGCGGTACGTAACTTACAAAACTGGCGTGCAAGAGCTTGGGTAGCAAGAGATAGAGAATCCGGCCCTCGACGACCCGCTTTGACCTCCGCGGAACGTGTTTGTCTCCACAGGGGATGTAGTAGATTGAACCAAGTGCAGGAACCATGGCCATGAGCATCATGGGTTCAAGCGGCGTAAGGCGCAGTCGAACACTACTATTTGATGTAACTGCGGCTGCAATGGTGGCAGAGAACGAGACCTCATTATCATCCACAAGAAGGAGGCAGGCTACATCCGTAACAGTACAAGGCCGCAGTTAGAGCATTTTAAGCGTGCACTGGGCTAGGGTCGATTATGGAGAGACTCCTTTCTATAAGGTTGTCGTACATGCAGTCACGACGGTTGCAATATATAGGACAATACAGCATTGTATCATAATTAATATTCCGGTTGATATAAAGAACATGGTGCAAACCCAACAATACGCTCACGACATTTCACGTACTCCACTACACCTCGTCCTTGATACAGCCTACCCGATTTTTTAATTCAATTCTTGCAAGCAATTCTTCAAGGCAGTTTGATTCTTGTCGAATTCTCAAACATTATTTTTATTTGTGTTCTGCTATACTTGCCTTTACGACACAGCGTTGAGTCTATCAAAAAAATATTTATTATGACATTCAAAAAGACCCACGTAAATCGGTGAACCCAATTAAAAGGTTAGTAAATTGTTATAAATAAATTACAGATTATATGCTTAATTAAATAATAAGTTTATTATGCTGTACATTGACATCTTAATTATTATATTCAAATGTTTTTATTATTCTATTATATTATTAATTAATATAGCATCTCAATTATCAAAAACACCCCCTGTGATAATTATCAATACATATAACAAAATTGTAACAGAGTGAATTCTGTACAAATTCTGTGAAAATATTTAAAAAAAATATTAATTTAGCGTATAGAATAACAACAGAAGCCAGAAAAACTTTTTTTAGAATGTTTGCTTGTTAATTTGAGCGGGTATCACGCAAAATCTGCTAGACGGATTTTGATAAGATTTGGTATGGTAATAGTATATAATAGTATATAAAAATTTTCTTAACTACACACGAAAGGACTCGTAGGCACAGTTATTATTATTCGTCCATAATATGAAAACTCTTATATATCAAACCATATAAATAAATGTGTGTAAATAAAAAAAACAAGACGCTAGGACACGTGGACATATATAATCCATATGTGTTATCTAACTATTTCATTTTATGCTTTTAAATTATGGACCTAATAACGACCTTAATATAAATGATTTGTGTTGTATTTAAAAAAAATCAACGATTTCGAATTGAGGATCTATTTTTCGATCTGAGGAAACTTTGGTTTTATTTTGTTAAATAATCGCTTACATATTAAAATATTTTTGAGTCATTAAGAAAGTATTTTAATTAATTTTTAAAAAAAACTATATTAATTTGTTTAATTTGTTATTAGTCTTCATTTTATTAAATTTGTTATAGATTTTCGTCAAATTTTAACAAACATGGCTCGGAATCTAAATTAAAATAGCTTGTCTATACGTCTTCATACCCTTATAAATTTCAGAAATTTGAATATATTTTTGAGGACAAATGCAAACATACATTTTATAAGGAAAAGAATACGACTAGTTCACATTTACATAAACATAATAATTTTATTCCCAAATTCACTGAATCTGATTTGTTGTGACCGATGCACAATTAAATCACCACGTGTTTGTGATAGTTAATTCTAATTAAATGATAAAAAATATTTCTTAATTAATAAAAAGAACTAATACCCAAAGTTTAATAAATCGGTAACTTTGGTTTCATGTTATATAATTGTTAACCTTTGAGAAAGATACGTGGATCTATTTATTACCTTTACATGAGAATTTATTCTTTATTTTATACTAACAGTATCATCATTATGCTAATGGATGTTGTCAGTTTGAGAAGAAATTATTTACAGAAAAAATGGCAAGTACAAAATTAAAAAAACTGCATTTTATAGACATAGTGATAACACTTTTAAAACCAACAAGATTGCAGACCAAGTTAGGAAAAACATAGCTCGTTGTAAAATATTTTTCCACAAATTCATATGCATTTCAATTACAAGTAAATAATATATTCTGTGACTGTTTCTGAAAAAAAAATACGTTCATAAATTGCAAACAGTCGTGTGAAGCCAAAAATGCAACGCTGCTTTCTACATGTTCAACAATTTAAACAAAATAGATATCAGATCCGTCATAAAATTAGACAGTGTGTTTAATATTTTATTAAATAAATAAAATTTATATAAATTGAATTTATACGTATCAGAGAGTACAAATTCAAGCATTAAAACTTACCGTAACATGTGACATTTATTAGTTATTCATCCTTTTATAAAGATGAATAAATAAATATATTTATAATTGTCATCCTTTTATTTATTTATATTATATAAGTTGGACTTATTGCTACCGGAAAAATCTTTTCAGCCAACTCAGCAAAAATGTGTTGTGGACGACTATATCAGATTATTATACAACTGCAAAAAAAATGGTTAGAGTAATAAGATATAAAATGGTAAGCTAACAAAAATAAATAACATGTAACAAGTAATTAATGAAGATATATTGACAAGAGTAAAGGAAAGTGGGTTATGCTGGGCGTGGAGATCACAGTGCGCAGCTTATCAATTTGCCTCTTGAGATTATCTATACCAACAGTGCAGGTATCAGCGATGCGTTTGGCCTCAACTTCCATCATAAAGTTTTTTGAAAGTATTTTGGAAGTTACGGCTTTCAAAAGTTTCTGAAATAGGTGATATTTGTACTTAATTAAATGTGCCACTGACAGTTGTCAGCTGTCAGTGTAGTGACTTATTAATAATACGAAGCAATTGAGCATGATTTGAAGTAAAACAAAGCGTAATTTTAATGAAAGAACGGAAGACATTACAACTTAATTAAGTACAACCAATTTTGTGAATTCATCGACGATTTTAGTGATAAATTTAAAATAAAATCAGCCGAAATGCTATTATGTCGACTTAAATATTAACGCAGGAATAAAAATTTCCGCGTACATTATTAATGTTCTGTACCATATATAAACTGTCACAATGGATATGTATATCCTTACATCAAACAAAGCTTAGAGCAACAATTAATTTTCCTGTGTTTTCTCTTGCAGATAACGAATATACATTTCCAGCAGCGCAGTCCGCTAATGACGATAATCCTGCATAAATAAGGGACGTAAAACAAGTAGTAAGCGTTAATGAAATGCTTATGCAAGATTTTAAAGCGGGGACAGCTTTTGTCAGTTCATTAAACTTGTTAATAATATTAATATTACGACATTGTAATATTGATATTACGAAAGTTTCATTGGTTGACCAATTAAAAACAAGAAGAGCTTTTTCACAATTTTTAAGTCTCTACAATGGCCACAATAGGAGTACTTTAGGAAATTAATTGTGTGGAGGGAAAGTGGTAAGTTCGAAACCATGAAAAATGTGAACAAAATATAGAGGGAAATTTTATTTTGATGATATTTTTAAGATATCAATATACTGTTACAGGTACAGTTTGTCGGGAAGATTGATAGGAATATTGAAATAATTTAGGATTAATTATACCAAATACGATAGCTTCCGAAACGTTAGTCTCCGAAATATTGACGATTTTTGTTTTAATTTTTGTAGGGTGTTCTGTCAGTTTATTAATAATAACAGTGAAATAGTCGCTACTATCTTCTTAATTTCTTTTTATTTGACTTTCATAGTTTAGTATTAGGCTGTCTAAATGTGATTGTTCCATACGTTATTTTACATAGATATAATAACATTGTAGGATAGATACGCCATTTACACAATGTTATTATACCCAACAAATTCACAAACCTATATAAATTCCAAAGACAATATTTTGTGTTCCATTAATTTTGCTAAAAAATTTTTTTATAAATATCTTTAACGTATCCTATAGCTTCATTCTAATCCTATAGTTTCATTATACTACAGATAATAACATTTGCAACAATTTGTAATAAAGCAAGCTTATGAAGCTAACACATAACATGAAAAAATGTTATGTGACCAAGATGACCCATAATGACGTCTGCCGTCATACATCTACCCGCATTCAGATTACTTAATTAAGTACCCACCTTTCCCGCACCATATTTCATCCAGGCCATGCCCATTTTGCCAATGCATATCCGGGTGAAAAAGTACATTACGCGTTTTAAGTCACATATATGATGATAGCATTGAGCATGTTATCTATAATATATATGATAATAGCATTGAACATGCTATCACCATATGATAGCATTGAACATGCTATCATCATATATGTTGTCATCATAAATCTCAAAATTCAATCTTGGTTAGAAAAAAACTAATAAACATTAATATTATAAGGAGAAAAGTGTGTTTATTTATTTGTTTGTCTTTTAGAGATTCATGCAAAAACTAATAATCCGATTTAAATACTACTTTTTAAATATAACAGTTTGCAGTTTTCAGATTGCTGTTGTTCATGTGTTGTATAATT
Source organism: Druceiella hillmani (assembly GCA_039881145.1). Taxonomy (NCBI): domain Eukaryota; kingdom Metazoa; phylum Arthropoda; class Insecta; order Lepidoptera; family Hepialidae; genus Druceiella; species Druceiella hillmani. The sequence continues at coordinate 21,148,188 of JAYKKI010000034.1, read as the reverse complement.
ATTGCAACATTGTTAATAATATAAAAATAGTCGCAACAAAAATTATTGTCCGGAGTTTCCGTGACAAACGTTAGTAAAAATATATTAGAAACACTAACATCAGGTCCATAAAACCTCTCGGTCTCTAATTTATGTAAACCTTAAAAAGGTCTACAAAAATTAGAGAAAGAGAGAGAGATTTCTTTCACGGATAAAGCACAGTAACTATTAAAATATAATTAGTTTTGCTCCAAAAATCGGAAAAAATTTACATGAAATAATTTGCTACAAAAATCGGAAAACATTAATTCTTGACTCAATTTTCAGGGTGAAAAGTTGTTTTTTTGTTTGTATGTGTAATCCAATGTTTCCATTTATCTCCAACACGGTTTGACCTATTTAGATACGAGTTTCTGCAAAACATTGGCAATGGTTCTTAGACAGTTGTTACGAGGATTACTCACCAGGGGGCGCCGCGATAAATATTTTGTTGCAAACCAATGTTCTCATTTATCTCCCAAACGGTTTAACCGATTTAGATACAGTTTTCTTCGAAATATTTGGGACTAATCGTCGATGGTTTTAGATAGTTATTATCGTATTACCATCACCAGCTCACCAGGGCTCACCAGGGGAGCTGCAACATTTGGTTGCAAACGAATGCTCCCATTTCTCTCCAAAACCGTTTGACCGATTTAGATATAAGTTTGTGATTTATTGGCGGAGGTTACTAGTCAGGTGTTATGTTGTTAACTAGTCAAGGGGCCCTGCAATAAATATTTATGATTGATCTGGATTAACTACTTTGCGGCCTTTCTTCGGCTTCGTTGATGTGTGATTCATGTAACATGTTTCTCAAATGCTCCAATTCTTCCAATGCTATGCTATTGTGTGGATTGTTGAAGAGTTTCTTTTATTTAGATCAGTTATTACTATGCCGTCTAAAGATCGTACTTTACTAAGAGCCACATAAGCTTGCCCTTTGGTGAATGATTTTTCAAAAGCTTAGTTATTAAGACTAATAAAAAAAGCAAAATTAAAATTCTGATTAAGCCCACGACAGATGTAATCATTTTAATCGAAAAAATCGCATGAAATAGAAATCAAAATTCAATTTTTGAAAAAACCCGCGACGGATGTAGTCGTTGTAATTGAAAAACGATTAAATAATTTTTTTAAAACCCCCCCGACTAAAAGAAAGTAAGAAACTATTAATATAATTATAAACCCAAGAAAACCCGTCGTAATTTTAAATAATTGAAATTCTTTTAGGTGCGCTATGCTGCTACAATGTAATTGATATTGGGAACGGAAATGGCAAACAGAATCATGGCTCGTTTAATTTAAAATTAATTATTCCGAGATTTTACAGAAAGACCCGAATTACCTGAAAGGAGAGAAATAGGACTGTCTTTATAAACAAAGCTTGGAGAAAAAAAAACGATTTCCCACGGATCTTGTTTTTTCGGCTTGTACATCGAGGGAGCTGAAGCAGATCAGCAATTTGCCACAGCTATCCATCGATGTACAAGCCAGAAAATTTCAAGAAACTTTCAATAATTTCACGAAAAGGTAATTTTGACCGGAAAATAATTCTATGGAACTTTCGAAATGTTACCAAAATATAAACCTAGATAGTTGCACAAAACAAAACTTTTGAATTTCAAATTTGTGCAATTTTCGTTATTATAACAATTTGTTATTAGCTGAACTACCGTTGTATAAAGCCATGTAGTAGGTAATTGCCTTCGAAGCCTGAAAGTAATTATCGGTAGTTCATTCTTATACGAAGTTAGAGGAAAAAGGAAATGCTAAACTCCCATCCGGACATCAATGGAGTTTTTACGTAATATTTAGCATAATATCCAGTTTTTAAGGTATGTGTTACTTTAATGCAATATAAAGGAGTTTAACAATATTGGCGCTGAACAGAAATTGTAGTTTCTTAAAAAATAATTTGAAGCATACCAATATTCAATAAAATCTGTAACCCAAAAACACTATAAAGGTTATTATTAGTTAAAATATCCGAAATATAGCCAACTATTTCTGGTTTTATGTATGTAACTATATATGTTCAGATTAGTGTTTTACTAATTTAAGAAATTCACATATATATGCATAATAATAAATATAACCAACTCACATTAATTCATATAACTACAGAACATTAGTTTTACATTTGTGAACTGAATTGAATTGAATTCAATTATCTTTTTTATAATATAATATTCAACTCGTTCGTATAAAATTTTGCTACATTATAAATAGCTAGCACATGCCAGTATATAAACAAATTCCAGTTTCGATGTTCTCTTACTTCAGCATTACTTATATTGGTAATCGTATTCCATAATTCTCATTTCCGACTTTGATTGGACTGGTTAATTAATTTGTGTAACGACCATGTAATGTTGAATTTGTTATGTATGTTTTGTCAGTGCATGATTAAGTTCATACAAGCTTAATTTAATTGCGCTCGAGGGGGGGGGGGGGCTGGAAATTGTGAATGTGTCTTATTGTTAGATAGGAATCGAATAGACATTTTAAATTACATATAGTTAGTATATCGGTTTCATTTTTAGAAAATAAGTTTATTTCAGAGTATTTTTAAAAATATGTCGACGTTCGTGAAACAAGCGTCAGAAAGATGTTTGCTTCGTAATTTAGTAGCATATTATACTGTTTATGTATATGTTTATTTAAATTATTTATCACAAATATTTAAAATCATGCTTTTAAATGAAATGAAACGTGTTTATCGTAAAAAAATAATGTCGTGATTAGTTAGTAGAATCCATATATTTAATTCCAATACACATAACAAGTAGGGGCAGTTTCGATACATTTTTAAAAAGAGATACATTTTCAAAAATACTCTATAAGCAGTGTTCGGAGTATTTTTGAAAATGTATTGACGTTGGTAAACAAATTATAGAATAAGGTTTATTTTATTAATCTTGTAGCATATATAGTGAAATAATACGTTTTGCAGATAATATTATGTTAATATTAGTGAATTTATTAACATTAGCTATTAAAGAGAACACGAAAGTGTTATATTAAATTGTAATTAATTTATAGGGCGCATTAAAAATATATCTTTTTAATGATACGTGATTTTATCAAAGTGCATAACTTATGTGTTTTTTAGAGACTGTATGAGATAACATGATTTAAATTTCTTCAATAACTCTTTTTTATAATTTATTTCTACGTTAGATAAAAATAATGCCGTTAATATTACATAGAGAAATCTTTGTTTATTTGTTTGTGTTTAGAGATTCAGGCAAGAATTACTAAACTGATTGGGAAACACTATCGAAATATAGTAACTTATAGTTTCCAAATTGGCAATAATATGTAAATGTGTTATAGACATTTTCATTTTCGCTTTGAAACTGCACTTTATGAGTAATTAAAAGATTTTTGAAAGTCAGCTAAACTAGAAATTAATATTTTGATAATGTTCGGTGCGATATATTTACGCACGGACAGGAGGAATGAAGAAGGAAAATGGGCACGCTAGGGGCGGGAATATCACAATTGCAACATGTCGCGGCGACATTATTAGCGTGTTTGTTTTACGTTGGACTTTTAATTTAATTGAGTTGTTAGGATCTTACCTTAATTCGTTTCACTTATAGTTTCGGAAGGTTTATATATTTATTTTACATAGGTTGAAATCTCTTGTTAATGTGGATATATACATTTATACTATACTAGCGAATTGCGAAATGGTTCAATCATACGTCTATTTGGGGGCATTAATTTCTAATAATGGCGGATGTACTGACTAAATTAAGAGGCGTATGATGACTACCAGGTCTGCTATGAATAACCTAAGGAGAATATGGAAGAATAGTAACATCACAAAAAACAACGAAAACCCGACTCATTCGAGCAATAGTTTTCCCCATTTTCCTTTACGCCTCTCTAAGCGAGAGAAAAAAAGATAAATTCTTTGGAAATGTGGTAAAATGTGGTAAAAAAAGAATGCTTGGAGTGTTGTGGACTGAGTTCTGTATTAATGCATCCATACTCCAAGAACTTGGTATCGGGCAGCGTTTATCCAATATTGTACAAATTCGCATAATAAAGTTCTTCAGACATATGTTGAGGGGCAACAATGATCATATTGAATGCCTGGTGATACAGGGCAAACTAGAAGGTACCAGACCACGTGGGAGAGCACCAATGAGATGGATAGATCAGATCAGCCATGGACGTTCCACTACCTGAGTGCACCCGAAGAACACTTGATAGAGAGGAATGGAGAGATATAATTCACTCATCTGCAAGACAATTGTCATAATGACCACGACCACTCCCCCAAGAATATAACAACTGAGAAGAAGATACGTTTTTAGATTAATCCATAACATGAATTTGTCAATTTAAAATCTTACTTAAAACGCACGTTTTTTTAATACTTTAATACTTAATGCATGTAATACAGGTATAGTTATCGGTACATTTTAGTTATATAGTCTCAATGGACATTTGAACATATGAACATAATGGTAATTTGTTTACTCTATTCTGTAGAGATAGTGTGTAGATTTACGCAGAATACGTTTTTAAATACGCTAATAAATATTGCATATTGCGGTAGCACAAACAAATCGTTAATGTTAATATCTGAAAATAAATGGAGAAATATCTCAAGCAAAGCAAGTACTTTAAAATTTACAAAAAATTCGAGTATAAACATTTACAAAAAAACTCAATTTCTAGAAGAATTAGCTTGCAATATGTTGTAGTACGCAGTATGTAGTACGCATAGTTCTCATGACCAAGATGAATTAAAGAGGCAAAACCGTAAAGAATTTTTAAAACTCTCGTCAGTGTCGAAAGTATTTTACGCCTTAACGATCATCGCTATGAATTTGTCCAAAATTTATACTTATCGGTTCTCTTATCCGCACATTCGTTTCTTACTACGCTATTGATAGAATTTTAGGTCCCTTAGGAAATATCTGACCGGAACTGAAGGTTATTGCAATTTTATTTGAACCCTAAACATTATTCCAGTGAAAGACAAGTTATTTATAAATCGATTTAGCCGTTTTAAGTGGCACTTTGATCAGTAAACAGATGGATAGAATTAAAAAAAAATGTTTAGTGCTTCCACTTGGTCTCAACCACAGCTCTAATTTGAAAATAATAACCGTTTCAACATTTCTACAAACTTTTCGTTAGTATCGTTCACCACATAGATATTTTTGAAATTGTCCATAAACAATGCATTTTTCTAATTTGAAAAGAAAACATACATCATTGTTATGATAGTCCTAAGAAACAATTCCCCTAACCAAAGAATTGTCAGAAATATTTTTTAGTTTAAAGTTTCTTATAGTTACAGTTTATTATAGTTATAGTTATCTAGAAAACATCTTCAATATATTGCTCATAATAAAAGAAATAGGTTAAAACTTTTTAAAATTAGATTTCATGAAGCTCTATTTATTTTAGCCATTGTTTAATTGCTACAAGTACTTAGTGGGACAATCTTTTGATTGAAACTTTTTGAAATGAGAAAAAAAATATAAAAATTGGAAACACTCACGCATTTACATGAAAGATATGATGGAATGTTAAACAGAGAATGTACTGAATTATTATAACGTTAATATAACACAGTTACAAAGTTAGAAAGTGAAGAGACACAAATAATTTAAAAATATACGGGTCGAATTGGGAACCTCCTCCTTTTTATCGACAGTGGCAAGTTACCTGATGTTTTATCAGTCTATGTTTATACCTATGCATTTACGTTTATATGGTGTATCTAGGCGTTACTCTCTAGAGCCGTAACGGAAAATCAAATTCAAATAAGGTGTCGTTAGAACCATATTAACATTCCGGTATTTTTACGTACGTGACGTTACACATTTTATTTTTTCACGTTATATAACGTAGAAAAATTAAACTTTAAAACGCTATTGAAAAATTTCATCATGCCAAATTAATAGTCTTGAAAGGCATATTTGAAAAACATATACGAGTAATTCTCAAGAAAATCAAGTGAAAATTTGGTTATTTTTCTCCCGCAAATAAAGTGACCCTTAAATATCACTTGAAAAAGATGCAGATCATGTATGAAAATATCCAGTAATAACAGCAAAACTTGAAATTCAATAATTTATCTGAATCCGCCATGAAGGGTATTAAGAAACAAATTTAATTCAAAAACACCTATTTAAAACAAGCAATTTTCAAATTTTATGACAAAATTTGTTCTGAATTTGCTTTCTATTCTCTAATGTTATCGTAGTATGTGTTTTTGTCCTTTTACGGAGCGTAATTTGTTTGCAGTCGATTAATAAATAACGATTACTCACAGCTCCATAATATCCGATAATCTTGACTCCGGTTTCCACTGTGCAGTAGAAACAAAAGTTACCGAGAATAGCAGTCGGTCGGTATGTATTACTCATCTTTCGAATGTGATGATGAAACTTTTTACCTGAAAATTTTACAAACAAACCAAGTATTATGTATTGAATTTGTACTTGGCATCATCTTTAGTAGACATTCTTAATGAAATACGACTTGGAAAATGCATTCTAATTAAGACATTTATGGAATAGTTTAGTTTCATTCAGGTTACTTATTGAACTTTTGCATTATGGTAATTTATTAAAACCAGTTTATAGTTTTAATAAATTATCATTATTTTATGACCTATTACTATACAGCATATGGACGTACGAACGTGTGGAAATATTGTGCACGTACAAAAAGTATTTAACAAAGTTGTTATTTGGAATACTATATTTTCTCAAATCAAGAAAAATAAAATATGAAACATTTTGTTTGGTAATTTATTGTTCTTATATGTTTATAAGTTTAGGTGTTTTTTACCAACCCACGCAAACCCCGCTTCCGCTATCGTTTTGAGTAATTTATAAGGGCTGTTGGATGTTCCTAAAAGTTAATCATTGCTAATAGCCCACCTGAAGATGTTGTAATACAACGAAACCTAGGTCGTGGTAAAGGAGTTAAAAAAAGTAGAAATAATACTACATCACGTAGTTTCATTTAATTGTGAATAGGTTTTTTATTCAATAAGTTATTTATAGATAATTTTGCACAATTAATTTTTAAATATAGATTAGGAAAAAGTTTAATTAAAATTAATATCTGCCATATTATACCAAATCAGACATTGAAAATTTTTAAATTAGGCAAAACTATGTAAATATAAGGCGGTCAGGTCCATGTTGAAAGACTTAAATGTAGGGTTCCGTAGTCGTGCCACAAAATAAACTTATTAATGCAATATATCCGAAATAATTTTAAATGAAATTATTCACTTCCCTAGTGAGTATTAGTGAGTCTAGTACGCACTACTTAAATATTTTCCAGATTTCTTTAGATTGTTTCAAAAATTAATACAATGTAGCGAAGATTCACTTTGGTAACATTTTGGCTTGAGATGAGAATTTTGAAAATGAGGCTTTGAAATAAGAATTGTGTAAGAAACTAATTTCAAAACACCTTTCCAATGATAAAACAGTTGACGAGGCGAGTTAGAAAAATTTTTCTTATAGATTTAATACTTAGCAATAATATTTCAAAGAATTACAGATAATATTTCAAAGACTTTATTTGGGTGTTCATATTTCAAATTGTAAAATTTTGTTTTTACGTTTAAATCTTTAGAGGTGAGCCACATTTTTGCTTTATTACACATTCATTTCGTTTTCAACCTATAACCATTTCACGCTTGAATGCAAACACTATTAATGGTACTTTGAACTGTCCACTAAATCCAATTATATTAAATTAATGATATGATATTAAAAGAAATACTCGTATTAGGAACATAGCAATGAAAAATTTAAATAATATTATCAAAAAATACCAAAGAGATACAAAAATAAGATTCGTCGAAGTTTCAAAGTATAAGTTTCAGTAATTTTCCGGGTGAATTTTATTGAAGATTGCCTTTTTCATGAAATAACAGGAATCTTTATTATATATTTATGCCTTTTTCATCAAAGAACAGAAATCTGTAGAGGTAAATTGTTTAAACACTTTTTGTAAGATAGGTATTAACATTTTTAAATATTAATAGCTAAATTTTAAACCTCGAAATTACGCTTTTCAATGAGTCTAAGTTCTAAGCATAATCAAATAATTTATTGCAATATAACTAGCTGAAATTCTACAATTTTTTTTTAGATAAATAGGACAAAAGCAAAATTATACAAATTTGCTAGGTATCGTTTTTAAATCAGAAGATATCTAGAAAAATATATTCGATCACAAAACGGTAAACATCAATTATGAACAAATTCTGCAAGTTTGCTAACTTGAAGAAAGCTAGAGATTACAGTAGGTAACATGATTAAAAGGTAAGAGCGTTACAATAAATAATAAATTAAATAAAAATGGTTAAAAATTTCAAAAATCTACTTGGATTACCAAGACCAAACAAACGCGTTACCAAACACATTGGTAATTTTTCATCAATCGTTAAAGCCTAAAATATACGGCGATAGAATTGAAATTACAGTAAAAAATTATATTTTGTAAAGAACATACCTGTCAAATAATATAGTTACTAAATATTGAGGATAATCCAAAACAGTGTCCAATATTTGGGAAGGTTATTTGTCCAACCGATCCTATTAACCTTTCCATTGTGCTGTGGTCCTACCACTCAACTGATATGAAAAAGGCGTGTTATTCCTACTTTACTTTATATAAATATAGGGGGGAAATTGTGTGGAAATATTCTACGGTGGAATAATAATTTCAATACCATTTATAACGTTTCATGAAACACGTTACATGCTATTTTTAATTTAACTTTGGCATTAATAGAATTTTTCTTCGATAATACGCATATGAAAGATTTATTCTTATCTACTTCATCAGTTATAAATTAAAGTATTTCAGGAAATTGAAAACTCGTTTCACTAAATAATAATAATGCGCAAAAATTAAAAGACTTATTAATTCTTTAATTAAGTTTAAGTTATATTTTTTCCTCTTCTGGTTGGATAACATAGTCTATCTTTTATCATTTGATATATTATAGAGCACAAAGTACTTGTTCAATAAGTGCAAAGAATAATATATATTTTCATTAGACTTATTCTTCATATTCGATTCTTAAATACTAAAGATTGGGGTAATCTCAATCTTAAATAAAGATTGAGATTACCCTACTTAAATAGATTGAGATCACCCTACTTAAATACTAAAGATTGAGATTACCCTACTTAAATAAAGATTGAGATTACCCTACTTAAATAGATTGAGATCACCCTACTTAAATACTAAAGATTGAGATTACCCTACTTAAATAAAGATTGAGATTACCCTACTTAAATAGATTGAGATCACCCTACTTAAATACTAAAGATTGAGATTACCCTACTTAAATACTAAAGATTGAGATTACCCTACTTAAATAAAGATTAAGATTACCCTACTTAAATAGATTGAGATCACCCTACTTAAATACTAAAGATTGAGATTACCCTACTTAAATACTAAAGATTGAGATTACCCTACTTAAATAAAGATTAAGATTACCCTACTTAAATAGATTGAGATCACCCTACTTAAATACTAAAGATTGAGATTACCGTACTTAAATACTAAAGATTGAGATTACCCTACTTTGAATTTTTATGATCTGTTTCCATTGCATTCTGTTGACAGTTACTGGCAGGCTAACGCATTTATTTGATCACACCATATGATTGGTCCTCCGCCTTGAATACTAGCTATCACATTTTACAACGGCAAGCTTTTCAAGATTATCAGAGTAATTTTGCTCCAAGTAAAAATATCCCACAGTATTAAATTGTTATTAGAATTATAACATGACATTATCATTTAATTTAAGCGAAGTATTATTAAATGGAGTATAAGAACCAGTTTTAAATTAATCGTTACTTCTCTACGTTACTACTCTTAGTAAATGGTAAACTTTAATGGTATGCCCTGTTGCAGAACCCTCGCCTGCTTTAGAAAAGTCGTTTAATTCAAATTCACTCGAAAAAATTCGCAACTCAAATCACTTAAAAAAATCGAAATAATTCGAATGAGCTTGGAAAAAATTCGAATAATTCGAATTTACTACACACAATTCACATAATTTGAATAATCTCGAAAAAAGCTATATAACTAAAAATTAAAAACGGAATAAAGCCATGTAATTAAGTTTATATTATATATTGTTTTCACCCAAAACTTTGAGGGGTCTGCTATATATAAGATAAAGTTTTAAAAAAATTCTACCTGGTTTTTTGAAATGTCGCTTAGAACAAATATATTTATAATTACATAGAGAAATAATTCCCTTCAATGTCCTAAAGAAAACAGTGAACATAGTTTTTGGAAATTCGTGTGGTTCTGGAGTTATTCAAGTGCAACGTTATAATTTTAAAAAAATTATTACCGTATTTTTATTACCATATTGCACAATATCTTTCGATAATTCAATGTTATAAAAAAAAATTTGAATATTTTTCCGTAAAACCAAAAATATTTCAAGACCTAGAAAGGAACTTATGTTTTTGTCTATTTCACAAATCAGTTGACAATTACGTACTTAATCTTAAGGAGGGCAGCGGATTTCTTTTCTTTTCCAAACATCGCTAATTTTTTCCTTATGCATAATTTCAAAAAACTGTTATGACTGTACTTTTCAGAATATCGAAGAGAATCATCTCTCCGTAGCGTATATATAAAACGGGTGTTTTTTACGGATGTTTATACAGCTTTAAAATAAAAAAAACACATAAAAATTAAGATGATGGCCATGATATTGGTGGTCTGTGGTTTATCGGCATAAACTAGCAACTTCACATATCCCCACAGAAAATAATCCATATGTCTGATATTACAGAATCATGGAGGCCAATCCAAAAAGGCATTACGCGTAATTACACGCTCATCGAATGTTTCCTGCAATAAATTGTGTCGCGGGCTGTATAGCATGTTGCATCGTTTTCTTGAAACCAAAGCTCTTCAAAATTAATGTCATTCAATTGGGGAACAAAAAAGTCAGTAATAATGGATCTAAGGCACTCTCCGTTGTACTGTAACGTTCTCCTCGTCTTTAAAGAAATACGAGTCAATGATTCCATCAATCCATGAAGCACACCAAACAGTGACTTTTTGTGGATGTCAAAGTGACGTTGCCATTCAACCAAAAATGGACCTCATCGCTGAACAAATTTTCGATAGAAAAAGTGGTTGAGAATTGGACTTCCAGATTGCGCTCCATTCGAGCCAAACCCGGAGCCCATATGCCTGAAATCATATTTAAACACCAACGGCATAAAATTACCTTTTCAAAAAGTCAACACCATGGCCATTTTCATGATTTTTATCTGCTTTATTAATTTTTAAGTCGTATACCTCTAAAAAATACCCATTATACATCACATGTTCATAATTTTGCATACTTCGTCTTACGAAAGTTTTGCTTTTAAAATTTTTCACCAAATATTTTATTGATTTTTTCGAATCTTCCCAATTTTCCAATCGTTCACGTAATTTATTGCTCTTAATTCACATAATTTATTCTTTTCGTCATTTATTTTGAAACCTTTTATTAAAACCGATAAAACTTTTGTAACATTCGTATTTAATACTGGCTCAGTTCGTTGACAAAAGCTCTGAAGCTCTCTTTTTAGCAAAAGCTTGCATAAGCTGTTCGTTAACAAGTAGAGTTACGTTTTTAAATCTATTATTTATACCGGATTATCATCATTAACGGACTCAACTGCTGGACGTGGTTTTTCTCTCACGTAAAAGAGAAAACAAATAGATATCATTTAACTTGTTTGAAGGAAATGAATACGTTATGGACTAAATAAATCAAACGGTAAAGAACATTAGTAGTGTACGAAATTGTAATACCTTCATAAATTGAAATATATTTAATGTCAATATACTTTTAAATTATAGTATATAAATGGGGCATTTAGAATTAATATGCAGTTTCTTTCTAAATTGGCACTAAATTTTACGAAACAGTCCTTGGATTCACAAATTTTGATAATTGATATCCACCATACATACACTCTATTAAACAACATAAATATGAATTTTGCAATTAAAAATGATTTTGTGTTCAATTTGATCCAACACAAATCGACTTTATTTAAATTGCACAACTTAAAAAGGCAATAGAGCTTCAAATATTATTACAACAATTGCAAATTTCATGAATTTCACACTTTTTATGATTCCGTAGCCAAATACCATGAAAGAAACCCTATAATTTCTTCATAATCACCTTTCAGTTTAAGACGATTCATTATGCAATATTACAGAAAGACGTGAAATACAGAAAGAGAAAAATGTTCTTTTCACCCCATAAATCGAACTTGGCGATGAGAAAACAACTCCTCATAGATGGCTTTTCCCCGATAGTTCGTTTTGCTGGGAAAAATTCGGTTAGAAAATTCTAAGAACCTGAAAAGTCGCTTTTAGCTGAAAATAATTCCATTAAACTTTTACCTATTTCAAAAAGGGGAGGGGAAGGTATGTAACTACAACCGAAATTATCCAAAGGTCCATTATCTCTTTAAGTTAGGAGTTTTTTAAATTCATCCTCTACTTAACGGAAAATAGTAGTTATCAATCGGAAACTTGAAAACCGAAAAATTTAAAGGAATTATCAATCGGAAACTTGAAAACCGAAAAATTTATAGAAAGTTTGGGATACTTCTCGGATACCCCAGATATCACGGATGACTTATCGGGTATATCGGATTAATAGAAATAACAGAATTAAAGTAATTTTTTCGTATGCGAAGTAACGAGTAACTTATTCATTTGAACGATTTTTTTTTACATAATTTCACACTCCGCTTATTTTCACTGACATGTAACGTATTATAATTAGTAATTAATTGAATTATGAATAAATCATACAAAACAACAGTTTCATACAAGCCCGTCGCATATAAATTAGAATAAATTGTATTTTTTCGTGAATCTGTAAATGTCAAAAAAACAATCAAATTGGACAATGAAACCGGTTCCTGTTTTGATATGTGATGCAAATTTAATTTACCAACAGCTCTTTCAAAAACTGAAAGTTTAATATTTTTTATTATTTTCAATTACGTTTATTCCAACTTACACCACATGGTCTCTGCATCGGACGCTTCATTAAAGAACCTACACGAAAAGGCTTTTCATTAGCTCGAACTGATGACGAAAAGTTTTCCTTTCAAATCGTTGGTCCACTCATGGGGCAGTTTGTTAGAACTATTTTGCAGCTGCGTGGTACTTTTAACATGACATTTATCATAATAATTAACGTTAATGATGTCAGCCATCAAAGATACTCTCATTTTAATTGAACTGGTATATTACGTTAATCAGACTTTGGATCGATTAATTAAAACAGTTAAAATGAAGTTATGAATGAAATATTGAGTATATTCATTGTGTAGCAATACAAATTTTTATTCAAAACGTGTTTATACGTCGTACTTTTCAAGGTCCAATTAATCAAATATGATTATAATAAGATAATTAATTAAATTGTTTATACAAAATAAATACAATGTTTGTACTTGAAGTATTACAGGCATTCTGGCTTATTCAAAAATTATCAAATGAATAATACAATTTTTTAATTTACATTTGTCGGTTTATAGACGACGAGAGGAGAGGTTATATCTTCGTTCATTTGTTTTATAAGTCATGACATAAGAACTCGAACACTAAAATATATCTAAATGCACAGTAATGTGCCATTAAAGTTTCCAACCACAGTACCAGATACTGCAACCATTACCCGAAGCTAATTTAAAAAGTATCAAACACTGCAACTATTACCTGAAGCGAATTTAAAAAGTATCAAACACTGCAACCATTACCCGAAGCGAATTCAAAAAGTATTAAACACTGCAACCTTTAACCGAAGCGAACTCAAAATTACATAAAATCGACAATGGAGCCGAAACTATTGATCACTGGAGTTGATGAACATCAATAGGTTGTCATATTTGCAACACTTGGATTTCAACGATTGAACTGTTGACGTCATTACAACTTTGGTATCACACTCTATCGATATTACATATCGATTTATAACATTATTGTTATTTGTGGGTTTATTAATAACAACGCTTAGGGATTGTGTCAATAAGATGTCTCTGTGATTATAAATACATGGATCATTAACAGATGATGTCACGAATACGAAAGTAATTCAAATTTGCCAAAATTAAATTATTCCAGTATTCATGTAAATTAAGAGGTTTAGTTCAGCAACAATATTAGATAGTTTTTCAATAGAAATATTTTCTTAACGTAACATCCAGCAACTCTATATTGTCTATATTGTATCTCTGGATTGTGTCAATAAGATGTATCTGTGATAATAAATACATGGATCATTAACAGATGATGTCACAAATACGAAAGTAATTCAAATTTGCCAAAATTAAATTATTCCAGTATTCATGTAAATTAAGAGGTTTAGTTCAGCAACAATATTAGATAGTTTTTCAATAGAAATATTTTCGAAACATAACATCCAGCAACTCTATATTAAACTCGATAGCAAAATCAAATTAGTAAAAGTGAGGACACGAAAAACGGGCGATTCGTAAACGTTTTAATTACTTAGACTTGCATAATAATCGTAAAAGTCTTTACTTTCATAGGTTTTAACACTAATACCTATGAAAGTAAGTGTTATTGTGCTGAATTGGTTAGTCAGTGACATAATCTGAAAAGAATAATAATAGTGAAATTATTACAAATCACTGAACGTTTGGATAGGTTTCGAGGTCCTTCATCTCCATGCTTTTGCTTGGCACTGTTTCCGGGAACATGCTGCATATAATACATTCACATGAACGCACACATACTTCAATTTCTAAATATGATCAATTTGATAATTTTTAAGCAAAAAATAGAATGATATGGTTACCATAAGTAGAAAAGAATGTCTTGACAGATATAACATATCTAAAATATTTCGGAGGCAATTTATTATAAATAAGGACGTATGAAATATGAAATGGCAGCCTTTTGTTAGACTTATTAGAGGAAAAAAAGGCATTTATATTAAAATTCGACTATGAAAAATTCGTAAGTGAAGGAAATAATAACCAAAAACACAATTAAATGAAACTACGTGATGATAGAAATAATACTTTCTATTTTATTTCAATTCTCTATAACGACTTAGGTTTCGTTGTATTACAACATCTTGTTATTTATTTGCCTTTTATATTTAACTTGTTTTTAAACTATGGGCGAAAATTAAATTTAATGTTGAAATAACATTTAAGTATTAGAAACTAAAATCGATAAAGGTAATCCGCAATACGCAAATTGTCTTGTTGATTTGATATATATGTTAGTGTAAATATATATATATATATGTGTATATATATATATATATATATGTATATGCATACACATATAAATATACATTTTGATATATAAATTTTCATATTTTTTCGTCGAACAGTGTATGAGAAAAACAGCTATGACGGATAGACATATCGACAGCCACGTCGAAATTTCTACCACTGCTTTAAAAATTTCATCCAATACAATCATTTCATATTTATGACATAGTAATCTCGCTAAGATCAACTCATAATAAAAAATACCCACACTTTTATTACAGGTTATATATACTAAATTGACAAAATTTGTTATTGAAAAAAATTAAATATTGTTCCCAGTCCGAAAACATAATTCACTGAATGTGTGTGTGAAACTGAATTCACTGAATCAAATAAAGAACTTGATTGCTCCAAACTAACAGGGAAATGTAGATAATAGTGATACTTTAAATGAAATGGCTAGGTTACGCGAACACGAATAAAATAATGTTAAGCTCATTGTCACACGTAAAATGTTAAGACTCAAGTGTTCTCTTTACATATAACTTGAATTTTGTTGTAAGATTAAAGAAACCTTTTTTGAGTCTTAAAAAAAAAAATTAAATAGAATTATTTCGTTTAAGACAAAAAATTTAATTATAGTTAAAAAAAAGCTTTTGTAGCAATGTGAACTAAAAAGATAAAAAATTATCTTTTTGAATAAGCTTGTGACGAAAATAAAGTTATTGTTAAAAAATTAGCTTTAATGTAGAAAAGGGATGTGGTACAATTTACAACAATTGACATGAAGCACCCCACGTTTTTTTTTACATTAGAGTTAATTATTTGTCAATCACTTTATTCTTATTTTAAGCTTATGCAGAAAGACTATTTTTTTTATTTTTTAGTTCATATTGCTACGAAAGCGTGTTTTTACAGTCTTTGTAAAATATAATTTTATTTATTAAAGATATTTTTATTTTATGTACACACTAGTTGTCATTATTTTGCTTCTAGACTAAGAGTCGGGCTAGTAATTTTAATTATTTCATCTTCACTTGCCGTCTTATACTTTCCCTTAAGTTTGTTGATAAATATTTTGAATTTATTTTGGGAAGGTTCATCAAAACTATTTGTTTTCTTCTAATTTCATACCAAAACACTACTATTATCTTGCTCATCACTAATCGCTTTTCTTTAGCAATTTTGAGAATTATTTTTTTTTCAATTTGTTTATGTTTCATATGAGAGATAAATGTAAAGACTAAAGGATGTGTTATGTGTCTTCCAATATTTGGTCCGCAACTGATTCGAAATCGTCAGGTACAAATGTATGATCAGGTAAATACGTTGTTGCACAATTAGGAATACAAGATTTTCCTGGGATTAGATCTGCAGGAAAATTTGTTGGTTTCGAAAACAAATTTCAAGCACTTTGAGTATACTCACTTTTTCTGCTGATAATCACATTTTTTTTTCCATATACATGAAAAAATTTAACTAAATATCGAAGTTTGCCGTACTAGCATATCATGTCAATAATTTGAAATATTCTCAATGTGAATAAACCCTGATCTTTTATAGAGAAGTCTCCAACGGTTACCATATCACTAGAAAACCTTTGCTTAGCTTTTGACACTGTTTACAGAAAATATTCGTACACCTATCCAAGTAGAATAATCCATTGTAAATGCAAAACAAGCCAAACACGTTTTTAGACTTTTATTTGACACTTTAATTTTTTTTCCAAAGCTAACATGTAACAAGTAAAAATATCAACCAAATGAATGTGTCATATTCAAATGCTTTTTAAAGTGGGTAATTCAGAACTTTTTACCATTATAATTTCTCATCAAAACTTAGTTGGTAACTAAACAGATATCAAATGCCGCACTCTTTACTTACCACACCAGGAATGTGCCATGATATTCCAGAAATCACTGGACCAATAATGTGTTTATAAGTTGATTTAAATTACTATCGTGCGTTTACGTGGTGAGAAATTTAACGGCAAAATATTTAGAACGTATTTTATTTTAAATGAGTTTTCTTTATTCATAAAGACAAAAAAATCATTCAATGGCTGAATAAGTTTAGCGGTTACAAAGAAGCTACAGAATAGAATGTAAAAACTACATAACGGAAATCCGTTTAAAGTTTTCATGTATTTAGTTTGAGATCTTAGAAATTTTTAAAGCAATATAAAAACACGGTTCACAAAAACTATATTTAAATATTGAAACAATTTTGAACCCGGAAACACCATGAAGGTATAGTTTAATTTTTATTACTATGTTCAACTTTTTAAAGTTTCACTATGTTGTGAAATATACATATAAATATGACACAACAATAAGTATAATCTTCTTATATTAATTCAGGTGACCATAGAACTTCAGTTCCGTTATTATGGATATAAATATGAAAAAGAATTAGTCTCAGGATTATTTCTACATTTTCTGAAATGAATTTAAACTTAAACTTTGAATTTAAAACCTCTTGTATAATACAATATTCATTTCGTTCGTATAACGTCTTACTCTATTACAAATAGTTAACATATCCTAGTGTGTGTGAACCAATTCCAATTTCAATCTTCCCCGACTTCAGTATTATTTACACCGGCAATCGTATTCCATCATTCGCACTTCTTATTCTGTTTGGATAGGTTAATTCATTTAAGGACGCACCGTGTAATGTGGAAGCTGATATGTTTGTATTGGACGTCAATGCATGGTAAAGTCCAGAGAAACGTAATTTAAATAAATACGTTACATATCGACGTTCGCAAACAAATTATTAAAGTGCGAAGACATTATATTGGACTGAAATTAAATTATTCGGAGCACTTTTGCCAAGTTGTAGAATATTTTTTGTAACATGCATAAATTACGTGTTTTGTTTCAAGGACAATCGGAGACAATACGATTGGAATTTCATCAATATCTCTATATTAGAATTTATTTATACCTTAGAAAAAATAATTCAAATAATGTAAAAAAATGAAGTTTTATCTGTTTGTTTGTTTTTAAGAGATTTATTCCAAATTTGCTAAAGGCTATATACTATAGGTACATAGGTTGTATAATTATCGAAAGACTTTCAATAACATCAAAAAAGTTGTAGTCAAAGTCATTGGTCTGGACTTTTCGTGACGAATGATGGCAAAACTGTTAGACTGAATTACAGGTCCAATAAAAAATTTGTTTGTTTATGAAATTTGTAACAAGTGAAACAAACAACATTGAAATAAATTGTGATATATTAATATTGGAACGGCTTGATAAAAGCCTTGACGCAAAGCCTACAATGCGCGACCAGCAGAGAGACGCTGCTGTAAGAAAAAAACTGGAAGTACAGATTATACGGTATGTCTACTTCACGTTTTCATTTAACAGCGTCCCTTTGCCTCTTACTGCTGGTCGCACAAGATGGATAGTATCCGGAAGCATTATTTAACATACAAAACAGAATAGATCCGTTGAAAAACATGGGCAGTAAGTGTTTTCCTATAAGTCTTTACATTGTGTGTGTGTGTATGTGCGTGTGTGTGTGAGTATTTATATATTTATATATATATATATATATATATATATATATATATATATATATATATAAATGTATATATAGAATTTATTGTAAATAATGGTCCCCTTGAAATACTGTTAGACTTGATCGTGTTTCACCCAATATCACAATTTAACCTCAGTAAAAGTGTCATGACTTCCAAGATAGTTGCATTTTTAAATTTTTCCAAAAAGGTTACACATTTTATTAATCTATTATAAATTTAATATTAATTATTGGAAGAGTATTCGCAGTGGGAAGTTTTCGATGCCGAATGGTGAGTGGTACTTAAACTTTCTTCAATATTAATTCAATTACAATTTAAAAGATGTGTCATGCTGCTCAAAGTGACTATGTAGTTAGAGAACGATGAATGTTCCGTACCCTATGCAATTGTAATCAGTCATTACTTCAACGATACATACCCAAGATGATGGACTTTTCGGCTCTGGTTAATTTTGTTGCCTCCGCGATATCCAGACCCAAATCAACAAATCTATTACAACAAAAGAGAACCTGCCCCGTGGTTTTTGCGGAAGCTACGCAAACAATGAATAAAGCAGGATGTGCAAAAAGAAGGATAAGGGCCAAAAATTCGTTTGTGATATATAAAGCATATACTGCTGCTAAAGGCAGTTATTTTGAATATTTTTAGTTAAGGGTCGTAATAAAAATTTGTTTTTCCAAAAACTTGGTTCGTTTGATTCTGGTGTTTCTTACATACCTCGATAAAGTTGCTTTTAAAATTACATCGAAAGTAATAGAAGCAGAATTGAGTCCAAATTTATTTCCATAAAAGATATAAATTTTGATTATAATACAAAAATTTCATTTTCTAAAAAGGAAATCGATGAGTTTAAACCATTTTAAAAATTGCACTTAAGAAGCAAGTTTTTAAATTAATTGGTAGATCTATGATTCGGTTCTTTTGAGTAACTTGGGTCAAAATAACGTGATGAAAAAAACAGTACACTAATATTTACCCATATGAAACATAATTTTAAAAAGCTTTCATTTGTGGAAGTGATATATAATTATTGAAAATCCTAAAAACTGTAAAATTTTGTTGAGATTTACGTACACGATCTGGTCTAATTTATGGACGTACCATTATTTGTGATACGTCATTACACACATATATATATATATATATATATATATATATATATATATATATATATATACATATATATATATCCCTTTGAAAGAACTAATTGCAAAAAAGCGCTATTTTGAAAAGTGTATTAAAATCGAAATTTTTTTTTTGAAAATAAATATTTAAACATATTTATTTTTACGAACATTTCATTCTTATTTTGAAATTATTTATGAACAATCGATTTTCATAATTTAAAATGAATTAAAGCTTTCCGCAAAATTATTCCTCTGATTGTGAACTGCATTATTATTTTTTTTGAGTGTAATTAATCTTTATTTCATGATAAAATGGGTTCTTCTCTCAGACGTTCAGTATAACAACCTAGAAGAAATTAGTGTTATTATGGCATATAATCGTGGTTTGAAATTTAAATTACATAACCAAAAGTATGGATAAAATAATAAAGAACGAACGAATTAATTTTGCTTATCAAAATAACTTACTGGAACGAATAAATGAAATGCATCAAATAATGAAAAAAGTGGAATAAACTAGAAGCTATTTATAATTAGATACAGATTAATTTGAGTACCAATATAACGCTTGAATGACTACAGTGGAGATACTTTAAAATTATAAAACTTGACAGGTTTTTCGTATTTACTTAAAATACGAAAACCTCTCAAGTTCTCTCAAGCACTACTGCACGAATCCGATCAGTACGCAGCATTCCATGCACATTTAGGTAGTTATAAACACTGAA
Organism: Druceiella hillmani; assembly: GCA_039881145.1. NCBI lineage: Eukaryota > Metazoa > Arthropoda > Insecta > Lepidoptera > Hepialidae > Druceiella > Druceiella hillmani. Next base: position 21,127,445 of record JAYKKI010000034.1, on the reverse strand, counting down.
GGGTATATCATTTGTATTAAAATACTTGGAAATATTAATTTTCCGCGTAAACGTATTGCGGAATGTTGTTACGGAAATTTGGAAAGAATGCTAAATTTTTGCAAATTCCTGGGATATCTTTTTAAAAATACAATTTAAAATTATTAAAAAATATTGGAGTATGCCTCGTAATCAAATGATATATAACATTTAAGCTCTCGGTTTATCCCGTTTTTATTGAATATTTTAAAAAAATGATTACTAAATATATGGGTCCATAAAATGTATTACTATGCCATTTTCAATTTATTACGTCGCATGGTTTCTGAGAAAATCTGCTAAGAATATAGGGCAATGTAAACATATTCCTACTTTATCTTTCATCTGCTCAAAAATATGATGCAGATTTTAAAAAATTATTACATCTAGGGTCACAGCAACCAGGATTTACTTAATTTCTGTAAATGGGATCGCCGAGCTCGAGATAAGCTTAGGTACGATCCAGAAATGGCCACTAAGAGAAAAAATTGTTCCTGGAAATAAAAATGTGATTTAGAATAACTTTATTAATCTTAAAAAGGTTTTTCTGCTTCCTCAACAAATAAAACTTTAACTAATGAAAAAGTACTTCAAATCCCTTGACAAGAATGGTCAACGTTTCAGGTATTCATGTCAGATGATTTCAACTCAAACCAAAGCAAGAATAAAGAGGGGAGCGTCAAGCAAGTCGTGCTATACAAAACTGCAGAAATGTAATTGCGAAGTGCTTAGGAAATCGCAAATTTAAAAAAATTTAGGAAACTTGCACTTTGATATACAATGTGAGTGTTAAAGCGCATTTTTCATTTTCATATTTAAATCAGATTCCGGTATATATTGGAACAAATAGCGAAGAATAAAAGGAACAATTCCACCAGGACATAAAAGAAACGGGAATGTTATCAGAGACTTATTGTTAACTACTGCTGAATCTTGAGAGAAAATTTTGTACACTAAAGGACGGGGGTTTGGCTCCACAAATTAGTGACTTTGTATTTTTATCTTTTATGACTTTTTGATGCCGATTAAAAAAAAAAACAAACAAAAATAATATTAAAAAAATCTTGTAAAGACGTAAACTATGCCAAACGAATTCTTATCTCCAAACTCAAATTACATAAAATATTTCCTTTTCTGTTGGTACTTTTTTCAATTTACTAAGCTCGAGTTTTCTTATTTTTATTTTTATATCGTTGGCGCATTCGTTGGAAGAATTAATTATTGTCCCAACTTACGTATATTTATCCCCTTGTTCTATTTTCCCCTTAATTTATGATGTTCCTATTATGTCCAGTTCAATCCAATACACCAAAAACTAGCTATCAAAATTAAAACATCTTCCGGAAACTTCAATTTTGTAGAACTATCACAGTTCATTGACAAATTAAGGTCACATGTTAATTACACCAATGAAATTAAAGTGATGAAATAAAAGTTCGATTTAAATCTATATTAAAGAGGACCGAGAAAGCAATTACTGCCGATATATTCATATGTTCTAATTAAACAGGGAATTGAAAAAAGAAAAATATCATGTAGTATAAAAATATGCTGATAATCCCATATGTGTATATTCACCACGTCATTGTGCTGGGTTGATTGCATGTTTACCACCTTTGCCGGCGCGGTGCACCTCGGGATCCCGGATTTGTTTCCCGGTCGCTCGTCCAGCGGGGCTGCAGCGATATTTGTAACTTCGTAACTATAACGCTACAGACTAGTGATAACTTACAGCGCAACAGATGAGAGAAACTCCACAGTGCCATCGCCAACTAGCTTCATTCACTGATACGTGCTTTATAAAATTGATATTTACAGAAGATTAAGTAGTTATGAACGTGTTCTTAAACTTTAGTAAGTCCTTTTCATTTATACCCCTATTAACATTTTCTAAAAACGTTGCCCAGATCAACTAATAACCCATTTATGAAATTTTTTAGACAATCAAACAATGAACTAAATATAACATAAAATACTTAATTTTTTGTGTTATACGTGCGTCCCTCCCCATATTGGATTCTATACAAGTTACGATTACACTAATTATAAAATAACTTAAAGGATTAATTGAAAAAATTTACGAATTTACGATTTATCTTTGTACGCAGTAATGAAAATACAAGTACTTAGTTGAACTTTTGCGGTACAGTCGTTTCCGATCATTAATAAATGTTAGAACATGTGAACGTAGAGTTCCGTAGTCGTTCCACAAAGTAAACGAATGCGTGCAACATATTAGAAATAATCCTAAATGAAAATGCTCACTAAATACTAGTTTTACTCACTAAGTAGTACTTTTTTCATATCATTTGTATCGATTCATAAAGTTACACGAGGGTATCAACGAGGGTGCAAACGAACCTTTGAAATAAGAATGGTCTAAGGAACGTAATTTCAAAAAATTCATCCGTTGATAACACAGTTGATGGAACAGTTTAAAAAAAAGTTTTCGTCTAGTATATTTATTACTGAGCGATAGTAATTCAAAGACGGTTGTGTCGCTTTTAATTAACTCAATTTCACACAAATAAATAAAATCGTCACTGAGAAAAAATTAGGAAAAATTTTATTTTTCTTGTCATAATCTTACGTATCGCACTTAAAGTAAATAAATTTGTGAATCGCTTAATATTGACATTGTAAAATTATTTTATGTACGCAATAGATCCAACAACTTAACATTTACTTTATCATAATTGGAAGTCGCTTTAGTCAATAAACCTAAAAATTCTTAAAATGCTAATATAAATGAATCGGTATATAGAATATAATTTTCGTGGGAAATATTTAACAATTAATTATAAAAATTAACTTTAAAAACGAATGTAATTAAATTTATAAGAAAACTAACTGTAAGGACACAATTAAAGTTATTCGTAATATTGTATTTTTAAACTTTTAAATTTTTATAAGTGCGCAGGGAATTATTGCAGTGCGAATTCTATTCGTACATTATGGACTGTTTCTGCAACATGTTGACTTATAACCGCACGCTTTGCGAGCCACGACAAGAACACGTGTCACGCCGTTCTATTTGCGGTCACCTTACTCTAAGTCAGTCATGTTTCCAATAGGTCGGTGGCTCAATTTGATGGCCGTCCGTATACGGTTGACCGAATACGATCATCAAATCAATGTTATTATATTAGTACGTTACCGTATCTGATTGTTTACCGGACAAAATCCAACCATTATAATGCAATTGCGCCCATATGAATATTATCGAGTAGATTGCATTTATTTCTACAATTTAAATTAGGTTTGAAGAATTTTTATTGTATTTGAAAATAATCATATTTAAATTAGGTTTGAAGGATTTTTATTGTATTTAAAAATAATTGTATTTAAAAATAATCGTTACGTGTACGAATTTTTTACTGTTTTTTCGTAAATCGAATATTTTGAAGTAATATTTCTTTGGGTGCTTTATGGAAAAATTTATGAGGGTGAAATTTTACGAAGCACGCATGCGCACGTGCAATGCAACAAAAATCTACAGGGTGATGCAACAAGGATAAAAAGGGTGTATTTGTCCACTAAACATTTATTTACATTCGTTTAGAGACTGATATTATATTCACGATAGTTATTGAGGTATTTGTAAATACACAATCCGTGTTTTATATTCAAATAAATCTACGTTATATCTGTGCTTTTAAATAATATTTTTTAATAATTGAAATTTAACGGTGGTCTATAGAATAAAAAACATTTATTTATTATAGATATTATTGATAGATAGTGCTTATAATCTTATTAAATATATTTTATATGTATTTCTCTAAGTAAGGTTAGGTATCGATTTGTGTTTTTTTTTGCATTATAAATTATAAATTATTACTTTATCATTTATTAAATAATTAAAATGTATAACTTAACATAAATTATAACTGTATTCATTTATTTTCATAATTTTTTAAATGTTATTTAGTTTGTTTAAGTAAATTTAAATGAATATAACCAATTGTTAAATTAGTTATATTCATTTAAATTTATAAAATAATAAGATCTCATTAAAATAATTTAATTAAACATAAAATAAAATAATCATAAATAATAATCAATAAAAGTAATAATAATATTATTTAATTTTCATTAATTATTTGTATGCTAAATAAAGTTATTCTTGTATTATACCAAAAGAAGTATAACTTGTAATGAGCTTAAATTAGCACTGAGACATTATTTTTCTTGAACTGCTTTTTTGTAATACACGGAAGGACAGTCAATTATTAAGTTCCCAAATGTGCGTAATGAAAACGGATTTTTATTTTCTTTTAATTTTTTTATTTCTTTATCTTTAAAATTTAAGCGTTCGTTATTTACATACGTAAATATTTATATAATGTTTACTTTTAAAGAAATATCTTTTTTCTCTCTTTAAAACCGTGGATATTTGCAAGAATTGAAGATAACTCAAACGTGTTTTTTTTTAAGTGTGGCAATTAAAACGGTGTCGAATTAAAAACCGTTTTTCTTTTTATTTCAATGCCATTTATTTCTTTAAAGTTTAAAGAAGTATAACAATATTTGATTACCAAAATATAAAAGTCCATAGCGCAAAATTTCTGTAGGCACCTATTTTCTATGCACAAATATAATCTTCTTGTGAAAAATATTTATAAAGATATCCATCTTTCTTATGCTTGTGAAAAATATTAAATTCAAAGATTCAAAAACTCCCACGAAAGAAATAAATATACAGAGTTATGAAAAAGCAAAAATTTTCGGTTGAATATTAGTTATTGTAAAACGTAAATGATAATTATATATTACCCATAACTCTATTCCCCTTCAGATTGTAGCCTAGCAGATAAGTTATTTATTGTACAACAAAGTAAGAACAATTCCGGTAGATTCAGGATTACCTTAGTATAAAAAAGGCAAAAAATTGTTACGAAATAAAGAAATAGTGCCCACCTACTAATAACAATTTAATAGATTGAAATCACGAGAAATTTCTAATTTTTTTTAATAACACATTGCACTTTGTCCGCCTAAAATATTATAACTTTTAAATTTATTCAGTGCCTTAAAAGCAAAAATCACTTAATCATTCCATTCTCATATAATCAAACCACTATAGTCAAAAGAATTAAATAATTATTTTGATTATTGTACATACCATTGTTTATTCTTTAAATATATTTTATACATGTATATATATTTTTTTTTTATATATATAACTATATATATATATATATATATATATATAACATTAATACCACTGACTAAAAAATGATGATATTAAGAGTTGTAAAATACGATCTAGTCAATTTTAACTGTCACATTTTACGCGATTAATGTAATAAATTACATGGCATGTATGTTCAGGGCGTAATTGTTACAAGTCATCTTATAAAGCTTAACTATATATAGTTTTGGGGCATGCACCCCAATCAGTATCACATAAACATTTTATTATACAATCCACAATTTTTAATATGTTCAGTAAATCGAGAATAACTCACAGATATTTTGGATTTCGTTTCTGTGCCAGTGGAGTATTATACATCAGAATTCTTGATTGAAAGTGTTTTCTGTGTCGTCTTGCACGCTCGTCGTATCTTCATTCTCAGAAAAACTTATCGAGGGTCTGACTTTCTAGGTATATTGATATTGTATATTGAATGGAGAAGTGTGGCCATAACAATTTAAGTACTCTATGTCTCGTTTGTCATCTGTTAAATAATATAAACAATTCATTACACCTCGGGTATAGATTCCTGGTTGTTCAAGGTCATGAATTAGATTTGGAAAGCCTTCCCCCAGCTCCTCATAATCTAAAATATTATTTTAAGAGCATTTATTTCCTATGTGAGCAAGGGGTCTTGATGTGATTATAGACTACCACCTAACATTTCATAGTCACTTCCTTGAAGTGTGGCGGTAGACCTACGGAGCGCTAAGGTATGTATGTGGCTTATCCACTATTTTCACGACAATTGAGTGTATTATGACTTTGTTTAACTCGCCAATCCACTGTGTATTACTTAAATAATGACCTTGGAGAGAATATTAACAAAGTGTAAGATATTTTTATGTAAAAAAATGTACGATTATTTGTTTCCTCCAGCTTTCATAATAGCCATTGTTACGAGAATGACTTTTGCTTATGTATTTTTTTGAATTATTAAAGAGTTACGTTAATAGACCCTCAGTTATGGGGTTGGTAACATTTTATGCCCCTGACTTTTACACGAGAGGGCAACGTTTTAATTTATCGCGTCGGGCTACAGCGCGTATTTTCATGCAGTGTTCATATTTTCTTCAGTTTTATTGAAGCCTTAGGAATGCGAAAACCATTAATAATTAGTATTACGAAGTATTAGTCAACATTTCAAACACCTAAGTAAAAACTACTAAAATTTCACCACGTATCTAAGTGTCGTTCATACCTTAAATGGTTAAAGATTCGTCATCGACGCGACTTCCATCTTCTATGTTTTTTTACGTAATATTCTCAATAATCCCATTACACCTCCATACGTTAAATTTAGATTCTAATACCTATCATCCCACGACCTCGAACCACGATCGAAAAGCAAATATACCTTCCTAATCCCTCAGCATAAAACAGAATTTTATGGAGAATCCTTCACCGCATATTCTACTCGATTGTGGAATGAACTGACTACGAAGTGTTTTAATAAAAAAATTAATTAATGTTTAAAAATCACTTAGTTTGCCACATCACTTAATGTTCTCATCTAACTCATCGTGGTTAGATTTGCTACAAGAGATTGCTCTTGTAGCAATAAATCTGCCACTGTATACTTACGTATTTTAAGTTTGCAGAAAAATAAATAATTAAATACTAAAATAAAGGCGACTCACTAAACAAACCTTTTCTTCTGGTATATCACACATCAAACACACAGTAGCAATAAATAAATGTTCACATTTTAACAATGGGCTAACGGCACAGTGGACTTTATAGTACGTTGACACTCATTATCTTACGTACACGCAGGCGATATAAGCGGGGAAGAGCGGGGATGCACAACGCAAGCTACGCCTACCCGAACGGAGGTGTGTCCCCGTGTGCTATCCAAACGGGGCTGTGATCATTAACGGAAGTCTACACTTATTAAGAACTTCCGTCGCACCTAATTTCCAATGGTGAATACCGTGATAATAAATTATGACTTTTGTACAGGATTGTACTACAAGATTCTAACAATTGTAAAATATCACATCTGCAATATCAAATTCGGTCATAAATCAATTTCTACGCAGATGAAGTCGTGAGTAAAATAAGTATAAAACTTGTGTTTATTGGTGAAAATTAAAAGCGATTTTTAACTAAAAAGAAATAAAAATTTAAGACTTAAAAATCATCAGAATGTGGAATGTCTCATCATATATGAACACTTTTTTTGTAATATTTGTGTTTTGAAAGAAATTTACGATTAAATTTAAACAAATGGTTAATGTTGTACACGGATTAGTTAACATTACTTATTTAAAGTCTATATTTTTGATCTAAAATCTTTCCCAATCTAAATTATTAACCTCAGGCAATAATAATTAGGGCATATTCGCAAAAATAGGAAATTTCGATAAAATTATATATTTAGCAAAAATTTGTCTATTAATTCGATGTAATTTCCATAATTAGCTGCTCCTAGAAAACATGCAAGATGGTATCAGTGACATATGGTAATAAATTGGTTAGACCGTCTTCATTTTTTGTATGAAGTCCCCATAGCGTACATATTGCAACCATTTTAAATGATTTATAATGTCTAAATGTGGTACGGTGTGTTATATAAAAGCTTATTCATAATTCATAAAAGCAGTAATATTTCTTTTTTTTTTTAAACAGAATGTTAAATTTATTCGTGACATAACCTTTTCACATCGCAGACTTATATTACTTCGTAATTACAAGCCCGTAGTAACCGAAAAATGTCCCGCTAAAAATGGTGCTAAATAGCTATATTAGCACCATTTCATTTCAGTTGGTATCTTGATTCTCGTGACTACGTTTAACTTTAAAAGTATCAAGAACTTCAGAAGTAAAAGTATATTCAAATTACCGTTAGAAAATTTCAAAAATGTATTTAACATCTTACTATCGATTAATATTTTGATTTTAAAAAACTATGAATTCCAACGGCATGACTTTGTACCAACGCATTTTTTACATTATTTTTTAAATATTAATTTCGCTTTTGTTTGGTCTTTTAAAATCTACTAATGAGCAAGGTCCCGGAAAAAAAGGAAACCTTTAAGCAAAACGAATTATTATTTGTCCATCTGTCTGCGACTTTAATGACTCAAAAACTTCTAAACCGTTAAATGTAGATATAAAAAGTAAAATGTTAAAGATAAATATAAAAAGTAGATACGTTTGCGTCGTTCAGTGACTAAACATAACCGACGCCATATTTAATCACTGTATATGCTTACACAAACGTTGTGCTTTTAATTATAGCTAGAAATGTTTACTTTGTTGGTTATTAAAGCCAGTTCATCAAGGAGTGTGGAGTCGAATTTTGAGACTACGAAGAAATGACAAATATAGTAAAGCATCAAAAAAGAATTTGTATATCTTATTTCAAGAATTATGACTTTACAGTTAGTATGAAAGGATTTTGCAGACATGTTTCAAATTTTAGTGTAAAGTACATGTTTCATATATATGAGAGAGGGAGAGAGCTGTTGTCGAAAATTCGTATTTCCTTCGTCAATTCGTCAAATAGAAATTCAATGTGATCTTTATTAAATATATTCCCATACATCTTGCATTTCTCCCATTTTGAACTAAAGCAATAAACAAATATTTTAAACAAAAAAAATGGAATACGAGAACCAAAATTAGTCTTTGTCGAAAAGATGAAAGATATTCTTTGAAATTTGCTTATAGTAGAGGTAGACTTTATACACTTTCCTTCATACAAGATGACATTTTTATATGTTCATGTGAAAAAAAGACTATGAAATAAAGCAATTGAAAGACGACGGCCCGATACAGGGAATAAATTCCGACTAATTGTGTACTGAAACAATTAAGCTACCTTAATTATGGTCGTTATTGACACATCTATGTAGTATAATGCTATAATGCGAACTACCTATCATAATTGTCTTTTGTTATTAAAATAAGTACAAAATTACTTTTTTATTACTTTCGTAAATTCTAAGTAATTTGAACATTGTCATTTCAATATACACGTAAAAAATTGGTTATTTCCTTTTTAAATTTTGATTAAAACAGTAATAAAATAAAACATACGCCATGACAAGGCTACATCCACAGTCGCATACAGATGACCACGTGACTTATAACGTCGTTTCGTTTAATTCTAATAGATGGCTCACATGAACTCACGTCGTTATTTACATTTATTCCAATGTTTCCTTGAATGTTACATCATATTTATTTTAATGTATACGACGTTATATACATGGTGCTATTGTTAATTTTTATAACTTAATTAAAAAAAATTTTTGCACTGACTTGAAATAATATTAATTTTTGTATATTTATTTTCAGTAAGATGCCCAGCACAGTTTCATCCGTATATAATTATTTTAATAACGCTGCGGCGGGCGGAAATCAATAATTTATAAACTAATATTTTATACAATTACTCACTTGAGATTATGTGAATAAAATATTTCTGATATAAATTATTAATTAGTTTTCATTCACTGCTAAATTCTAAAGCTTTGAATTTGTTACAACATTCTATTCCTTTTGGAGGCTCATTCAAATTGTTTTGGCTTTTTCAAGACAACGTCAATAGACGATCTTCTTTACTTTTGACTTTAGATGTTTATTAATGAAAGTTTATTGACCTGTCAAATTTTATCTGGAGATACCATTCACTCATTTCTAAGATCGCATTTGTAAAGATACTCACGTTTGATATACCTATGTTTATTTATCGATTTATAGTAATTGTGGAGTCTAAAAAAACATTTTCTACTGTATTACGGTAAAGTGTAGTGTTTTTCGTTATAATTAAAATGTATTTATTGCCTGCTCTATCTTTCACACGCGTTAAACAAGGTATGTATAAAAAATATAAGATTTGGATGATCACTATAGTTTTCCTTTAGCCAGGTTACATCAATACTATTTTCTTCATGATTATTGGTTCGGAAATAAGGGAAGGAGTGCTGTTTTTTCGTATGTTTTTTGAAATATCTTTTAAATATGCAATTTAAAATTACAAGACAAATATTTTTGTTGTTATCTTCACAAACCCTTTGAAATAATATAACACATGATACATAAAACGAGAAAAAAAAATTGAAAGACTTTTATTCACATCCCCTTAATTCATCCATGAATATTCTTAAAAAGTTATGGGGGAACACGTGTATAGTTACGAAGATCTCAGAAATGTTTTCATAATTTGAACTGGAATATCTTCAGAGATATACTGAAAATATTTATAGCAATATACCACACACCCCCATCCTTTATTTCTGAAAGTACTGGACCCACATTTTTGAAAAAATATGTTATAAAAGCCTATATAAAATTGATAAAAAATAACTATGATCATAGAGGTCAAAGTTTTTGAGATATTCGCGATAATATATATATATATATATATATATATATATATATATATATATATATATAATGAACTACAGATCCCTTGATGCACGCACTTGGCTGGTATTATTAATTCAAGTTGACGAAAAGAATATTGACGTACTCACTAAAAGTCGCTATCCGGATTTTTTTTTTAATTTTAGTGAGTTGTGATTTAATATTTAGGGGAAGGGCGGTGAGTCAGGGTTTACGGCACAATATTTTGGCTCGCGAAGGAGGCGCCATATCAGAAAATATTATTTCGTAATTTTGTTTGCCTTTTAAAAGACCTCATTATTGACACTTCACCTAAAGGAGCATATGGGAAAAAAATTAATTTCCAAATTCAGTAAATAGAAATACTTCAAAAAATTAAAAATTTGCATTTCATTATCTCAAGTTGTTCTCGTAATTCACCTAGATTTCATTACCAAAGGGGTAAAGCGTTTGGAGGCAAAACAAATGAAAGAGGGGTGAATTAATTTAACCTAAAATGAAGCCATGGTAATATAAAAAAATGAAGTAAGTAACAGTTCCAAAAAATAATTTGTTGTAAAATAAATAACAGTCGGTGGCGACAATTTTTAAAGTAGAAAGATTAGACAAAACGTACACGATTAAAAAAAATGATCGTAATCGAGCAGTTCCCGTGAAGGAGAGATTGGGGCTTAAAAAAATTAGAAACGACTTTACTGACACCAAAAACGATAGTTAAGAAGAACTTATTTAAAATATTGATTATATTGATTTTGTTTTTTATTATCATATAAAAGATGCAAGTATTATGCTAGTATCCAATAGACTGTCTATGAAAATCAGGGTGTTTTAGGTATACGATAGTGGATAAGACATGGACCATATCGAATTCTATGAGTATATATATATAGGTGCGCGTACGAGCGTGTGCGCATGCGCCCGCGTGCATGCCCGTGTGCGCGTGTGCGCGGGTGTGCGTGGGCGTGTGCGTGTGCATATACGTGTGCGTGTGCGTGTGCATGTGCGTGTGTGCGCGCGCGCGAAATGTCACTAGACATTAGTAAATTCTATTTTACACAATTATATACAGTGTACAACTTTTAAATTAATGATTTTTATTTAACAGAAATTTGATTACGAATAGTGCTGCAAGTCTAAGCAATAAAATACTTAATTTTTTAATCATTTTGCTTTATTGAATTTCTAAAAAAACAACAACAACAAACATTCTTTAACCTATTTTATGCCTTAAACCTTAAACCTTAATCATCAGACCATACTCTCTTTAACGACAATGTCCAAACCTTAACCTGTGTAAACCGTACCATATTCAGTTCTACGACAATATCCATATCAATCAGTAGTTGTAAGCACATTGTCACATTTTTAACAACATAAATTGTTTCATTTTGTTTTTCATTGCTATATTTTTCATGCATTTAATTTTCCAATATTATTACATCTCTAACACTGTTTAAACTAATATCTATCTTTACACGTTTATCCTTAATATAACACAATACTATTGACAGTAGGAACGTTTTTACTACTAGTTTAGTCGTTCTGCTATACACTGCTTTATAATACCCTTAAATAACCCCAAAAAGTCCAAACTGTGAAAAAACATTTACACGTGAAATAACAATACAGCCAGTGGGTTAAAGACGTGACAAATAAATCCGCAGAACTGCGCAATATCCGCTGTATAACTATTTTTGTGTCACAGTCGAACTAAATTAACCGAGAATTATCAACAAAATATATATGTTGATATTCTTTCGATCTTGAATTCAGTGTCGCTTTATGCCCCTGGCTGTTGTTTAAGAAAAAAAAGTCAATTGATTTCACCTCAATCCTACTATACTATTGGTATTAGAAGTAATAAACTTTATTGTAGTATCGGTATACACCATTTACCATAAGTTTTATTAAATGTTGTAGTTGTTTCACTCTCTTCAACTATTAACGGTTTGGGTCTAGTGATCGATCATTTCTTTAACTAGCAACCTCAAGTTAATGATTTTAGTCGTCGAGTTTTCAGTAGAATACACTCTCTAAAACGTTTTGAAATTAATATCTTTCAATCCTCTTGAAATATAAATTCATCTATTTTAGATTCTGCTATAGCCTCTGCTTGACTACATAAACGTAAATTATTTTGATCTTTCAAAATGTTTGCTAAACAAACTTCAACGTCTTCAATATGTATGTATTCCTTATATTTTCAGTTTCAGAAAATTGTATTACATTTACAGGTTCTTTGCTTTATAATATATTATACAATGCTAACAGTTCCGCTTATATTGTACCAAAATTTATAGTCCTGTCTATCTATTGCCTGAATCTATGTTCTGAGAATCTTCTCATTTTATTTATTTCCAAGATAGTGCTTCCTTTTGTGAAAATTCGTTCAGCTATGGAACAAACTCAAGTCCAACACATAACCTTCACAGTCTATTTAAGTGTTTAAGATTCGTCTGAAAAAATTATAACTTTATAAAAAAAAATTCGTGACTTTTCTTTCGCTTATTTCATACATCCTCTCAATCCCACTCGAAATATCAATGTTAGATTAGTTTTGTCTTTTTTTTCTTTTGCAACATTAATTAATAATATTCTGTTATTTGCCTGTCGTGTCGTGCGTGTTGTTCAACATTGTAAATATATTGTAATTTTAATTTAATACATTTCAATTGCAGTAAGTTTGCTAGGTGTATACGAATATGTAAATTAAATAAATACATTTATACTAAATAACACAATTTCAACTATTATTAGGTATGTAAAAATACTTAAGAAATAAACAACATCTAAACGTATTTACGATGCTGTGTTAATTACAGTAAGCACAAGGAAAAAAGGAAAAGCCCTTTACGATCGAAAAAGCACTGGGAATCTCAACTTCCGGTACAATATTCAAGCCTTTTGTTCGAGTTTAACTCTAAATCGCATGCTGACCATTTAAATATTAAAGTGTTTAATATTATGTCTTTTACTGTCAAAAAATAGATAGATAGTGTTTTGTGTTGTCATATTTTTGAGTGAGTAAGGAAAACGGAAAATTGCAAGAAAATAACAAGAATGGGGTATAAATTTCTTCTTTATAATTGAGAGTACCAAGCTCAAACATGACTGTTTTTTATTTTCTTCTTGTACTTCGTGCTAGATTTATACTCTTCATAAATTAGGAGGGATGTTGCTCTCTTTCAATTGTTAATGAGAAGAATGTTGTACTCTGTATTAAAGATAACATTTTCGGTATTAAAAAAATATGTGTATAACGTATAGTTGTTTTAATTTTCAGTATCTATTTGTATAAATGCTGTCGTCAGGGAACAAATCGGCATAGAATTTTCCTCTAACTACTACAGTACTAAAATGTGTGTTCTTTTATTGATTGATGCTAAACTTGTTAAATAATATTATTAAAATTGACATAATTTCTTCATATGAATGATGAATAAAAAAATTGGTCATGTGTAACTTAGTACACGTAACAGAAGTGAAACTTCTTTGGAGATCTAAGCCTCGATTTATAATATGGTAAAGGGTAAAACGGCAGAAAGAGACGGAGAGAGAGAGAGAGAGAAAAATATTCTAAAAGACTTGACGGAAAATTGTTGAAACCAGGGGTATATAACCCTGGGTTCAACAATTTTAACGGTTAAATTTAATATTATTAAAATAATTTAAGTAATGCAATGAATCAAACAATTGACAAATGAGAAAAAAGGTACGCCAAAGGTTTTGCAAAGGTTATGCCTGATTATGCTTTTGAATTTACTTTCAAATTAAAAATTTAATTATATTAACGTCCGCTGCGTAGGAAGCCGATCGCGCGAATGTGCCGCGTGGTATTTTTTCATAGATCTAAACTCCAACCAGTCCCCCCGCCTACTTGTTGCCCATATCATAACAAAACACATTACATTCTTCAGTTTATTAAAACGACCAACGTTATAATAAACCGAAGAATGTGATTTTCAAGCAATCAAGTAGCCGATTAAGTAGCCAAGAAGCGCTTTTTTCTCCGACTGGATTTACTTATGCCGAGATTTTGAACTGAAAACTTATTTTCATTAAAATAAAATGAAGCCTATATTAATTACAGATAATATAGGTTTCTATTAGTGAAAGAATTTTCAGAATCGGTTCTGTAGTTCCAAAAATAACATTCTACAAAAGAACAAATGAACAAACCAATTTTAGTTCTTTATAATATTAGCATAGATTAATAGTTCTCTTTTGTTTCACGTTATTACAAATGACTTGCCTTCAGTTGTCAGCATTTATTGTTGGCTTCTGATTGCCGATGATTTAAAACTATTCTTAGGTGTCAATGAACAATCTGGTCTTCTCGTCTATTTTAACGTGATACAACTCACTATTCGAATAGAGTTTGAGCAATAAGCTATATTTTGATGTAAGAAAAGATGCTATGATGACGTATTCCCCCTTACATAACCCCTTTTGCAGAGTTGTGGTCTAGATGAATCTACACTCGAAAGAGTTTAATTCATGAGCGATCTTGGTAAAATTTTAAAAAAGCATTTCAAAATCAAATCATTAAAGTCTGTCAGAATTCCTAGTGCTAGGATTTATCACGCGGCTTTCCTATATTTTCATGGCATAGAACGTGTTGTGGCTGTATTCATACCTTTAGTCCGTAGTATTTTAGAAAGGAATAGAGCCATTTGGTGAAGCTGTGAAGCTGTTTATATGCTCATGCTGGAGAAAATATTAAAAAAGTTTTCAAGGCTTTGAATTGAAAAAAACTTTGAATAATATCCTTAGTTTATTCCATTGATATCCTATACGACACACAACCCTGCAATTAGGTGGATAGATGTTTCCTGCAGAACAAGCTAACTGGACAAAATTGCTGGTGATAGCATTTAAATCTAATTCCTATATCACATTCGAATATGAAAGTTTTTTATTAAAACTACTTGCAGTCTATAAAACCGATCGAATGTAATTATTAAATTTGATTGAATATATTTATTTTGGATTGAAATGGTACAAGTAGAAAAGGAACAGAAATTCATCAGTTTCGTAAGTATTGGTTTTTTTTTATTGTATTTTTTTTGTTTCTAACAGCTACCACCAGTACCATGACCATCGGTGCTATGACTGATGGGATTATTGCAATGATAATACCTCGATCTTAAGTTTAGAAGCACAATTATATGAAACTACGTGATGTAGTATTATTTCTACTTTATTTACTTATGAAACTGATGAATTTCTGTTCGTTGTATTACAACATACAACGAAACCTAGGTCGTGGTAAAGACCTTAAAGAAAGTAGAAATAATACTACATCACTTAGTTTCATTTAATTGTGAATAATGAATTTCTACAAAATTAACGCCAATCAGTGGTTAGAAGCACTTTATACTCCAAGCTTTGATGTAAAAGAGTGACGTAATTGTTTATTTTATCTGCTTAGAGCACATAGGAATATACTCCAGCATTTGCCTAATTTTATGCCCCCTTATTTTTTAGCGAGTTGGCATAGATTTTCATTGTGGTTCACGTTAGATCTCTTATTCCGGACGAACACATAAACCAAAACGACGATCGGGCGGCCACGGTTTGGAAACCCCTGGAGTTATAACCGGCGGCCATGTAAAGGGATCACTTGGCGGCATATAAAAAGAATCAGGATACTGCAAAACCATAGTTGTAATTATCGAATAGTCTTCGAATAGTCCTCGATCAGTTCGAGTTTAACTTCTAGTTTGCTATAGTTTTAGTGATAGTATACTTTGTGATTAATTAATAAATAATAAAGAAATTGTCTTAGAACGACGACGAGTATGAATTGGTAATCGTCCCAGCGAGTTCAATCCTGACTGCATATTCAACAGTGACGTGGATCTAATGAACGTCGAATCCTCCAATCCAGCAACAATCAAGTGCTGGGTTCTGACTACTGCCTGTCGTCTCGCATATCTCTAAGTAGAATAAGATTTTTTAGGCCTGATGTACGTTTCTATTTTTTCCGTTATTTTACTACTTTTTATAGTCATTTGTTTTTATGGTACTTCCACATGTTCAATGCTAGGGGTAAATCCATAAAGTAAGTACAGAGTACATTCAGGTAAATCCATAGTTAGGCATGAGGTTTTCGAGAAATAAAAAATTAATTAATTGAATTGAACGATGAAAAATACAGATCGTGTATCAAATTCACAACACGCTTCAAATAACTTCGCACTCAATTCACAACCTACAGAGTTGTTGGCCTGCGTCGCACTGTTACCGGACCGCCAAGATAAATAGTTGCTACAGTGGAGGGTACAGCGAATGAAGGCAGCACGAACACAGTGCGCTTTGAGTCAATTGTCCAGTGGAAGACTGTCGCTGACAGGTACAGAAACTACGAACCAACCAACAGAACAATTGAATGAGGATAGTTTTCATGAACATTAGGTGTATTATTGTGTGGAAGTAACTGTTAATTCTGCCAGCTTTATTATCTTCTTCGTCGCTATAAAGTTATGCATACATATTATACAAGCACAGTCAATTAATTCCAAAGGTCTTCAAAACAACCGTTCTCTGACTTTCGGCCACATTGATGTCAAAGTGTTTAACTCCGCTGTGAGATAACTCCAGGCGATGAAGGGCTAAATAGTATTTTACGACGTTATCTTACCACATGGACATAATTTAAATGATTTTAGCATTTACATACATTTCCAAGAATATATTTCACAGCGATTAAGAATATTCCCAATGTCTCAAAAATATAAGTTTTAGAAATTTTGGGTAAATTTCTAGTAACATTTTTTATCTAATTTTATATAATTTACTAATTTAGATATTGATTATATTGTCCAATTTAAATATTGATATTATTGTTTTCCAAAGGCTGAGATGGTTCTTCTACTTTAAAGAAGTGGAACCTATAATTTGAATTCGTTTTTGCCGCAAATGTAGACAATATTCTTTTTTAATTTCCTATCTGAGGATGAGAATTCGACACATTTAATGACCTTGAAGCTATGTCTAAAGAAAACCCTACCCCTTCCTAAATCCGAAAATTTTCATTAATTTTAAATGAATTGGTTTAATTTAACTATATTTTTCGTATTAAAAATATTAAAACTCCACTTAACTTTTGATATAGTAATATTAAGGGTTAAATGGAGTAATAGAAAATATGATATACTATTATATATATATATATACATATATATATATATATATATATATATATATATATGTATATATATGTATGTATATATATATATACATATATATATATATATATATATATATATATATATATATATATATATGTATATATATGTATGTATATATGTATACATATATATATATATATATATATATATGTAATATCAAGGGTTATGTGGAGTAATAGCGCTGAAAGTAATAGAAAGTGTAAAATAATATAATAGAAAAAGTTAACATTACCTCTAGTTTCATCATCGACACTTCCGTTGTGAGAAAGTATTTTTAACTGATTTTATATTTAGAGGTGCCTTTGGTATGATTTGGTACCCCTGATGTTGATTATCACTAATGTAGTAAACATGAAAGTTTGGATGTTTTTACCTGATAACCTGCAATCAATCCACGAATAACTACCAAATTTGGTGTGGACATATTTCTTGTAGCTAATATATAAATAATATATAGTTTATGCATTTCTCGTGCCTTCACACACATGAAATGTTAATACGACAAAAATATGTTCGGATGTTTGTTACTCGATCACACTTGGCACGGATATAGGTCATAATTCAAACTAATATATTAGTACTACATTTAAGCCAAGAATTAACATTATTACGGCCAGATGAAACTCGGCATTTTTTCAACAGTAATATTTTAGGAATGCAACATGTCAATAGATCAACGTGTGAAGATAAAGGATTTAATGTTATTTATAGATAGGTGTTGCAATTATTTCAACAATAATATTTTATCAATGTGATACACACACAATAAATCACAATAAATCAAAGTGATATACACACAATAAATCAAGGTCACAATAAATCAAGGATTTAACATTATTTATAGACATGTGTTGCAATTATTTCAGCGGTAATATTTTAGCAATGCGACATGAAAATAGGTCAACGTGTGAATATCAAGGATTAAACGTATTTATAGATAGGTGTTGTAACTATGTCATTGGGTTAGAGATAAATTTTCTCGGGTGTGAGAAAAATTATAAATAATTGTATAACCGTCGTAACAAAAAATCGATGCGACAGAAGCTCCAAGCAAATAGGTGATAATAAATACTTTTAAGCTGTGCCAGAGAACGTTCGTCGTCAAAATATAAATTAGCTTTAAAATATGTTTAGTAATTGAAAAAAGCTCTCCTGAATCTACAAGACAGCATTTTTCCAAGTATTCCATCACGATAATCAGAGTAAAATGTTTAACACTCCATTGTAATATTTACTACATATATCTTTCTTTCTTGAAGATGGAACAAGGTTTCTAGCTTTCCAGTGAAATGCGGTTAAATGCTTAATTAAATACTTAAGCTTTCAAATTGCAATGTTACAAAGGAAGTAGGTCCTGTGAGGTAGTATCTGTGTCCTTTCAACTACAAAGAATTGAGGTTTTCTACATTCCTTTTACCCTTTTTTTTAGTTTTCCGAATGTTTTAATATAACTTTAATTGTTTATAAAATAAAATAATTTGGTGTATCCTCATTTAACATCTCGTCCAAGCCTCGACTTCGAAGAATTTTACTCTGGCGGGTCTTTCGTGTAGCAGCTTGATTAAATACTTCCAAGTCAAAGGAGAGGTAGTCGCCTTTGTTCACGTTTAAAATTGCGGAAATAGATTTGCCAATGTCCATTCTAATCTTAACACTCTAAATATACATTCATACATGTGTACTTTAGGAAGAATTGATTTTGCGCTGTTTTTATTTTTAAATAAAAAATGTGCTTCAAAAACAACGTATCAAACAGTTAGAAAAGCAGCTGAAAAATAATTAGGTAAAAAAATATTCTAAAAATGCTGTTACTGCTGACAAATGGCTGCAAAAATGAAATTCAGTCGAAGAAAATAACATCGAAAAAATAAGTTACGTAGATTTTTTTAGGTGAATAATTAACCGTCGGTAAAACCACCCGTAACCAAATTTAGTATATATTTTCATTCAATTAAGCAAAGAAAACGGTTCGAAATAAATTTTTCCTTAAGTGGACTTTTTCTCGTCGTAGTTTAATTCCCGCATTGAGAGTATGTCAGTTCCAAAAAAGTGTAGAATGTGCCAAAGCAAACTTATGCATTGCCATTTTGGACGTTTTAGATGCATGAGAGTCCCATAATTCTTAGACTTTCGGCTAGATTCAATAGCATATATACACAAACCTATCAAATAGCCTGGTTAAAATGTACACTTGATCTTTTTATATTATTTTTCTCTTTTTCACAGATAAAATAATTAATTTTTATTACTATTAATGAAACTTCAGTGAAATAGAACTTTATAAAATAAAATTATTCACAACTTTTGGAACTTATAAAATTCAGTACTTTTAAAGCTTTTCCTTCATGAGTAAAAAAATAAAATTCTTTAGATTTTCATGAATAAATTGTAACTTTTAACGGTATAGTGACATTAACTTTTATATGAAAAGTAAAAAAATCCGAAACTATTTAAGCAGTAAGTTCTCAACAATTTCGCTTAATTTCTTGTTAAAGTAAGAAAAACCATTAATTATCGGTACGTTACGTAATATAGATTGATCCAGAAGCCGACAAAAATTGTCGGCTTTGTTACGAAAGCCATCAAAATCTTAAATTTAGATCACTGAATGTAAATACGTGAACGTATCATTTCTACAACTTTTTAACTAATCCAAAATATCTAATAATGCCAAAATAAAAAAAATCCGAATACACGTAAATTTTTTAATAAGAGTGAAATATGAAAGAGATCACTATTTTATGGCTTATACTATAATATCAACACAATTGCTTCCAATTGAGCAGTATCGTTAAATTGTGGTACAATAATATTGTTAACACGTAAATGTATTACGCGTTATTATATCGCAATGTTTGAAAGGCGATCAATCACTTTACTTAACATCGACCCAAATAATAAAGTTCTAAGTGTTTCGATGAAAGCTCGTAACGAGCTTATCCCTAAAAGCTTTATGTCCACACAGCAAACTTTCTCCAGTCTCGTTTAACTTAGAACAAGGATGTTTTATATAAATGACGTGTGCAGTTATATTTGTATTGTATTTTAGCTTACCAGCGTCCCGTAAAATTCACCTATCATGGAAAGTGCAGCAGTAACTTTTTATATCCAGGAAATCCTGGCACAAGCAAATTTTCAAAATTCATCGACTCTGATCAACTGCGCAAAAAGTTAATTTAACATTTGTTCTAAGCTGCGCTTCTGGTCTAACATTTCATTTCAGAGATAAACTCCATAGCGTTTCATTAATATAACGCTATTCTAATGCCATCTAAAGGTCAGTTTAGTATATCTGTAAAATTATCTGTGATATTCATTAAAACAGTGCCGCCTATAGAGTGTAGATTGTGCTACAAATAACTTTTTAACTTAAATAATTCTTTGAATTATTATCGTAAAAGAATTCTACTTTCTGTATTTACATTATGAATAACCTTCATATTTAATTACCAGACCGTGTGTAAAGTTATATCATGTAATAGTAGTAATATTTATTATTTTACATAAAGTTTACAAAAAATATATGTGTAATTAAATTGACTACAAATAAACCATCACTTCAAACTGGTGCCAAAGTTTATTTGAACTTTTTAATTATCATTGGATCAAAATAATCACCTAACCTTACAACTTTTGTCAAAGAAGTAACCATTTTTCTTACACTGTTATTAGTATTACCGTCACTAAATAACTTAAGAAAAGTATTACAATTACCATAGAAGCAGTATGTGCACAAACTAAGAAATATTTTAGTAATATTATAATTTTAGTAATATTAAAATAATATTTACCAAAAGTACATTAATTCAAAAAAAATTTAAACGTTTAATCACGGTTACGCGGTTCAAGTGTGTACATTAATCGTACCTTCACACATTCTCGTGAAGTTAGGCATAGATTTTATTAACGAAAAGCGAAAAAATAGGTGAAGTCTTATCTTTGTTTCTATAGACTATATAACGCAATAATAAAATATCAAGGAAATAATATTTTAAAGCCAAGTATACCCTCAATATTTTTTTGAAAGCATAAAGCTGAGATGCGCAGTTACATATTGTGAAAGGGTTCGGGTGACCATGACATGGTCGAGATTTTTCGTGACTGGGAGAATTGCTAATATTTTGACGAAGCACTACGCATTCGGGGAAAGTCATTTTCAGAATACAATCAACAAAAACATGTTCCACCTCGAGTACTAAGTCATAATAATTAGTAATGAATTTAGAGCATTCAAAGAATATTTGTTTTCAAATGTATTGGATAATTTAATTTTCATTAAAAAGTTAAAATGTTTCAATTTCCTTAAACATTTTTTACTTTGGTATATTCTACAACAAATAATTGGTAAAACTGAAAGGTTTTTTTTAACCATCCATTAAATAAACAATTGTACGAAAAGGACAGAAGTAAACAGAGTTTGAAACAGCATCCGGCAGAAAGAAGGGGTTAGAAGGTTGCACGAATCTAAAGAAGATAGTTATAGAAAAAAATTCACATAAATGTAACCACTTCACAAATAATGGTGGAAATCTATTGTCATAGTTAACCAAAAAGCTCCAAAAAGCTCTACCACCAAAACCGGTTAAGAATTGCACTCTGTAACGTATCCTCTTACTTATACAATGTTCATTTATGCAGACCAATTCATTGTTATATTTAAAAATTTAGAGATATTTCTGTTACCAAGAAGTTGTGGTAAAACTTGATTACTTGCAAAATTACTCGAGTTGTAATTACTTCTTCATCGATACTCAAGGCTTATCGCTATCGCGCTTATCGATATTAAAGCACATACTACTCTGCATTTAAGGGTACTTACTGGCTCTCACAACCCTTTTGATATTCGAGTAGGGCAGTTATGTAAATGAAGTAGCCAATATTGGTAAGATAAAGCATAATCGATTATATTTCTATCTCCTTCTAAATATTTTGGACGTGACAATATCTCACACTGCAATTTCCTCTACACAGAAAATTTGCTTTATGGAAATCGTTCTATTTAACATAAACTCGTACTACCAAACTATAAATGGCATATTAAATTATTATTTTATTAAATAATATATTTATGCGATGACACAACCTTTCTGTGGGGATTTCACATTTTGAACGCTCGATTTCTCGTCTTCAGTATATTTCGAAATACCATAGTAAGTGAACACGTTGATGGATTTAATACCTTATTATCTTATTATGTTTGCAAATAGACAGATTAATAATTATAAGTAACGCTATAGAGAATGCAAGCACAGTTTGTAAATAAGTAATTTCACAACTACTTGATAAATATTGAAAATTTGAAATACATACTTTTTTCGCGATTTATATATCGGTAACCGTGCTTACTGTCGGATTATCTACTAACAGGGCTTGGTAAATTAATAAACACAATGAATAAAGCAAAAAGAGATCTCCATCCGATCGCTGGTTGTTAGTGGCGCAACGATAAGACAGTATAAAGCGCCGTTGCATCTTAATCACATTCACGCCGTAAGAAAGGTTCCTTGAGGCACATGATCACATATAATGAATCATAGAAAGGGAATCATAGATGTAAAAGAAGAGAGAGTACACAACTGAAAGACTCTCTATACACTATCAGAAACTCGATCTCAATATCTTTAGTTGCGAGCAAACGTTATTACGCCAAAAACACCAGCGGGTATAATGACGACACAGCTTATACACTTTTTAACCCAGTCGCTGACAGCGCGTGTGAAAAACAAGATTGACATTGATAAAATATGACAAGACAAGTATAGGATTAATATACAGTAGCGTTGTCTGGAAGTAAACTTATCAATTATATAAACTTATAAATAATAAGTTTACTTCCAGACAACGCCACTGATAGCGCGCTCGTTCCAGCGGCACCTGATGGCACCGCATAAGAGTCAGGCCTACCATAGCATGGTTTCTTCATCTCATTTGCCTATCTTAACTGTCATTATGTCTCCACTATTTAATGAAAGTAACTACGCTGCTGATATTATGTAAATAATACCTATTGCTATTTCTTTCCTAACTTTTTCCGTCTTAATAAACCTGCATCCTTTTCTCAATCTTTCATAAATATGAATAAGAGGGACTAGAAATGATCTTTAATTTTTGAAATCATACTATCCACTGTCTTAAATGTTTATTTAATATCAAAATTACTTATCTTTTATCTATCTATTAAGCCTTTATCACTAAAATTGTGTTAAATAATCAGTGTCATTTTTTTAATATCCGATTTCTCTTAAAGTAATGCTAACTTGCTGTCTTCCCAAAATTGCGGCATTAATAACCCATTATCTTTATATATTATTTTCCACCTGAAATAAACTTATCGATTTTCCCACATTTCGTTATGAAACAACCCTCATTCCTAAATTTAATGTTGTCCTATACCAGACGTTTGATATTAACCGATTTTTTAATTGGAAGTAGCATCGTCTATAATTGTTTTATATCGAATGTAAACTTGTAGACTTTCCTATTTTATGTTATGAAACAACCCTCATTCTGAAACTTAATCTCAACATTTCCTACACGTTTAATATTAACATCTTTTACAAGTATAGGCAGTATTTCCACGCGGCTGTTCAACATTTTGCTAATTCAATGCTGTAATAATTTGTTTTTATAAGTACGTATAATTAGAGAGGCATTTCAATTGTTTGAAAAATGTTAAAATATACTTGTAATTTTACAAACTTTCCGCATTTTTTAAATTATATAAACTAAATGATCGGTCATAGATAATTTTTTTCCGATAAAATGCGTATGCGTAAGGCAAATAACTCGATTGCTTACTCGTATATCTCCTTATCAATGCAAACTGAATGAAATAATTTTGCAATTACTTTCAGAATACCTGCACTCGACTGTTTTAAGTTTTTATAATATATATGGTCAAAGAGTTAAAGAAGTTGGTAGGGAGTGAGACAATACTGAAAAAAAACCTTGGAAATTTATCCCTCAAACGCACTGGTGTTAATTAGCCAATAAAGGCAGTTATCCTAACCAATATTTCGAGTACTTTTCAGACTCGTTTTTGCTACTTGGCTACAGAATCCTGAAAAATCAATTGCAAAAGTTATTTTTATTGAGTTTAAAAATATATATCTATGATGCTGTCAATTATCAAAGCTTAGCAAGTCTTAAGAATTTACTTGAAAAAAAATTAGTTAAATTTAAGGAAAAAATGCCTTGAAATTTTAATTACACCATTTTTAACCATAATGGAAAAAACGTCTTCATACCGATACCGAATGTCTCACCGATTTATAAAATTTATGAAGAAGTTATCGTTGCCACATGCGCTATTAATTCTAACAAATCGTTCCAAAATAAGAACCCTCCTCTTATATTTCATGTGAGAGGAAATTCATATCCAACAATACAGTGAATACCAATAATCCGGTTTATATAACGGATTTAAAACCGTAAGTCCACGCATTAACGAAAAAGCTTTTGCTGCAAAGAAAGCTTTCGATTGTTTATCAACGAATTGGGCCTGTTATTAATATAAACATTAAAATTAAAATTTTATGGGATTTAAAAAAAATTTCAAAAAAGTAACATACATCACATATCTATTTTGAAACCAACAAATATCAATAATTTTAACTCATGAAAAATGAACATGATAACTTAAATTCATTATAGATTAATATTCAATATAATCCGCCCATATGTCACGTATATACTGTAAAAAAACAATATGCAACATCGAGGTCTTCAATACACGGAGATATAATAACGATAAATGTAAGACAGGATTTAATATTCCATTTAATAATACGAAGGGCGTATATGGTGCTATCAAATTGAATATATCTATGCAAAAGTTGCAAAACGATGATGTAGATCTAGCTTTCCTAAAGCTTTCCATAAGAGAAATTTTTTTAATGTTAGCAATTTCCAGTTTCAATGAAACCTTTATATCAATTAGCAGCAAAGGAGCACGATTTAAAATTTATAACTATTAACTATTGACCCCAGTATTAGGTCTAGAATCAATGAAATATTCAATGTATTTGAATCAAGCCTCCTTACACACTACTTTTCAAAATAGAAGATATCGTAAAAGCAATACTGTTTGAAAAAAGTCGCACATTAAACCCATAAATTCTTAGTTCTAAGTAAGCTTTTTCATAAATCAGCTTAAAATATTTGCCTAAAAGCGTAGTTTCCCGTACCCTCAGATTTATATAATATCCATAGCATAATCAGTAAATTCAAAGATGATTTACACATTTCACATGTAATAAGACTGTATTAGTGTTGAGAATCCCATTATTAAGCCGTAAAGAGCACAACTTATATAAAAGCATTTTGGTACTCACACCTTTGACAAAACTAGATTCATACGCATTGACCATTTCATAAAATAATTATATTGCATTTAAAAAGGATAGGACTACGTATTGTAGTTTGATCAATCTACAGTTGCATAATCAAACTTGAAATATTTTTTTTATAATATTGTATACTTTGGCGATGACTATTATGTATCTCGTGGACTGCAACGACCATTAGCTAATCAGTACTGAAGTCTTGAATAGATCATCGACAATTTCTCATTAATTGATCCTTGATGCTGCTCCAAGAGCAATCTTGAGATACTTGATAGTCTTGAAAAGCTTTTCGGTAGGATAAATGGGAAAGATGAAAATGTTCAAGATCAAATCGACTTCGAACAATAGGTCCATGATAAATATATTATTTTCTGCATTTATTGCTCAAACACTCTGTGCTCAATCGTTTATTAAATCGTCGAAGATAAACCAGAAGGTGAAAAAAATATCGCTTATACTGAATTAAACAGCGTATAGTTTTCATCAAATATTAATTTTAAGTCTCTTATGATTATACTTTAAGTCTCTTATGATAATACATTTGGAACTTTCAGATCTGAAATTTTCAGTATATCAAACAGAATTCAGTAAAAACAAACCTGCCGTATAATTTTATGCAGGTCGAAGGAAAATTCTATTAATAATAATAAAGTTAAATTGAAAATATAAAATAATGAGTTGATGAACCCTGTGAATTAATATTGACATTCCATCAAAAAGCATCTCTACGCAATTTTTCCTCAATAACTACGTAAAGTATTATGAATAACGTGCCATTCAAGTATCAGTTGTGCAGTATAAACATAAGACTGTGGGGCAATGTACGGATATTAAAACGATCTGTTGGATAAAATTAATTTCTTAATATTGGTTGTTTGGTTTATCTCATTTTGGATTGTTCCAAATATTTATTAACTACTTCATATAATAGTTATGTACTATGTTGTTTATAAAATACATTTTTTACTATAATTGTAATTCAGTCGGTTTATATTATTTCTTTAGTAATTGACGAAAAACGATCGATGTATCTGGTAATAAGTTTGATTTACCTTGGCAATTCTAATTGTTTTCTTTTATGTTTTTCAAATTGTTTATTGAACTTGATAGTTTTTGTAACCTTGCTTTTTTAATTAGTCGTTTATTATAAAATGTTTCTTTCTTCATATTAGCAAAGTTGCATAATATATTAATCTATGATTCTTACCGTTTTTTATTCGAACAGATTTGTTTCTAAGCAAGGAGTTTAAAAACATTTCTACATAAATTTGTGTAACTTTTTTATTGTTAATTGATATGATAAATTTAAAGGAATTTCAGCATCTCAGTTAGTTATATCAATCTGAATTATTCGGTTAAAGTTGTAAATAATTTTTAAAATCACTAGTTCGACGTATAAAATTAAACTATTAAGATTTAAACTCTAAATTCTGATATTATCATAGTATTTAAAGAAATTTCCTTTAATAGTTTAATGACAGTTTCGTTGAAAATGTCTACTGCCATAGGATAGCGATTCGTCGCCATTGAAGAATCGCTAATCGTAATTCACCGACACACAATTTTTATAGTTACACGAGTATCTACTGAAATCACACAAATACAATTTTTGTTTGTTTGTTTTTTCGTTATTCACACAAAAACTATTATGTTATATAACATAAAGTTACGTTGCATAATTTTCGAGATACTGTATAGTAGTCGGACAAAAAGAGGCTGATCTAAACGCTTACATGACAAACGCTGTCAAAACTATAACAGTTGCACCATGATATATGAAAATATTGTAGGCTTTAAAAAGATCTAAAAAATGTCTACAAGAACGTTTATCTATCCTTTATGGATAAGATATATTAACTGTTTTAAAGAAATATGTTAGCTCAATTTATTTATCCTTATTTATTTATCCATTCTATAGATAAAAATTGACTTTCAAACTTTGTAATTTGAACAAAAAGTTTAAAAGAAATTAAAAGTTGTTTGAAATAAAAGGTTTATAAACGCATTTTGATGATGTTCTTATTGTAGATTCCAATTTTTTTAATTAACTGTAGAACACCTTTAAAGATATATCTTTTTAAAGCTTTATTTAAACCAATCATAATTTGCTGGTCTAAATTAGGTAAAATGAATTTGAAAACAGCATTTTTAATGGAGCAATACTTGATAAAGCTAATTATCTGACATACGAAATAAAAACAGTCGTAAAGCAATTAGATGTAACAAAGTGTTTTATTGTTTTATTACATGTTGTATGAAAGTAATGCGTGAAAAGTAATGGTCTCATACGAATAGTTTCTCAATCTTGACACCTTCACTCTTCTCACTCTTGACCGCCAATACCTTTTCAACATACGAGTATCTATCTTTCACTTACAATTTCAATTTCTGTGAGGATTTTGATATTGATAAGAACATCAATATTTCACATAAACGTTATCAACACCAGTACTTAGTTATCAGGGCTCAAACCGTTATTACAATTTTTTTATCTAAGGAGTCATTTTTATCAACGCTTGCATTTATATTGATTATATCATGTAACTATCATTTGGTACCTGATTACGTGTTACTATTTCCGTCTATCTACATACGAATATATGCATACCACAAAATATATTTTCTTGTATAATTTTTTTTGAAGTTATACTTCTTTAGGCGCGTTATGAAAAAATGATGAGAGTGAAATTTTAAGATTCGTCATTCAAAAGTTACAGTATGAAGTTGCAGCGGTTGCAGTCTCGAAACAAACGCTATTGGCACCATCGTCGCCTCTGTTCACTATTTTCATATTCATAGTATTTATCCACATGTTTCTAGTGTCTACATTCACACACGTGTTTTAGTTTCATATAAGTGCAATTTATATATGTGCTGATAAATTATAATCAGTAGTGATTTAAATTCAATATTTTGATTAATATATTTACTATTCGTAAATATTAGTGAAAAAATTGTGTTTATAGACTTTTTCAAGTGCTCCAATATAATTGAGGTTATCTATCCGTATGTATTATTTAATGATGCCAAAGAAGTATAACTTCTCACGCGCGTACATAATTACACGCAGCCTTTTTTAAATTTTTTTTCAGGATTCTTTCCACGTTATATAAAACTTTAAAAAGATATATCTTCACAGGCAAAAATAACCTTTTCTGCTTTATTTTTTATTTTTTTTTGGTTTTTCCCCGTCATTTTAATTATTCTATTGGAGTGAAACTTGTTTCGTTTTGATGAAAAAATGCTTAGGTGTAACTTCGTAAATTTGCATTTATGTAAACTTGGCTTAGAACGTGTTTGTAATTTTTTAAATTGTTCATGCTAACTAAATTTAATAATGTTAATTTAATTTTCTGATTGAAAGCTAATTATATAGAATTTTTCACATTTTTAAATCCTCGACGGTTGGAAAATTTGGACGACAAGGGGGGCACATTGAATATCGTTTGAAGATTAACAGTTCCCAAGTGGAGTTTTAAAATGTAAAATAACTTCATTTTAAAAGAACAGAACTGTAATTTCATCAGTAGACAGGTATCTTCAAATTTAGTTCTAAAGACTATTTTTATTATAAAACCTTATTTGCGAAATATTACCAAAAAGGTTTGTAATGCTCCTCACCCTCGTACGAATTTTTGAACTGATTAAAAAACTTAAAAATCTCTAAGTAGTACTTAGTGAGCATTTTGGTTTGAAATTATTTTGGATCTCTCTTCATATCCTATATCCTCTTAGTGGGAAAAGGGCATTAACAGTGCTTCATCACGCTTATTAGCCTCGTGCATCACGAATTGCTTTACTCCTGATCTTGCTAGTGTATTTTAGTTCCGCTAGCACAGTTCTCCGCCAAACTGTTCTGCTTCGAACGACGACGTTCGCTTTCTCTGAACTGTTCCAATCCCCTTTAGGGATAGGGACTTTCAATCCACTTTGGGGTTATGTTCACTTCTGAGCGTATGGCTAATCCAGTCGCATTTGCGGTGCTTTATTTGGTGCTCAATGGGAATTTCCTTGCATCGTCCTCAGAAAGATCCCTTGGATAATTAATCAGGTCAAGAAATCCGGAGAATATACCCAAGGTAGGGATTGAAGAAGACTTGGATTCGTCTTTTGAAATCTGTTGTTGCCTTTAATGTCTCGCAGCCGTATCGCAGAACTGTTTTCAAATTGGACCGAAATATTTTTAGTTTCACTCTCCGTATTAGTTTCCACGACTTTCACATAGGGCGGAGTTAAGCGAGTGTTGCTTTGTTGATTCGTGAAGCGATGGCATCTTCTTTTTGTCCCGTCTCTGACACGATACTCCCGAGATACGTGAATTGGTAGACAAAATAACTCACTTGTACTATCATTCAAATCCATATTTTCTTCATCCCTTGATAATTTTGTATTTTGATTTTGATCACACGTACACATCCTTTATGCGCAAGTGTTCCAATTTTGCTCACATGTCCACTTGATTATGGCTAAGCAAGGAGAGACCATCAGCATCATCCAAGTTTTTTAAAGACCTCTATTAATTCCCACACTTTTCCTCGTATCTTTCCGTTATTTGAGCGGGACATTATGCCGTCAAGAAAATTCGAATTTTACGTGCATATAGAATCTTAGTCAGAATTTACGTGCATATAGTATCTGACTACATTTTCATAGTTTCATCTAAATTAAAATTTCAATCTCTCAATGCAAAAGCTAATTAAACAGCCTTGCTACTATATAATATTTTTAAACATTCTTCTAATCTATATTTAATTAATAATTGTTCAAGTTTATCATAATGTAACATATCGAAAACAAACATGTTGATGAAATGACTATTTTGAGTTTAAATTGAAGTAAGCTAAACAATTTGTAAAAAATACAACAAATCTAAGAACAATGGTACAGTTTAAGCTTCGTAATACCATTATAAAAATGAATTCACAAAATTAGTAGAATTTGACTGAAATTAAGATCTGAAATTATAATTTAACGAGAACAATTATGGTAAATAAAATTTTTTATATTATTTTTAATTAAGTGGAGAAAGTTAATATTTGAAAATATTAACATGGAAGTATTACCTCATGTTCGTATGTACGCACATAGTATAACAATAGACAGTAACTATAAACTCGTTTCCGGAAACCTTTACTATGTAATAATTTTTCTGTTTAAAAGAAAATCATTACGCATGTTGATTTTATGCGAAATATGGTAAAAAATATTTTTAAAACGGAACTTTATGCAGATCAATAAATGATCATGATACGAGCGTGAAACAAGTAATCATGATAGAAATAAACTCATTAAAAAACGTGTCCAGCATGAGTGGGACTTGCAATACGAGGGTTCCGTACATATTTAGGTATTTAAAAATATTTAATGGTAAATCCTATATGGGGATATCCATTGAACTATTTAGGAAAAGTTAAATTTTTTCGAATAAAAATATATTGCCTATACATATATCTTTCACAGGCGCATACTAAAAAAAATATTTTTTTTACGTAATATAATTACAAATAACGATTTTTTCCTTTACTTGTGCTGTAAGACCTTGGTTATTCCCAAATTTCATGATTACAGTTCAACAGGAAGTACCCTACAGGTTTTGATCTATTTGCATGTGACAAAATATGCGGTATGAATGACCGTATTTTTAGGGTTCTTCTTGATTGCGTTGATTTAAAAGCTTGATTTTTTTACAGCTTCAAGAGGCTGTAGATCTAAGTATTTGATATTTTATATTAATTTCAATTTCGCGCGTTCCTGAGAAAAAGGGTCTTGGCAGACCGACAGATGGACAACAAAGTGATCCTGTAAGATTTATTTTTTCCTTCTCAGTACGAAACTCTAAAAATTTACTTAATATTTTAATTATAACTCATTTATTTTCGAAATGATATTTCATTAATGAAGTCTACGTATGACGATTTTAATCAATAATACTCTGTTTCCTTTTAAAACTTTCAGGTAAATAGATTCAGTCGCAAAATTAAAATATAAATAGCTGGAACCAGCCGAGCTTTTTACTTAAAAGCGCACAGTGGACACAGGGGCCAAGATTATCGCATACTACGAAACTGTTAGTAATCGTTATTTATTAACCGACTTCAAACAAGTTATGTCCCGTAACAGGAAAAAACTGACCACGATAATATGGAAGTTTACAAAGCAAATTCGAAGACTAGTTTTTTTAACAAGTTTTATATAGATATTTTGGATTTTGTTTCTATTTTGTTTTTTATGCAAATAAATTATTTCACTTAAATGTTTACTATTATTTTTTGACATTTTCATACAAGATATTTATTTTTGAAGTGTATTTAAGGACCCTCTTATTTGCGTATTTCCTATACATTTACTATTTTATTAACAAAATGAACAATTTTTTTCTATATTTTCTCAGAAATTACAACTATTAAACAGTGAAAACCAAAATTTTTATTTTGTACATTACCGAATAGCCCAAAGCTAAGTTTTAACAATTTTGCTTGACGAGTTTTTAATTATGTTTTTTATAAATATCCTATTTATTTCTATAGCGCATTAAATATTTCTGAAATCTTCTCTTAAAGATCTTTAATTTGATAACCATCTTGATGGAATTTTCGAATTTTTATTTTTTCCCTTTGAACGTATTGGCGACTCAGCCACCATATTTCAAGAATCGTGACGTCACCTAAAGTTACCCAGAAGATCGAGAAGATTCTGGCGATACCTCATTGGTTTCCTTTCAAAAGAAAGAGGTTCTCAATTCAATACGAATATAATTTTCATTATTTATGGTCGCTCATAACCTTTTACTGGCTGGAGCAATTTTCCCAGTATTATAGAAATTTTTGATACATCATCAGGAATTTCAATAACAGAGTATCTCAAGCAACCAGAGCAACCAGAGTACCTCTGCCAGGTCGTTATTTTCTTAACTAATTAGTATTCAATCATTAATCTACAAATTCTTAGCTTTGTAAGAGCACTTTAGAATTGGGTGTAAGCTTTTAGACTATTAGTCGTTTATCTCTTATGTTGCTATTATCTAAAATCAACTGCCGTTTCCAAGAAGTTTGAAAACACTCGCAGTGTCTTCAAATATAGTTTTCATAAATCTCCTGTCACGGCAGTAAAGGGCGCTAAACTTTTTATCATAACTGATAGTCATCAAGATTTAATTGCGCAATATACTGCTTATGTGTATAATGATATAGAAAATAATTCTTTATATTTCCAGACAATAAACGCCTCATACATCATTTTAGCGTTATAAAATTTATTCTACCGAATATAATAATAATAATAATATCGTTTATTTGTGGATATAAAATACAACAGGTAAAGTAATAGACATGTACAGAAATGTTCTTAGGGCTAATGACAAAATTAAAGTTAAAAATTAAGTTACACGCCTTAACTTAACATTTTTTCAATATTTTATCCACAAAAAGTTTACTAGCTCGGCTTGTGCAGTTATGCTATAAGCAAAACCGACATGGTCGGTTTACAGCTAGCACCTGTTGATATACATACATATACTCATATATACATATACACACATACATATACACACACATACACATATACAGTTTACACGCATACACGCACACATACACAGTATATAATAATATTAATTATTATTTTATTATACATATACATGTATTATATACAGACATATAACTACATACACATTATTACCCATAGAGAAAACATAACACAAAGAAAATAAGATACTAATAATAAATATAAATTTTCCGTTTATTCCGTTTGCATTTGTTGGGTCAAAAGCCACTTACGGATTGACCTTTTAAAAGTAGTCATGGATCCAGCAGTTTTCAGGAGCGGAGGGGGGTCATTCCAAATTTTAGGTGCGGCAAATTTGAAACTGTACTATATATATATATATATATATATATATATATATATATATATATATATATATATATAATATGCCTCCTCTAACTTTTCAACCAACATGTGTAAAATTCTGAAAAAAAATTAAGTAATAGAATTTTAAATAAACTAACAATAAAATTAATTTATTATTGTCAGTACCTACAGAAGCAATAACGTTGTTTTTCATAGAGTCTATGAGAAATGCAAAGTTATTTCTGCATACGAAATAACTTTAAAAATATTTTTTAGATTAAATGAAACTACGTGATGTAGTATTATTTCTACTTTCTTTAAGTTCTTTACCACGACCTAGAATTCATTGTATTACATCTTCAAGTGGGTTATTAGCAAAGATCTTGGCAAACAGCCAACCTGAAGATGTGTTGTAGAACGAAACTCAGGTTGTGGTAAAGAAGTTAAAGAAAGTAGAAATAATACTCCATCACGTAGTTTCATTTAATTGTGAATAATGAATTTCTAAAAAATTAACGCCAAATATATTCACTATTTTTTTAGGTTTTCTTGTTCGTAGGGTTCCAAAGTAGTCAAATAAGGAACACTTATACTTTAGTCATGTCTGCCTATTTGCCCGTTCGTCTGAATGCCTTCATTCAATTAATCATTTTCCTGTCAATTGAATCTAAGTTGGGTGTGAAGATAAAAATTGATTAAATTAGAAAGGAAGTGGAATAGAAAAAAACTACCTACCCACTACAGTTTGGTAAGGAAAATGAGAGAAAAATAAACTTTTACCTATGTCACCGAGTGGTATAATTGGAAAGTACTTTAAAAATAGAATAAAATAACCGTTATTCCTGATCAAAGCTATTAAGAAAGTGTTCTCCCTTAACTTTTAAAATGCAATTGTAAAAAAATATAAAAAAAATAAATAAGTATAGTTTTTAATATGTACTTTTAATTAAAATTATAACAGATGCTGTTGAACATGTAATGTCAAGGAAAATGTGTAATAACGTTTTCACGAAACAATATTTTTTTGTCAAGTTGAAGTAGATCTTATAATCATACGTATGACGTAAAGTATATATGAAGTCTAACAATTAAATGAGTAACTTTAAGTTCAACAAATAAATACGATTAAGTCTAACAAATTCGATTTAAAAGTATGTACGTACTCCACTAAACAATTAAAATTTCTCTTGTGCGACAAAATAGTTATAATATAATTACTGATAATGTCAAATAATACGTACCTAAGTTAAAGTTGAAACAAATTTCGGTGATTCTAATGTAAATTATTTTAAGATGGCTACAGATCACTATCGCAACCTCGTTCCAACTGCACTTGGCCTTTATTTGTTTTATGTTTCGCAACCCATGTTCGCAAATATTATGGAAAAAATTAAATGAAATTTAAGCATGAACCTTTGCCACTAAATAAAATACGATTTAATAAAAGCTTTCTTTCAATTAAATAGGAAAACAATTGAAAATCACTTTTACAAAAGTGCACTTGTTTTCCCCCTAGTTTGAAGCCTGTATTAAGAGTGTTATATATTAATTTATAGGAAATACTACCATAATATATAAATGATTTAAACGCACAAATTTTATAAGAAAAATTCACAGAATTCTCAAGCGTTAAAATGAAACCGTGTAAAAACTGCAATTTCTTCCCCGTTTGATTTAAATGTGTTAAATGCGAAATTTATATATTTATCGGTATCGAAATATCGACAGTTAAAACAATTTACCAGAATGATGATCGACTTATAAGTTTCGATTGTACTACCAACGTGTCTGCTGTCACATATCCTCATTATTATACATGATCAAAATTTCAGATACTAGGAAGTAGCAGAAGTATAAGTTCCTCGAAAATCTTTTTTTAATGCTTATTCTAAAGTTTAAGTCCCAGTTTGGATGAAGAATTGAATTAATCTAATTGTAGTGTCATTAACTTTACTGTAATATTTTCAAAATATTGATAATGATTACTAATTTCTTGCTCTTTCCTTAGATCTATCGTGGATGAAGCAACGCTTGACTAAACATCAGGGAGAAGTCAAAATGTTTTGTGCTCTTAACACGTAATATACTTTTGCAAAAACTATTCAAATACTGAAATTTGCTATAAATTTTTAAGAAGCCAATAAGTCATCCTGAAGTTTAGTAGCATATAAGACAGCAACATATTTACACAGACAGCAACACATTTATGAGCTAGTCATGTAAAAAATCTTAAATGTAGTAAATCTTAAACTGAATTTTGTTTTAAAAGTAAAATAGAGATAATTGTTAAAAAAAAACAGGGCACCTGTAAGTGTCTTTAAGAGAAAGGGACAAAAAATCAGCAGTTACTGAATTTTCGGTGCAAGTGAGAGGGATATGGATTTGTTCATTTAGTTTGTATATCCACCATCATCATGAACTACCTTCCAACTTTCTAAAAGGATATCTTTTGTCTTCTTGTATTCTGTTGATAAAGATCTGAATAAGCTGACATCCAGCAGTAAGCCGACTACAGTTTATGGAAGAACATTCAAAATCACCGAAAATTTGTGAATCGTTTGGCATTAAAAAAAGCTAAACAAAAATTCCAACCAGTTTTTATTAATAGCGTTGCTTTAAGGGAAGAAAATTTAAGCAATAATTTCATTTTCTTTATTTTTAAATATATTTTATAAAACTGTTTTCAGTCACTTTGGAGATATTTTATAGAAAAAAATTGTTCTCCAGCAGTTTTGGAGGAGGTCTATAAGAAATATTCCAAAGTTTATTTTAATACAATATAGCCAAGTGAAGGAACTTCACTATGATAAATAAGTTATAAAAATGAGAAAAAATATGAAACAATTTCCTCTCTTAAAAAGTTAATTATTTTCTTAACTTTTCGGCCAAGCTCCTGAAAAAAATACTTACAATTTAATGAATACTGGTATTATAAAACGTTTTAAATTTAACATTTTGGTTTGGTTTCAAACGGTACCTTAAAAAATAAAGTAGTTACGATATAAGTAGTTTCCTTAACTGCAATTTTTCGCTAAAAAATGTAGCAATAGGCTTAGTAAATATGTTCGCCATTTGCCTATTTGAAATCATAAAGAAATGTATTTTTTATTTATAGTTGTACTTGCCAAACTTGATTAAAAAAAATTTTGAACAATTATTTTATTTACAATTGAGTGGGTTGACTTAATATAGACTAATGATAAATTATATAAAACAAAATAAATTAACGGGAAATTTCACAATTAAATGAAACTGCGTGATGTAGTATTGTTTCTACTTTCTTTAAGTTGTTTACCACGACCTAGGTTTCGTTGTATTACAACATCTTCAGGTGGGCTATTGGAAAACCTAGGTCGTAGTAAAGAAATTAAAGAAAGTAGAAATAAAACTACATCACGTAGTTTCATTTAATTGTGGATAATGAATTTCTACTTTTTGTTATGTATAAGGAAAAACTGCCATGTCACAAATTTACATCTTCGTTTATAATAACTTTCGTCACATTTTACAATTTTAGTGTGTATTCGTATATGTGTGAGTATCATGACATATGATCAAGCGAAAGCAGACAAATCATTTCTATATGTGTTTGGTAATTTTTGGTAGTATGGTAGTTAGGATTTTTTCTCAGATTAGATGACTGGCTGACCAATTTAGTAACAATATTTACTTAGGTAGATTTTAGAATTTAAAACCTACGAAAGTAAATAGGATTAGGATTAATGGGTAAGTCTATGGAGTAATTAAAACGTCCCGGAATCGTCATTGCGATTTCAAACCGTAACTTTTCCCGCCTGTTCTGTTATAAAAAAACAGTTATAAAGTTGGCGGACGGTAACATAAAGAAAATGTATTTATTTAAAACTACCTAATAGTATTACAGAAATATAATTCTTATTTTACGGGAGTCATACAAAAGTCTAGTTTTTACAAATTTGTTAGGTTTTGTATTTGCAACGCCATCTGTTGACGAGCTATTTTATTTATTATCACTGGGGAATCTTATCGATACCCTATATTGGTAACGCGTTGAATTTAATAAAGTTACTAGTGGTGATCATATCGTTGTAATGAAGACACAATAGCACTTTAGAATTCAAATGTCATAAACCTAACAACCTATTGATGTTCATCTTTTCATATAATCAATCGTTTCTGATCCATAATGGATATCATGTACTTTCAATTGGCTTCGGTTAAAAGGATTACATGGATATAAAAAAAAAACAAAGTTACCCAATCTCTTTGTCTCCAGAACAAAAAATGTAAATAAACCAATAATGTTGTTACTCCCTGGGCAGTTAAAAACAAAATCAGATTACTTGTAATAATTTAAATATAGACATTGAGTTTATTTTGTGTAAATTATTTTACTTTAATTATACTTCAAAAAATCATCTTATTTTAATCATCTTTTATTAATTATAACTCAAAAATATTAAGGTATAAATATATTCTGAATTGAACCTTGTATTGTTACACAATAAATGTTCTCATCATTTCATTTATATCTTCATTGACTGTGTTAATTAACCGATTCAAAGTCTGTTAAGTTAACAAACGTTTAATTAAAATGAGAGTATCTTTAGTGGCTGACATCATTAATGTCCGTTATTCCGATCAGCGTCATGTTCAAAGTAACTCGCAACTGCAAATACTAACAAACCGCTCCGCGAGGGGATTAACAATTTGAAAGGAAAACTTTTTGTCATCAGTTCAAGCTAACGCAAAGCTTTTTCGTATAGATTCTTTAACGAAGCATCTGAGGCAGAGACCGTGTGGTGTAAGTTGAAATAAATATGATTAAAAAATATCAATCTTTCAGTTTTTGAAGGTATTGTTTGAAAATTATTCCGCATCACGTTTAAATGCAGAATTCGGTTTCATTATTTTAATTAAATAACTAATTCGCAAGTTACCGACTGAAAAATTTTAAAAATTAACTCAACACTTGGATTGATGAAGTATTAAGAAAGATATAGAGTTCTGTCAAAAAACACCTTTGGAAAATAATATGTAGACATGGTACAGAAAAAAATAAAATAAAAATAATATTCTAAAATAAATGCGTCGAAGTCCATGTCCTGGATATGTAACTTTGTTTTGTATGATTTATTCATAATTAAATTAATTACACATATATCCTTTATAAGCTCTGTACTCTCAAATTTTACAAAATTATAACTATTTTTAATATTTTATTATTTAAATTTTACTAATACTGTAACTAAATAGGAAAGTATAATAATTACGTAAAAATTAGTATTATATGGAGGCATTATTTTAAAAAATACTTTTTCAAGTTATATAAATAATGATTTACATTTTAACATTCATTTCAATAAACTTCACAGGTACTTAACATACCGTAATAAGCATCCGTTAAACTTTTCCCATTTTTTTTTACTAGTGATAACAGTTTAAGAGCGCTGTTATATTATGAACTCTAATATAAATATCGTACAAAGAAATAATTTGTTTGGGAAAAAATAATTTGTTTGGGAAAAAAAAATATTTTTACTTCTTCACCATAATATCAAATCCATAAATACTTCATGGTCTACAATTTAGTCTATATTCATTGCAGTAGAATATAATTTCACAAGTTTAATTCGTAAGTTTTAATTCGTTCAAAAATTAAAACTTATGTGATTCTAAAACAATATCTCAAAGTCAAGATTATTTGATATTATGGTGAAGAAGTAAAAATATTTTGAAAGTATAAGTAGAGGTTATTTTTGAAATTAATAGAGGAAAATTATTGAAAGGTATTATAAGTATATGTAATAAAATATAACGTTAGTAAAATAACCGGAATGGAATTCCAAGAAAAATAGTTTTACAATTATTTTAAATTTTTCTTTTATTTAAATTAACCATCTTTTTGTAATAAAATAAACTCCTCGTTCGTTAACGTCCCACTGCATTGCAAAATGCGCACTTAGTGTGGGTGAACAAATCCTAATTTCGATCTCCTTTGCTTTCAATATTGTTTGAACAGGTAACCGTAATCCACAATTCACACGTCCGATTCTGTTTGAACAGGTTAATTCATTTCAGGATAGATTGTGTAATGTGGAGAGTAATACGCCTATATTAAACTTCAGGGCATGGTGCAGTTCTGAGAAACTTCATTCAACTGCCTTAGAACGAGTTGGAGATCGTGAATCTGCTTTATTTTTTGATAGAAATGGAGTGGATTTAAAATAATCCATAATTAATGATCATGTAGTAAAAAGTCAATATTGTGAAAAAGAAACATCTATCGAGGAATAAAAAATTATAAAGGTTATTTTTCTATGGATAAAACTATTATAAACAAAGCTTATTTAAAGGGTTTATATGGCAAAAAAGACGAATTCCAAAATTTCAGTCTAGTCATATTTGTTTATAACATGAATCTACATGATGTAAGGGACAATTTGTCACCTAAAAAATTATTCAAACATATTTCAAGGCTGAAAAATCTTTGTCAAAATTAATTTGCTAGAAAAAAACCTTAAATTACGTAATAAAATATATATTTTATTGTTTATTATGTGCATATGAGTGAATAAGCTTAGAACTTTGAAAAGCAACTAAAATACAAGTCATCAAGCAATAATTAAAATAAAATTGTTTCGTGAATTCATCCACTGTATAGAAACTAAGGAATGGCGTGTTTATTATTATTTCATTATATTTTATTAGCTAAGTTCCCGCGTAGAGCGAGCTTTAAATATAAAACATCATAAATAGACTAGTAAACTAGCATACGTAAATTTTATACTTAACTTTCTCATATTTAATGTAACTAAAAAGTAATTTTACTCTGAAATATCCATGTGAATGAAGAGAGAATAGAAAATTGGTATGATTTTCAGATCTAATTACATCAATACCAAAAGGTTTCGAGTTATTATTCTTTAGTTCAGCCATCTCAGGTTAAGTGTGTACTTAAAATAACCTCTACTTATACTTTCAAAATATTTTTACTTCTTCACCATAATATCAAATAATCTTGACTTTGAGATATTGTTTTAGAATCACATAAGTTTTAATTTTTGAACGAATTAAAACTTACGAATTAAACTTGTTAAATTATATTCTACCGCAATGAATATAGACTAAATTGTAGACCATGAAATATTTATGGCGAGAAAATTTAGGACACAAATATGATGAAACTTTACATCATACTGGATATTTCTTTTTTTGCAACCCACATGTTCTTGTGACGTGACCATTTAAAAGCAGTTTATACTGGAATCTTCATCACCCCTATATTTAAATGTTCAATCTCCTACCATATATTCGAGAACAAGTCAAAATACTGGATTGGTAAAACAAATTAATAAGAGCAGATAAAAATGGAAATAACGTCTGGAAATAATGTCGGAATAACATCCTTTTACTTGAATGCACTTCTTAATTTGCAAACAAAATAAGCTTTGTAAACAAATAAAAAGGATGGTGTCACTTATTATAAAGTGACCTGTACGATAATACTGGATAAAACGGCAATTTTTACGGACTTCTAATGAAATTTTCCCCATATTCCTCTATGCTACTGGAACATGGAGTCTATGAGAAAGTGAGGGAATTAATGCTATTGAGATGTGGCTCTGGAGAAGAATTCTCGGTATATCGTGGATGGAATTCCGAACCAATGAGTCCATTCTTTGAGAGCTGGGCATCAAACAAAGACTATCAAGCACAGTACAAGCTCGTATTCTGACTTTCTTTGGACACATAACACGGCACAGATGCGAATCTATAGAGGGCCTAGAAGTTCAGGGCAAGTCGAAGGCGCCATACTATGGGGCAGATAACCAATGAGGTTTACAAATAACGAATACTTTCAACGGACCACTCCACGAATGTACAAGGAGAGCGAGAGCTCGTTAAGTATGTTGTGAAACAGGCTACTAATGTCGACGTGACGACCACCAACACTCTGTAAAGAGTGTAACGACAAAGGAGAAGAATGAAGTTTTAGAAATTATACCAAAGAAATAAATGGATAGCTAGGTAAATTAGAATAGCAAAAGATAGCTAAGTAATAGGTATTAAGAGATAACTTATAAAGCTTACTTTTTTTTAGAAGCTTAATTCACATATCATTTAAATTATTATTTCAGAACGAAATATTCATTGTTTCAATATTAATGGCTCACTATGGGTCTCAAAACCGCATGTAGTGATCATTTCGGTAACGGCAATAATCTGCGTAATTATGAATATTTAACTCACATTTCACGTTATATCATCGAAACCTGACAGAAAGCCGCCAAGGCTTTCTTAAAGCAAATCCTCGTGCTGCTGAAAATATTAAAAGAGTTCAATCGGTTTTTGTATTACAAAATAAATGAGTATAATACCCACACATTTTGTAATACAAAAACCGCCCTTATTTATTCCCTTCCGAATGTATAATGGGCATGGTCGGATGTAATTCCCTTCAACTTAGACGGGAATTATGGTCGGATGTAATTCCCTTCAACTTAGACGGTAATTGCTTTAGACTAGGCATTTTTTTAAATTATTAAATCATAACGTTGATAACTCCTCGGTCTAGAGTTTAATAACGCTTAATGCACTTGACTAGATGATGCCAGATCAGGCCTTTACACGAAAGGATGATGTCATCGATTATTTCATCAGCCTAGAAGGCAAACGAATATCCTAGAGCGTTCACCTGCCTTACATGCACTCGCATTGTTCAACGCAGTATCGTGAGATGCACCCAATCACGATATTTTTTCTACTCCACTAATGGCTTCAAAAATGGTTTACGGAGTTGTTTGGTATCACACGATCACTACAGGATCTCTAGATGATATTCGTTCAAATTTCTGCGTTTCTGTAATATTAGTTGTTGTTTCATACGTAACCATTTGTTCTCATGTTCTTCCATATACTCAGCGCTTTGGATAAATCTGTAAGTTGGTCATGGGATAAATAAAAATGATTTTATTAATATTTTCCAGGGTCGAGAGAATGTCAGGAGAAAAATCTTATTTATTTTAACATTCCTTTTCAAGATTTTAATTCCAAAAAAAACACCAAAACGTTCGGTTTAAATTTTTTTGTAATATTACATCACCTTAAATTGTTGGCATCTTTTCAGAAACTTGAGCAAAAAGAGTATAATTATAATAAGCGTAAAAGAGAAAAATTTACTTTTTGAAACCATTTTATTTTTGTAAAATTAACTTTTCTCACTTCTAAAATAACGCTCATAAATTAATTATACATTAATTTTATAACAACACGCTTTATTTTACATAACACTGCTTTAAACTCTCAACCTTCGAAAACTTTTATTTTTAAGGAAATTCTCAAAATTGGTTTAGGCATATTTTTCACATTTTTAATATTTCGAAAAGTGGTAAATAAACAATTATGAAAATTTTAAAATGCTTGTTCCTTTGTGAGTGAGAGTATGCCATAAAAATATCGTAAATATC
Organism: Druceiella hillmani; assembly: GCA_039881145.1. Classification (NCBI taxonomy): domain Eukaryota; kingdom Metazoa; phylum Arthropoda; class Insecta; order Lepidoptera; family Hepialidae; genus Druceiella; species Druceiella hillmani. The sequence goes on along the minus strand of JAYKKI010000034.1, from coordinate 21,084,043 downwards.
ATCATACTCAGTTGGGTTCTGAGTTGTAACGTGTAAAAGTTTATCAATTTTCTTATTTTCTTAAAAAGTACTCTAAACAAATTACCCACAATCGTAGTATTTATTATTTACAAATTTCTTGAGTTTCAAATCCAATGTTATTTTGATTAATTTAGCTGATCATTTCTTTAATTTAAAATCACCTTCATGAAAAATGCTGAATAGGCCACTTGGAAAAGCATATAACGCTCATATACCCTCGCATTTGGTTGATATTTTCAAAGATTACGGTGTGGATAAGATTTTCATCCTCTACTACTATTTGTACTGTGAGTAGACTTTGGTAAATAAAGTTGTGAATAAATGTATTAAAATATCTAGCCATACGTGTTGGAAAATTTTCTTACTTCTTAGTTTTTGAGTTGATAAAGTTTTTTTTCTTACGTTAATATGAAGTATTTTTTCTGAACAGTCACAAGAAAAATTATAGAAAAATTTCTAGTCAGAATTGATAACTGTAGAAGGCTTATTTATAGAAACTCTGGCCAGTATATTAAAATTGAGGATATATAAAAATATTGTCATATTATGACAATGTCACAATCTCAAATATTTAGTTAATTTTAAAGATAAATATTGAAAAATCGTTATAATTGCCACAGAAAGCCTGTGAAAATTGGTATATGAAAAATATTTACAGAACTTTGTTCCAAATTCAAAAATTTTCCAGCAGATCAAATCGCGGGAAACTCTTGGCTTCTTAATTACACAATATAAGTATTCATTCAAAAGCAGATTGAAAAAAGCCTGAAGACGTCTTTTTACCTGAAGCTTTCGAATTAGTCGAGGACCAATTATTGGAAGACGTTAATAGTATGTATGAGTCTTTATACTTGTCTCTGATGTAAAATATAACCAAATTAAATAAAGAAATGACAGAATTGACAAAGAAAAGCGCTGAATTTGCTAGTACTATATAAGAAAATTTAAACAGTGTTTTTCCGAGTTTATGAAAGGAAAAAGAACAGAAAATTAGAAAAGAAATTGTTAAAGCAATGATGGAATTTTCGACACAATTAAAGCGAATAATTATTCGCTCTTTCAGTTTTTTAAATCCATTAGAACAGGTATAATTTCTCGGAAAAATATTCAATATCCGCAAAAATATTTGCATTAATACATCGAGTTTATTTATTATAAAAGAAAAAAGTGATCAAGCGATTGTAAATGCTTTGAAAAATTTTATTTCTACAAATTTTTATCAGTGACGTCGTATATTGAATATATTTGACGTTAATTTTGCAGAAATTCATTATCACTTAATTTTTATTCACGCCTAAATAAAACTACGTGATGTAGTATTATTTCTACATTATTTAAATTCTTTACCGCGACCTAGGTTTCGTTGTGTAACAACATCGTCAGGTGGGATATTAGCAATGATTGGAGATGTTGTCATACAACGAAACCTAGGTCGTGATAAAGAATTTAAAATAGTAAAAATAAATAAAAAAGTAATACATTTTGTAAAATGTTTTTCACGTATAATTCAATCCCTATCAAGATATTTGATATTAGTAAACGTCCTCAGTCTGTTTTAGAGAAGAGCTGTAAAAAATAAAAAGTGGTTTTAGGCTTATAAATTTATAAAATAGGGGAGAACGCATAAAGGATAGTTTCCTTCCAAACGAAGGAAAAGATATGTTTACAAAAAAATGGTTTCCGAAATTGCGTCCCATCTCATTTTCTCTTTCGAGTTTAAATATTTTCATCATTTTTCCATTAACTTCCTGACAAGGTATCAATACGACTATATGTTTATATGTTATGTTTTAAACCATGTTTTAAGCTGCACATTTTGAAATGGATATCTTGAAAAATGAAGAAGTTTTAGTAGCTTTCTAAACTTAAATTTTTCGTTATAAATCCATAATTGAACAAACTAAAAATGACCGTTATATACACAAAGTATATGAAATCTAAAGAATATTAAGCTATTTATTTTTACTTACTAAAATAGAAAATTTGGTAAAAAAGTTAAAAAATTAAGAATAATACGCAACAATTTCATGTAAAATAAATTGGTCTATCACACTTAAGTGAAACGATAGAATATCACGAAATATCGGTCTATTTATGATTAAAACGGGACGTGCTAAAAATATATGAAAAAACGATAATATAATCCAATCTTCTTCCACGATTTCAATTCTTTTATTTAACGTCTACAAATGCGTTCATAATCTATTAAAAATGAAAAGACCAGTAAATAACTTTTTACTTCTTGGTTTTTCTTTTGTTCAAAATAGTTATTTTTTTAATCCTTCTTAACATGTCCCCATAATTAAAATTATTGTATAGAAATGAGTTAAGACTTGTAATAAAAACTATCTCAAACTACACCGTCAGCAACTAGTACTAGTTTAATAGCCTTAAGTTAATTACAATCTATATAATTTATGTGCATTAAGCAGATTCCGCAAACACTTGCGTTTACGCTTCCGGTCACGTAAGTCCCATTAGGACTTGGGTACGTGGTCATATTTCCACTTAAATATTCAGCTGCCATATAAAGTTTAATAGCAACTTACTTTAGTAAATATTGAGTATATTTGGCGTTAATTTTGTAGAAATTCATTATTCACAATTAAATGAACCTACGTGATGTAGTATTATTTCTACTTTCTTTACGTCCTTTACCACGACCTAGGTTTCGTTGTATTACAACATCTTCAGGCGGGCTATTAGTAACGAAACCTAGGTCGTGGTAAAGAACTTAAAGAAAGTAGAAATAATACTACATCACGTAGTTTACTTTAGTAAAGTTGATTGCTATTAAACTATTAATTTGCTATTATTATTATTAGTAGCTAAACTTACCTAATTCACAATTTCTCTCTTATCTTCATTTGTAAACATGAGGAAATGTTGCCATGCTATATTTTCTATGTCGTCATTTATATCTTCTCCTCTCTCGCTGTATCATTTAGGGACATTCTCATATATCTAAATATATTATTTCTAAAAGGTGTTTTTTGGTCGAGCGGCTCGATCTCTTTAACTACTGCACCAAAAAAAATAAAAAAAATACCCACTTAAAGCTTATGTTTTCTACTTTGGGCGAAAAATATAAAAAAATTCGAAAAAAATCTTTTTGTTAATAAAAAAATTAATTTTTATAACAATTGGAATGAGCGCCATCTATGGGCGACACATCAAATATCTTAGCCAAATTGTATACTTGGAACACGCTAGATGGCGATATAGTGCGAAGACTTCGCACGGGTTCTTTTATATTTTTAAATATAGAATTATCTTTTTCTGCTTTCTTTTGCTTTGCAGAATTCTAAGAGGAAACGGATTGAATAGGAGTTTTACGTCTTTTATTCACCTGACATCGTAAAATATAGATTATCGATAATTACTTTAAGGTTTTGTAGGTTCTGCCACTTTAAAGCTTTGTAGTTTCTTTGTATGTGTGTTCTCTTAGGACCTGTTATACGATTTCAATAGCAGTTCAAAGATTACAATAAGTATTCGGTGACATATTATTTTAATCATGAAGACATATACTATCCACAAATTCGAAATTTGGGAATTGTATTTGTATTGTATGACTTCGTGGGTTTAAATTATGGGGGTGTGAGCGTGCGTGTGCGTGTACGCGCTCGTAGGTTTGTAAGTGTATCATATGCAGAATGTTTCAGGAAATGGGGTTAAGAAAAAGCTTGGAGATAGAGGACTTCAAGACCTATCTGAATAAATAATTCGGGTGTATATTCAGCGATTTGTGTTAGTTTCATAGTTTTGCGTTAGTTCCATGTATATTCAGCGATTTGTGTTAGTTTCGTAGTTCTAATTTTTTTTCAGATTAGGTAACTTGATTGATCAACTCAGCATAATAACATTTAATTTCTTAAGTCTAAAAGTTAATAACTATGAAATTAAATGATAATGCCATTACTATGTAAGTTTGTGATATAATTAAAACGTCCACGAATTATTTGCATTCTGCGCCAATACTTTAATTGACTTGTCTGCGCCAACACTTGATGTTTCGAGCGGCGCCCAACGTTTTTCGTTGGGCAACGCTCTTAACGTTTTTCGTACTTATTAGTAACTTCAAAGACATGATGGTACAGTTGCTGGAAGGTATATTTAGAAAACATTTTCTTTTAAAACTATCAAACATTATTATCGAACTAGAACTTTTAATTTACGTGAGAACTAGAAAAATACGTGTGACAAATTTGATTTATTTTTGTAACGCCATCTATTGATGATCCATATTTTTATTTTCACGGAAAAATCTCATCGACACCGTTTATAGGTTAAGTGCTGTGTTACTAAAACTGCTACTAACAACCATGTCATAAATTGATACATAGGATCGATAGTGTGCCACTATTTTGTGATGAAGTTGCAATAGCACATTCGGATTCAAATCTCATAACTCTGACGATCTATTAAACTTCATCTATTCACGTGATCAATAGTATCAGCGCCATTGTCTATTTAATTGTAAAGTACTTTTGAATAAGCTTCGAGTAAAATGTTCAGTATATGGCATTGCGGCTCTGAACTTAGTAGTGCATTACCGTGTACTCAGATATACTAGAGTACAAGCTCTTATCTCATAAAGTAACAAATGGACAAAGATACTAAATCCCTTTGTGATGAACCAATAGATATTTATAAATCGAATATTATATTGTCCATTTAACAACTTTTTAAAACAACTTTAGATTACCTGTAACAATTTCGTCTATGAACATTGAGTTTCTTCCTACAAGTTATTTTAATTTAATCATCTTCTCTCAGTTTTAGTTGACCATTTTACTTTGTAAATATTTTCCCAATTGAACCTCATACTGTCACAAAATAAATGTACTCACCCCTAACTTCAGTTTAATTTGGTTAATTAACCGATTCAAAGTTTGATTAACGTACACGTTCAATTAAAGTTATTTAGATTAACGTACACGTTCAATTAAAAGTATTTAGTTCAATTAGAGTATCCTTGATGGTTGACATCATTAATGGACAACAATCGTTAACGAACATCATAAACAAACTGCCCGTCGAATAGATTAACCATTTCAAAGAAAAACTTTTCATCGTCAGGCCTAACTGATGAAAAGCTTTTTCGTGTTAACTCTTTAACAAAGTATCTGATGCAGAAACCCTGTGGTATAAGTAGAAATCAGTATAATTTAAAAAAACATTAAAAATATCAACCATTTCAATTTATAAGATATTTTCTTCAGTTTCATTGTTCAAATTGATTTTGTTTAATGTCAAAAATTGTTTTTAATGTTTAAGTTCAAGAAAAATTATCAAAAAATAGATGTGAGTAAGCCTGTATGAAACTTTTTATTGTGAATGATTAAGTCATAATAAATTTTGTTTGACCTATATTCGCTGTAAACTTCGTATAAGTTATTATTATTAATATCACGTAATCATAAGAAAATTTATAATAAATCTTCAAATGCGTAATCCGATTTCACTGTGCGAATTACATTTTTTTAATCTCCGTAAGTACAGAAAAATATTAATTTATTAAAAAAATAAATGCATGGAAAGCCCATTATTATTTTATGGAACTTTTTATTGTCAATGATTAAATAATAATTAATTTTATAAGACATGTATTCGTTGTAAACTCTGTGTAATCCGGTAGTTGACTCATTCTAAATTTTGATATTTTTCATACAATATTGTGAAAAATAAGTTAATTAAAAACCAGTCTTGAAAAAAATTAAAAAATTTATTGAAAAATCAGCCAGTTATAGGCTTCTAAATTTGAAGATACGGATAGAGTTAGGTATATCCCTGTCTCTTTTCCTCTTGTAGAATATAATGTGCAATATTAAAAATGACCTCACAACACAGTATTCCCGTCCTTGTCTAAAGATTAAATTTAAGCTTTTATAACTCGGTCCATTTTCAAGATTATTAACAAAAATTTTCACTCTTCATCAGCTTGTACCTTGAATTACGATTAATGAAATAAAAAAAATTAAGTCAAATACCCTATTATTATTAGTAATCTCACGTAACGTACAATTTTATTCGCACTATAATTGAATAAGAAAGTTATTTATAATAAATACGTGAGCATTAATATTAATTGTAGGTATTCATCTTCAAATGAAAAACCAGGTTTCATTGTCCGAATTTAATTTTGTTAATCTCTATAAGTACAGCAGAAAATACAATTTATTAAAAAATAAATGCGTTGAAGTTTATGAATTTTGTATGAAACTTTTGATTGTGAATAATTTATTCATAATTAATTTTGTTACACGTGTATTCATTGTAAACTCTGTGTAAATTGTTATTATTAATATTATGTAACGTAAATTTTACTGAGACTGTAATTGGATAAGAAATTAATTTATAAGAAATACTTATACATTAATATTAACTGAAGATATTTACTTTCCAATGCAAAATCCGTTTTCACTGTTCGTATTTATTTTTTTAAAGCACAGAAAAGGTTACAAGTTATAAAAAATCTATACATGGAAACACCCTTTTATTTTGATTAACTTACTCGTAACTATTTTAATTAGACGTATATTCGTTTTAAACTCTGCGTAAAATTATAATTATTATATATAATTATTATTGAACATAATGTAAATTTACTCGTACTGTAAATTAAAAAAAATAGTCAAGCTTTAAGAAGGTTTCGTGCAAATTTAGGTACGTGCAAAAATAAGGTTACATTGTATTTCTTATAAACTGTTTCCTATTATCAATTTTTCACAACGTAAATATCCTTAAAAGGTGTAAAAACGTGGTTCATATTTCGAAACTTACCAGATCCAGAATAATCAACATACTTTCCTGTAACTTTATGGTCATATTTTTCCAACCCTGTTTTTCACTAGTTTTAAAAATAGGAAAGAGGGGGCCTATAAAGAGGGAGTGCCCAAATTTTTTTAAATTTCTTTGTAAATATGAAATTTAAAATAATAAAAATAACAATTTGTGTTACGTACACCGTATGTTATATTTATATCATATCATGAGGTTTGACCTAAATCTTATGTAATTTGTGGCATGATGTCATTCTGACGTCAGGTTTACGTCAAAGTATTCTCTGGAAAGTTTTATCCGCGGCTTCGTACTTGTAAAAAAATCCGAATTATTTGTATTTTAAATAGTGATTCAAGATTAAATATTAATACTTCTTTACGAATTATTGCCTCGAGTTATCCGAAAAGTTTCCAAAACGTTCTAAATATTTCCCAAATTTTGAGTCTTTGACTAAAAGGTGTTATTGCATCCCGTATTCTCAACTCTATAGAGAGAAAATATCGGGAATTCTCGTCTTAATACCCACTAAATCTTATCTTAGTACCATAAAAGGATCATCTTGAAATAATGTCAAGTTTTCATAGTGGCACCACACCCCACCTGCTCTTCCGCTTCTTTCTGAAAGTTTCATATAATTAAGTCTCTAAATTAATGTATCTGTATAAATTAATAAAATTAGGGATATATACTATTGAAATCATGGCCTTCGTTAGGTCTTTAATCAATAGCTGAGTCCTTTCTAAAAAGGTACATGAATATAATTTTTTATTGTATTGACAATTTTAAACATTTAAAACTATTTGAGATATATCTGCAATTGTGATATTTTCACCGAGAAACATGTTAAGCTGAAAAAAATCGACTGTTGCGGCAGTGGTGCAAAGATTTGCATCAGAACACTTGTTATTTAAATTCCATGACGTCATGATGACCCAAATAAATAATTCAATTGAAAAGCGGAGATTCCACCTCTTTCACACACTTTGTCATTCAATAGTGACAGATAAATATTTTTACGGAATTAAATTTATGGGATCGTGCTATCTTGCTCACAAAATTATTTGTAGTTGGCCATATATTAGCATATTATGATCTGTGTGTGATTTTGACGTCAGGCGTTCTGATTGGCGGACAATTTGTGTATTTAGCGGCAAATTTTAAAACGTAATATTATTTTTTATTTCACTCATTAAATTAAAGTAGAAAAATATGTAAATAAACCCCATTATTTGCGGTTGAATATCGTTAATAATTATTCTTAACCAAAAACAATGACACATTTATCAGATATTACTTTTTATACGTATTGAAAATTTTGAATTATTTTGAATTTGAGAATTTTCCCTTAACTATGTTATATTTCAGTCTCTGGAATCTTAACATATTTCAGAGCTTTAAAAGGACACGTGAATTTATATTATTCTAAATCCATTATAATTTACGTCTTAATATTCATGAATTACAAAAAATATTTATAAACAAACATAATGTGTTCCTATAGTAATTACTTTTTGTATTGTATTCAATTTAACTAAATTATTAAACATAATGTATTAATTAATCATGTATTACTTAATTAGTTTCTTGTGAAACGCCAGCCTATGTATATGTGTAATATTTTCGAAAAATAAATCCTTTTGTTTTGTCAAAAAAATCCTTCTTGTGTTTGGCCTATAAAATGTTTGTGTTATTAAGTTCATAACGCACTAGTTGTTGCAACACTACATACTTCGTACAACGCTCTACATTGCTGTACGAACGCGTGTAATTTACTTTAGTTTCGTATAAATGTTATTCTAGTCGTATTTTTCTCTGGAAAAGGAGTCATGGCAGATTATATGGAAAATTTTAAGAAAATTGTTAGACCGCTTTTTGTGAAAATCGAATATTTCCTTTCTTTTTTTATGACAATTATTTAAAATTTAGACAATAAGACAAATGGAAATACTTGTTACTACTGTTAGAAACTGTCAAATATATAATATTAAAACCTGAGTATATTGTTTTAGGCGCTTGACCAACGGACTGGTTCACGTTCTTGTACTGGTACGCATTCTTGCTCGGGTACATACTGTAGTGTGCAGACAGAATCAGCAAGAAAAACCGCACGTAAGGAGTCCAAGTACAGTCACCTAGTACGAAAAGGGAAGTTTTTGTAGAAAACTATTTATAAAAATTAAACTATTCGACAAATCATTGTGAAAATCAATACTTTTCTATTCTGATACCAGTTAACAAAAAAAATCAGCAAAATCGGGAATTGAACTGTGTAACGTATCCCCATACGTACATACGTACTTATGTAGGGCCCAATGGACGAAGACGCATGCCATTTTTCAAAGGCAAATTTAGATCATATTAAATATTTAAAAAAAAAATCTTTTTAGACATCTTCTCTTTCCTAAGAGCTATATTAAAAGCTGATTACTTGTAAAATTACTTCCACTGTGATTATATATGTATAATCAAGGTGGAAGTAACTATACATATAGATATAATTACTTCATCTAAGCATTAGTTGATGATAAAGTTTTTGAAGCAATGAGCCAACACCAAACGATGCCATAACTTCAAACTAAGCATACCTCAGTAATTACCACGGAATGTGAAATTCTGTATTCTTTTACCTCTGTGCATAATAAATTAATTACCCTTTTTGCTTTAGTAAAGTTAACATATAATTTTAATATATTTAAATAAAATTAAATTTTGTTGTTAAATACCGCCACCTCCCAAATATATCTCGCGGTTTAGGCAATTGTTTTTCACTTCGTAAATATATTGCTTAGTGTACATTCTACAGGCGTAACACAAATTACTTTTTCGGTGGCCTGTCTCTATTAAAATGCAAGCTGAATGAAATAATTTTTCATTCAAGTATCCAAGTGCCTTTTTTATATTTTTTAATACAGTTTGAAAAAAAAGCTTAGAGGGGGAGAGGATATTGAAAAACGCTAAAAAACACATATCAAAAGCTAAGAAACTTAATATCAAAACAATATCTTTATGTATGGGGTTCAGTTCGATGGTTCGTGAAAAAAAAATCTACAGGGTCGATGTATGTGGAGGTACTTGAAAAAATAATGTCTACTTCCACTTGTTCACATAATTTAAATGTGTTTTCTGCGAATTTTATGACAGTCTCCAACTGAAAGAGCTGTCATACTGGGAAACATAAATGGACTTACGAACATGATAATATTCGAAAGGCCTTCTTATTGCCATTTGGCTAAAAAATTCTATGAAACCTATAAAATTCATAAAAGGTTACAATTGTGCATAATAAAATTTAAAGTTCTATTGCCTTCCCAAGATGTGAATTTTAAATAAAGCCGGTTCAAATATTATATTGATATAAAACACAAAATCATATTTAATTACAATAATTATGTTCATATAATTTTTTTTAGGAAAATTTTATTTAAATTTAAAGAAAAACGTCGAAAACATAGAAATTTTAATCGTCACTTTCACTTTATTTCCAAAATATATTGAAATGAAACGACTTATTAGTTTATATAATTTAGGAACAAATTACAATTTTCGCGTACACTACTAATGTTCTAGACTATTCGGTTCATTTAGTCTATGACGTGAGTTACATATTCATTTCCTCCAAACAAATTAACTAATATATGTTTTCTCTTTCATATGAGAGAAAGGTCATGTCCAGCAGTCCCGTTAATGACGATAATCCGGTATAAATAATGGATTTAAAAGCCATGACTACGCATTAACGAACCACTTATGCAAACTTTTTCCGGAAAGAGAGCTTTATAGCTTTTGTTAGCAAACTGGACCATTACCAAAAATGGAATATTACAAAAGTTCTATCGGTTTTAATAAAAGTTGGAAAATGAAATAACAAGAAATACATTTTCACGATTACTTAAGAAGATAAGAATACTTTAAAGCACAAATTATGTTTAAGTTTAGACTTGGAAAAGTTGTAAAGACTTGAAAGATATGAACAAAGTAAAAAATTTAAAGACATTACTTTGGTAAGATATCGAATACAATTTAATGATTATAAGATGTACATATACAATATATGTGTGTATACGTATATATATATATATATATATATATATATATATATATATATATATATATATTTATATGTATATATATATTTATATATATATATATATATATATGTATATATATATATATATATATGTATGTATCTTCTACTAGAATTTTTCAACATAATATATTTTTGACACGTTATTGAATTTTTGTCTCTCTTTAACATTATTTGAGATATGTATTTATGTACGGACGAGATGATAGAAAATGAAAAATTTCATCAGGATTTGGATTCATTGAAGAAAACTTCAATAAATTGAACGTAAATACAACAAAAAACTTATAAATTTCGAACCACTGGAAAATATGAAATAAAATGAGTTATTTAAAAAAAAACGATTTAAAATTTATAAATTGCAAATGGACATAGATAGACGAAAGGAGTCAGTTAAGAGAAAAAAAAATTAAGTAAGTTTGTTGAAAATTAAGTCAAAAAACGAGTTCCAGGTTTTAATTATTTATTTCTTGATTATGTAACATACCCTGTAATGAAATATGCCTTAAAGAAAGTATTTATTTATAAATAAGTATGAGGATATTTTCTGAATGATATAATATAATCTTGAAATATGGGTACATATTTCAAGATTATATTTCACAACTGAGTCAAAAATCTAAATTTAAGTCAAGTCCAGATGTAGATAATTTTTTAGATCGAGGAAAGGATTAAGTGAGAAAAAAGAAATTATTAAAATTGGGACAAAGAGCGAATTCTGGCATCTTAATTATTTATTATTGGGATATGTGAAAAATGGTCTAATGGGATACACCTCAAATGATATATTGTAATATTTAGAAATGTGTGAGGAGGTTTTCCGAATATATTTCGAGACTGTATTTCACAATTGTGACAAAAATCTAAATTTAAGTCCAATCGAGATGTAAGTATTTTTTAGATACAGGAACAAGCTGAGTTAAGAGAGAAAAGGATATTTTAAAATCCGACATAAAATCGATACAAAGAGCAAATTCTAGGATTTTAATTATTTTTTCTCTGGATAAGTGATACATGCTGTAATGGAATATTCCTCAAAGGAAGTATTATATTTGAAAATAAGTATGAGGAGATTTTCAGAATTCATTACAGGACTGTACTTCATAACTAAGACAAAAATTGAATTAATATAAATCGAGAAATTTAATATAAATCAAGTCGAGACATAGATATTTTTTAGATAGAGGAACGAGCTGAGTTAAAAGAGAAAAGGATATTTTAATATCTCTATCTCTCTACATCTGTCTTATGATCGATCCTCGAATAGATTAAAATAATAGTAAAATACCCCTGAAATACAGCACTCGAGATTCAGAAAACACATACCTTAAGTGGGTAGGGTATGTGTTTCAAAGGTAGGTAATATATTTGACGAAGGTAATACTCGTCTGAAGGTTTAAGAAAAGAGAAATAAACGCAATATCCAAATATCGCTAAACACCATCATAGTCATCTCTTACCAAATATTACTCTTGGCTATACCTGTGCAAGGTGTACATCACACATTTTATTATTTTTATGGCCCCAGTATAAAATCCTAAAAAATCATTGGAATTTTGCCATGAAAGCTGAAGATGCACTATTGAATCTCTTAACATTGAACAGCACAGGTTATGTGATCGAGTTTGGTTGATATGCTATATGTCTAAAGGTAATCTAATAATAAAGTATCTAAACTCTTTACACAACTGAGGGCGACATAAATCTGCTCTTTAGCAAAATCAGGGTGCAATGATGGAGCCGGGAGGTGATGATAGGAACTTTCCACTGTCGGGGAATAAACTCATCGAGTTTGGGCTTGCTTCACTTCTTTTCACGTAAGCAATAAATAACAAAGTAAGTAGGCAGTTAAGTACATACAGATATATACAATGGTTTGAAATAACAAACATATTAGTAGGAAGATAGATAATTACGTCTTCACAACTTTCCTTTTTGGAGTAGAAGCATGGACACTTAAAGTAACAACTGCCAAAAAAGTGGAGTCATTTGAGATATAGGTATACAGGACAATCCTAAAAATATAATGGATCAACAGAGTAACAAAAATTAAAATGTTAAAAATAATTAACAAAGACATGGAAATTATAGATATAATTAAAACTAAAAAATTGCAATATCTTGGACATATCACGGTACTATCATATTAAGACTGGACTACACCGTCTGGTCATACAAGGTAAAATCTAATACAGAAGAAATATTTGAAGAGAAAGAATATCATGGCTGCGCAAGCTAAGATAATCTGATGTATATCAAATTAATTTTTCGGAGAAACTCCATTGTTAAATAAAGCTTCTTTAGCAATAAGCAGATCATATACAAAAACATTAATTTATATAGGTCATATACAAAAACATTAATTTATATATGCGTACAGTTGTTGAATTACAAAATTGATATTTGTCAGTTTTTTAATCTACAAAAATATTGTATGATATCGATATAGGAAATACGTAAAAAGCCTTATCTTAGCTGATATTACTAAAATATTGAACATAAGCGATTATAAGCTGAATATTGCATTAAACTAATTGAAATATTTACCTCCGTAACAAAATAAATTATTACGAATATTTACCTAAATAAAAAAATAAAATTATTACGATTTTACGTACAATAAAATATTTAAGATTGCGTCTGATGCCGTTAGATAACAGTTGGTATACAAACAAAAGAATATAAGAATTAAATTGCGATACAGACGCGAGCCTAAGGCTAGAGACAGTTCACATTGAACTTTCATCAATGAACGTAAAATGTCGCCCAACAAACTTACCCAATGTAATAAGAGCTTTACAATATTACGCTGTTTATTCGTAACCTGATAACGTATTCGTAATCAAAAAGCGCTCTTATCAGAACTAAGATAGTGGTGAGCGCACCTCAATCCGGTAATATCGAGAGATAAGTCACGCTTACTTTTCACTATCGATGCAATTATTTAATTTCTGCCTGATAATACGATGAATTACAATTTTAAATTGAGTACGTGTTTTCGCAGGCATGCAGAGATATTTAAGTATATAATCAAAGCGTGTTTACGTGATCTTCTAATATGTCTATTTTACTTTAATTCGCCATCAACCTTGATCTCAAAAAATATAGTCATAGGTGTATTGATTGATTATTGGTTCTCGTTAGCAACTCCATCTGCTTGAAATACGAAATATGACCGAAGACGTTAAATAAACAATATTTCTCATCTACTAATGTGTATAAAAACGACAGAATGATTAAATATGTAATTAAATATATTTCTTGAATAAGTACAATAATTACTCGACAATCCTCATGTTTCCTCTACAATCTTCATGTTTCTTCCATAGTTTCTTTTTTTATATAGAAATTACTACTTTTCTTTCTAAGATATAAACAATATATTGAGCAAGCTTGCTCACGAAAAAACACATAAAAATAAACATACTAAAACCGTTCCTCTTTGAGGTCTACTCCAGCCAAAATGGATTGCCTGTCTATGAGGTCCATTTTCGAGAGGGAACTACAATCTTCTGAGCTCAAAAGGAAGTCATAGTTTATTAAGGGCATACGTGTCAAATATCGGTAACATCCGGTTAATATTTGTTGCCTCGATAATTGAGATGGAGAGCTTTTTGTTCCATTTTTGGAATAAAACCAGAGATTCTTGTCGGTAATTTATGAGTATAAAAGTAATTATGAGATATAATTAAAGTATTTTTCAAAATTTTTATCGATGTTGATTTCAATATATACCTATATAAGGGAAATAAATCTATTGCTTTACGAGCAATTTTTACCGTACCGTATCTATTATAAAAAACACTACATACTGAGAAAGATTTTCAGTCTAAATTAAAAATGTAACAAATGTTTACAAAATATTTAAATTAACTTATTTTATTAAACTTTACTGAAACTTAAAAAGCTGTAAGTAAGGATGAGGTATTCGACCCATAGATTATTTTACGTAATGAAATTTCGCTGAAGTATTTGAAGTACGATTACGGCAGAAAGCAGTTGGACCCCGATCAGATTTTAGTGACCTTAGCAAAACAAGAAGACTCTTAAGATTTTTGCACTTGTTCCAACGTTAAAATGGATTTTATTGCATTAAATAAGGTAACTATCATTGTGAATCACGTTACAGTAAAGCAGAGTTGAACGAAGCATATAACATATATATATATATATATATACATATATGTGTGTGTGTGTGTGTGTGTATACGCCTAAAAGGCATTTTTCACGATGTTTGTCTTTCTGTCTATTAAGTTTGTTAATATCTATCCGTTAAAAATTATTGCACCGATGTGGATAAAACTTTCGCCGTAATAATGTTTTGGGTTCAATTTAAAATTTAAGCTATCTTTTACCTCTTTCGATTATTTACCTGTTGGTCCGTTTACTTGAACGTCGTATAAAACTACTAAAACAGTTTAAATTAGCCTTTCATTTAAATAAAACTTGAAGATTAGGTAATTGTACTTTAAATTTTAAGTCATATCGTTTGGTCACATGGTCTCTAAGGATCTTGAAATTTGGTTATTAATCCTCAGGTTGCAGACTTAAAATGTTTGAATACAAGTCTTTGAGACTATCACAACGATTCGGCTTAAAATTCAAAATGAGATATAATATATGTTTATCCCAGTCGACAGTACTTTCGAGATGCAAACAGTATTCAAACTAAGATGTAAGTTATTTTCGATTCGATTTATAATAATGCTATCAGAGACGTGGCGAGAGTGTAAAGGATTATTCCACTTCCTCACATGACTATTTTCGCCCCGCGGATATTCACAGTTTCTTGGGGAAGTAAATTTTAAGTTAGGTTAGGTTAGATTAGTTTTAGCTTGGATTAAATAAGGTTTGGTTACATTGTGCCGCATTAGGTTTGGTTATGATAGCTACTTTGTGGGTTAGGTTAGATTGGGTCTGGTCTGTTTAGGATTGATTACGTTTGGTAATATTGGGATTGGATTTAGTAAGGTAGGGCGGTGTTAGATTAGTTTAGGTTAGGTTAGATTGGGTTTAGTTTGTTTGTTGAAGAAGAATGTTGGGTAGTATTCAGTTTTATAAGGTAGGGGGATATTATGTATTTAGTTTGTTTAAGATGGATAATGTTGGGTAGTATTCAGTTTTATAAGGTAGGGGGATATTATGTTAGGTGTGGCTAGGTAAAATAAGATTAGGTTATAATGAATAAAAATGAGATAAGTTTGGTTATGTTGGATTAAGTTAGATTAGGTGAGATAAGTTAAGCTAGCTTAGTTTGAACTGGATTAGGTTAGGTTAAGTTAGTTTATTTTATGTCAAAATTATCGCTTCCTCTCAATTTACTAGCTTATGGTTCTGATATTAATAAAATAAGTTCAGGATTGGAAATCGAAGGTTTCAGTGATATATCCATCAGCTTAGTTTGTGATTTTAACGCAGACGTGTCCAAAAAAGAACGAGAATGTCTTACGAATTATGCTCTACGGCTGTAATCTACAAATTGATTGGGACATTAGAAGAATCCTGTACAGTTATAGTATTCACGAGGCACATCGATAATATTTATTGCACATGCTACATTCTTTACTTTTCTTATTATAAAAATAGCAAAAACTACTAATAACGATTCTATTACTTCTATTTCTACTAATACTAAATGATAAAAGTTAAACATTTATTATGTTTTGTTTAAAAAAATACTGCATCTGAAAAAAAGTAAAAGCGACGCAGTAGGGTGTAATGCAAGTTGTTACTACACTCGTTTTATTATTTAAAAACACAATGCAAAGTAGTTTTAAAAAAAATAATGACACTAACAGTAAAACTCCTTATCTTGATATAAAAATGGGTGTATGAAAATAATAGAATATAGGGTCTATATGTCCTACGCGTGAGAAACAGGGTAGTTACGACTTTTAAATTAAAACCCTTATCTTGATATATAAATGGGTGTATGAAAATAACAGAAAATAGGGACTATATGTCCTACGCGTGAGAAATAGGGTAGTTACGACTTTTAAATTAAAACCCTTATTTTTATATATAAATGGGTGTATGAAAATAATAGAATATATGGACTATATATCCTACGCGTGAGAAACAGGGTAGTTACGGACTTTTAAATTAAAACCCTTATCTTGATATATAAATGGGTGTATGAAAATAATAGAATATAGGGACTATATGTCCTAAGCGTGAAAAACAGGATAGTTATGACTTTTGAATTAAAATCCTTATCTTGATATATAAATGGGTGTATGAAAATAATGAAATATAGGGACTATACGTCCTACGCGTGAGACATGACGGATAAACAGGGTAATTACGATTTTTGAATATACGAATTGATAAAAATTCTAATTTTGAGTCTAGATAATTTCATGACATAGCAGCATCGTCTACGATGTTAATGAGTGGCCATAAATGGCGGTAGCGCGTTTGAGAAAAATATGTTACTGGTAGGTAACATTAGATCCTTGTGAATATTATTACCTTATTTAAATGATTCTCGAATATTGTACACTATTAACGTATTAAAAATAAAACGTGATTATTCCAGTTATTGACATTCTTTATCCTATTATTGCCACACTGGGCTCTATTTATTGATATCCCACATGAATCACTTTTCTAATAATATAATTTGGTAATTAAAATGTAATTAGATGCCCTGATAATTAAAATTCATTATTTTAAATCAGGTCTGTTATCTCTCATTTATTTATAAAAATTTAGCAATTAAAAATATATGGCACTTAGACACTTAACAGAAACATTGAAACTTAATAAATATATTATAACTCGCTTATTAGATATTACCTAATCTAATTAGGCAGGTATTTGAACAAATCTATAAATAGGTAACTTTAAATACTTATTTAGATAGACGTTAGCGTCTACGTTCAGCCTTCAAAGTCAGTCAAAAAGTGTTCGATTTCCATTCTTGTGTACTTCTCGCTTTTGTTTTGGTCTTGCTCATCGACATCATCAAAGTTCTGTTCATTTTCTTTTTCTATCACGATCTGATTATCATAACATCTAACAAAAGTTGGTAGTGGCTTCACGTTTATATCTATACTATAAAAATTATCAGATAATAAACACTTTTTCAAATATTCCTCTTTGTCTTGAGTTATCTCTTAAATTTTACATTTTTTAGCTTAATTTTTTTCTTTGCCCCGTTTTTTTTTCTGGCAGTAAAGGAGCAGAGTATGTGTAGATTCTCTTACGGTAGATCCAGACCACGAAGTAACATAGATACGAATCTAGAAGTGGAATAAGAGGGAATGTGTGGATTATTTCAGACTTTAAAAATAGCGAAATCATATGTATTTAGCGTGGATCGCGAATCTTTATTAACTTTATATGTGACATCAACTTAGAAACGTGGCCATATTTTCTAAAGTTTCGATATAAATTAAAATACAATCACAAAAAAAACTTGACACTGTACGGAAATATTTTAACCGCAAATTTTTTAAGTTGGTATAATAATGTAAACAAACCTATTAAGCACAAATAGAACTCGCACTATGAGGGTTCCGTATACATTTAGGTATTCATAAACATTTCATTGTACATAGCATTTTTATTAAACTATTTATGAAATTTTAATATTTCAGAACGTAAATATATTACCTAAGGTTTCTTTCACAAGCTTAAAATAGTCTATATTCCTACACAGAATTAGGAACCATTGATTTTTTATTTTCTTTTTACTTGTACTATAAGACCTTCCATTATGCTAACTCTTAAGACTCTAGGTCGACCGGAAATACCCTATACGTTTTGATGACCGGGGAGTAATCTATGATAAAAATTTTAAAAAAATCAATGCAAAGGGCTAGATAAAGGGATAGATTTTTATTGTGTGAACCAAACACTTGATTTTCTACAGCAAGGTAAGGTTTTAGGCAATATCCCATATTAATTTAATATCTCAAACGGTTTCTGAGAAAAAAGGCTTTTAAAAAAGCTTTTAACGTGATATCTCAAACAGTTTCTGAGAAAAAGGCTTTTAAAAAGCTTACAACGTGATATATTAAACCCTCTCTGAGAATAAAGTCTTTTAAAAAAACTTTCAACCTGATATCTCAAACTGTTTCTGAGAAAAAAAACTTTGAAAAACCGACGGATGGACGGACAACCAAGTGATCCCATAAGGTATATACCAATTTATTCTATTTTTTTTCCATATTTTGAGAGAGTGAACCCTAAAAGTGAATACTACAGAAAAATAAATCAAACTGCAATTTGTTTAAGCTACACTTAATCAATTGACGTGAATTTAACCATGGTTTTTAAAATATATATATAATCTAGGCGAATGAAGATTAAAAAGTTAAGTCAATACATTTATACAGCTTGTCTTATCATTTTCTTGAGTAATAATATCGTTCATTATACTTTAGGTTACTGATACTTTTAAAATTTACTATCCCTTCATTTTCTTAAACAAACAGTCGCTTAATAAAAACAACTCATGCATTATTTACGTTATTCAATTATAAAACTATGCAGCCAGTACATGGGTAACTTATACATAGGGAAGCTAGATAGTAAATAAGATATATATATATATATATATATATATATATATATATTATATTATGTTTTTGTACATTAAGATGTAGAGCTAGGATGAAAAAAGTAAACGTACCCAAGCAATATTTTTGATAATTCTTATTAGTATAATACCCATGTCATAGTTTAGTCAAAGTAAAAAAAGTGACAAAAGGCTTAAAACATATATTCGTTGCGATAAAAAAATTCATACCGTAAAAGCAAGATATCCTAGATTTGCAAATTTATAAAATTTAACAAAGTAGAACAAAATAAGGGTTTATCATATTCGGAATAAAATGCGTATTTGAAAGGGTGTTTTTTTTTTCTAAATTTTGACGGGGGAGAATTTAAAAGTTTCATGATCAGATGACCGTACACAAAAATGTTTATAAATAAACCTAGAAAAACTGCCAAAAAACATATTGATAACACAAACAGAAATAACTGTTAACACAAGAGACGATTTTTTACTGTGGGAAGTATAACGTGATGGTATTGATAGATAGTTAAGTATGTCTTTGTTTTACATTGTCAAAATTATATTGCCGTGATTTTAAATAGTAGAATACACGAAATAGAGTTACATGAAAGTTATTTCTTATGATTGTTATAGATAATGATACAAAATATTAAAATTTTAATTAACTTTATCTCCTCGTATTTTATAATAAATCACGGTCGCTGTTATCATTTTTTTATAAGACCATCGTGGCCCCAACAATCTGTTTTATTTTATATTAGAGCCCACAAGCTCTGTATTATATAATTGAATAATAATTATATACTTGAGGAAAAGAGAAGAGAAACATGCCATGTGAGCCATAGTAAAACCTTGTTTAAGAGAAAATACATCATTTAAAAATGTAACAGATATGTAGAATTTGTTTTTATTATATCTAAACTTAATTTCCATGTATTCCTGGTAAAAAATATAAAGCGTTGTCTATGCAGAAACTAAAATATTATCGAACAAGGTCGAGATGGATTTTAATAAAGTTTGGAACACAGATAAAACTAATGGATTATGTTTAATCATTGTCACAAAATCTACCTATAGATCAAGTTCCACTTTAATCTTTTTCTATCGAAAATAGTATGATTCATTGGATTATAAAAGATATATATATATATATATATATATATATATATATATATATATCTTTTTTGACATTGCCCAATGGAAATAAATTACAATTATTATAAGGGCGTTTCAATCATAGTGGAAGGGTGAGTTAGGAATATCGAAAATAAAATGTATATAAGTACAAAATGATATAGATTGTGTACCTTATAAGTGGTCTAGGCCTAACCTTGACCTAATATTAACGTTCGAAAATTTAGCCCATTTTATTTGTAATTAATCATATAGATATTTAATTTTAACTTTGTTTCTCTAGATGATATTTTAATAAAATTAATAAAGCACTTCTATTAAATTTGTTTTTAGAAATATATAAATAAATCGAGCAATCTTTTAATGAAAAGTTAACTTTTACACCGGAATAGCTATACCGTATAAAATGACAGTTATTATTCGTAACAGTTATTTTCGAACGTCCCGGGAACTAAATTTGAAATTTAATTAAAGATGCCAAAATTTTCTTTTGTATTAGTTTGTAATTCATTGTATCGATGCATTATAATATTACATTGCTTTTATCTGCATTTTAGACATTTTTTTTATTTTGTTAATCCTATGTGTATAAATGAAATACGAAAAAAAATTCCTGACCATGATTTTTATTTATATTACTTTGATAACTAGTCATCTGGCGAACTTATTACTACAGGGACAATCTTTCACAATTTACCAGAGTTACATTGCAATACAAACAAAACTGAATAGGCATAAATAGCATGGATAGCAGGATTTATCATTCGAGCAAATCGGAATAAAATTGAGTGTGACAATTACTTAGTTTCAAGTTAATGGGACAATAAGATTTCATTTTGAATCGTAGAAATGGTTATGGCACTCATTGTTCAAAAAAAAAGAAAGTTTAAAAATAATGTATAATTAAACTCTCTGGTTTAATCATACATTTTCCAAGTTTACTGGTAGAGTCATTATTACGCCAAAGTTTTAGAAATAATAAAGGTAAACCTTCAATAGAATTAAACATTCCCGTGGTATTAACTGCGAAAATATTAAGGATTTTATATATAAGACCGAAACATTGTTTACTGGTTTACAAGACCCATTTAATCTTGGAAATCAAGAAACAATTTTCCATCATCTTTTTGTGTAATTAAATAATTTTTGATATGCTCGTAGTTGGTACAAATAAATTTAATAGACAGTTTCATATATTAGTAAAACAAATTAACAAAACTAAAAAAATATCCATCATATCCGTTTGAACAGAGCAATAAAACACATTTATTGTACATTACAATTGTTAATATGTGTATAGAATTTTGGACACGGAAAATTTGAGCCCGCTAATTATTGTTATCAGTTATTCCCATTCAATGTTACTTGTGTTTTAATATATATCTTACATTTCTGTCCTGTCCATTGAAAACTTTCAATTATCGACACTGATTATAGGCGTGTTTATTACATTATCTTCCTATGGAATCCTGTGTTTACTTATAAAGTATATTTTAGAGAATTTTTCTTAATATTGCCCTAAACACTTGATCATGTTTCAGTTCAAAAAATTGGTCATCGACAAAATAAAATACTCATAACACTTCCACTTAATACTATCATCATTTCCGGATTATCTACGACGTGATCCAATATTCCTCGAAATTTAATTTCTGTCAGCTAATTCCCGATACAAAGTAACGATACGTTTACAGAGAAAGATCATTCATAGCTTTATCGTTCAACGGTATATCGTAGCCTAGAAGTGAAGTTAAAGATATGAGAATCGGCGATAAGATGAGTGCAATATGTCTGATATGTTTGATAATTCATATTTTCCTGTTAGTATTTTGAACGATACCAGTAAAGATATGAAAAAAAATAGAAACAGTTTACTCTTTATCTACGAACTGACTTAGTTATTAAATTTCCATATTACTAGTTCTTTCCATATATTTTTAATAACATTTACTGTTAAGGTAATACTGTTAAGGTAAAGTACGCAGCCACAGCGATTTTTACCGAAGTATGAGGGACGGGAGTATTGTTATTAAAAGAGTATTCTGTTTTATTTAATCCATAATAATATACTCTCAATAATCTATAACTAGCAAATTATTAAGTGAGCGATATCTTTATTTGCTTCTCAGCTTTGAAGTAAAATAATTTTAGGCATTAAGAAATCACTTGATAGAAAATAGCGGCAATTTGTTAACGAGGTCTGAGGGACGGGAGTATTGTTGTTAAAAGGGTATTCTATTTTATTTAATCCGTAATAACATACTCTGAGTAATCTATAACCAGCAAATTAATAAGTGATCGACATATTTATTTGCTCTCAGCTTTGAAGTAAAATTATTTTAATTAAAATAAAATTTGCGGCATTTAACAAATGAGTTGATAGAAAATAGCGGCAATTTATTAGCGAGGTTTGAGTGACTGGAGTATTATTATTAAGAGAGCATTCTATTTTATTCAATCCGTAATAACATACTCTCAATAATCTTTAACCAGTAAATTAATAAGTGAGCGACATCTTTATTTGCTCTCAGCTTTGAAGTAAAATTATTTTAATTAAAATAAAATTTGCGGCGTTTAACAAATGAGTTGATAGAAAATAGCTGCAATTTATTAGCGAGGTCTGAGGGACGGTGTATTGTTACTAAGAGAGTATTCTATTTTAATTAATCCGTAATAACATACTCTCAATAATCTATAACCAGCAAATTAGTAAGTGAGCTACATCTTTACATCGGGTAGGAAAGGTAAAACAACGTTAAGGGGACTAAAACAATATACTCAAACAATTTTTGAAATTTTTGTTCCCCTGCATGTTTATTTTATCGGACATCATTTAAAAACAACTGGACGAATTTTATTTTATAAGAATACATGTCTATTCGCCACGGTCAGACATTACGTACAAAATACGTAAAGTCTTAAAGCTTAGCTATTTACTTTGATTTGGGACAGGGGATGTTATTAAGGATTAATTCTTCCGTTAGATGTGATCATTTTTTGCAACAACACCAATTGGCTTTGAAAAAAGAGAAGAGAAAAATTATCTAAAGTATGCGATTATACAAATATTAAAAATGATCTAATACCTATTTATATAATATTTTGGTTGTTATTTTTCAAGGAGAGAAAATAAGAATATACATTCGTACTCTATTTAAAAAGGCGCAAACTCCTCAAAATTCATTAATTATGTAATATTATTTTGGGAGAAAGCAATAAATGATATGTATAAATTTTATTTATGCACGTTTTTTCCAAGCTAGAACGAACTAGACGAACGGATAGACAGCATAATGACAATAATAAGATTCCGTTCGAACCCTTTGGAAGCCTTAAAATGAAGACATAAAATTCGGATTGAAGAAAAGAGCGGGTGTTACTTAAAAAATTAGAAAAATATTTCAAAACTAGCGTGACCCGTGCGAAGTCTTCGCATTATAAATTATTCAACTCAATTTAATAAATCAAAATTGATTGCAGGTATTCAATTCATTTCTAATTTTGCACACTGCTTATTACGTTTTTATTCCATTATGAAGCTCAGATGACAGATCAAACAAATATTTTACTAAAATTGACATATAGAGGCGCAAGTATCAAAAGCATTGAGCTAAAGCACCACTTTATTTATACGTGAGTGGATTTGAAATTAAACAAAAATTTTACTGACCGTTAATCATATTGACGTTGAGCCGTTAGATGGCAGCATTGCTGTTTTGTGTATATAATTTTAATAATTAATTAATTTGCAAAAACAATACTAATAATAAATTTTTTAGTTGTGGATGCCGGTAGAGCAAGCAATTATCTATAAAATGATATATAATTTATGTGGATTAGTTGTTAAGTTTTTTGCTAAAAAGGGAGAGTAACATCTTAACCTTAGCGTATTAATATATATGAATGATGATGATGATGATGATCATTGTAGAATTTAGAACGTATTAATAACCAAACACATTGAACGATAATTATTATTTACGATATGGATTTTAAAACCATTAGAGCCAACTGTTCAATTTTTTAAACAAGTAATTTGAGTATAATAATTTGCTAAATTTTCTTAGTTATTCTAGATATTTTCTATGCAACTGACCATCGTTTAAAATATACAACCAGTACCAGTATCACCATAACCAGTAGTTTTGCATGCGTAGTATTACGAATTGGATAACAACGGTTTTGATTGATCATTATAAATTTCTCTGAAAATCACTTTACAAGGTTTACAGCTCTAGTCCGGAGTAATTATCGTTTGATCGTTTAAGAACCAGTTCGTAAGTGTCAAACATACGAGTATGAATGTCATGCGCATACGCATGAACAAAGGCTATTTTCCCTATAATCGGGATATATTTATTTGAGCCTATGTACATTTGACATGGCATCAACCTCAAAAAAAGTGTTAACATACCAACTTGGTTTAGTATCAACTTTGGATTTTGATTTTGGATTTATTTTGTGCATATTATTAAACTTATTATTTCTTTATTTTCAGTTTATCGTATTCTTATTTATTATTTATTTCATACTTTAATTGGTGTAGGCATCTACCTATGTTTTTAGTAGTAGGCACCTATCTATGTGGCACCTACCTATGTTTTTAGTAGTAGGCATTTTTAGTGGTGTAGGCACCTTGGTGTAGGCACCTACCTATGTTTTTAGTAGTAGGCATTTTTATTTATTATTTATTTCATACTTTAATTGGTGTAGGCACCTACCTATGTTTTTAGTAGTAGGCATTGGTGTAGGTACCTACCTATGTTTCAAAAAAAGTGTTAACATACCTACTTGGTTTAGTATCTACTTTTGATTTTGATTTTGGATTTATTTTGTGCATGTTATTAATCTTATTATTTCTTCATTTTCAGTTTATCGTATTTTTATTTATTATTTATTTCATAATTTGATTGGTGTAGGCACCTACCTATGTTTTTAAGTCGGTTTAAATTTGTTTAATATTAGTTTTTATAATAGAATTGGTGTAGACGTTTTAGAATTAAACGATCAGTTAGAATTTAAAAGATTAGTATAAACAGACGGCTTTGAAGACTTGAAGTAGAAGAACAAAGTTTTTAAGACTTGAAGAACCGAAAATTATAATGAAACTTTCATTCTTTTTTTTATTAATTTACTATTCATGAAAATTTCCTCGACTTTATCAAAAGTCATAATTTTATACATTCCTTGCTTTCTACTTTCTAACCCATCTATTATTTGTTTCGTTTGTTACAAACTTGTTTGGATTTATAATGAATTATCAACCATGATAGTATTATTTCATTGTCCTTGCATCTTGGTAATCGGAAAAAAGTTTTGTTCCTATCAATGTATCAAAACAAAAATTTGTTATTTATGTAACTTTTCTAAAAATTTCCCATTTTTGAGCTGTTTAACAAATAAATGAAATAAATTAAACAAATGACAGTGTGGAAGAGGTTAAACAATGGTATTAAAAACAAAAATATAGTTATTAAAATCACGAAAAATATATGATTAACAATGAAATAAAACGTTGTTTTTAACGTAAAGAAATATATTCTTCATTATTGTTTCTAGAACATCAATAAACGAGCATTTCAATAAGTTACTTTGACACATAATTTTGGTAGATTACCTAGAAAAATATCGGTTTATATATCATAATACAGATAAAGAACATCCTTCCTTTCCAACCTTGCATAAAACAGATAACAATAGACCCCAATAAATTTTTCAATTTCCTCTTTACTCACCTTTGTCGCATTTACTCGTAAAGATTCCAACTAAAAGGAAAACAGATATTTCAAAATGTGTAAGTTCCTTTAAATGCGGTACAGTGAAATTTGAATTCAGAATTGATCCAAAATATCTATGCTTATATAAATTAGAACGAGTCAGTCACGAATATATCTGTATGATTTAAAACATGACGATCTTTGCACGAAAGAATTTCCATCGTTTACAAGATATGAAAAAGATATATCAGCACTATATGTGACAGTTTATATTGCAGCCAGTTTTTATTGCAGCAACTGTCACTAATATTAAGTTTTATATTCCATAGGTATTGCAGGGCATTAAAGTAAACAGTACACGCTAATGACGTATTTATACATGCTCTCAGCTGACGTAATAGAACAAAATTCAAAAAAATTATATGCAATTATTATACAGGTATACTCTTTGAAAAAAGAACTCAATAACGTTCAAACTTAATAATTTAATGAATTATGGTCGAATTTCAACCCCTGGGTGACCACTAGTATCACTTAACAGGTAACTGTAGCCATTTCAGTATCTGTTAATTAGTAGCAATAAAAAGACGGCAACAATACCAAGGCCCCCAATTGTGTAAACTAAAATAGCACCTGATGTACTCGTCAACATGAGAATTACCGTATACCTGCTACACATACCTGTCCATGTACGTACTCTCATAATACGTTCTAGTATTAAGTTAAAAAAACTAACAAGCCTATATATTGTTTTATTAATGAAATCTTAGCATTAAGAGGAACTTATTAAGTACCTACTCGCGACGTGTGTTTGTCCATGACTGACTCGGAATCTCTCTGGTTTGCTAATTGCTAACCCAGAGTAATATTAATATTGTGAGACACTGTTATATGATGACCGTATCTTACAGCGTCATAATGTTGAGATTGCATTTTATTAGCAGAAGACCTTATATTGATAATGTATCATGTAGACTTTAGATCTATATGATACATTATAAATATAAGGTCTTTATACAATACTCTAGTGTCACCACTATAATCATCATCATCACCATCAGTAGCTCGACAGTCCTCGGTGGACCCTGGCCTTCTCAGGCAAACTGGTCCAAGTCCTCCTTCTGGGCGCCACGGTTTTCCAGTTTGTTATGTTGAGAGCATTGAAATCACTTTGCAGGCAGTCCGCCCATCTTAATTTGGGTCTTCCTCTTCCTCTTTAGCCAGTTGGTTTGGCCAGAAAAATTCGTTTTGTCGTTCGCACTTCGTACGTTGAATTTTTATAAATTTTGTTATATCTGATTCTTTGAATAAGCGAGCACCACTAAAATCACCTCCAGTAAAACAAAAGTGCCTAAACCCACAGAATGACATTATATGCTCTGTGTTTACAATGTAATGATTATGACAGTGGAAAGCTTTGAAATTTAAAAGATAAGAAAATCAACCGATAATCATCGATCAAGCAATTTGTCTATCCAGAGTACGAATTAATTTAAACACAATGACCGACTTTGGATATGACAACTGTGTATCTAATGGAGGATGATCAGGACTAACTAATAAGTAAGAAAATTGGAGTCCTCAATAGATTGAAAATTTGTCACCAACTTTTTCTGAAATATTTTTCATACCTAGCGCTACTTCAGACTGATAATTTTGTAAAGATCATTGTTGTCGTAAATATGAAATATGGAAGCATCCCAGATATAGGACCAAACAAATGGTGCAATGAAACAAAGATGCCAGCTTGCAAAAAATTCGTAAGTTCTTACAAACAACTTGTCATTTTAAAAAACTCAAGGATAAATTTATTCAAAATGTTAAATTTAAATCGGAAGTAGGAAATAGAGTTTCATGCAATTTCGAAATTCACAATGTTGAAATTATATCCCCGCGAAGAATATTTCCATCCAATTTTTCCTCGATAATTTTGTAACCGCTTCAAAGAGCTGGCGATATAATAGATAACCGAGTAAATTCCAAATAAAGATAACACCTGCGTATATATGGTAGGCCTGATATATACAAAAAATAACGTACGAACGACTCACCTTTTTCGTATCAGTTGTACAATATAACTGTAGTGCAATGAACATATCAGTACGATCGGTTGAATAAATAACGTTTCTGAATATTGGTTACTGTTTGAATTATCTTGTTTTGGATTATCCTCACTATTTATAAATTATATTATTTGAAAGGTATGTACTATGTTGCTCATAAAACATATTTTTTACTGTAATTAGGAATTGTGTATTCAACTATATAATTAATTGAAGAAAAACTATATCAATGTATTTGTTAATACATTGGTTTGATCTTCTATTTGTTGTCTTTCAAAGTTTCTTTCTAAGTTGTAATTTTTTCTAAGTTGCTTTCTTTACAACTTTCTTTATCAACTTGTTACTTTTTTATAACGTTGTTCTGTAATGTAGCATTTTCATATTCATCGTTGATACTTACCGTTTTATCATCGATTAGATATGTTTTCCAATTAAATAGTTTAAAAACGTTTTCTAGACAAATTTAGTAATTTTGCTCTTATTGAAATATTATATAATTTTAAGAAAAAAGTTGTAAAATTTCAGATAGTTACATTGACGTGAATTATTCGGTTATACTTATAATTAATTATTGCAAAACACTAGTTCGAAGTTTAAGATTAAAGCATTGACATATAATGTTTAAATACCTATCCCAAAGAATGTTGAAACAACTTACCTTAAAGCTTCTTGTTTTTTAATAAATCAATAAAATTCAATATGGAAACACCTTGAAAACCACAAAAACTTATACCTAGAAACTAAATTAATCTTTTTTTAGCGTCTATTTTTCTAAATTTTTTTTAATATTGTATTTGTTTTATTTTAATATTGTTAATAAAACGTAATTGAATATAATGCGAACTTAAATGTATTAAATGGTTATAAGATAAATGGGAAATTAAACAAACGTAGAACTAATTAGACATAGCAAGTAAAAAATTCAACTTGTCTGGAAAATTACGGAAACATAAAAGAAGTTAAATTTTCATTCAGAGATAACTAGGAATGCTAAATGTCGTACCTTGGGAATAATTGATAAGGGCGGTAATACATCTAAGTTAAATTTATTGGATCATTAATTTATCCTCATTAAATTTATTGGGCCATCATTAAGTTAATATTAAGTCGGATAATTGAAATTGTTTATTGATATAGAAGTAGAAAACTATTAATAAACTATTAATGTGTGTTCAAATTGTTTCAATGTACTGTAAAACAACTGTGGATATTTCTCTTTTGATAGCTTCATTTAACATATTCATAATTTACAGTTGTAATTTCGTTAAAGGGAATTTGGAAATAGAATTTTTATTTGTGTAACACTTCAGCAAATCAGATTTGCTGAAGTGTTACTCAAATAAAAATTCTATTTTCAAATTTACCGGAAATACAACAGCGAATTATGAATATTTTAAAATGAAGCTATCAAAAGGGAAACATCCACATTTGTTTTACAGTAAATTGAAAGAATTCGAACATACATCAATAATTTACATCAAAACTTCTATATCAGTACACAACTTCAAAATGAGCTGACTTAGGAATTTCAAAAAAAAAATATATTCGCATAGAAATTACAATCTATAAGCAGAGTCTTTGTTGTTTGTTGAGTGTTTTGTTGTTTTATTATATACGTATGATAATTATATATAAAAATAATGATCTCATAGAAAAGCTATGAATGAAATAATGATTTTCAACTCTCGATACATAACTACAGTTTTTCAACATACGAATATTTATATTTCATTTATAATGTTCCAATTTCTATATGGCTTTCGATGTTGATAACAATATTAGTATTTTAAGTAAACTTTATCACCATCGGCGCTTATTTATCATGGCTTACCTTCATATAATCCTTAAATTATCATTTTTTTATCAAACGGGGAACTTTTATCAACACTCGAATTTATATTGATACTTCCATGTAACCATTTTAGTTCGTGATTATGTGTTATTATTTCTGCGTACGGACCTGCTGAATATCTGTACAAATTTATTTATACCACAAATCTTTCCTTCTTCTATAATCTTTACACAGAATTATTTCACTTTTATATATGGGCGTCATTTTCTGTTGGTTTTTTTATTTAATTCTGTTTTTCATTAATTTTTTCGTTAAAGTAAAAATTATTTTGCTTTGATTGGTAAAACATCTTCAATAGAAAAATATATCGTTGTATGTATAAAAAACCGTCTAAGTACGTGCAGACATCGTACGGAATTGTAATTAAATTCTAATACATAGAATTTTTGAAAATGTTTTTAAACTGTTGATAGGAAAATTTAGGCTGTGAGTGGGGGGTCACAACGGAGGTCATTTTGAAGCTTAAGATTTTGCAAATGGAATTTTAAAATGAAAAATAATGAACAAAATTTTAATTTCATTTTAAAAGACCTTTTTAGTGAGACCTCACTCGACGAGGTGTGCCTGAACTTTTATTGTTCGCCTCCTGTTTCCATTTTTAATTTTATTGTATCCTACATTTTTTTTATTCCTGCATACATATTATAGAGCATACATATTTGAGCTATAAACTATCATATATTCGACTTTATAGCTCAAATATGTATGCTCTATAATATGTATGCTGGAATAAAAAAAATGTAGGATACAATAAAATTTAAAAGATTCCAATTAAATATATTCCATACTTGTTGAATTTCAAACAAGCGTATTAAAAATTGTAGAAACTATGGTCGAATATATTTCAATACCTAACAATTAAAATTATTTACATGTAAATTCTGGGGGGGGGGGATTAAATTAAGTATTCGAAAAAAAATGTTAATTCCACTTCCTCAGGATTGTTCGAAGGAGCTAGTTATGACCGTCTCAAAAATGTGTTTATCGCAATTTTAGGTAGTATATATTGAAATATGTACTAAAAATATCCAAAAAATATTCTTCTCCCTTATTTTTGAAACTACTTAATGTAAAATTATGAAAAAATCAGGGTTTTTCAGAAGTCTACGTAAAGTTTACAGGAAAATTATAAATATGATTCTAGATGTCAATATTTTTGAGATATTCACGATGATATACGTGGCCCTCGTGTTTTACTATTAAATATTTATTGCACTAGGAGTCTATATTAGTGATGGGCTTACGATAAAAAATGTTATTTCACTTCAAACGAGGTACAAAACTCTCAATGCGCGAGTCAGACTAGCACTTGATCACTTTTATTTTTGTATACTTATTATTTATATTCTTTATATTTAATTGTAAGGCTGTATGAGTAAAGTTTATATCGTATAATATAAACAATAATAAATATTTTATGCACAATTAAATGAAGCTACGTGATGTAGTATTATTTCTACTTTCTTTAATTTCTTTACCACGACCTAGGTTTCGTTGTATTATAACTCTATTATATCTCTGGTCTAACTGTATTATATCTCTGGTCAAAATAATGTCAAAATAATAATAAACTGTAAACTAATTTTAAATAAAATGATTAATATATTTTTTTTAATCTTATGATGAATTTGGACTTACATTCTGTCAAAACTACAAATATTACGAAAGTAGTGTTCATAATATAATCGGACATCCAAGACTCTGGTAAAATTGGTGGTTTCTTCGTTTTTATTACATTTTTTGTCGCTTTTATTTTTGACCGATAAATACAAATTTATTACAAGTCTCTGTAGAAATTTATATAGAACCGTATTTTATATTATGTTCTCGTAGTTTATAATTGTCAGTTATTACTACGATATTAATAATTGAAAATTCTGTACGTTGAAAATTCTCAGTAAACCCAGACGTCAGTCAACAATATTTACCTTCAACTGTATGCCGGTTCGGAGAAACATAACTTGCGATAAGCACGCCCTCACCGGCTTCATGGTGCGCCGTTGATATTGCGTGTACATAACCCCGTAACAGTGAACCTACTGCTAATTCCATTGTGCTGTTAGTACCTTGTTGACTGTGCAATTTCATAAAATGTTATACAGGATTAAAGAGGGCATATGATGTAATTAGTAAGAACACCCTTTATTTCATTATTTATTTAGCAGTGTAACACTTTGTACGTATACTTTGTAAAAATACACATTAATAAGTTTTATTTTTAGCTGCAATTCGGTAAATTATATATTTTTGTATTCTACTCGTCAATACCTACCGTTTGACACCCATATCAAAGCGATTACCAAGTAAAAGATAATCCACTCTCGTTCTTGAAGCATTCACCGAAATAAAGTTATGATTACGTCACAAATTCTATGTCTGATTTGGTTATCATTTTATATCTCTACAAAACCTTAACACAACGGTTTGGTTGTCTAGTCGTGAAAACATAACAAATAGCTAGAGAGAAAAAAGCACATCCGCATTTATAATTAATGTAAACAAAAACCCAACGTGAATCGATTATTTTAGATAGAGTATTAATTATACTAAACTAAATAAAGTACACAGGTATGTGGCAGCAGCAAACAATTTAGAAAGTATATAAGCTTTGAGTATTTAAATCCCAATACTTAAATATCTACAATTTTTTTCTATTCCAGCCAAACGTATATAAGTATATATGTATTTGAATTTAAATATGTAAATACAAATACATATACATGTTTGGCAGAAAGAGAAGAAAAGCGGGATGTAGGAGAAAAAGGGAGAGACATAGGTAGAATGAAGTTATGTAAAATATAAATTTTTGAGACGATACTAGAACAAATTTATTGAACACAGTCCACAACGGATTCCAGTTTTATTTATTTATTTTAAAAAATCCATGTCCAACTTATAGATTGATCTTTGGGTCAATCGCAAATGCGAAATCGCGTTGGAAATGTGCAAGTACCAAAAGTAAAGTAGTACAATATGAACAATAATTAAGAAAAACCAGCCAAATACGAGTTGGACTCGCGGACGAAAGGTTCCGTAGAACCAAAGAATTTTAAACTTATGTTTATGTATCTCAAAAGCATTGTGACAAACAAAGTTATTGTCGCGATATGTACCAAAAATATCCAATATCTCAAACACTACACAACACATCTCATTCAAACAATTTTTGTTGATAGTTTATTTTAAGTTCTACTAGCTTAATGATTTTCAGTATTTTACACAAATTAGTCGAAAAATTAGAGGTGGGACAAATTTTAAAAATTTATTGACTTAAATGAAATAGTTTTTTTGGAACCTCTATATCATTTTTAAGACCTATCGAACGATATCCCACATGCAGTTGTTCATAAAAGATACATACTACCCAAATTTCATTTATATAGTGCCAATAGTCGACATACAGACAGAAAGACGGATGATCACGACGAAATTATAAGGGTTCAGTTTTTGCCGTTTGGTTACCATAAGGAAAGAAGAGCGCATGTATATTCGAATTAAATATAAAATTTGACTAATTTCCAATTGTGAACTAACGAGTAACTTCATAAATACATTCCTAAAACAATTTCCATGAAGCTAAGCTTCTTATTTATCTATTCTTCTTATTTATCTTATTTATATATTTATGTATTCTTCTTATTTACATATTTATGCATTCCCGTGAAGCTAAGCTTCTTATTTATGTATTCTTCTTATTTACATAGTTATGCATTCCCGTGAAGCTAAGCTTCTTATTTATGTATTCTTCTTATTTACATAGTTATGCATTCCCGTGAAGCTAAGCTTCTTATTTATGTATTCTTCTTATTTACATAGTTATGCATTCCCGTGAAGCTAAGCTTCTTATTTATGTATTCTTCTTATTTACATAGTTATGCATTCCCGTGAAGCTAAGCTTCTTATTTATGTATTCTTCTTATTTACATAGTTATGCATTCCCGTGAAGCTAAGCTTCTTATTTATGTATTCTTCTTATTTACATAGTTATGCATTCCCGTGAAGCTAAGCTTCTTATTTATGTATTCTTCTTATTTATATATTTATGTATTCCCATGAAGCCAAGCTTCTTATGTTGTATTACATATATGAGGTAATTAGATTTACAAACATCTCCTTTATTGACTAGGAAATTCATTTAAAAATTCCCTTAATATCGTTTAAACTAATTCTCTAATCTTTTCTTGTCTTTTCTTTTTAATTTAGATTTATGTACTTAATTTTTAAACTGGCATAAAACTTAGATAACTAAATATAGAAACTGAGAACTTATTACTACAAGATCAATTTTAGTCTAAAGAAATAGAAACGAAAGTCATAGAGGATACTATCAAAGTGATTTCGATCCGTAAATTATATTGAGTAATGAGATTTCAAATGACTTAAACGTAGACGTTGAAGGCACAATTTGTATAATTATATTTAGCTTTTCTATAAATGTGTTTGTAAAGTTAATGTTTATTAATTAAATGTCAAATAATTTCCATCAAAATTACATTACGTTATTATATTTATTATTTCATCAAAATTATCAAAATTACGTGCATTATTTTACTCGTTCATATTATTTTCATATTAATTAAATAAAACGACCATATTTTTTGAAATTTATTTTTAAATATTCATTTTAAAATTATGAAAAAATTGATTTGCATTCCTCATACCAAGGTGCTTTGAAATGAAACCCCACATATATAATACAAAAAAAATGTGATAAATATTTAAAATCATTGCTTACCCCACTTTAATTCATATATGAATATTTTAAAAAAGCTAGTGCAAAATATGTAGATTAATAAGATGTTCAAGTGTTACATCGCATGGTTTCTGAGACCCACTGTGTCTGTAGATAAAGGTAAACATATTGCCTACTATATTAGGCGTAAAACAAGATGCAAATTTTAGAAATTATGGCATATCAGATCATCGCTATAGTTATATACATAAATAAGTGGCTGCACTTAGTCCGAAGAGGTCCAAACAGTATTATAGCTCACTCAAATGTTTCAAGTGTGAAGATCGTTTCGATCAAAGTAATATTTGTGTTTTAAATATTATTATCGATATTAATGTCTATAAACGAAAAGAATAAGAACATTCAATTTCGGTATGATTGCGTTATACTCGCCTGTCACGTCACCAGACTTTTAACCAATAACGTTTGCGAGGCTGATTGAATTTCAAAAAATATTGTGATTTCTTTACGTTTTTTTTTACAGAATACAAACATATTCTTTCGAAAATGAAAAGCAATACACTTATTTACGTTACAATGTAATAGGATGGCCCCGAATTGTGGTATATTTTTGATATTGTCAACTAGCCTATTATATTGCTATTATTACTATTTAATTTTAACTAAACATTCTCCTAATATATGTATACTTAATTAATTGTAGTTCAGAATTATATTTAAACAACATTTAGAATACAAAACCTATCAATAATTATCGTAAACTTAAATTTATAGGTAAAGTAAAAACGAACAAAAAACAATTCAGAATTATTAATGCTACAAACCCAATAACAATGGAATAGCGAAAATCTCTTAATACTATATAAGGTATCTCTCCATATAATTATTAGTATTTGAAAAAAAAATTACCAAAAAAATAAAAACAATTGCCAAACAATGATATTAATTATTTTATTTTTAATTTATTTGGAAAAAATGTATGTTTTTAAACAAAAATTGACCAAATTGTATTGAATATTACAATTAGGTCTATCTACCTACCATTTCCACACATTTGTTTGTACGTACAACGTGTGGCAATAGACACTAACTTTAAGCGGGCCTTTGGAACTCTTTAATATGAATAGAATTTTGCATCTAAAAAAAAATAATTGAGCAAATTGAGTTCATACAAGCTATGATAACAACATAGTGTTACGATCGTCTTGACAGCGCATGGCTAGCTTCCTGGAGACGCGCCCGATAATAATAAGTACACGATGGTAACTCAGAGGAGAGGAAAGCTTAGCGGGAAGCGGAAAAAATAATAGTCTGTTTTACTCTTTATATATTCGTACATGCGTAGAAAAGATAAAAACTAACACAAACAAGTGTTAATAATAACGAACGAAGTGATAATAGTACACTTTCGCTACCCACGATGAAAAAGTCGCTCAGACATCTCCAAAAAAAGCTTTTTAAAGAGGTACTATAAACAATAAAAGATCATAACGCGAGTGCAAAATAAGTATTCCCAATGGAAATAAATACACTATTAGAATACATGCATTTTCGGAACAACATTTCATTAACAACATCTACGAATGATGATTTTAAATTCATATTCAATAAATAATGCTCCGTTTATTTTTAATTCATATTCAATAAATAATACTCGATTGTTTCAGGTAGAAAGCTTCTTCATCACACTTAAAAGATGAGTAACGCAAACCGACAGAGGTTTCTACTCAGCAACTTTTGTTGCTGCTGCACTGTGGAAACCGGATCCAAGATTATAGGATATATTGGAGCTGTGAGTAATCGTTATTTACTTTATTTTACAAATAAGCAAATTTATTAAAAGTAAATATTAATTAAAAAGTTATTGTAGTAAAACCGGGTCATATTAACATTATAATTACATACTCGTAGATAATCGAATTAAACAAATTTCTAGTGTATAAATGGAACTTGCCTTACGAGAATCCGTATACATTTAGATTCCACTCACTTGTAAATATTTACTACTAAACTATTTACGAATATATAAATTTAGACTACCATATTTTCACTCGCTAATTTAAAAAATTATAAGATCTAGGATAATCTCTATATATTTCTTGTAATTTTTTAGTCAGATTTTACCAACCTTTTTTTTATGATTTTTGGTTCAGTAGTAACGAAACAAGAGGTATGTTCTATTCTCGCATATTTATAAGAATGTCTTTTTAAATATACATTTTAAAAACATGATGTTTTTTTGTATTACTTACACACCCAGCATCATTTATAATATTTAAAAAAAAATAGGTATATCTATTATTAGCCCTCTCTTTAATTTTTATAAGAATGTTTTAAATTATTAGCTAATCCAAAACATGTGAGTTAAATAAGATGTTACTATGACGAATTTCAAGTTTTTACTTCGTATAATTCCTGAAAAAATCGTATGTTAAAGAAGGATAGATAGAAACCAGAGACATCTTATAAATATTCTGTTTTTCCTTTTAAGTGCCGTAAAAATAATTTAAACTTATTAAGTATTTCAATAAGGGAAAATTTTTACTAAACAATTTTTTCGCCTTATTAACGTGTTGGTTATGATTTTGATATAAGTAATTAAATTTGATGTATTATAAAATTGTAACAAAGTCGTGTACTGTATATTAAAGATAATTTTGAAAAAATTAGTAAAATTTGCTATTTCGATTTCACTGAACCTGAAACGCATTTCTTCAGGATTTTTATTTGCCTATTGGTCTCTTCGAATATCACTCAAAAACTACTAGACCAATTTGAATATAAATTTTCTAATATATACATCGAGATTAAAATTAAAATTAAATTATCTTTTGCCCCTTTCAAATATTTTCTATGAAAAGTTTTGGCTATTAAGTTGCCCTTTGTTCATCCATTTGTCTGTTTGTTTGAACGTCACATAAAAATAACTAAATTAATTTCGTTTAAAAATTGACTAAAATAAGGCCTAAGGTACGTATTAAAATATAAAATACTATTTTGTCAAATATTTTATAATAAATTTAAAATTTAATAATTATCTCTCTGGCAGTAAAACCACAGGCATCTCACGGATTAAAACTGATGGATTGAAATTGTTGAGACTATTACAGCGATTTGGTTTAAAATTGAAAAGAGAAATATTCTTATTTTTATTATAAAAACATAATTACTGCGGAAAAGCTCTCAAAAATAAAAATATATTCGATCAAAGCTGCGGGCAAAAGCTAGTAATTAATAAGGCGGTAAAATTTAGAAGACTAGCAATCATTTTACTTTAGCCGTGAGGCTATTTTTTGTATCCAGGAATTTCTGACTTTTTTAATATTATTTTTAGAAACAGGAATGCGATCAATATGTTTCGTTGTTTTTCTTCTTTTTTATAGATTTAATAAAAACTGTTATACATTAAATATTTAACCCTGCATACATTAAATTTACTTTATGAACTAACTTTTTCATGTTTTTTTTTATTATTTAACACAAGTAAATTTGTTCGTAAATCGGCATCATATATTCCGCGACATTATTGGACTCGTTTAATTTGTCTTGACGTAGTAAGAAAGTAATAGAGTAAACGGGTAGTAAGTATATACAAGTATATGCAATATCATTTCAACCTTTGATCCATAAATCCTGATGTTATTGCCTCTGATATTCACATCCGCTTCTGATATTCTCTCTGACATTCACGACGCTTCTTTCCTTTCTGACATTCACACCCACACACATAGATGAGTGCAACCTTGTTTTGCAAATTTACTTATGTTCGGAAACGATATTGTACCACAAAAGTTTCAACTGACTACTCGTAGTTTCATTATTTTATTCTTTTCATTATACTTCTTAATCGAAGTTTATTTGGAGTCAGTTTAATTTATTTGTAGTCAGTTTAATTACAAATTTACGAAGTTTATTTGGACTCAGTTTAATTACAAATTTACTTATGTTCGGAAACGATATTGTACCACAAAAGTTTCAACTGACTACTCGTAGTTTCATTATTTTATACTTTTCATTATGCTTCTTAATCGAAGTTTATTTGGAGTCAGTTTAATTTATTTGTAGTCAGTTTAATTACAAATTTACGAAGTTTATTTGGAGTCAGTTTAATTACAAATTTACTTATGTTCGGAAACGATATTGTACCACAAAAGTTTCAACTGACTACTCGTAGTTTCATTATTTAAACTTTTCATTATGCTTCTTAATCGAAGTTTATTTGGAGTCAGTTTAATTTTTTATACTAATGTTTTATTTCTCCATTTTTAATGCCTATGATATCCTATTCTACTTAAAATTTCAAGAACCAACAATGAATTCAATATTAATAATATCTTATTTATGAAATAAGGAACACACGTTTGCAGCATTTAATGAACCTGAATTTATTCGTATCTATCTACGTATATGTACAAACACACATACATAAATATGGATATATTAATCAAGTTCTATTCTTTTAGGCTCACTATAATCTGTGCTTCAAGCCTGTATATATCTTTACATACTGTATATCTGCCTACTAATATTATATTTTTATACCTGTATGTATCTTGTATTTACTTGTACGTTTAACAACATATTAATGTTTGGTCAATTAATGTATTAGTTAATGTATGTACTTACTTATCTACCTACCGATTAATAACTTAGTTGCTTAATGCCTTTGTGTGTACCTGTATATATTTACCAACCTATTTAATTCGCTATTTTCTTGCTTCCTTCAGTGCATGGGAAACGAGCCCATACTCGATGAGTTTACTCCTCATAAGTTAATAGTTCCCGTTACCACCTCCCAGCTACTTCATTGTGCCCTAATTTTCCTAAATTATCGATTAATGGTGTCCTTAGCCATATCAAGACTTTATTAATAGATTATTATTAAACTTATACAAACTAGATCACGGCACCCGTGATAGAAATTGAAGGTACAATATAGAATTCCTAAACAATGCAACCTGTACATTTTTTAGGAATTCTATGTTGTGTTTTCAAATTCTATGGTCATATTCTAACAATTGTGTTTATATTATTACATTAGGACCTTTCAAATAAAAAAGAATCATCCAAATTGATTGATTAATATTGGAGCTATAAGTTGACAAACAAAAAACAGACCGCAGCACTGCAGCATCAGGCCTGAGAGTCCTTACACTAAGATAGAAACAACAGGTCCTAAAGTCTCATGATTTAAAAAGACGGTACCCCCGTAGAATGAGAACTGATCGTGAGCGTGATTCTGATTTAGACCCGCAATTTAATTTAAAAAGCTCATCCTTAAATCTCACAATTTAAGCAGCCAGTATCTCCACACCGTCAAAATTGAGAAATTGGGACCCGGAGTTCAGTAGCAGAGTCTTTGCTTGAGACACAAAACTCTAATTTAAAAACAGCAAATTTCAAAATCTCACAGTGAATCAAATAAAGCCCCTCAACAAACAGGACTAATGGGTTGGAACCGGAATCCAACGATAGAGTCTCTGCTTGAGACCCACAATACTAATTTACAACAGATCCGCAAGTCTTAGGATTTAAACAAACAATACCAAAGTCAAGACGAAGAAGCTGGAACCTAAAGTTTTGTGGCAGATTTCCTACTTGATGCCCGCAATTATAATTTAAAACAGAAGGTACTCCAGTCTCACAGTTTAGGCAGGCAGTACTCCTGCAGCATCATAACTGAGAAGTTGTAACCCAGCATTCAATGACAAAGTCTCTAGATGAGACCCATAATACTATTTTAAAAACAACAAATCCTCAAATTTAGAAAGCAGTACCGTTCCAATATCAAGACTAGGGAGCTGGAATCCAAAGTTTAATGAGTCTCTACTTAAGACCGACAATATTTATTTAAAAACTACAGAAAGTCTCCTTGTTTAAGTAGACCATCAAGACTAAGAAGTGGGAACTCGAAATTTAGCGACAGAGTCTCTATTTGAGAGGGATAATATCAACGTAAAAACAGTAGATCCTCAAGTATCACGGTTTAGGTAGACAGTACTCCTCCAGCATCAGAACTGAGAATTTGGAACCCGGAGTTCAATGACGAAGTTTTTCTTGAAATTCACAATAATATTTTTAAAACGGCAGATCCTCAAGTCTTAAGTTTAGATATGCAGTACCCTCAACAGCATAATGACTAATGAGTTGGGTTCCGGAGTTCAGAGACAAGGTTTCTTCTTAAGACCCTCAAAACTACTTTAAAAACAGCAGGACTTCAAGTCTCGTGGTTTATGTAGGCAGTACACCTGCAGTATCAGGATTTATGGATCAAAAGTTGAAATAAGTTTTATGTTTCCATACACACTCGCCTACCTTTACACTTTTATTTTCCTGCTACATCAAGGCAAGTCAAATGAGTACAAACTCGATGAGTTTATTGCCTGATCACTGAACGGTTCTCGTCACCACCATCCGGCTACATCATTGCACCCTGATTTTGCAAAAAAAAACAAATTTATATATAGCTACTATATTAATCATGCAAAAAAATTATTATATCCCATTCTTGTAGTCACTTTAGGCCTCAAGTGCCTAATGCAACAGAATATCTTAGCGGATTATTTTGTCTTTGACGTGTTAATTGAATACATAAAAGCATCACTGACTTTATTTTCCCTTGCATGTAAAATAAACGGGTTTTTATGCTATTTTGAAGTCTGGTAGATAAAATTTATCGTATCATGTATTTATCATGAATGGCTTATCTTTGACAGGACTGTATGGTCAATATATAGGTAGATTAATAATATCTGCTGACACCGATACTCAGTGTAATACTATGGTATCATAAGTTACTATTGAGAACCAAGTTAACTAATCGTAAATCGATAAAGAGAGACGTTTTTTAAACCTTGTTATACAATGTTATACTTTTAAATACCTAATTTTATTCAACAATAGTCTCGATACGTTTTGTTTATTGTCACGTTTCACTTTCGATAAATTTTCGTTTTGTCTTTTGTCACTTTTCGCAGAAACAAATATAAATTTTCCACTTTTATTCTTGTACGTTTCTCGATAATCTCATTTTCATCGGATTTATTAAAATTTTACAATTCTTCTACAACATAATCACACACCAAAATCGCCTTATTAGATTCTAAACATCGTTTATTTTGTCCTCATTTCTTCTTTCTGCTGAAATTATTTTTTTGTAAATAAATGTGTGTTTTTATAAATCGATTTTTTTCCATTGATACGAAAATTGTGTAATTAAGAATTATGTATTTGAATGGTTATTGAATTGCACTAAGGCATACATTAATTTATGTAAAAATAATATGTATACAAAACATTTCCTATCGTCGCAATTAACAACGATGACTCGCACTTGACCGCTTACACAAACTTAGAATTGAGTCAATTTAACAATAATTGTAATGAAAGTCACTGGATGCACGCAAAACGTGTTTTGAAATATTTGCAAGGTACAAAATTTTGCTTTGAAATATGTAAAGGATAATTTGAATTTAACTGGTTATGTAGATGCTGACTGGGCCTCATATTCCATTGACAGGAAATCCTATACTGGATATATTTTTAAAATGTCAAGCTGTATAATATCACATGAGTGTAAAAAACAGCAAACTATTGCCCTATCAAGTACTGAAGCTGAATACATAGCTGTATGTGAGGCTAGTAAAGAAGCTATTTATTTAAGAAATATTTTATATGAATTAAAATATAGAAACAATTTTCCTGTAATACTTTATAATGATAACCAAAGTGCTAAGAAACTAAGTGAAAATTGTTTATTTCATAAAAGAAGTAAGCATATTGATTTTAAATATAATTTTGTCAGGTTAGCTGTAAATAGAGGTTTAATATAAATTAAATTTTTAAAAACAGAAGATATACCTGCAGATATGTTGACTAAAAGTTTAAGTCCATGTAAACATTTGAAATTTGTAAATGAGTTAGGGATTATGAAGGTTGTCAATGTGTAATTTTAATTTGTTTATTTGTGACATGTAAGCCTATGTTATCAATCTACCTATATATAATGACTGTTATCAATCTACCTATATTATTAATCTACCTATATATAATGACTTTATTCTAAGTTTATTAATTGTCGAAGAGTTTTCTTTGATTTAGATCAGTCAGTATTACACCATCTAAAGATAGTACTCTACTAACAGTCACATAAGCTTGCCCTTAGGCGAATCATTTTTAGAAGCTTAATTATTAGAGCTTATAATAAAAAGCTAAATTACAATTTTATTAAGCCCACGACAGATGTAAACTTTTTAATCGAAAAAGTATATTATAAAAGACGAAATCAAAAATTTTTAAAATCCCACGACGGATGTGGTCGTTGTACTTGAAAAACGATTAAATAATTTTGTCTGAAAACTCCCCTATTAAAAGAAAGTAAGAACCTATTAATATAATTACAAACCCAAGAAAATCCGCCAGGTCTATGCCTTGCCTATACCTAAAATTATGCAGTTTTATCAGTTCGTGACTAATTGAAATTTTCTTAGGTGCGCAAATAACTTTTCTATGCCGCTACAATGTAATTGATATTAGGAACGGAAACGGAAATGGCAGCTGAGACGGATTTTCTTGGGTCTGTAATTATATTAATAAGTTATTTTTTCTTTTTTTAGACAGGGGGGTTTAAAAAAAAATTCATTCTTTTCACTACATCCGTCGTGGGATTTTCAAAATTTTTAATTTTGTTTTTTATTAGACTTTGTTTTAAGTTTATTACGCCTTTTTAAATTTTTCTACGTGATTATAACAAACTAGCAGAGTAAGTACTGCAACATTCTCACCATACGTTCATGTTATTGCATATTGTCTAAAAATATCGATAAGCGTTTTGTACAACACTGTTCAAAGAGCGTACATTGAATTCTGAAAGTGTCAAATAATAAAATTAATACTGTTCATATATACCCACACTAGCAATTTGTTATCGACACTAACGATGGTCATGTATATTTTTAAAGCAGTCGACGTTGTAGTAAAATATGTTAAGAATGGGTGTGGCCTGCATTTCTAAGATAAGCAATGGAGATAAGTTAAAAATAAGCGAGTGCTATATCACGTTCGAGTGCGCTATAAAAACATTAAGTAAAGTTAGCTTAAATAGTCACGCGCTGCGCTAGTGGCAAAAATATGCCAAAATCAAGCATTCATTAAACTTCACAATAACTTGATAAACGTTTCGTTTAAAAATATTAGGTTGGATGCTAATAAACCCAGTTCTTCATAGTAAGTTCATGATGCAGACGACCGACTTTTGTCGGTGATGAGTCGGAAACCGATAATAGCTGACTTTTATCGGAGAAGATCGATCAACGCTCACGTCAAAAAGCGTGCATCCCTTACTAAACATTTTTTGTCTTCCTTAGCGCCTGTTTCTTCGTCTTTTCTCTCCACTGGATAAAATATGTATTTAATAAACCCGCCACCTCAGTTTATGAGTTTAATCTCGTGTGGTACCCAAAAAGAATATTTCTATTTCTTCCCCAAAGCTTTTTTCTATTACTTAAGAGCTTGAGGGTCGCTTTTCCATATAACGTAAAATCAACATGATTATGTTTCGATACACCTTTTCAGTTTTCCTAAATATAATGCCATCAACCGCCCTGGGTGAGAAATATTGTAGAGAATAAATACCCTTCTTTGAACGTTTAAAACTAATGCATGGCTGTGTCGTACACTTTTATCTATTGTCGGACACATTTATATATTATTTACTGCTTTGCTAGTTTTTTGACCTAAACAAAATTCACGATGCAACAGCATTCTAAGTTTTCTTGCTGAATTCGATCTGTTCATTACTTATCGAAACTCAATTGTTAATTGAGCAGAAAATCGAACACCCAACTCTTTATATACCCGGCCAGAGATGTACAAAAAGATTCTATAACGATACAGAAATCGCCGGAGAAAATGGTGCTTTTATTAGTTATCAATCTAATATTATCGCGTACA
Organism: Druceiella hillmani; assembly: GCA_039881145.1. NCBI lineage: Eukaryota > Metazoa > Arthropoda > Insecta > Lepidoptera > Hepialidae > Druceiella > Druceiella hillmani. The sequence goes on along the minus strand of JAYKKI010000034.1, from coordinate 21,039,218 downwards.
TCGTAAATTCGTTATCCACCCCACTACGTTTGCTTCTACAATTAATGAATATGCAATGATATCGATTTTAATAGCGTTACTACTTTTGCGTCTAGCGCCATCTTTTATTAGCTATATATCATATTGAATATTATTGGCGTTAATTTTGTAGAAATTCATTATTCACAATTAAATGAAACTACGTGATATAGTATTATTTTTACTTTCTTTAAGTCCTTTACCACCACCTAAGTTTCGTTGTATTACAACATCTTCGAGTAGGCTATTAGCAAAGATTCTTCGTGGTTTCATTTAATTGTGGCTATACATCAATTATCGACTTAGGGATACCATGCAATACGTAGGCCTAAATGGTACATGCTCTCTTTCCTTTGGACTCTAACTATCGCTCGCTTTTAAAAATTCATGCTCGCTTGGCGGACGCTTCTAACCGCAAAAACCACCTCCTTTTTACGTCATTTAAAATGGAACTTTTTAAGGGTTAATATGAAAAAATATACGGGAGTATAATGGTGAGGGTATCACTGCTGAGTATTTTGACATACTGTCTGTGGTCATGTATCTCGTGCGCCTCCAATTGTTACCGCGTCTTGTAACGTATGCGTTCTCAACCATTTTCAACGCTACTCAAAATAGATCCGTGCGACTTGATCGTTTTGAATTTTCCGAATATTTTTTCATAAGTCGACTTCATTATTTTATATCTCACAATTTCATTATTTTATATCTCACGATTTCATTATTTTATATCTCACGACTTCATTACTTTATATCTCACGATTTCATTATTTTATATCTCAGCTTAATTTCGTGTCTGCGATACTACTTTTCAAAGTATATCTTTTGTTCTCACAATGGGCACGGGGCATAATGAGTTTCACCTGTGCTGGGCTTGCTCTGATACACACTTTTCGCTTAAAATATTTTAAAAAAGATCACCTGTAAATTTTAGCCATATAAATGTACCTAAGGAAATATCCTACACAAGACAACTTTATAATCTCCTGTTACATATTTGCATGCAATGGAATTGTACCGCAATGTTTTTCTTACACTTACAAATATGTAAAAGGTAACGTGATAAAGCCCTCTCAAGGTATCTTAATTTTCCAATATCGAATATATAAGGGTCAGTGTCGCAACCAGGTCGTTAGTTCCTTTTTTATTAGTGTTAAACCATTATACCTACAAATTTTTAGCTTTTCAGTTTAATTGAATTTACTGCAAGATTATTAGTAGTTTACCTCCAAATAGCAATGGATTACGTTTCGGTTTTTCTCGGTTAAAATCCTACCAAAAATTTAAACAAAATCGAAGTGTTTACCATTTATAACGATGTAGGAGCACTTCAAATAAATAATATTTATCCATTGCTAATCACGGCATTCCAACTTTATTTATAAATATTATTTATTCATGGTTTGTGACAGCATTCCATTTATTTATAACTAACAGCGTCTGCGACTTTGCTCATCTGAAATTTGGATTAAAAAGTTATTAGGAATGACGAATAATCTAATTTTTTGTTTTTTTTTTACTATATCTTTGAATATAAAATTTACTAAAAACACGAGTAAATGGCGTTCGCAGTGCCAATATTGTAGATTTCACCAAGTCAGAATATTTTTAAATTTGTAGTATCTAAATAAAATGCATCCTATATGTTGCCCAAGACTATAAACTATTACCAAACCAAATTTAATCAAAACCTGTTTAGTAAATGTTGCATGATTGCAGAAGAAATTAGAATATAGACAAATAGACAACAATTCTAAAAACAAGTTTTCTGGCTTCTGTTATCATTCTATACGCTAAACCAATCACTCTTTTTAAAATATTTTCCATTTACAGAATTCACTAGGTTTTAGTATATGTATAGGTTAAGAAACGTTCAAATTTCAAATAAATAATATTATCCATCGCTTGTCATGTTTTATAATTTAATTTATAATTAACAAATATTAAGATTTGGTTCTATTCTTTTCTGTACTTGTGGCGAATAATAATTCTTTCAACTTTCAGATAGGAGCTGCCATAGAGATTATTGTGGGAATCGTAGCATTAATTCTACTAAGTGTCGCATATTCCAGAAGCAACACAGTAACAGTCAGTGGCGTCAATACAGGAAATAACAACAATAACAACAACAACAACAACGACACCGTCAACGTAGATAATTCCCAAGTAGTAGGCGCCTTCGTTTTGACTGTCTTAGCAATTTTAGTCTGCGTTGCGTTTCTGATTGTCAACGTCGTCCTATTGATCGGTCTCAATAAGGTAAACAGATATAAAATTCAATAAAAATTATCAATACCTACTTTCATAGTAATTTAAAGACCATTGAGGGTATATTAAAGCTCCCAAGGGGAATTTATACTTGCTAAGTATGGGGGAGGGGTTAAAATTACATCTTAGTAAAAGTTTTAATTAAAAATATTCATAAGAAACAACAACAGTATAGTAATAACAAATCGCAAATAATAAGGTAGTTGACTCATTCTAAATTTTGATATTTTTCGTACAATATTGTGAAATATAATTTAATTAAAAACCAGTCTTGAAAAAAATTCAAAAATTGATTGAAAAATAAGCCAGTTGTGGGCTTCTAAATTTGAAGATACGGATAGAGTTGGGTTTATCCTTTTCCTCTCGTAGAATGTAATGTGCAATATTAAAAATTACCTCACTACACAGTATTGCCGTCCTTCTCTAAAGGTTAAATTTAAACTTTTATAACTCGGTAAATTTTTCATCAGCTTGTACCTTGAAATTATGATTAATGAAATAAAAAAAAATTTTGTCAAATACCCAATTATTTTGTTAAAAAAAGTATTACAAACTACTTTTACTGTTGGCTATCGGTCGTTTAATATAAAATTTCAAACAACTTTTTACTCAATCTTTTCTTACGTTTTCTTTTTTTTATACATTTGTTGCTTAGCAACTTTTATTTCTTGCTTATCAACTTTTATTTCTATCAGTATTTTAAGAATTTAATGGTAAAATGGTAAGTAAATTAGGTCTCAAAGTCAATCAACAACAAATTATTCTTTCACAGAAACGCAGTTTGCATGGAAACAAATTTATTACGTCAATTTTTTAACCACGAACCCTTGCAACTAGACCAAACGTGATTTAGGATAAACTTTATTTCAATTAAGTAATAAAAAACTATAAAAAATCACTTTTGCTAATGTGCAGAGTTAAATACTAACGTTTGGAAAATAATACAATAATACGGATATAATTTAAACACTTAAATATTCTTTTCATAATTCGTTCACAGAAGGTAGATTCACAAAAATTCTCAAACACCTTATTGAAATAATATAAAAGCTAGAATTCCTTCTTAGGTTGAATGAGTAAGAAGTAATAAATACTAAGTTTTCAAGACAAAAAAAATTATAAATTAATGACAAAATTTTATTTTACCATATATTAACTGGTAAAGAATTATTGACAGGAAATGCTATTTGCCAGCATGGCGATCGATTATCGAATTTCGTTTGTCAGATCAAAAAAACCTGTGTATTGTTGTGAAAGCTTGTTAAATGTTTTCTATTAAAATATATAAGCTGAATATTAAATATTGGAAAATATCAGAATTATAGCTTTTACGTAAATCTGTCTTCTGAAAGAAATATAATTATTATAACATTAATTTCCATGTATATTCTTCAAGTGCCAATTTCTTACTTTTTCCTTTTTCTTGTTCCGACTTATTGTTGTAAAAGGTCAAAAAATAACCTAACCATTTTTATACTAAAAACTAATATAAGTATGTTAAAACCTTTTGAGCTTCTGAATATTTACTTTTGACAGTAAGTCAAGGTAAATCAAATTTAAACACGTAAAACAACTCCACATATAGTAATATAAATTTACAGTGCAGTTATATAAAAAAATTTAAAACATAATTCGGTAATCGTTTATAGCAAAAGCTCCTGGTAGCAAAAGCTTCTCAAAAAGATGATTTTATCTATTCGCAATTAAGACACTTTAAAATTAATTAAGAATCGTTTCAAAATAAAATGTTTGGATCAATTTTTAATCACCTGCATATTACTTGAGATAAAAACATTTATTAATCACTAATCAGTTTTTAATTTCCTGCTATAACGTTTTTATCTCGTGTAAGGACGTAAAATAAAAACATTTATTAATCACTAAATAATTATATTATTTATGAACATATATCGTAAGGATTATAATAAAAAAATATTGCTAGGAATAGACAAGAAAACCTGTTGAACTTCTTAATAATTTTGCCACAAGATTTTTTAGTTTATTTTAGAGATTTTTTTCTCTTAGTGATTATGTCAGTTTTGTTACTTCATTTACTGGGAACAAAAGCAATCGACAATCAACTACATTCAGTGCACGAAATGGATACGAGTTATTTAATTTTATTTTTTTTGTTTCAGAAACGCCCGAGTTATTTGAAACTATATTTAGTTGTCGCCTCCGTCTCGTTGGTTTGCGGCCTCATAATCAGTATTATTAACATCATCACCGTCTTTAGCTTCTACTCCTTCGTCTCCTTTATGTACATGCGTAAGTATATTACCAAACTAAACGTTTATATCTTTCTATTCTTTCTGGAAAATTTTTGAGCAGAAAGATTGTCTCATTGCTTCTGGCAATTTAAACAATAGCTCAAATAAGTTGATCGTCATTAAATTTGCCAGTCAGCAATTTGAATAAATTCATTTTATTAGCTATAATTTACTAGATTTTGCTATAAGCTTCGTATATATGCTACAATATATATTATGCATATAAACCAAATACAATACTCATCTTAAAATCTTTATATCTCCAAAGCTTACAAACGTAAAAAAGGCAAATGGCAAAAATGACATCAACATTTGTGTTTAAACTCTCCGATAAAATAAAAGATTACAGTATTATTAGAAAATCGCTAATAGTAAATAATTAACATGTAAAAAAACCGAATAAAAAAAAGCAACCCTGGGCCCTTTTTGCTCAGGCGAAGCTGGAATGGGCGAATAAAAGTTTACATTATTAAAGTATCCATTTTATTTAATTTACAACAAAGGGTTGTTATTAAACTTAACCAATCAACACCTAAATAAGATCAACTATACTAATTTAGTAATATTATTGCATAAACGCGTTAAATATGTGATTTACGTATTTCAAATTTCTATAACAACGTGATGTATGTTTGTTTATAGTTACAGGTTTTGAATTTTAGTGTTGATAAACATATTTTCAAATTAGAATAAAAACATTGTTTATAAATAATAATAAAATAATTGGCATCAACAAAATATTGAAAGAGTTATTTCGAGAAAAATATTGTTTTTAGAAAACCTTTTAAAATAATATTATTTTACAATAACCTCTAAATACTATTTATATTAATATTTTACAATAACCCTATATATATATATATATATATATATATATATATATATATATATATATATATATATATATAAATGTACATTTGTTACATATTGAATTGTGTTTTATGATAATTGGTAAATTTAAAATTTAAATAAAAATTAGACCGGCAAAAAAACTTACTGCGCATTTTTGTCAACGGATTCGCTTTTCTAGTAACTTAGTTACGAGGATGTGGGAAGTTTGGTGAATGTATTTGAAATCAAGTGGAAGCAATAACAATTTTTTTGAAGTCTTCTCTGTCTATCTATTTGTTATTTAGTCATAAAAACGACTAAACCAATTTGAATAAGACTTTCAGTGGAACAATACTTTGGGATTCAAATTAAAATCCAAGCTACGTTGAGTCTCGGTCTGATATTCCCTAAAGGTTCTAAAGTTCAATTATTAGCACGTAACAAACCAGTTCTTAGACTTGGTGAGAACCGATGAGTAGATATTATTACTGACAGATAATAAAAATAAAATATTTTCTTCACAGTTTTGCCACTTTACTTCCTCCTGGTCATCAGAACTGCATACTACAATATGCTAGACGCTGACACGTCGAGACCAAATATCATATATGCGCCTGCTCCAGCCCAGGCGGAGGCGCTACCGCCCAAACCTGATGATAATGTTGCTTAGAATAATTTGACGTTATTTTTAATCTTGGAATATAATATTCCTTATCTTAATAATTCTATGTTTGGAATATAACATTCCTCTTAATAATACTAGGTAGCCTTTTTGTCATCATCTTTGTATTGCAGCATTTACTCCAGGAATTCATTTAATTTAAAGGACAATTCATTACCAAATTCAGCACTCACTACAAAAATAATATAAGTATGTTGAAAGGAATTATACTTCCGATAATTATATGCCAAATGCATTATATATATAATTCCAAATGCATTATACCTATTGTATTTATAGAATGTAGATAATATTGTTGAATGTTGAAAGGTTTCTTGTATTATTTGACAAGGTACTTTATCTTTATGTTAGAAAACTTTTTTTATTATATACAAATACACATATTATTATTTCTGTTTTTACAAATAAATAATAGTAAGACTATTTTTTTGTTTCTTTATGCATGTTAATTTTTTTTTTAATTTTGCAAGTATGTTCGTGCGTTTGGTAGTTTGTATATGATCTTCTTATTAATTTTCTATAAATAGGATCATGGTAAATTCTTAAAAAAGACAGTATTTACCAGTCTATTTGATCAAATATTTGCCAGCATTTTCAAAATATAACAGCAGCTGTCTAATGACAGGAGGTCGGAGCTTCTTTTAACAAACCACTTGTTTTTGTCGCTTCTCAATCAGGAAATGTGGTGTGTTGATAGATATCAATTTGTCCCCTATTCGGAAAAGATTATTGAATTTGGTTACAGAAGCTATTGCGTAGTAAGATATAATTTTATTTTAATGACATTACGAGCGGGTACTACCTTATCAGCCCCTTAAATTAGCCCGTTAATTAGCCCGTATTAGCCCGTTAAAAAAAATTCACCAAAACATGTTTTATTTTTATTCTTGATGTATGACGTATCAAATGATAACTGCTATAACATAAAAAAATCTGAAATAAAATTAAAAAATTCTAAAACAAAAATAAATTGAAAGTGTATAAAGATATAAAGACGGAAAAAATTATAGACAAACTTTAAAATTATTTTAATCAGAATTACAATCAAAGGGTTGATGACAGCTAACAATAATGGTTATTAACAATTACTTTCAATAAAATACATCAAAAAATGTTTCAATACTTTTTTCATGTTTACTAATTGAAGCGCTTTACATTACATACATCTTGCAAGAACAGCAGAGAGAGACGTTATAGAATCTCTCTGTCTGTCTCTCTCTGCGGGTCGTGCAAGATAGAAAACGTGCAAACATTTGTATCGAGTGTTGCAATATTAACATGATACAATTTATTTCGAACGTTGTTGATTGCACTTAAAGAGTATATTGACTTAAAGAGTTTGCCACATATTTTCAAATCAAATGAAACGTTTTCAAATCAAGAAAATAATAGTGTGGAAAGTTATTTCTAATCCATGAATTTTATTCCAGTACTAAATACAAAATGTACATCATAAGAAATGACTTTAATCGATATTATGTGCAGCAAAATTGACAAATAAACCAAAAGTCAAGTCGTAGAATATTTCCCCAACAATCACAAACAAATGTTTATACAAGTTTAATTATGTAATAGAATAATAGGCAGTTACTCTCTATAATTGCATAATTTGATAAGGAATATTCATTACGCGAGATTATATACTCACTTGATCAATTACGAAATTTTAATTATTGCTCATATATATTTTCTAATAAATAAAGCTTTGTGATTTTAAAAAGAAATGACTTTAAAATTAATATGATTATTTGAAATATTATGATAATATTTTTCATTTAGTATTTAAATATACTCTAATTTAATTACATAAAAAATGATTTTATTCTAAAATAAAAATGATGTATTCGTTTCCATCAGACTTGTTCTACACAAAATAAGTAGTCGAGGTGTGATAGTGAAAAAAACATACTCATTTTCGGATTTATGCTATTCGTTGGGATTGAAAACGTTTTATTTTGCATACGTTCGTTTTCACTTCGTATGGGTACAATCAACTTTATTAGGTTTTTTGGAACCTATGTTTATTTTTTTCTCTCATAAAGGAAGCACTGTTTTATTATCCTACTGTTTTTGTATTACTGTATTTAACAAAAATATGGTAATGTAAAACATCGTCATCAGTCAGATTAGTCGTAAAACAAATAAAATCTATATGTCTACATACATTCTTGACATACAAATTAACTACGCCTTTTCACACACATAGGGGTTGAATATAGAAATATGCTTAAATACATATTTAATTTTTGGTCAAAATTACCATAAATTGTTTTTCCCATGCAAATTTAGCAACCCCTTTTCACCCCTCAAGGTTGAATATCGGACAATAGTTAAATGGTTTTTTAATTATATATACTGAAACACAATAATAAAATTTTTTAAATAAAAATGATCATAACAATTTTTTCCCGTCAAATTTAGCCCTTTTCAACTCCTTAGGGGCTGAATATCAAAAAGTGCTAAATACTTTTTATATTATTTGCCTTGAAAAGCATTCATACAAATTTTTAAGTAAAAATTACCATAACAATTTTTTTCCCATACAAATTTAGCCACCCCTTTTCACACCCTGAATTTCAAAAAATTCTAAAGCCTATATTACATAGTTTGTATTGATATAAATGATAAAAACCATCCCTGCACAATAGACTAAATAAATTATAATAAATTAATATGTACAGACGCGTATTGAAATTAAACAATTATAATCTACCTTAAAAACAATACCTACTCTACGCTCCTAAAAACTAAAGTAACACGGTAACAACCGAATTAAATTAAAGAACCTGCCTAAAACACTCAGGCATAAATATATTATTCTGGAATGTTAAATAATTATTCTTGAATATTAAATAATTATTCTGGAATACAGCAACCACACCTGACTGCTACTGCGACATGTTGCGCTCGTGACATTCCGGCGCCAAGCGTGCCCATTTTCGTTTTTTCTTTCCCCCTGTCAGTGCGCGAATATAGCCCACTGAACGTCACCAAAATGCACATTTCTGCTTTTGTTAACTTTTGAAAAACTTTTAATTACTATTAAACTTCTGATCGAAACTATAAAGTGCAAATGGAAATTTTGATCTATAGGAAATGTTGAAAACGACCAGGACATTCCTGTTGATAATTAATAAATTTACCTAAAGTTGCCATCAATTTTTTTTTATTTTTGTAGCAAAACTTGGTATATTTAAAACAGTCACCGTGGCTAATAGATATGTGCTGTAGACTATTTTACAAGACTTTAAGACTTATAATTCCCATAAACATAATTTTAGCGTCTGTATCAGTTTTGCCAACGTTCGACATGGAAAGTCCAGACAAGCGACATTTACTGCGATTACATGGCCATTATTAACAATATCTCAATAACTATACAACATATACATAATATATAGCCTGTAGCAATCTGTAACTACACGCTATCTTGGTTCATGTTCACTATATTGAGTTCACCATTTAAATTGCACGTCAACCGAGTTATTAATTTTTTTTTAAATTCTTAAAAATAAATAAACCAATTTTCCTCTTTATACTATTAATAGAATTATTTTTAAGGTAGAAAGACATTTTGATGAAATTACAATTATGTTGTCTCTACAGCCCCTGAAGAAAAACAGTTAATTGATGAGCTTTTGATGGAGTTACATATAATACAAAAATAATTTTCTTAGTGAAAACGCAATAATCCCTTCGCTCTTCCCCAAATAAATAATGTCAATATTATTACAAATATTAAATTAGCATCACCTCCAGAAAGTAATGTTTTATTACTACGAAATATCGAAACAAACTTCATTCTGATATTTTCAAAAATGTTCTGAAAAAACTATTTTTTTCTTGATTTTACAACTTTCACCCTTCTTCCAACCATATATTGTACCATTTCTCTTCTCTATCCATGTTAATTCCTAATTTTTTTCAGAAATTTTTATGCGTTTTTACCGAGTCCATTGGAATTTTATCACATATTTCTAATCATAGAGTATTGGCGGTTGTGTAGAATTCTTCCAAGTATTACTTTGTTATAGCTGTTAGTTTCTTTAACTTGAAGATGCTTCACTAACCCAGTTTTACAACAGAAAACAGTTCATAGCAATCCCTAATAATTATAATTATAATTAGAAAAACATATCTAGATATAATGCTATATTTCCATTGTAATATAATCTCGAGAAGAACCCAAAACGCTTGGTCTGTTAAATAATCCCCCCACATTGATGATTTGCTAAGAAAAAGTTACGAATATATAAAAGTATTTCGTACTTTATCTCATAGCAGAATTGATTCAATTTTAGAAATTCGAAGTATGTCGGGCCTATTTTTTATTTAAGCTCTTATCTATTAGAGATAAAATAAAATAACACACGAAAATATTTTAAATACCATGAAAATATATAGACGGTATATGTTGATAATTATCACAATATGCCACCTACATGCCCCTTCAAAAATTTCCACATACACATTTTTAAGCGTTTATTGAAATATGCACTTAAAACTATTTATATGGAGATTCTAATGAGATATATTCCGGTTAATAAGCTTTTGATTTACGCTAAATTTCAAGTCTCTAAGTTAAACTATTTCTGAAAAAATGTTTCGATGTTTGCAATGTTTAATAATATCTTGCATAAAATTCTAAAATAATTGTTATGAAATCATGACAAGTTGATTTTTAAAGTTATATCCATCTGTCATAAGAATTACAAAAACTTTACTACTTAAAAATTTACTTCATTGTGTTCGGAATATTATTGGTTGTTCTTTTGATTCTTTTTCATTCAAACCTTTTTTAAATCGACAAACTCTTCTTATTTTAATTATGGCCTGAACAATAACAAAATAGAATCGTATTTTTCATCAAATTCCGAAATTTAAGTCCTGAGCTGTTAGTGTTGCGTCACATTCATTAATTATCAATGTAATATTTTTATTTAAATGCAAGACAACTATACTACTATTGTTTCAAAAAACGAGACGTCGTTCAATAAAAAAAAAGTTATGATTCATTTTAATGTCATGAAGATCATTCCCTCACATTATACTTCAGCCCAAGTTAATTGATAGAAAAGCTGTCTTTCTCAAATAAATTAATGTTCGTATTAATTAAATATTGCTAAAATATTCGGAAGATAATGTTTATTGTATTTCAGAACTTTTTTTATTCTGTAGCGTAAATACATAAATCATAAAAGAACTTTAAATATCAGTCCTTTAAAATAAAATCATTCCCAAGCCGTGTTACGAATATTCGATTCATAATCGTACCAAAACGACATCTGTGAACACAACCTTATGTATTTAAAACCTGGCAACACTCTTATTATGTCAATATGGCGATTTTTTTTAACTTTTTTCTGAATTCGTCATTCCCTCATTATTATTAAAAATGAGGGAATGACGATTGTGTGAGGGAATGATTCATGCAGTATCATAATAACTACCTATATAAAAAATTGGGTTTTTGGACTTCTTCATTGCTTTGATTCAATTTGTATTCCATGACTTTTAATTTTAAATAGGCTTTTCGAGCGATCAAAAATGGCACGACGAAAGAATTGAGTGACGAAGAAAAGAAATTAAAAAAGAGAGAGTATAACAGAGGAAGGCTAGAACAAATTAAAAGTAATACCGAGTCTTTGTAAAAACTACGGGAAACGGAAAGGTTAAAGTATATAACAAAACAGAAGGGTCAGGTGAAATCAATCAATACTATGAGTGCCAGAGAAGCAGACCAAAAACGTAAAAAATGGAAAAATAATAGTAAAATGTAAAAAATCAAAAAAGGCACAGCACGCCAAAATTTTTAAAGAACACCTGTTGAAACACAAAGTCCCACACCTTCTTTGCGGGAAAGTTCAGAGTATTTAGCTGCTCATAATAGACGTCAAATGCGAAAGCAGTGAGCTATTTCATATAGGGAAATTTAAAAAAGTGATGAATGTAGTGAAATTAAGCGAAAAAAACAATTAAAGACAATAAAAGACGAAGAAAAAACATTTAAGCATCTAAAGTATTTTTACTCTAAAAGAATGTAAAAGTTGCTAATAATGTTAAGAAAAAAATACTTTGTGCAGAAGAAATATCAAGAGATAAAAGACTAATTACAATGATCTTGGGAACAAACATAAGAAAAAGAATAATATTACAAGATTTTGAAGCTGAATCATTGCAGAAATATAAATTGCTGCATAAATCGCAACGTTTTTATAAGAATGACACATTCACAAAACAAAAATCTCAAAAAATAAGCACCAAAATACTGAAGGTTAAATACGATGTCAATAACTTTTTGGAGAAGGATGAAAACACGCGAATGTTCCTATAGAAGAAAGTCTATCTTAAATCCAAAGAAGGTCAGATACAATGAAAGCGCGTGCTGTGACACACTTCATAACTCACATCAAAAGTGTTTAGGTACAGTCAATTACAAGATAAGTTTTGCAACCTTTTGCAGATTTAGACCTTTTTGGATTACCTGGCAAAATTTGACTGAGAGAAATACTTGCAAATGCGTACAGCATGCTAACATAGAACTGATGATATCTAAATGGCATGAATTCGGAGCATTGAAATTTGGTAGCGTGACAGCAGTTCTAGCGGTTATAACCTGTGATGTACATTCTACAAAATGCTTATTCAGAGAATGTTCAACTTGCAAGAAACGATCTTTAGAATACTACTTACCTAATGCTGATAAGTTGGTGTTATATCTACAATGGATTTACGAAGTCAGTTCGAATGAAAAAATTGGAAAATAAATCTCTTCGTAAACCCATTTGTTATTTCAACTTTATACAAAAAGAATATAAAGTTAAAATAAAACAACTTCTTCAAAATCTGAAAGCGGCATTACCAACATATTGGGACTATAGTACATCAGTACCAGGCCATTCTACATATAAATGATGGTCTGATTCATGTTCCGATTACAGTGAAAATTATTGGTGCAAGTGTAATGCTGCTCACTTTGGTGGAGCAAGACAGCAAATAACGATGCATACAGGGGTACTATACTTGCGTAATGATACTGCAATCAAACGTGTACCTTTATGTAGCCTATCTAGTAACAACAAACATGGCACATCGGCTGTTTGAACACACTTAAAACCATATTTGACTGGATTAAAACACAAAAATGACATATAACCAGATTACATATATTGAGTAACGGGCCAGTAAACTAGGAGAAATAACTACAGCAGATATTTCACTAGTGAATGACCTAATGAAACAGTCTACGACTATTCCTACATTTCGGGATCCTTAAAAAATACGCTAGTACGTATTTTTCAACAGTACTTTACAGTACCGTAGACTTTCGTGTATAGATTGCATAGAAGATTGTACTCAGTACCATTTGGGATATTTTCAACAATTCTAGGACCGTCGTAGTACGAAAATATGGAACAGACCGTTTCGAAAGTTAATCAAAATTGATACAATCAACACAGCCAATAATAATAACGACCGACTATCTCTACTTTCTTCTTCGCGTACTCAAGAGCACGCTACATTGTCCAAAGAAATTGATACGATTGATTTGGATAATGCTGGACCTCTTGCTGTCTCTGATAGCCGTCAAATTGCAACCATTAGAGATCATGTCCTGGTTAAATGAGACAGTAAAGAGTATGCCGAGAAGTTCTTTCTGTTTTTGAAGATGGTTTAATGGTTAGATGTATAAAGCGAGGTTTAAAATTATGGAGATGGCCAGCTGTTGAAAATGATCAAATATATCATTGATAAAGATGACTTCAGTTTTTCTCCATGTTAAAAGTTAAGAGTTTAATAATTAGATATTAATAATATTAAATCTAAAAAGATATATCCTAAGTTTATTTTCCTGATTTAAAGTATAAAGTTTTGTTTTTCTAAAGTATGCTACTACAGCTTATAAGTGTGCATTTAAAATTAATTATAATGAAAATTTATATAATTTCATATATAATTCTTTGTTTTTTTACTATAATAATTTTTTATACCCATTTTTTAGAAAGTTATAAACAAAAGTATGGAAAATCATTACTCTCAAATAAACCTCACATAGTTAAACTTTTCACATAGTTAATTTCTGCTCTAAAAATGATTTTCTTAACACGAATCCAAACTGAAATTTCGTATTTTGAGATTTATGAGAAATACCCAGAAATACGAAATATATTTTATTTTTATTATTCGTTAATTTTTATGAATTTATTGTTAGATGAAGTAATTTAAGATATCATAAAGCCTGTATGAAATACCATAAATACAATTTGAAGACATAAAAGACCGTATTTTATTTGAAAAACAAATTTACTTTTCTTTCCATAAAAGTAATTGTATGTTCATTGCTAACACATCGATGTACATAATTACGTTCTCGTGCAAAAATAATTCTAAATTGTACCGAGATAAAAATTCCCTGAAATAATTCGTGTCACGAAGGTCATGCTCAGCCACCATGAACTTTGTCGCTCGACAAACTCTGAACTATTCAGTCGCGGAGAAGTAGTTAACGAATACGCGTTTTGTAACTTTTTTATAACGGTACCAATATATTTAACAAATATTGTAATGAAACATTATACCAGTAATAAATAAGTTCATAAGTTAACGCTATTTAGTTCTGCAAACTCTTTGTCAGAGAGTCATCTACGGGAGGGCATTCGTTGCATTTGAAGTAAGTTGAATTTCATTATTGTCAACCCATACATTTTTGACACCATATAATATAGTAAATCTACTATGTAATTAAAAATCGGTCTTTTCAGGTCTTTAAAAATGTTTACTACCACAAAATAGAAAACGTAAATAAAATGTAAAACAGCACATTTTAAGGTAAAACTATTTCTATTGGTGTAAAACTAGTTTTTTGACGTAAAACTACATTTTTCCTGACACTGGACGATGTTACTTCCGGCCATTCATTATTGAAAGAAAATGTGTTATTCCTTGAGCGCTTATATCTCTAAAATTAATAAGTATAGAGCAATCAAAACTATGTCGTTAGGTAGATTATCTAAATTATACTAAAGTAAGCTCTCTAGTTTTTAAACATCACAAAATTGAGTAAATTTCACACGATATTTTATGATGTGTTCTCCCGCGAAAGAAAAAATAAACTAAACAGTGATAAACTCCATTTATCTGATATAGTTTGTACTATACTCTATAACTTCAGAAGAGAAAAAGGTTCATAAAAAATGAACGCCATCTGTTTCTTACTTTGGAAACTTTATTAAAAGGGATACATAACCGCATATTTTTATAATTAATGTTGATTTATTCGTACTTATCGATGATTTATTGTTGATATTTTATCATAAAAATATAAAAAAAATTATGCACTTAAAACTTTAGTTTTCGTATCTCAATTGGTGAAAGCCCACTTTCTTAGCAAAACGTTTTTATGGTCATTTCTCTTCCGTATACTTATAGTGACTTATAGAGCAAAAATTAAATTCAGAATTTAAATAATTCTATTTGTAATGAATGTATGCAATCATATCTGAAATGAATTTACGCAATGTTAGATTTTACTTAAAACGAACCTCCAAAAATATGTCTTTTAAAAGGTTAAACGTATAAGCGATTTCTAACACAGTAATTTAGACCTCAGGAGACAGTTTTTTTTTCATACAAAAACTATATGCGCGGAGTATACTTTTACATTTTACTGTATTAAATTGTAATAAAAAAAAACTTAAAAACCAATTAAAAAATATGCTTTCTGGTTCGCTTAAAGTTACGTTAAAAAAAGCCGCTATGTAACACGAAGAAAACGCGATGATTACAAAAAAAATTTGGCAAACTTTTATGTTTTGTATTGATGTACAAAACCTAAAATGAAACACTGTGGAATAATTTCGTTATCGGTATATGGTGCTCTCCTAACGCGATCTATTGGCCAATTTATATAAGCACAGATAAAAATATTTTTAAAAAACGAACGTTGTCGTGCTTGACAAAATTTGAACGTTATTGTTTTGTGTATAAAGACTTAAAATGGCAAAAATTATCTTCGGGAAATTTTTAAAAATATAATATAAAAATAATATTTCACTCAACTGTAGCATTAAATAAATATACATAAGTAAATAAATTATATTTTATTGTTGCTACAGTATAATTATTTAGGTTACTACTTAAAGGACACTTACAGACATGACATTTATCACCGCATTTACGTTTTATTTTGTTTTATATTGTACAGCCACACATCTCAACTTCCAAATGTAATCTACAAATTTTTTTTATGTTACACACATTAATCGCACGATTTTTATTTACGTGTGAAACTTTCAAAGGGACACTAGTAACAAATGTTTCTAATAATATTGCGTCAATTCACTTACAATACTTATATTGTACAGCCACACATCTCAACTTTCAAATGTAATCAACAAAATTGTTTATGTTACACACATTAATCGCACGATTTTTATTTACGTGTGGAACTTTCAAAGGGACATTAGTAACAAATGTTTCTAATAATATTGCGTCAATTCACTTACAATACTTATATTGTACAGCCACACATCTCAACTTTCAAATGTAATCAACAAAATTTTTTATGTTACACACATTAATCGCACGATTTTTATTTACGTGTGGAACTTTCAAAAGGACACTAGTAACAAATGTTTCTAATAATATTGCATCAATTCACTTACAATAATTATATTGTACAGCCACACATCTCAACTTTCAAATGTAATCAACAAAATTTTTTATGTTACACACATTGATTGCAATTTTTATTTACGTGTGAGATTTTTAAAAGGACACTAATAACGAATGATTTAAGAAATAAGCATACAACGGATAGTAGATACATACGGAATGAAAATATTTCATGAAATAACCTAAAATTTAAATATCAACTGAATATTTATAAATGAAAGACAAAATTTGTTAATTCTTAGAAATAAATGTATCATAATTTTTTATCAACTAGATACCCTGGGTAAATCATTATAACAAAAACAAATCATTATAAATGTACTATTGACCATGAAAAGCCAAGCTCCTTCGAAATAAAAGTTATTTTTATTTTTTACACAATTACTTTAAAAAATGTTTGCTTTATTATAGTTATAGACGACTATATGTTATGTGTTTTAATCTTACAGTTGTATTAATATTACAATGGTCCACATGTATGAAGTCACTGGTACAACTAGCTTATAATTAGTACACTATTTAAAAGAAATACATTTTTTATTCTTAAACAAATAACGAACAGCGCCATCTGTGGCCTGTAGTTCAAATTCTAACTCTACTGAATCTCGCAGATAGTGTTATATAAATGTTTAACTAAATTAGCCGATAGCTGGCACTAGAATAGGGCCTTATATGGGCGGAAGGTTAATTTCATAACCTTCAGTGTTTTGTCTGCCGATGTAAGAGAATATTTCAGTTCAAAAACATAATGAATATCCTTATAAAAACATAGTTTTCATGTTTTAACTTACAGTTTTATTTAATTTTGTTCGTTTCATACAAAAAGTGTGATCCTGTGGATCAGTTTTTGGCTGCCAGGTGAGAGATTTGAATATTTATTAAATTAATCTATTCATTTTTAGGAAGTGAAACAAGTAACCCTTATAATGTTGTCTTGTCCGTACATCTATTCATTGTCTATCACACGCCCGTAATTTTCAGACTTACGTGCATGAAAATTTGTAAATATATACTGCAGATAAATATCTTAATTAATTCATAGCAAAAAAATGTTTTTCCTTTTTTTGAAGTATCTCCCCTTATAAAAAAGTGGGAATTGAAAAAGATCTTTTAACACACCCCTTAAAAATATTTTTAAAAACGAAGCTCAAGTCCCATTTAGGGATATAGATTTACAAATTCGTTTGCAAGGTTTTCTCCTCTCCAATTATTTGTAATGCTTTATAAAAATCTGAAAACAGTCTCGAAAACTGATGCTGATGAGTACATTGAAATGAAATTATTTCGTGAAGTTCAGCTTCATTAGTCTTAAATTTAGTTACATATATAACAATGACAGATATTTAGATAAATTTTGAGAAGTCAAAAATTTCTTGCAATCACATTTATTTATAAATTTAATCTTGCCTCGTCTTGATATTGACTTACTGTCTGTACTTTTTTATTCTATATTTTTAAAGGTCACCAACCTTACCCTATTAGTTGATTACATGACTACTATTAGCGTATCGCAACTTGATAGAGCAGACAAATTTCATTATCACCTTATAAATACGTATATGAGATTCTCCTATATGAGATTATAAATACATATACGAGATTATCTTGAGAATCTCCTATGAGATTCTAAAGTTTCTCTTGTGATAAGATCGGTATTTTCTTGAAATTTGCTATACTAGGACTATTCATTTAGTTTATTCGAAGAAGTTCCAGATAAACTTTCATTGATCTGCATATAAGATTGTGTACAACTTTATTTTGGGGGAGATGCTGTCATTTTCCAATGATATATTATAAGCTATTTAAATGATATATTATAAGCTATTTATAAGCTATTTAAATAATTCTCAGAGTATGTAGTACCTCTATTAAACTAATTACATTTATTAATTTTATTTTTCATAATGCAAATATATTGCCTACTATATTTTTCACAGGTGTAAAACAAACCGATTATAAAAATGTATAATTCCACAGAGAAAGGGAAATCATTAATTTTTAGATTTTTCCTTTTCTTGTGCTAAAAGGCCTCATATTATGCTGACTTTCAAGATTGTAAGTCGATCGGAAGTACCCTGTAGATTTTGATAATGACTGAAAAAAATATTTTATGGATAAAAAATGTGCTTTAAATAGTCACATTTATCGCGTGCACCGACAAAATTAAAATTAAATTTTAACTGAGGCCTGAGGCTGAGGTTATTGAGGCCTATGGCTTTTCACAATATTAAAACTTCAATTTCGTATCTCTAACCATTTCGAAGAAAAATATAAAAAATTAATTCATCATAGTAATTTTATTTACCCCCTCTAAAACTTCGACATAAATATTGTTACGTATTATTATTGAAATATAAAAAACATTACAAAACTTAGTTCTTGAAATTAGAAGCGTACGATTGATATAGAAAACATTTGCCTAACTGCTAGTAATATTTCGTTTTGGTGAAGTTGACCAAAACGTGCTAAATCTCAGGTCTGGACCGTGTCCTTGTAACGAGACATGAAGTTTAGATAGGTTTAGACATCTTTAAATGAGGTAACTAATCAGTGTGTGTTGCACTATACACATAAATGTGCACATCATCATCATCAGCCTGTAACTATTCACTGCTGGACATAGGCACGAAATCACACACAGTCCTACGCCTTCCGTATCCAACCACTTCCCACCATCTTTTTCAGGTTTTCAGTGCATCTGACTATAGAGCGTTGCACCCTGCACTTCGAGTTTCATGATTTCTACTCAAGAATTCGTCAACCCCCCGTTCTTTAGCAAATATAATCTATTCATTACAACTTCAGTTTGCTGATATTATTTTGGTTCTCCATTTTATACTTTAGAGATACTCTGAGCATAGCTCTTTCCAACGCTCTTTCGAGCTTTTGTTTATGCATCAGGCTGACAGTGGATATCCATTTTTGAGCGTCGTAAGTTATTGCGAGCAGGATACATTGATCATAAAGCATCGTCTTTAGCGACTATGGAACCAACGTCGTGGAGATCTGACAAACATTTTCAAAATTTTCATTTCGAATTATTCTGTCAGTCTGCTCAAACGAATTATTCTATCAGTTTCTTTGTCGAAGTTGTTTCTACCCAGTTGAATCACATGTACCAAGTATAATATACTCTTGAAAAATTTCTATGCCAACATTATCGATGTACCTACAATAAATTCAAGAATGAATAATCGTGTCTAAACCTGTGTTGTCTTGCCTTGACTGGCTGGTAATTGCCTACACTAACTTCCAACATAATTCTTAAAAAAACGCCTACGATAGTAAAAGCTAAGGTCACAAAATCAAAATATGATCCGGACATATTTTTATATGTGAAATTAATTTTCTAATTGTTAACATAATTATACAAACTAATATATATCTAAACAAGTTGAATTGCAACTCACTTTGGGCGAGAAAAACATTTTTGAGCCATTGTATGCCAATACCGCACGACTATATTAAATCCGCTATATTGAATTTTAAAATACGTCAAAATTTTTAAAACCCCACTAAAAACTGTTTTAAAATCAGAAATTGTAAATTCAAGAAACATTTGTTTATAAACCTTTATCTATCCACATACCACTCATGGACATTGATTATAATTTGGACGATTTTGATTTATGATATCTCCAAAACCGTTTCTCTTCTATTTGAAATAATATTGAAATTAATGACTGCTCATAAGGTATCATTTAGACCACAAGTAAAAATATGCAAGTACTTGGAAAAAAGTTAAATTTTACAAAGCGAAATTAATAGGAGGATAAAGTATTCTACAAGAAACGGACACACAAAAAAACTCCGGAGTTATATATACCACAAAAAAACATGCAAAATCATAAAAAAATGTTCGAACTTCGAACTGAGATTTTATATGCAAACAGGCTACATAGATAAAAAGCAACCTAACGAGTTTTTTTTTTATTTTATAAAAAAACCTTAACCACTAGAGATATTATTTCATTTCCCCGAATTTCAACGACCCCGTCAATGATTAGATGCTCGACACGTGAATCCGATTGCCATTATAGAGAACACCTTTTTCACGATTCGGCGAAAAGGTCTACTGAACGTTTTAAATTTCAATAGAAACAATGCTAATGCAAAAAACGGTGTGGTGATTTGAAGAATCTGCATAGGCGAAGTTTGATTTCCTTAGTCTTGTGCAATATTTTTTATACAGTACCGAGGATGAAGTACATACCTATATGTGATTAACAAGTCACCTCCGCGTGTCTACACCTTGATACTGTATGTTATTATTGGTGAAACTCTAAATCCCCTTTAATGGTGAAACTCTAATGATCACTTTGTGCCCTCTTTTCAATATGGTACTAATTTAGAGTCACTAATATTTATTCTACAAAAGAAGTTCATTTTAACGCATAAAACGGAAAAGATTGTTTGTTTATTTGTTTGCTCACGTTAATCTTTTGAACTACAGATCTGATTTTAAAATTGTTGTGTTAGACAGCATTTATTTCAAGAGAAATTAAAAGTTTAATGCTGTAACGCTTTAAGTCATAAAGGCAGAGTATTGACATCGGTTAAATGGTGCAATGTAACGAATTGGTAACGATTCCTAACTGATTTAAAAATTATTAGACTCACAATTAAGATTATTCTACGTGGTTAGCACGGAGCATGACTAGCGTTTAATATATTAGAAACTATATTATCATTATCAGTGATAAAACTATTTATTACTATAAATACAAAGTTAGAAAAAGGAACCAAAAGGAACCTAGCTTACTCAAAACTCAGGGACTGTGAGGTAGAGGTCAAAACTCGGATTGAAATTACCCGTAGTGTCTTTGGAAAAATAAAAAATGTACTCTGCAATCGTGGCTTTAAAACTCCACTGTGAATTCACCTTCTCCATTGCTACGTCTGGCTAATACTTCTATACGGATTCGAGGTCTGAACTATTAAGGAAGATCTCAGGAGACGTATAGAAACATTTGAAATGTGGGCTTATAGACCCGTGATATCTACATCTTGGTCTCCGAAAGTCATCAATGAGAGAGGTTTGCGGCGGGTTGGCCAGAAACGTAAGCTTTTGCAAATCATCAAACACCGCCAAGTTGCATATCGCAGGCATGTCCTTAGGCATGGGAGATACGAACTATTACAACTAATAATGATGGGGAAAATTGCTGAGAAAAAAAGCCGGCGTAGTAGAAAGTCAGGTTTACGCAACATCCGAGAATGGACAGGGATTACGAGTGCCGCAGAACTCTTTCCCTTGCCAAGTATACTACCAAAAAACTACCAACCTTCACTAGGTGGAGAGATACCCTTAGAATAAGAAGAGCTAAAGCATGTTCCAAATAATTTTGTTTTTGGTAAATTATTAACATAATTTTATAAAATTTGCTACTAACTAACTATTATTAACTACTATTATTTACTACTTTCTTCGTTTTTCGCTTTTAATTCCACTTGTTTTAAATTTAACTCACGAAAATGTAGTTAAAGAAAAATACTTCTTCTGAACATAATTAATCTTAAAATTGTCGTTTGAAATGATTGCAATTTCTTGATAGTTTTTACGGTATTAATAAAGAATCCAATTTTTATAAAAAAACTAAAATATTATCTGTAATTTGTCCCACATTGCGAACGACTTTGAAGCCTAATATTTTGTAAGCAAACTGATCTAAAAAATTAAAGTGGCACTTAAAGTTTATTTTAAAAACCTTTGTAATGATTCGACCCACAAAATTGGTTACGCTTTTTTTAATCCCCACCTCTTAATAAGGGAAGAAACCTTGAGAAATAGGAAAACACATTTTGATACATATTAATTGATATCTTTATCTAAAGCATAAACTTGAAAAATTTCATACCCGTGTATATAAAACTGTAGAAAATGCAAGCTTTCTACAGTCGGACGGATATACACGGACGTGACAAATTTATAAGAGTTCCGTATTTGGCTACGGAACCCTATTATACGTATTAGTATAACAACTCACTCGTTCGTCTGTTTTTCTCCAAAAATAGAGTAAAATGTTCAAATTTGGCATGGTGTTAGAGCTTATTAACCTGTAAATTGTTCAATGGTAAAAAGTTCAAGGGTGAAGAATATATAAATATTACAGAAGCCAAAAAACTTTATTTGTTCTTCAATCACGTGAAATCTATTTAAATGTTGAGATTTGGTATGGTAACTGTTTATATCCTCGTACAACATATAGGATTCTTTGCCTGGATCTTACAAATTTAAAAAAGCTCTGACTTGGTAAATATTATAATATCGGTTAGTCAACCAATGCCATCTATCAGCATTTTTAATTAATTTTATACTCACAGATATTGTAAAAATAAATAGAGAAATGATAATGTTCATTATTCCTAATAACTTTTCTTCTATTCCAAACGAAGCCGCAGGTACAGCCAGTAAAAGAACAATTTTATCGGTATTCCTGATAATGTTCGCAGAAATACGAAAATGCTGAAAGTAAATTTATGAAAAAATGGTTTATTAGAAATATAGCAGAAAAATATACCAACAGTTATACATCTTGTAGTTTTAGCTATTCACTTTGCAATATTTTACATGGGGAAGAATAATATTCCCGTGTAGCAAAAATAAACGCATATCACATGAGTTTTGTAATGAACCCACAAAATTTAAAAAAATATTTATTCATTACAAAATTAATTATGATATATTAATTTTTAATAAAAGAAAGTCAGTGAAAATGGTTTCACATTTAATACCAGAGTGAATAGAATTGACTTGTTGACTTGAAACCAAACAAATTGTCATAATTCAGTTCCTCAAAATTGAAAAAAAAACCCTTATAGAATCACTTGGCTGTCCGGCCGTCTGTCTGTCAAAGTCCTTTTTCTCAAAAACGACTTAAGATATCAAGTTGAACTTAATATCGCATATTGAGGTCTATTGCTGTAAAATTTGCAAGTTTTTTGGTTCATGCAACAAAAATATGTGGCCTTTTAAATTGTATTTTTTCTTTATCTTCACTATAGTCTTACTAACTGATCATCAAAGCCTTTAATGAAGTATAATTTACTTATAAATATTTTTGAGTGTTCGCTATTGAAATAAATGCAGATGAGGATGTTTTATCACTATGTCAAATTTGAAATTTCTACGTTAAGCGATTTCTGAGAAAAAACCTCCTAACAGCAGGCAAACGAGCACTTGAATGGCCCTATATTTCAAGCATATAAACTGTAAAGCAGAAAAAGTAAATGACCGCCACTGATGTAAATATTGTTGGTTATTTATTAATTTAATAACTTTGTTGTGGTAATTTTTTTTAAAGCTCGATAGTATAACGCCACAAAATAATCTTTCATATATTTATTACAATACAGGGAAGGCAATTTTACTGTTTTTGCAATGCAAGCAATTAATTTCTATATAATTAATGGAACTTTTACTTTTTATAATTGAGGAGAACTAAACATGATTAAAGAAAAATAATTGTAGTTAAATTTATATGATTTATTCAAGTGTTGGTTTTGAAAAGTAGAACACAGAAGAACAATCTAGTAAACAAACATGAATGAGATTACCTTAAACTAAGAAAAATAAATTGAACTAACTTGCATTGTTTCTTTTTGTAGGGTTCCGTCTATAAAAATTTTTAAAAAACGGAACCCTTATAATATCGGCAGTTTTTCGTCCATCCATCCGCATGCAGGTTTTTCGAAGCCCTTTTTTATAAAAAATCCAATACTGAGGCCATTACTGTAATTACATTACTGTAAAAATTTCAAATATTTAATATATTTGGCGTTAATTTTGTAGAAATTGATTGTTCACAATTAAATGAAGCTACGTGACGTAGTATTATTTCCACTTTCTTTAAGTTCTTTATCACGACCTAGGTTTCATTATATTACATCTTCAGGTGGGCTATTGGCAAAGATCTTAGGCAATTAGGCTATTAGCGATCATACAAAAAGGCTATTAGCAATCTTTGCTAATAGCCCACCTGAAAATGTTGTAATACAACGAAACCTAGGTCGTGATAAAGAACTACTGAAAGTATAAATAATGCTACATAACGTAGTTTCATTTAATTATAAAAATGTCATTTTTTGGTTCACGCCACAATAAGATAAGACCCTTTAAATGTTTTTTGCTTATTCATACAATAGTTTCAATGATTATTATTAAAATATATAGATTAGTTCCGCCCAACTTACAATACTGAAAATCCGGCGTAAAGGGTAGTCGTATAAAATAAAGAAACAGAAAAATCTATATATCAATGAATTATAATCCTTTTTGTAGAATTGCTTTGTTTTAAGCTTGTCAATGATATAACGGGTAAATATATTTAGGTTGCAATAAATTAATATATGTAATTAAAAGTACTGTGGACCCTTTAATATTTATACGGACCCCTCGTAGTGCAAGTTCTATTCGTGCTTAACAGGTGTTTTTATCCAATATGAGCAATTCATTCAAGTATCCGGTCAAGCAAATCATTTAAGTATCCGGTAAAATTAGTGTGGTCACCCTACTCGCGTCAAAAAGTTTTTATCTTCTAGTAACCAAAAAAAATATTACTCACATTGCATTATTGTGCAATATTACTCGGAGTTAATCCATGTTGCGCAACAATGCCATCGCAATACGCGACCACGGATACGAGATATTCAAGGAAGATTTGTACAAAAAATTAGCAGTGTCGAGTGCAGTGATATCTGGGCGGTGCTGAAACGAGTCGGAACCGTGAGGGCGTAAAGCGAAGTTGTGTTTGCTGCAAGCTTGCTCTTTCGAAACCTGTTTATTGAACCTTGTGCCAAGTTTAAACGTGCTTAATCTTAAATTACTTAGTTATTAATTTCATTATTTATTTTTGATACCCAGACTTTATTTCTCAAGATACAAATTAAAGAGGTGATCGTTAGATAAGTGTTAAAGTAAATATCGACAAAGGAGTGGATTCATGATATTGATTTCACTATATACTGAAAAATAAGTGCGTATATATATATATATATATAAAGTGCGTATATATATATATATATATAAAATTTGTGTATTTACAAATTTTGTGATAGCACTCTAGTCAATAAACATAGTTTCGACCTATGTAAACACGACACGATAAAATTCGACCTGCATGATAAGCTAAATAATTATGATAAAAACCTCTTATTGAAAAGCCAGTTGTGTATCAGCTGTACGATTGTACTGTTCGCGTTTTCGTAGCGATTGATTATTTCTAGATTTTCCGGTAAGTTTTCGCTTTAATTTCGACATATTTTGATAATACATTTCCGACTCTTTGTCGGGGTTTCTTAGTAAATATATTTCTTAAAACATTTGTAGTGCCTATTTTCGTTTTATACAGAAACAAACGCTTGTTATTTTGAGTCTTTTTCAATACATTTTTGCAACACATCGTTTGTATCGACGTAGAAATGTTGCTTATCTCAAATGGTATAATTTAATGCTTTTTAACGCAAAATTGAATTTATCCGTAATTGATCTATCATATATTTTTGATTATGTATGGATAATGAATAGATAATTTTCTGATAATCTCGTTTTTGTGCTACCGTACCTAATGTGTGTTCGTTCTGAATTAGTTTATTCAAATTAGGAAAATATGTTTTGAGCTAAAAGTGCGCCACATAAAGTTTATTGAGAAAATTATGAATGTTCCCACCACGAAATAAAATTATTATTATATTTGCCAATTGATATCGGCTTAGAACAAAGCCCTCGAATCTGTGCCTTCGTTTGATTTATGGACTTGCATAATACACCAAATATTATAACCAAATGATTATACCCAAAGAAGTGTTTATCTCCAGCACAGCGATATTTCAAGTCATTGTTTATATTGGTTCATGTTTTAAAATATATGATACTATTAACTCTCAGAATGACTTTAAATCGAGTAGCACTGAACTATTTGTTACCTGAATAACATTGAATACCTATCCCAAGTGCCGAACATTCTCCTAGACCCAATTTTTTTTGTAACCTGGTCGTACGTGGTACGACCGATAGCAAAGGATAAGGTTGACCCATGCAATGAAGACATTCTCCTAATTTTACGAACACTTTTGAATTTTTAAACACAACTTTTCATTAATTTAATATACCCACAGCTTGTTGGTTCATCCAGTTTTCCGCCGTATATTTCTTCTGTACCTCCATAATAAATTTACTGCATTCGTTACTCAGATCAAACATTTCGTTCTGTATTTTCAAAAGCGTGCTGCTAAAACTCGATCGTTACCATTTTGTTCTAAGCGATCATAAAGGTGCCTTAAAAAATTTAATTTAATTTTGGAAATCAGTTATATATGACCCCAAGTAACCCTACGAGCGAACTTTGAGGAAAGAGACAGAGTCTAACGTATTGAAGGTCAAATCCTGAATTTTTGGGGTTTGACCTTCAATACAGGTGGACACTTAACGCCTTAATGAGATATTTATAAAATATACATATGCTGGATGTGGTAAATAACGTGTCTATTAATACAGATATTTATGTGCATAAAACAAATATTTGAAGCGTGTTTCTGTAAAAAACTTAATTTTTTTTTATTAAAATTGCAACTTTGGCAGTAATTTTTTCAGAGACTATTGGGAATTTTCATGTAGTTCCTTAACATTTTCAATTAAGTTTAATGTGCAGAATAATTTGTTATAATAAACATATTTTCTTGCAGCTGTATGTACGTATGCATACAGATTGTACCCAAGAACATATTCATACAGATTATATTTTGCGTTAAATAGAATATATTCGAAACGAGTTTCGGTAAAAAAAATGTAAATTTTTATTTTTTCATTGAAATAGCTACTTTGACAGTAATTTTTTAGATAGTTGAGAATTTTCACGTAGTTCCTTAACATTTTCAACTAAATTTGATGTGCAGAATCATTTTTATAAATAATAGACTAGTTTTTGTTACATCTATGTACACATATCTACACAGATTGTATCAAAGAACACATTCCTATAGAGGTTTCTTTGTATCGAATTAAATATATTTGAAGTATGTTTTTGCAAAAAATTGTTTTCATTGAAATTACAACTTTCACAGTTATTTTTTCAAAAACAGTTTAGAATTTTTATTTCTTTAACATATTCAATTAAGTTTGATGTACAGAATCATTTTTTGTAAATAATAAACATGTTCTTTGTTATGTTGTATGTATAGACTGTTATATTACATACAGTTTATAAGCAGAGACAAAAATCCAATTAATAAAACTTGTGAATTTTGTCTCTGACACCTTTTCAAAGATATCATTCAAAAATTAGAAGTGTCATTTAACTATATCTATGATATTCTTTATAGTGTTATCTTTGCAACGTAAATAAATTGCGATATATTTCGCGAGTGACCCGAGAATAGATTGATGCGTCATTGTAACAAACAATTGCCGAGTCGTTACTCATAGTAGGTACTAGTTGTTATCGTCGCCTAAATGTAACAGCGATTCGTTTTATTTCTTCCTGCATTTCGCGTATAAAGTGTGAATTATTCAGATCAATACTCGGAACATGATAGATACGTTATATTTCTAAGAAACCCATCATGTCTATCAAATATTTTTGTGAATGTTAAATGATGTTCCTAAAAATATACAAGTAGAACATAAATATTATACAAATTAAAATTGTTCAAGTCGAAGTTACGATTTTAGGGCTGTAAAATACTTTATTGTCTTAGTTGATTGCTTTTGTTACTTTGTTCAAATTGTATGTTAGAAAAGTTTTATATTAACACATAAATAATTGTATTGTTACACGCATACACACACACACACACACACGTATATATATATATATATATATATATATATATATATATATATATATATATGTATATATGTATATATATATATATATATATATATATATATATGTAAATATATGTAATGAAGATAAGGAAAAAAATAACAGGTGAATTATACAAATACAAATCTTATACAAAATCTTTAAAAAATTATACAAAATCTTATGAATTTAATTTAAAATTGTTATTACTTCGAAAAGTCAAGTAACTTTTTAATGAGTTAAGTATTTTAAAAACCTATATTTGTATCAATGGCGCGCCTTGCTTGCCTTATAAGTAATTACACGTAGCTTGCCCTGACCATTTAGATTATATAGATAACATATTTTATATAGATAAAATATGTTATCTGTATAATCTAAATGGTCCATTTATATAGATAACATATTTACGAAAATGTAGGCTTATTTATATTATGCTATTCAAGCGAAAGCCACACTTCCAATCCAGTTCTGGAATTTTAGGAAAAAACGTTTAAAGTTCACACCCACATTATATGAAATTACAGAAATTTTTCGAATCAGAAATGGTTCATACGAAATTAAAATTGATTACTTCGCTTCAAAACGTCAGTTCATACTCTTGAAGCACGCAGAAGCTTGTTTGATTATCGGCTATATTCAGATTGGAACAATGCTGTAATTATGACATTTCCATATAAAAAATAAACCATTGTGTTATTATAAGGAGGTCGCTGTCAGTTTATTGTCTTCTCTCAAAAATAATTTTGTAATTTTAGTAGTGGTCCGGTTTTTAAATATATCTATTATATTTTGTCAATGAAATATATTTTGGCAGTGAAGTCTTCTTTGTGTTTTAAATTAAAATTTTATTAGTTTACTTTTTGACGTTCATTTTCGCCGTAAAAATAAACAATGGAGACTATCAAATATTGCTGTTTATTACATGATTAAGGTAAGATTTTTCATTTTTTTTTTATTTAGATAAATAGTATAATTGAGAATTATAGATCGAAGTTAATTTTGAAATTATATGTTTTTTAATAAATTTAGTGTACGGCATTTTTATAGTAATTTTTACATATTATTAGTATTGGTGGTTCAAGTTCAGTTTAGCAAAAATATGAATTTCCATATTTTTTTGCTTTAAATGAAAGAATATGGTTAAAAAACGAAGTAATGACCGAAATTAGGACTCCGTCGTGATTATTTTATTTAAAAAAAGTAATTTTAGGAAAATTCCCATACTAAACTGCATTTTGTCAAGAAAGTTTTAATTATAAGTTTTTCGACTTATTTGCCATTTTAGTAACAGAAGTTACTAAGTAGATAGTTATAAATTTTCGACTTATTTACCATTTTAGTAAGTAGAACCTCCAAATGCAAAGTGGAATTAACATAAAAAAATCAATTAAGGACGAAGTAAAAATATGAAATTGCGCAAAGTAGATCGCATAAAGTAATGTTAGAAAATTTATGTTTGATAGACAACTGACAACCGGGAGCCCTAATCCTTTTCAATATGCCGTTTTTTTTATTATATCCTTTCATTAGAGATAGAAAACGTATTGGTGTAAATGTTTTGTTTAATTAAATTGTATATTTAGATAGCAAGAATTATTTTTTCATAGTCACCAATAAGGGCATAGTTCAATAAGTCCGGGAATTACATCAAGATCTAATTGATTTTGAGTGCCTACGATTGTATTGTTTAGACAGATTTTTAATCTATTACACATTCAATGCCGTTTTTAGTGCTATCAGATGCGGTCGCGAGTGCGGACGCTTGCCCGTGTAATTGTATATCTATATCGTTTTTATATGTCTGTTTCTTCACAGCATTCCCTTCTCAAAAAGCACTACAACCACTGATTTGTATATACGAATTATAAATAAAGTGTTAAAACTTAACTGAACATATAATCAAAACCGAAGCCCACCTATTTTAATGCGTTATTTTTTTGATCTACATATATTTTAAACTTGATTTTATGTCGGTCTCAATATTATAGTTTTAGTTAATTGACACTGACTAATAAAATGTTTATTACTTCAATTATGTAACCACTTTATTTTCCGACAACATTGCTAAAATAATCCAAAAATGAATGTGTATTCAAATAATCTACTCGCGACATTATCGAGGGCGTGTGTTTGTTAAATCGATTAACTCTGTTTGCAAATCAGTTCACGCGAATTTAAAAATTGTCTAATTCGGTTTGATGAATTTATGACTCGGACTATCTTTAGTGGTGTCCAAATGTTCACAGCGGAACGACTCAATTAAGCCAAAAAGCAATCACTGATGACCCAAAGCGGCCGAACTAACTCAATTGAGCCAATAAAGTGATCATTGATGGACTCAAATTTGTTAATAGGTAAGGGATAGAGAGATCGACAAAATCGAGAACGAAACACATTTTAGTAACTTTCGGGACACCTATAACATGTAATGAAATGCAAAAAAAAACAAATAAAAACGAATTGAACAAAAAAAACGTAAGATCATTTTAATAATCAGTGTTTAGCTCAATTTAGCCTCTACCCTTCTGAAAGACAATTCGTTCTGGCTGAATTGAGCCACTGCACTGCGAACTTCTTAAATTATTTATCTTTACATCTATTTCTAAATAATTAATAATAATAATTAATGATTAAATTCTTAGGGTTTCCTTCCTCAATAGGAAAAAAGACGTCACGGCAATTTTTATCAGAAACGTACGACGTGAAAAGAGATCTGTCTAACAGTGCATAAGGAGGAATTATAAAGAATCTAAAACTTTCTTTTTCAGAATTTCTTGTAGGATATTTCTAGAAATATTATTTATGTCTATAAAAAACACGCTCCCTTTTCTCCAATCCCCGACACTGCATAAGTTAAAATTATGACAAAACAAGGCTACTAGAAATTTCTATAAAATTTACTAGAAAACTATGGCAATTACTCTAAATGTCATAATTTTTTTGAGAAATTCTAAATATTTTTATACCTATGAAAGATATATTGACCAACACGTTTATGTGGTAAACAATAATAATAAGTTGTTTATTGGAAAAACGATATATTCTTAAAGTTGTATATATATATATATATATATATATATATATATTTATATATCCTTAAGTTTGTATGAAACCCTCGTAGTGCGAGTGCTACTTTTAATATATTTTTATTATTAACGGATATTCTTTGTTATATTCAATGTTTACTAATTTCTTCTTAAATAATTTATTGTATCGCTTTCTAAGTTAAAATAGATCATAATTGATAGATCATCTTCTGATTTGCCTTACAAATATCACTGTAAATCAATAATTTTACAAAATACATTAATGTTTCACGACTCGTATTTTTTCCGAATAAAAGACGAAACTACAAGTAAACCGCTTAAAAATCCATCCAGTAAAAATTAAGTTATAAGCGAATAGATAGAAAGATAGGCAGTCAGACATAGTCTTTTACAAATTATCAGATTACTGCAAACAGGTTAGAGAATATGCTTTTTTATACTTTTTGTGTTTATAAACAAATTCGATAAGTACATGGTAATGTCCAAAATCTTCGATTGCTTGTGTGCAAACCTACGTCGTAAGTACAAACGCAATGCTAGGCATAATGCCATTTTACAATCTATTCTTAAACCAAAGTGGTTTAAAAACAGATTGTAAACTTACGTACAACTATACAACCAATCGCCAATTTCCATACAACTATATAAATATGCACTTAACGTGCTTGCATCTTGAAACAACTGAAATGAATTATCGTATCGAATATCCAAATCACAAACTGGCCAAAGAAAAATTAATTTGGGATAAAAATCAATTGATTTTTTTTGTAATGTGTAATTACATTATAGCGAGCAACGAATGACAAGAGTTCAGTTGTAAATAAGGAAGTATACATGCATATATATATATATATATATATATATATATATATATATATATATATATTTAGTTATATATGTATAATAAGTTATATATGTACATCCAGAAGCCTCCAAAATTGGAGTTTCGAAATAAGTTTGCAAAATACCCTGTATTAAAAAAAATAAAACAAAATAAATATTTATATATTTAGACGAGCAATAAGTGATTATTAGAAATACAATTATTTTTTAGTCAATTCGGTATAAAGAAAAAAATATTTTATTTTTTAAAGTAGTAATTAATTTAATACAATGTATTGTTTACAACGCCGAAAGTACCGTGCTAGTTATGTCGTAACTTATTAAAACATTAACAGTTATGAAAATGTTCAATACACATAAAAATTAAGTATGCGTTTTTCATGGAAATTTTAATTTTTTCATTATTTATGAAAACTGTACAAAAAATATTTTTAAAAATTCGCTCGATAAATTAGAAGGAAAGTGATTTGAACTATTTAAAACAAAGAAATACAAAAAATCATTGAGAACTCTTAAAATTATCGTATCGACAGCGTTGGTATAAGATATTTTGAGAAAAACACCTTCCTTTAGAGTCGAAGTTCAACGATTTTTTTTCTATGAACTGACACTTAACCTCTCATTCCAGTTTCATACTGTGTTCTACCCTTCTCTTGTGATTTTAGTAGCTTTTTGTGATTTTAGTAGCTTTTTTAAACTTGTGTTGAACCCAACGTCAGTTGATTGTTCAGCTATTTTTTTTCGCGACTGATCTAGTAAATTCTGTTTTACTACCCATTTTCTCCGGCCATTGATAAGGCTTCCCCCTTTTTGGACGTATAGGTCACAGAACAATATACTCTGTGGTATAGGTTATCTAGTCATACAAAGAACCTAGCATACAAAGAAACCACGCGGCAAACGATTGCTTCATAACTTTTATTTGATATTGATACATAAAGCATACTCAATCATGTCAATGTATAGATAATAAATGCAAAATAGAGACAAAAAATTGAAAAACAAAAGAATTCTAATAAACAAACAATACAAAAATAAACAACAAATATTAGGCACACCATGGACGTATATGCAACAGACAAGTCAGATTAACTTAAAACGAAAATCATATGCAACGTATTTTAATAGTTATTCTATTTGACACTAAATTATAATACAATGTAAATATCATTATCCTATAAATTTAAGACATCCAATAAAGTGACGTCATATGTAATTAAATTACCAGTCAGAATAAAAACAAAATAATAATAATAATAATAGTAAGAATAACATTTTAAATTTAAATGTCAACCAATAAAAGCATATTATTGTAAAATAATAAAAAATGTCAGTTATGAAATGTCTAGAAATAGTATTAATGATAATAGTGATATTAATAATAACATGTAGCAAAATATTTATCAAAAAATTTATATATACTCAACCTTGCTAAGTTGGTGCGAATTTAAAATTATATAAATTATTTTACAATAATAATAACTAAATATATAAATATGTGAAAAAACATAACTTGAAGCTAATTTGAAATGTCTACCATCTCTAAAAAAAACTATGTTTTCAGTCAAAGCAGGATATAAAAAATTCTGCCCTGTTGGCTGTTGAGATTCATTTCCTTGGCGCGTTGGCCTTCGTCTACCAATTCTTCATAAAAAAGAAGTTTTATAATATTTCCTGAAACTAAATTCTACGTCTAACCAATGATTATTTGATATTGAAACAAAAATATTAAATATTTAACAGCAGATGGTATTGCAAAAATATCGATTATACCTGATCCATAATTAATTAATCGAACTATATGGGTTAATTGTTCTTTACTCATCACGAGAATGTGAAAAACCGAAAATTTTCGAGATAATTTGGGGTCAAATTTTGAAAAAATGTTAAAAACTATCCAATTTGTTTCGTAAAATCAATTCAATACATTATATTAAATCCTACAACTCTCAATAAAATAGAATTGCATTCACATACTCGCCTAGACAGGCTGAGCACGGTTGTGTAAACAATATTTTTATGCTCGACTAGTTTCGTCTCGGACGCTCGCCCGATGTCGGTTTTGACTAGAGGTTGTCGTGGCGAAAACGTAACTAGTTATCGTTGCAATAAAGGGTAACTAGTTATCTCACTCACCAAAAACGATTTCTCGAAGCTATTTATCGTGCAGTAACATATATCGTGTATCGTAATTTATGAAAAATATTGTATTTTTCATAATATTCAATTTTGTGTTGTCTTTTATTATTCAGATCATGAGCATAGTCATACCTGTGTAAAAGTGTCGTAACGAATAATATACCTGAATGGGACATATACGTAAAACGGACGTCCCAAGTAACATTACATGTTAACTATAATGTAAGAGTTGGAGAGTCAAAGAGAGCACATACAGGAAACAAAAAGTAGCATTAAAAACAAAACAATTGCCCTGCATTTTGAAGGTCGTTTTTAAAGCATTATTTGCATATCCATTTGATATAACTTCATTGGGTCCAAATAAAAAATGGTAATTGGGTGCGTGCATAGTACCAAAAGGAGGTATCGAAATCGACCGTAGAGTTGGCCGTGGATGAACAAATTAGAAACAAACTATATTATCTATGTACTAAGGTCTAGTTGTCAAATTTGGGGAAACGTAAATAAATAAATTATAAAATGCGTAATAATAATGACAGTTTTGTAACTGATTCAAGAAATATAAGTGGAAACGATTAGTGTTCGTTTTACAAATGTTCAATAGCGAGTGAAAACGCCATTTCAATTTTGAAGCCATATCATAACTGAAACAAAGAAGTAAATAAAAGCTTCTGTAAAGAAAAAAGGTAAGCCTTGCGACCTAATTGTATACAACATATTCAACAAAAGTTTGCCTAAATACCTATACGAGCTTATAGTTGACAGCTTCGGGTATTTTTCCATATGCAATTATTACGCATTTTCAACGTGTTTAATATCCTTTACTGCTTTACTTTCGGCATCATTTTAGATAGGTACGTAATATTGTGATTGATACTTGGGAAATTGATCATTATGTGTACATTCATTTTGTACTGAATACCAAAATATTTTTATTATTTTTAATTTTATTAAAACTATATCTCGTCTAAACTACAGGGTAATCGATGTTATTGTAACAGTACGTCCTTTTCGTTATGTCTGTAAACGAAAACACTTCTCATGTTCACATTTTACGTTAAAGACTATTGGTTAATAATATTTGGTATAAGTTCAGTTTAGCGCAAATATAAATTTTCCGGTTTTTTTTAAATTACTCAAAATAAACGAGGTATTTAAATCTAATTTATGTACATAAAAACGAGGTATTTAAAAAAATTAGCGCTCGGCCACGGTTATTTTATTATAAAAAATTTATTTAAAAAATGCTGTTTGTATAAAGAAACGATTGTCAAATGGCTGTCACACAAAATTATACCAATTCCTCTCTGTATTTGGAAATTCTGTGTAGTATTACTGAGAATGGCAATTAAGCCGATAAACTTATAACTTATACTTCCTTGACAAAGTACACTTTTGTATCACTTTTTTTTAATAAAATAATCATGACCGAGGCCTTCTTTTGGTTAATACTTCGTTTTTTACTTATATTCTTTTATTAAAAAAAAAAGTTGGAAATTCACTTTTTTGCTAAACTGAATTCGTTCAATACTTGCCAACGCCAGGTAGCATTCTCATTAAACACCCGGTTAATGAAGGTTCTGTGAAATCTAATGTTACTGACAATATCAATTACTCTATCAGCGGATTTATAGTGTCTTTTAAAGAGATTATCAACAAGATTTTGACGCTTTATTATTCATAACATCATTATAGGTTTGATAAATGAATTGGGTGTATTATAGAAAAGTGAGAGAAACAGTATATTAGAAAAGTGTTTAAAAATAAAACTTATAATAAAAAAAAATATCTAGCAGACTTGTTATTTAAAGTGTGCCTGGAAAAATTTAAAAAAAATTGATATCCATATTGTCCTCAACAATGGACAATAGTTTCATTTTAAATAATAGCAGTAAACATATAAAACAATTTTGGTATAATGTTATCACATCTGTATACAAACAAAAATAAATACATTCACAAGCTTGTGTTGAACATTTAAAACATAATTTTGATCTACTGTCCACACACATCAAAGTAAAGGTACATATATCAAGGACAGTACAAAATGTGTTCAAATGAGTGGATTTATTCGAGTTACGCATATACATGTTATACATGTATACATGTTTACAGTTATGTGTGTCCACATCATGATTTTGATGATTGTTGTATTTTGTTTTATTAAATGTTGTTACAAAATATCCGATTGTAATTGAAAGAAATAAAAAGGGTGAATTATATAAAATTTCTGATATATGCTATTAATAAATGGTCTCACACAGTGTGTGAGAAGTTGTATGTATTAAAGATCCCCACAGTGACTATTGATATTTTAAAATATGGATACAGCATGTTATTATATATTGGTATTTTAAATTCTATTGCTTGAAAACAAATTGAATCTTTTAAACTATAAACTTTTTCCAGACTTAAAAGTGAGTCATTGTAAATAAATCCATTATTTTTATTTACATAATATAAATTTTAAACGAAACCTACATTGATCTTGTACTCTTTGTTACTCATAAGTACTTTTAATGTAAGAAAATGTAAACATATTTCTTTCATACTGCAGCTGCCTAACTTGGTTTACATTATAAATGTAGATAGTAATTTTTATTTGTTGTAAATTATTTGATATTGACTTGGATGTACTGGCTATATTTATTAAGGTTCCTTTGAGCAATACAGAGGTTAATTCAGTTTATCTCTGTCATGCCACCGCCAGTGAAGTAAAGTGTGTCATTCTTTATTAAAACAGATACCGGTGGAAAATGTAACCTGTATCATGCATGTGTAAAAATATAAAAAATGCAACTAACATGCAAATTCATCTAAAATGGCACCATAAAGATACATTCGATAGTGTTCAAAGTTCCCAATCAATGTTGTTAACGCAAGAGCTTATAAGTAAATACTGTATTATTATCATTAACTTTTTATTGTGTCTATAAATTCAGATCACAAAATTATAATAATACAAATAAAGGATTATCTTAGATAGTTCTCTGAGTGTGGTCATTAGTTTCTATAGATACTTATAAGCAGTTGTAACATTTTTCTTTTATTATAAATAAAAATCATAAGTAGGCTTTTTTTTCATTAATTTATACCCATAACATTAACTAAATAATGTAAGTAATAATATAAAACAATGCAATATTATCATGTATCGATACAAAAAAATTAGAATATATTTATATATATATCAATAAAGGAAAATTTTTGATACCTCTAGTACGCACTGACAAATGTTACACAGAACGAACATCATGCTTGTTTAATTTCTTAAATCTGAATTCTCAGGTCTGACATGAAGTTTGCCACAAATGGGCTCAGATCACTCCATAAAAAATTTCTACTTCAAAACAGAAACATAGAGATTGAACAGAAAATCTTGTTTTTATTTGAAATTTGTTAAAATAACTTGTATGTCCACATTAATTTTTATAATTATACACTCTGTGGAGTAGATTTAAATAACTTTTGTTACAGAAATCATTAATCACCCCCCCCCCCCCCCCCTCCTTGAGGACCCCAAATGTTCTTCCTATTATTTTCTTATCAATGACTCATATTTCACGGAAAAGCAGAGTCCCTTTATGTTAGATATAATAGCCACATCTTCAGGTCTTGTTACTTCTTTGTGTCTTGTCACTTAGGTCTTGTTGTTTATACTAAGGTAATAAATTATTGTATTATTGAATTAAGGTGTCTCAGACATTATGCTCATATATCTGAGACACCTTAATTCAGTAATACAATATATAGCCAAACGTTTTATAGCCCACGCCTCCTATTACAGACTATTTAATTATACCATTCTGACTTACCTCCTGTTACACTTTGTTATTGTTTGCTTTGATGTTTTTCTGCCTTTTGTAATCTCACACAGCAAAAGCAAATAAAGATTAGAGCAATATAAAACAAATATCATTCTTGGCAAAGATGTAAGTGATGGGTTTTTGACTCATAAAGAACTTATGCAATATTTTCCTTATATTTTCAAGAGTTTTTTGTCAATAGCAGTTTTTTTCCTAAATATATATTACTGCATTTATACACACCTCTCAGTCACTGTCCAAACATGGTGCAATATTTTTAACAACTTTACCTTCCTCGAAGAATGAAAAAATGCATTACTAAGTAGATTCTGTGGTACTCGGATTAGAGCATTCGTACTGTAGTGGATAAGTAAAGTGAGGTTGTTGGGATATTTTTTCTTAAATCCTTTATCTTACTCGTAGGAGATTTTGGAATTGTTCCATATGTATTTTTTAAATGTTTTTATTTTATATCAAGTTATTGAAAGATACAGTGATGATGGTAAAGTAATTGAAATTATTTAAGAACATTTTAGACTCATTTTGAGGTACGGAAATACAATAAAAGAATGAAAATTGTCTCTCTTTCAACCATATCCCTCAGAAACTGTTAGATATAGAAACTTAAAATTTGGCATAATCATTAAATATATTGATGTCTTAATTAACACTCAACGATATAGAAATTTTAGAAATAGTAAATAAAGTATTAAAAATTTTTTTGCATCATCTGAAATACCTAATTCAAAACCTAGTTCAAAACTTAATTATTTAATAATTTTCTATAAGATAGTTTAGAT
Organism: Druceiella hillmani; assembly: GCA_039881145.1. NCBI lineage: Eukaryota > Metazoa > Arthropoda > Insecta > Lepidoptera > Hepialidae > Druceiella > Druceiella hillmani. The sequence continues at coordinate 21,000,036 of JAYKKI010000034.1, read as the reverse complement.
TTACATAATAAGAGTACAATTTAACAATAACATAATAAGAGCACAATTTAAAATTTTTTTTTATTATTTGTTCTAATACTGTCCTAAAAAACATTCAGCAAATAGTCATCAGTATTTGCAATACTGTCCCAAAAAACATTCAGCAAATAGTCATCAGTATTTGCAATACTGTCACAAAAAACATTCAGCAAACAGGCAAGTCTGTTCCCTAATAAAATTGATCTGTTATAAATCTCCAGGGGCTTTTCTTGTCAATCGTGTAAATTTGGTGTCACTATACATTAACTGTGCAGCAAATATGTTCGAATGATTGACTGTTCTTTTTTTTTGTAGGTTTTTATAAAGTGGTGTATCTCATCCTTGATAGATCGGATTTTAAGATCATGATGAAGTTGTTGGTTGGTTACAAACCATGGAGCGTTAGTAACCAGTCTGAGAACTTTGTACTGAAACCTCTGTAGAATTTGTATATTCGAGTTTGATGCGGTTCCCCATAATTGGATGCCATAGGCCCATATTGGTTTAAGGATGCGTTACTGGTGGGCAAATAGCTTGTCTTGTGGTAAAGGTCACCTGCCCTGACTTTGACTAACTTGATTTAATACGCCAAGTTATTAGGCAATTTGTTATTTTGTTTAGACGTCTTTGAACAATTTTGCTGGCGTGCGATGGATTTTGTTGAGACGCTAAAACTGCTATATCGTCAGCAAAAGTACCTATTATGGTTCAAGTAGTCAGAGGCAAGTCCGAGGTAAATAAAAGATAGAGAGTTGGGCCCAGAATACTACCCAGGGGTACTCCAGCATACATTCTATGTAGGTTTGTAATTTCTTATCCCTGTCTCACGTCTTTCTGAGAGGTGAGATTTTCGGAAAGTTTTCTGGTAGCTGGGTTCTTTTCTTATACAACAGGCCTTCATGCCATATGCGATCGAACGCTTGGGATATGTCAAGGAAGACAGCGCAACAGTATTTCTTTTTTTCGATGCTCCTGTGGATTTCTTCTACAAGTCTATGGACCTGTTCGATGGTGCCATGTTTTTCTCTTAATCCAAATTGATGGTCACAAATTATTTGGAACTTCACTATTACGGAATTTAAGCGTTTTAAAAAGAGGATTTCCATAACTTTCGATACTATAGGCAGCAGACTAATAGGTCGATAAGATGACACCTGTTCAGGCGGTTTTCTGGACTTAAGTGTCATTAATATTTGGGCCACTTTCCATTGATGCGGGTAGATGCCTCTTGTCAGTAATTTTTAAATAAACAAAATTTCATTACTGCAACAAATGGATTTTCAGACATGAAATCGGAGAATAAAAATGAAGTACTGAAACAGGAAGTACTGTTACAATTTTCAGTGAGAGTACTTATTAAGAGATACATCTCAGAATTTTTCAACATTTTTTTAACAATATTGTAGAAGTAATACGGGTTGATATCTCATGACTCCGCTTGGTATGGTAGGTAGCTAATTTTTTATTTTCATCTTTTTCATTGTGTGGCTAAAAATAATTTGTAAATTTTGCTTCATCTTTGAATTAACGTCATTAACTTAGGTACTACCCTCCATAGGCCAAATATCATCTCAATAGTGCAGAAGAGGCTTAATCGGTCAATAACATGCCCATTGACAAAATTGTCAGAGCTAAAAGGGTTCCTGGCTGAAGTATCGAAGATACTTACATTCGAAGGTAGCTGGTGCTGAGAATGTGGACATAGCTTTAAAAAACAACTTCCAATTTTTTCATTACTTTTTTTATGTTCTATAAAGTAAGCGAAGCATCACATCACATAAACAAGGTGTCACATGTGTAAAGGTACCTTAACGATTTCATAGTGGTAATTTAAATCCTACATTGATTGTATTTATATTTCTTCCAGGTATTCTAATTAAATCAACATGGAGTACAAGAAACACCGAAACTGCCTCTTGCACAGTTGCTGCATATTTTTCTCCGTTGAAACTGGAGCGAAAATCATCGGATATTTGGGAGTCGTAAGTAAACCTCACTCAAGATTCAGAATAGGTACTTAGACCTATTTTGAGACTGTAGTTTTTAAAAAATAGAAAGTTCTCTTGTCAGTTAACAGTTAAATATTATTGAGTCATTTCCACTCGTCTAGTTAAAATTACATATACAAGAAGTTATTTCATAGCTCTCTTTATGTGTTTTCATATGATGCACAACACAATATAGTTTGCGATAAAAATTCTTTTTAAAAATCAAATTTGTATAAACGATTTCAGAAAGCTATGTTTTTTAATTTTTTGGAAAAAATCTGAAAAGTTGTCTATGACACTATTAATTAATCTTCAAATTTTATCTTGGAATCATGTTATTATTATTATAGATAATTTAAAAAAAATTGTTTCATTAAATTTAAGGAATGTTAAATTTTCAACATTGTTCATACAAAATGCCCTAAATTGGATTAAAATGAAATATTTTCTGATAAGAGAAAATATTATAGATTTTCAGAATTTTAGGTTTTCATAAATTAATTTTTCATTGAAAATGATCTAATATATATTAAGCATTTAGAGGTTAAATTTTTTGCTTTTAGATTGGGATAATACAAGCGCATATACAAGTATTTTGATACTATATATTTCATAATGACCTGACTTGGTCGATAAGATCACAGTCAGACATCTTTTAAAATTTATTTTTTTAATTTTAGGTATCGAACTCCATTAATATATTAGTTACCATTGCGATGATTGTGAGACTGGCCGTTGGACCTATTCCTACACCGAATATGACCACAACTACAACTGAGTCGCCATTCACCACTACTGAACCCGATTTCTTAGATGATATGAACTTCAACGCCATGAATTTGGTTGATGATATAAAAATCAACACCCTCAACTCACCTGACTCCGACCTTAATAACGTTGTTGATACCATTATCCTCTTAATCTTCAGTTTATTGATCAACATGTTCACTCTATCTAGCAATGTAATAATGCTCATGGGACTGTACAAAGTAAGTAGCAAGTTATATTCTTTAGCAAAAAATCGTATTGTGGCAGTTCTCATGATGAAATTTTGGAAGATTGGTTTTTAATACCTTTTTTTTGAAAAGCTACTTTTTTAATGTTGATTCAAATTATGTTATAGTATAAAAAGAATATTTTTAAATAATTCAACAAATTTTCAAATTCACTTTATAATTTTAAAATTAGATGGCTTAGATTAAAACAAAAAGAGAAAGGTACGGTACACTCTTACTTTATGTAAATACAAAACGGGCATAGGTACAACTACACGCACACAACTCTCACAGCTGAAATCACAAATTGCCTACAAACAAAATTAACTGAAAGAGACAAAGCGATGCATTGTGACTGTAGCATGAGTAAATCAAGGTATAACAGCAAATTGACAATGTGCACCGAATGTACTGCTAGTACTATAGCTTCTCATGGTGCGACGTTTGTGCATGTTGCTATCATTCAAACACGACAGTAATAAAAAAATATTTTTTGAAACTTATAACATTTTTATGTAATTACTCATGCAGAGTCCTGTTTTCTCCATGTGTCCTGTTTTTGTTTTGCGATTAGTTAATGCATGTGGTAAAAATACTAGAAGGCATTTTTGGATCCATTTGACTGAAAATATTGACAATTTTAATTTCAAGAACCCCACATCTATGCAAACCACCGGTTTGCATACATCTGAATTGAACAAAACACAACCAAGTCCATTGGACCTGACCTACGCTGACTGTGCACTGTTAAAGTGTACCGTATCTTCCCTTTTGTGTTTTATCTGAGTTAGATGGTTTGAAGGTTTGAGCAGCCGTTGCACCAAGGAATATACAGTTTTTGTTCAATTTGTTTTTAAAAAATTACATATAATATTTAATGAAGGTTTGGTGTTTGAAGGTAATGTTTCATAACTTTTAATTCGCATTTTCCAAATTAAATGCCTAATGAGAATCATGAAAAATATTTGATAATGCAACACCCTTATATTCATGTCTAAATAAAGAGAGTTTGTATTTTATTTTAGCAACTAATAAATTGAATACTATAGGTATTACAGCAGATTAGCATTTCCAGCGATAATGAATTTTATGAGACAAAATATGATGATGATAAGTTGCCATATGGATTATCAGAGTTGAATATTACAAGTGTATGCGCACAGAATTGGGGCATTGATAGTTGACCGTTTGTCCCCATAATATTTTACCATAATATCGTAAAAGATTCTTCAACCATATTGTAATACTACAAAAAGTAATAATACAAGTCTGCATACACAAAGTTAACAGCACTCAATAAACTACTAAAAAGTACAGGCCTTTGAAAGCATAGCTGCTTTTAAGATTAACTAGTAATTTTCAGGACTCATTTCTGAGAACAAATCCTTAAATATGAGGAAGGTCCAAAAGTCCGCAGAACAGAAGGGTTGTAAGTTAAATAAAATAATGATACTATCTTTCTTTTTCTATATAATCTCCCTTAAGCTCAATGCATTTATTATATTTTAAAATTAATTTTTTTAAACTATCAAAAAATATTTTTTCTCTTTACCATGAAGATGAGCTGAAATTGCCTCTTTCACCTCACTGTCGTCCTTAAATTTTCTTCCTCGAAGCTTTTTTTCAGGTTTGGGGACAAATAAAAATCGCTAGTAGCTGGTTAGATTGGGGTTATAGGGTGGGTGAATCAGCGATTGAAAGCCAAATTTGTGAACAGCATCCATTGCAACTTTGCTTTTGTGAAACGCGCCGTTTGTCAAAAGCAACATAACCCTAGCCAGTTTCCTGCGTCTCTTTTCCTTAGCAGAGGTACCTTTTTCTTTTAATCCCTTCATAATCTCAAAAAAACTATAGCCATCAATTTTCCAGCTGATTCCGAGACCTTAAACTTCTTAGGGGTGGAGTGCCCCTTTTGTTGCTATTGCATTGACTGTTGCTTGGACTCAGGCTCAAAGTAATGAACCTAAGTTTCATCTCTAGTCACAATTATCTCCAAAATCGGTGTAGATCCGTCAGCCCACAGCTTCAAAAACTCCTTAGATGCCTCAACTCATTGTTGTTTTTGCTGTGGTATAAGCATTCTCGGATTTTGCACCAACTTTAGTTATGCCAAAATGGTTGTGCAGACTCCTCAGAATTGTTGTTTCTGATAAACCAACGAATACAGAAAACAGTTTCATCTTCAGGCGAGTATCTTCCAATACAAGGTTCTCGATAATATCCAGTGTGGTGGCCTCAATCGGCTGTTCTTGGCGTGGGTTGTCTACAGTCAAGTCTCAATCTTGTTTAATAGACCATGCCACTTGTGTACTATAGTTTTACCAGAGCAACAATCTACGTAAACAACTCCCATCTTACTCATGATGGTTTGAGGAGTTTTTCCTTGCTTGGTGAAGAATTAAATTACAGCGTATAGTTTTATTTGTTCCATGTTCGCAGTTCACTTGCAAATTGTTTAAGGGATGATTATGCATTAATGATGTTGGGGACTTTATTTTGACTTATATACTTCTAATGAGTTCCTAAATAGGTACCAAGAAAGAATGTATGCCCCCCTGCCTCCCCCTTCATTCTACGGACTTTTGTACCTCCTCTCGTATCACTTTTACACGTAGCTAAAAAAATTGATCTAACTTGGTTAATATGCCTATAATGTTAAATAAATATTATAGGACTGTGTTACATATTTAAATAGAAAAAATGAACTGTGAAGTATTAAAGGTTTTATTGAAATCTGTCCAAGGATTTCTGAATTTTTTATAAGTTAAGGCACAGACATATATATACAGTCGAATAGCTCAAACCTTTGTACAATACTGTTAATTTAATGTGTTTCAGAGATTGGCACCTTATGTCAAATTTGGACTTGTTGTGAATTCTGTAACTGTGGCTGTAGCATTCTGTATAACTCTTGGAACTGTTTTTGTATATCCATCAGTACCAACCTTCTCCAGCCTAATTTATTTTGGTAAGTTTATGATCAGAAGCCTTATTCGATTATTCCTTTTCATAAATGCAGCATTAGCGGTCATATAAAATAAAGATTTAGTTAGCTTATCAAAAAAGCACTGTGTGTAGTTTGGCATTTCTTGTTCAATCTTCAAAATATACAGGTTGTTTCTTCAAATACTGTTTCCATTTAAGGAGGTGATTTTCGGTGTGTAACTCGGACAAAAATTACTATTTGAGTAACAAAGAATTACTTTAAATTGGTAAATTTTTAACTCATTCATAAAATCATAGCATATGAGATGATATATAGCCTATAACCGTCCACAAAACACAGACTTTCCAACACAGAAATAATTTGTTAAATTGCACGTGTCTTTCCAGCGCAAACAAGCAAACAAACAAACTTTGCCACTTTATGTATAATTTAAATCTTATAATTTATGTCATAATTTAGGTGTAATAATATTAAGACAATTAGTATAATAGTTTGATTAGTGCCCAGTGAGTTACATGGTCACCTCAGAATATTCCTATAATATACTTTATGTCAATAAAATTTTCTTGTTTTTGTTTAGTGTTTGGCATGGAATGAATTGCGTCAATAATATAATACAGTCGCACAGTCATTCCAACTAATTATCAAATTTGTTTATTTTAAAGTTTATAGTTGTCACCGTGATGTTCGTAACTGTGATGTTATAGTAAAGTTGTCAGGTTGATGTTGGGTTGATCACAAGGAGTACGGTCATTGATGGTTCGGTGCACCACAGGCACTTGGGTTTGATTCCCGGCCACTCATGAACGGGACTGGACTGGTGTTATGGCTGTAAAAGATGGTTTTTGTAGCAATCAGTCCGCCATATGTATTAATTGTATAAATTAAAGTATATTAATAAATAAAGTATTTGACATTGATACGTTAACTTCGCGATTAGCATGGGAAGGGGCCATGCTGCCGCAGAATGCTTTGTTTTTGATTTTACGGGGCAACTTTTGTTTTGAAGTTATATCGATTTTTAAATGTGTTGTAAATAAATGTTAATTTGTTTTGATATCGTATCATTAAATTCGGACCTCAAAGCTATTATTTTCAAACTCTTTCAGAATTATATAACATCTTCAATAATTAGTAAACAACAGAGAATGCAGTTTAATGATCGGATTGGACAATATTCAGAATATTATGTTTTTTAATACTCGTCTGCTACATTCATATTATATACTTTTTCATGTGTATTGTGTATGTATACTATTCTATTTTAACTAAATAATAAATAAGCCTTTGCATATATTTCAAAATTAATATATTCTGCAGTCGATCGATCGATACGGTATTCATCATATTTATCCAGATCATGGACTATTCCATATTGTTACTATCCGGATTGATCCAAGATATCAATACAAAAGATAATATCATGCATCTCTATTTTGATTACAGTTATACCTATTTATCTCCTGCTGGTGATAAGAAGCGCATACTACGACATGATCGATTCCGAAGCCGCTCTGCCGATTTACACATTTGGTACGCCCGGCAAAGGACCGTATCATCATTTTTAATTTGATTTTATAAAGCATTTTATTTGTGGCACATGACCATCTACATGATTGAGAAATTACATTAATTTAACTAATGGTGTGATAACTCGTCGTTAACAAACTATCTAAGTATTAAATATAATTAATGCAACCATTCGTTTGGTGGTGGTATTTGTGTAGAAAATTTTAATTCTATTTTTTTTCAATTTATGTAAATGTATTAAACAATGAGGTAGTATATTGATAGCAAAGATGTTTACTTGCACCTCGGTCACTATCATTTTGGTCTGATTATTTTATGTGGTAAGAAACTTTTATAAAATTAATAAATGTATTAATAAATATATTTTCTGTAGTTTTTATGTCCATACAGATCAATGACCTACTAAAGGTCTACATTAGAATAATGTTAAACCAAATTATGATGAACTACACACTTGGTGTCTGTACTATCACAACCAAATTTTCCAAATACCAATTTATCCACCAACAGTAGTTACAATGATGGTATAGTAGGTGTAGAGACTGCACCCATCCACCCTCCTTCAATTTTACATTGTAACTCTGTGCTTGCGACAAGAAACGCACACATTTTATACGATAACGATATATCACCCTTACGTTTCCTGAAACGTGCCTTAATGGGCACATCACAATGCGTTCTGATCGGTTAATGTAAGTCACAAAGTTATTTTTCACACTTAGTATAATTTTAGGCATAATGCATACAACCAACTTTTATAGATGGTGAATCGGTGGCTGAATACTGCTGACTTTTGTTGTAGAAAGTTGATTTTCCACTGCCTTATTACACGAGTCAAAACACGCGCATCGCCAACCAAATGTTTACCGTCTCGTATATCCTCTATTTCTGTTTCGGATCAACAGAAGTTGGCCAAAATTAGTCTCAATTTTGGAAGTATGGACTTTTGTAGAATGTGAGCGTTAAAATATTAAATATGAAGTGTCCTGTTTTCTTCCATTATTTTCAGACCGATTTTGTCGGTTGTCTGCATTGTGTGTTAATGTTTACCAGTTGTGTAATTTGAAATGTGACAGGAGAAATTCTAGAATCAAAGTCACCTCTACAATTCTTATATTCCCTCTGTGGTGTTGCATTTCTTTAGATAATAACATTTTGTAGTTATTATTTTTACAAACACTCCTAATGAATATCTAAGTCATAAAAAGAAAACATATGTTGAATGAAAGGTGTATTAGACCAGTAGGACGGGCAGAATTATTAAATATATGGATAAGTATAATCTCCTTTTTGTTCATTAAAAATTCTAAAAAAATTTTAAAAATTCATGGTGGGTGGTCTGTTGTGTTCAGGTAATGTATATAAATATTCATGGTTCCACATCTCAAAAAAAAAACGGAAACCTCATAAGATCACTTATGTGTTAGTTTGTCACAACTGTTTTTTTTCAGAAACAGTTTTGTTCGTTTCACCTAGTAATTTGGGACAGAGATAAAGCACATTAATCTGCACTTATCTCAATGGCTAACACTCAAAAAATGGAGACAGATGAAAATGGGCTTAACATAACAGAAACAGAGTATAATTTAAAAAAAACTGGTATTTTTTAAAATATAAAAACGCAAATAATTCATTGATTGACAATCAGAAAAGATTTAAATACAGTTTCTAATCATAATAGAAAAGCAGAAAAAGCTATCTTTATAGATGTGCATATATTATATTTAAAAAATATCAAGTATTGTTAATGAGAAATAAAAACAAAAAACTAATGGAATACGTGATAACTTTTGTTGTCAAAATTAACTTTCTCGCTCTTTTTGAGTGTTACTTGATTTTATTCGATAACCCTGTGGAATCTGTGAGTTTCATGGAGTAGTGTAGTGTATGTAGATGGCGATGGAGGATACAACAAGACAGTATCTGCATTTTGTTTCATCTCGCTAGTTCAAAGACTTCTGTAGAAATAGCATTTACAAACTATTGTAAAAAATAACCTGACTTTTCATAAAAAAATATGAGATTTGTCTGACTAACGATTTAAATAAAACTTTTAAGTAGCTTATTTTTTCATTTTTCTATTTAACGGTATAATTTTTATTCTTCCAACAACTGGGCCCAGTACTATATAGACTTTTATCCGTCTCCTTTGGAAGAGGACAAATAAACTACTTCAAAATCATCTTAAGTTTCCATATAAAGTACAGAGTATAGTTTAAAAAGACTAGATACAATATAGAGTCACAAAAATATTTTTTCATAATTTTAAGTAGCATAATACAGACTTCTTAGCTTGATAAATGTTTGCTTAATATAATTAAGTAGGAGGAAATACATATTATCGTAAATATCTCAAGAAATATAGCATCTATAATCATAGTTATAATTTTCTTGCAACAAGTAGGCTTCTAGAAAATATGTGAATGATTTCCGAAACTAATGAACCTACAATTATGAAAAAAGTATTTTTTAGAAGCCTACTTGTTGCAAGAAAATTATAACTATGATTATAGATGCTATATTTCTTGAGATATTTACGATAATATGTATTTCCTCCTACTTAATTATATTAAGCAAACATTTATCAAGCTAAGAAGTCTGTATTAGTGATTACTTATGACAAATAAAGTAATATGATGTCAAACCAGGTACAGAACCCTCGATGCAAGAGCTAGCTCATGCTTCGCTAATTTTTCCAATTTCAGGAGAAAGAATTTGCGTAAATCTTAACGAGTTAAAGACACATTAAGACCCTTCTTACCTCCTTAGGGAGCAATTAAAAAAAAACTATTTTTTGATATTTTAGTAAAAATGGTAAGTGGTGGCTTTCAATCATTTTATGCCAAGCCACATCATATTGTTAAATACTGAAAAATTAAAATGATCAACGTAGTTATGTAATTTGCACAGCATGCAAATTGTAGGCGAAATATCCATTAAGAAGCTTTACTTTAGTTGTTAAGTAAAGAAGGCCACCGGCAGACGCGCTATTCGGAACCCATCCCTTTGGTGCGACTGCAAATGAATATGTTAATAATATTGACTACACTTACGATTGCTTCATCACATTATACCTCGTGTCATCCAATGCACCTGTCTGTATCTATACCCCCTTCTTAGTCTACAATATGAAAAATAATATCTGTCAATTTGTTTTATTTTCGCGGCAACTTGGGAAGTTAATAGAACAAGGTATATAGAGCAATTTAAAAAAAAATTGCAAAGATCATTCTATTTCGCTAGAACAATGGCTTGACGTTGACCATCTCTAGTATATGATCCGTAAAGCAATTTACATCCCTCACCCTTACCAAAGATTTGGAACGTTTTTCATACATTACAAGACAAAAAAATGCCAAATGGATCACGTGTATGAGTTGCTTACAATAATCGTTGGAAACGACTCAGTGTCAATGGAGAACACACTTTATTTACCGTATTATATTTTAATTGAATTTTACTTTTATTTGTAATTGTATTTTATAACAACAATATTATAACAAGATATTTTATAACAACAATATTATAACAAGATATTTTATAACACCAATATTATAACAAGATATAACAGTAAAATTGAATTATTCTTATTCATATAAAATCATTTAGACAAGAAAATCATTATTCAACATACTTTCGGTATCTTGAGAGATTTTCTTGTATATTATCTCGCAAAATATCTCTCAAGTGAAAGCCTCCTCTCCAGATAAGCATTGCTTGGAGTCTTGGCTTCATGCATCCAGCTTTGTTTAAGACGGGAATATATATATATATATACATTGTAAAAAATTAATTTTCGTAAATAGGTCTGTAGAAATTAGGTTGCAACATTTTCTACAAGACAGTTTCTACATTAATTTTTCTTTACATTAAAATTTGAAGAAATCTTAACTTCTAAAATTTCAGAAAATTGAGCGATTTCGAAATGTTATGTTGAATTTTTGTACTCAAACTTTAACATAAAAAATTAACTGACTTCAAATAATGTTTGAATAACAAAATATTTGAAGTTGGTTTCATTATTTTGCTTCATTTTTCCTTTAGTGGTCATAATTACTAAAGGAAAAATGTAACATTCTTAGTAACGTAATAAATGTTACAAAGAATGTCACAAACTTTTGAAGAATTTAATAATACATCATTTGTTGAAATTAAAACAGCATATCACTATTAATCAGGCTAAAGATTTCAATTTCATTATGTTCTCAGTCATTGCACTCTTAACAGAGTGGTTGTGATCATCGTGGCAAATGACAAGTGACATGCCACAGGATATATCGCCATTTCTCTCTATCAGCTGTCCTATGGGTGCACTCAGGTAGGGAAACGTCCATGGCGTCCAAATTAGCGATCTTATCATTTGCTAAATGGTGCTATGGTTATGTTTATTATTATTAGTTGCTATATTAGAGGCAGCAATCAAAAGCAAGATCTTTTATTGAGACTTAAGACTTTTTCAAGTTTAATAATCACTAATTGCCTTATAATGAAATTGGCATTTGATAAAGGGTAAATTAAAAGCTACAAGAATGAAAATATGTCACTTCACATATCACTTGCATTGCTTAAGTATTTAAAATGTTGTTTATAAAATATTTACAATTTTCTACTTTCATAAATAAGTTGTTTAGTTTATTTTTTGTGCCAGTTTTGTAAATAAAAAAATGAGAATATTTTTCAACTCAGTCTAATTAAAAGTTAATGTTTAGTTCTGTTTAGATTGTATTTATTTAGGTACCCATATCTTAACATTTCAATCTGTTTTCAACTTTTGTATTTTAATTACAATGGTAGATTTATTATTAGTCTGTACAAATTTGTTTCTTACATACTTTTATTTCTATATTTCATCACATTCAACCAATTAAAGAGAATATATGGTTGATATAATAAAACATAGCATATTCACTTACTTACTTTTACAATTATTATAATATATGGCGTCACATGTATTATTCTTACATTTAGCTTAATAGCATTTTCGATAGGTCCGTGCTAATGAAGTCGCGGGTACGACTCGTTTATTATAAATAATAATAATTATTTTATTGTTTAAAGCAAATATGCAATGTTTCCCACTAAATAAATTTCAGTTTGCAAACATTTTTATTAAAAACTACACTGTACTAACACTGAACTATCTACTATGTGCTACTGGTAATCTTCATTCTACATAGGCACGTTATCTTCGAGAATTTTTCAAATGTTTGTTGCAATTATTAAAATTGATAAAAGAATGAGACAATAATTTTTACTGTTTTGTTACGCGCTTATAACTATAATATAATAAAGGAGAAAGTCCGTTTGTTTCTTTCTTTATTTATTGACCCCACTTTCACTCAACCAATCAAATTTACAACTTTATTCACTTTAAACGTAGAATATTTAATGTATTGAACAAAATAATAATTTAAAACATTGTTTAAGAACAAAATGAAATTACAATATAATAAAAAAATCACCGTTCGCGTAACGCTAGCAAACTCACACACACATATATATATATATATATATATATATATATATATTTCATGCACTGGCTATGAGAAGAAGAGAGAAAGAAAATGTGCGCGCATGTTTCTCTTGCTCCTACAGTGTGATACAGACAATAGGCTTGCACTATGTCTTAGATATACGAAACATAACTGGCTATGAGAGAAAGAGTGAAAGAAAATGTGTGCTCGCACCTCTCTTGTCCATACAGTAATATACGAAACGTAACTCTCTTTCTTTCTGTCTTCACTAACTTATATTTCCCCCTCAACTTCTGTTCGCCTCGCCCGACCACACTTTTCGTAACGCTCTCGTCACGCATTGACCAGCTTACAACCCAAGTCAAGCGTGCGTAAAGAAGTTTTACTTCAAAAATACTCTGCCGGATTGACTGACATATCAGTGCACAGCTTAAACCACTGAGTTTAGAAATCTAAAATTTTGGCTTCCATTCTTTAAGGAAATCCCATTTCAACTCCTAGAGAACTGAAATGGAGATTCCAAGTTTGTATAGAGAAAAAACATATCTAATGTTTTTTCTAATAATTTTAAATTTGGTGAAGGTATTCCAGAAAATAAATAATTAATCATATGTTTTACAGTTTTTGGAGGTCAACCCTCAAGAGGATAAAACAGCATTTTAAATTTTGCTAAAGAGTAAAATTATTAAACGCTTCTATTAATTCAGAAAGATCAACCTTTATCATATTTAGAGAGTAACTAAGGAATGATTTTTCAAAATTCAACATTTATAAAGAAACAATAAACGGTGACGACGGCTACAAATGTAGTACGGCAGACGTTCCTCAAACGAGAGTCTCTTTATTGTAAACATAAATTGATTATATCTTAACAACCGTTAAGTAGTTCTTTGTATTCCTGTCCTTTCAAGAATGTTTAATGCTTCGATCAATCAATGTTTAATATTGTAACTCAGTGAAGATATACAAAAGTAGATAGTATATAAACAGTACAGAGGGAATATGGGGAATTCATGAATTTCCATTTCATAAGCACTTCTCCACCATATTTCATCTAGAAAATGGTTAAAGGAAAATATTTTGATCTGGAAAATCTCATCAAAAATTATTTACCAATGAAGTGATGAAGTGCCGAAAAATATCAAGTAAATAACTGTGCAAAAATCATATTCCATCTCGGAACGTTGATGGATGGTTAAATACCAAGAAAGAACAATGTTTGGGCAGGGTATACACGGTACACTTAAATAATATGAAGCGCTTCCATTTGCTTATGCTTATTCGTAACATTCAAGGCTCACCATCATTTCAAGTATTAAAAATTAATAATGATGGGAAAAACTACAACACCTGCAAGATTTCAGGGTTGCTTTAAGTCTATCAGAACGATTAGATGGTGTTTTATCAATCACTGTTTATGTTGCATAAGGACGTTTGGAATATTTATATGTGTTATTTAAAACTGTGGTAATGAAATTTGAATTAGTTACTTTGTTTAGTTTTAAATTAAAGTGGTGAATTACAAGATAATTTAAAATTACTAAACAGGATATTTTATACCATGCAATATGTGAGGGTTAGACAATCCTTATTTCAGATTAATGCAAAAACATATAATGAAAAGGCATCTAGATATTTGTTTAATGTATACAAGTTCGTATTGACCACGCGAGTGAAGTTGTAACCGCTATGACATAAACGATAATAGATTTTTAAATAATAACGTCTAATTAATTACATTAAAAAAATATTTACAGTTCATAGGTTGGTAAGACCTTAAAATTTCCAATTTTATGTTCTTTGCCAAAAATAATTTCAATGAAGTATCAATTAAGAAAAACATTTATTTCCTTATCAAAAAGTCAAAGGAAAAATAGAAGGAGCGAAAATTTTGTAATAAACTAAGAGGCGATAATTAAGTGAAGTCGGGAATGAAAAAATTAATGGAAATTGTACAGTAAATGGGGAAAATTGTAAAGTAAATGGGGAAAATTGTAAAGTAAATGGGGAAAATTGTAAAGTAAATGGGGAAATTGTAAAGTAAATAGGGAAATTGTAAAGTAAATGTGGAAAATTAATAGTGAGTGAGGAGAAAACAAATTTCCGCATTTCGTATCTTATATTTCTAGAATAGTTCCATAATTGGTATACAATTTCAACCAAAACAAGTTTTCCACATTCTACATACTCGTAGCATTTTATATTTCAAAACAGTTCAATAATTAATATCCACAGTCGACAGGCAGCGGCGTTGTGCGTCACATAGAATGCGATGCATACCTCCGAGCGGCCGACTTAGGTCGAAGTGCACCATACGCGGTTAGGACTGTCAGTCAGGTTTACTGACAGAAGCATATTTCGTATTATTCATTAACTGTCAGTCAAGTCGGACCAAGAGTCAACATTTACCAATATTCGTCAACCAAGTGTCAAGCCGGATCACGTGTCAACTTTTATCAATAGTACTCCATTGCATTATCCACCACTATACTTTTGACTCGGTCATGCGCAGAGCTTACGGTAATAATCGCTGACCTACCTACATGTAAACATGGAGCACTTAGATAGTCCGAGTTTTCCTAAAGTGCATTTTATTCTTTTCTTCGCCCAATTTCAGACATTTATTCTCATTGCATAGAAGACTATGTTCAAAACATTTCTTTCTAAGGTTACAAGGGTAAAATTTTGGATACATCTTCAAAATGAATTTTTTGCTGGGAGTTCCTGCAATTGTTGGAGCTATCGGCTGCACTCATATAGAATACAATCTCCAATCTTCCAGGCGATCAAATAGAACGATTTCCAAGTAAAAAACAATTATCTTCTCTCAATGTTCAAACAGTTTACGATTCAGACTTAGCCATCTGGGATATCCCAAGCAAGGTGGCCAGTACTCAGGATAATATAATCTTTAACAATTCTGACGTAAGGATCGAATTTTTGAGTAATGAAATTTTCACAAATTATCACTTGCTATAGAGAGCGGGTATCCATACTTGATGACATCATTTATCAGGCCTGCTACAGAATATGAGGAAAGGTAAGAGAATGGTAATAAAGCAGGTTTTTAGCTAGAAATGGAAATAAACACCTATAAAATTAACATGGAGATAAACATCTTATCAGACGACAAAAGCAAACAAAGTAATAATTCAAAAATAATTCTCAGATCACGCACGCTAACACACAGAACTTTCAATTATACGAAGTTATCAGAAATTAAAAAGGCAACATTATACACTTTGTATTGAGAATACATAATACCTTCCACTTTGTACAACAAGAAATTTGTTTTAATGTCAGTAACAGATTGTTTAATAAAATTTCTATTATTTAAATATATGTAGATAAAAACACGAGCATTTCTAAACTTTAAATTTTTGATCCCAAAGTTATTGAAATGTAAACATATGTTTTAATTAACATTTAAGCATTGTTTTCCTATATATTATCAAAATCATAGATGCAAAAGTAATACAAATAAATAACAAATTATATTTAAAATCTTTTCAATGATATAATAAGTCATCAGAATATTGAATAATTAAAGTACCATTGTATAGACATGACACCAATTACTACCAAACTAGATATACCAAGTAACACCAATCATACTATTACCAATTACACCAATCACAAAACCAATCTAACACCAATCATACAATAACCGGTGACGTCAATCGCTAATTACACCAATCATCAAACCAACTTAACACCAATCATACAATCACCGATTACACCAATCACCGATATTACCCTAAATGGGTTATCTGAAAGAACTTTAATGTAATTTTATTTTTCCGTTTCATGTTTCACGAGTTTCATATTGTGCTCTTCTAAATTCATTTTTAATTTCTTTTTCGCAATCTCCACGTGCTGTCGGCTTTCAGTCTCAAGCGCATCTACCACTTTGGCCAATCTCGATGTCTGCAGCATCAGGTTGAGTTCTTTACCGAAATAGCTGTAACCTGTTATGTAGGGGTCTCTTCCCTTCTTTGTTGCTCTCTGGGCTACTGATATCTTAAAAATTATAATACTTCATTATAATTTAAATTGAATACATAAATCATTTTAATTTTGGTCCAAACCTATAGATTTTTTATTTGATCCATTTTTGGTTTCTTTGTTCCAGAGAAGATGATATATTCTTCATAACAGAGAAGATGATATATTCAATATGTTATTATTACCCCATGTCAATATATTTTCATTGATGACTATACAAAATATAAAATGCCAGGTATAAATGTGTCTAGTATTTTTAATCTATTCGTTTCGTTATAGTATTGTAGTGTGGGACGATACAGTGACATAATACTTATTAAAGACTAAATTATAATAATTTATTAAGCGCTAGTTTCATTTATTTCGAATTCGATTAATATTTTGGTTTAAACATACAACCAAGTTTTTAAAAGCCTGTATTTTGGTACTGCTTTTGAAGTTTTATAGCTGAATTAAACTAAATTAAGTAGATCTGACAACGTCCTGACTTTCTTCTCAACGAATTCCGGTAAGCTTGACAGTTTCTGAAAAGCCCTCTCGTACTTATTAACCTGCTTCTCGTCTTCCCCGAGGTTCATATAGTTCCAAACGATTTTCCTATAACCGTCCATATTTTCAATCTTAGTCAAATCGAACGTGTCGTAACCAATATTCTTAATCTCGTCATTGCTTTTACCGCAATCCACGACTGCCTTTATAGACGCAGTTCGGTCTCAAAGATATACCCCCATAACAGTTTCGCTCTTTTCTTTTTCCAAATCTTTGGCACAGAACGACTCATGGTAACACGCAGTAAGTAAATACATAACATAATCCAAATTCTGTGTACGAACCGGACATCTACTAAATCCACTTCCTATTTTTATCGCTCGCCAACCAACCATCGGAATTTGTATTTCGCTCACTCGTTCAAATTCAAAGAAGCTAACTTCGTACGTATCGACACGGATTCAGGCGAGCGGGTAGCGAATCGAGGGATGGCATGACTATTGATCAAATGTGAAGGCGAACAGTTTCATTGGTTATAAATATCACGTGATAATAAAATGACGTTCGACATGGTATAATGCGTTTATTTATTGTATTGCAAACAATAAAAATGATGCCATATCCTTTAATAACACCTCACGAACTCCCTTTTTGGAATATAAAAAAAATATTAATACAACTGTCAGACGGAATTTTTAATGGAAATTTATTTAAAGACAGGCGAACAACTCCGTTCCAAAAAAAGCGTGGGCGGCTGCATGGATAAACATCATGGTAGCGTTCAACGCGAATTTTGGCGTGATCAAAAGCACTGAAATGCAGTAAAAGCAGTGCTACCAAAATATTACAAAGTGAGGAACAAAAGTTGTACTGAGACGGCGAGAAACCATCATCTCGTACACTATTGGATTTGGATGGTATTCCGTATTTGAAATAACTACATGTGCTATAGAACATTTTGTTAATAAATACAACTGTCAGTTTTTACACTGAACTGCTGCTCCACAATAAACGCACGCGTCAGTCATGGTTGGTCAAACCAAATGGGTTTGCAGCATGTCTGCATTACAGTAGCATTTCTTATGTTAGAAACGCTACGTAAGAAGTCAGACCAAACGCACTGTGTGTGCAACATGTAGCGTCAGACACGCAACAGAAGCGTGTCATGCTTCAGATCACAAACAGGGCGCGCCAAGGCGACATTACATTGTACCTTGATACCTCATTTGATAATCACTTCAATAGGTTTTAATATAATGTTCTTATCAGATAAGATATTAATATTTATTACATAATATGTTCTAGCATAATCCGAAAATTATAAAAGACGCTTAGAGTTTGGACGTTAAGAAGAAACAAAGGAACTCAAAAATAGCACAGAATTTCAATATTAGATTAGAAACGTACGGTATATACGGCAATAATTTCAATAGTAGTCACGAGCCATGCTACATAGTCGACTACCTTAATGAGTTGTTGACAATTAATTAGGTTAGTAGCGGACAATCGCCAGTTGTGTCAAAAAGTAAAAGAAATGAGTAGAGATCGTCCGTCGATGTAATTACAAATAAACTATTCTCTTTTCTGTGCCTGGATGTTATTCTTTCTTCTCATAAATATTACAACAAAGTGGTGACGATGATGAAACATGATGTGTAGCGTATTCGCCGTCATACTGTGAGCATGAGCAAGGTAAATCACATTCGTATCGACGTGGAATTGAACTTGAAAGTTATTTTGGTCATAGTATGACGTCTGTTTTGATACGAACGGTAAATCCTTCAGGTTATGAAATCTAGTCAAGTAAATGTCAATTTTGTATCAAAATTCGAATATAATGGTAAAATTTTTCGTCGGTACAGTGAATTGGACGTCTGGAGAACTAGTTTGATTAGAGGGGCATCCAAAATGACAAGGACCATTGGGTCAAAGAACTCTTAATTCACATTGGTCCCCCTTTGCAAAGCTTGTTATGCTCACTCACTGCCTCCGAAAATCTTGCAAACGTGACGTATAACAAACTAGTAAACATTTTAGAAAAACCAAATCTAATTGTACAGCGATACACATTTTTATCAATGTTGTATATATACTTATAAATAATAAACCAGCCGTAATCAAATGCGTGGTTTATTGCGTATACTCGCTATTACTACTAAAAATAATAAACCAGCCGTAATCAAATGCGTGGTTTATGTACTTATAAATAATATAAATAATAAACCAGCCGTAATCAAATGCGTGGTTTATGTACTTATAAATAATAAACCAGCCGTAATGTAAATAATAAACCAGCCGTAAAAATAATAAACCAGCCGTGGTATAAATAATAAAACAGCCGTGGTATAAAATAATAAACCAGCCGTGGTATAAATAATAAACCAGCCGTAATCAAATGCGTGGTTTATTGCGTATACTCGCTATTACATAAATGTCAATTAGATCCTGCATAAAGGTCTCGTGCTCAAAACATCCATTAGAGGCACTAATTTATAGCGCTACATTCGGCTTAGTTGCCCAACAGTCAAGAATGCAAAAATATGGCGAATATGTCAGTCAATACACAATAGAATAACGTCAACTGGCGTCCACTTGTAAATTTGGATAAGTATGCAAGAAAAACGTCTCAAACATCTTCTCGAGAGTTCAATTTATTCATAGAATAAGTGATAATAATAATCGCGAAAAATTATTGCATTTGTCGTGACTCAACATTTGAAAAAGTAATAGAATCGGCCAGAACAGAAATTGATTGCCGAAAAATATCAAGTAAATTGTCAACTTTTACAAATATGACCGTCAATCGTATTTCTCACCCACACCCAACTCACAAGACAGAGGGGCATCCACCCCATCGTCGTCGTAGGCACAAATAGTTATCATAGATTTGTCGAAACCATAGAAATGATTTCAAGTCCCTCGCCATTGAAATGTAATGTCTAAAATGTTCTAAAACTATATACATGTCAAACAATTGTCTAGCCCCTTATGACAAATTAAAATATGGTTTTTGTTTAAAGACTGATGGCTCGCTCAAAGGTTAAGTCTGTCGAAACCGATTCGGAAGACATAGTCGAGTTAAACTACATAGACATCGTAGTAGGCATGAATATAATCGATCATATTTTTGGCTAGTTTTGAACTTTTCCTGATAGATGATTTTCGATTACCGAGAAATGTCAACTTCTACTAATATACCAGTCGGCCGTATTTCTCACCATTGATCCCGTTCACAAAACAGAGGGTATCCATATTCGTTGCACATAAAATTAGATCTACTCAAACAAAAGTCGAGGACATGCTCATACAAGAGTCGAGGACCTGCTACGACAACAGTTCCAGCTATTCGATCCTGCTTAAGATTATTCAGCGTTGGAGAATGTGTTCTGGTGGAAATGTATAGTAATGAATAGAAACATAGAAACCCGGTATTGTCACAGAGAAGAACCGAAAACTACATTATAGATAAGATGAGGCTGGATGATGGCTAGCCCTTAAGCGCCACATTGACTAATTATGTTACTCGGAGATATTACGAAGAAATTTATTTTCACATCGGCCACCTCAAGACAACCCGACGACAAGCAGCAAACCAGTTGAGAATACACTCATTTCGGGAGAATCCAACCAGCCACTCCTAATAATCGTCTTTGTAGTCCGGCGCCTTCTGCCGAAGAGGAACCGGCTTTAGCTACATCAAAACCTGAACCACCTATTGAGGCAGACACTCCGCGATCAAGTTCATGCGAAAAAGTTACCCGTCAACAACTTTTACGTCGACATCCAGCTTATTTGGAGGATAATGTACAGTGATGAATTTTAATTGATTCAGTGATGAATTTTTAATTTTTATTATTCTAGAATACATACTTCAAAATATCAATATTTATAATGTTTATTATTTAAGTTACTTTAAGTCAAATAAGCGAATTCTTAGGTATTGTAAATTCTTTCCAAATTCAGTTAGATGTGGATTTTATTCTTTCTTCCAATTTTGGACATTTTTATAGCATGGGAGAATCCAGTAATCCAAAATTAGATTTGAAATATACTGCACAATAGTTTCAATAGTTGCCACGATCCGCGCTGCGTAATGGAATAGCTAGTAACATTGTTGACCGTTGGTTATCTTAGTAGCAGACAATCGCCAATTGTGTAAAAAAGTAAGATGAGTAGAGTTCGTCCGTCAATATAATTATAAATAAACGATTTTTTGTTCTCTGCCTGGGTGTTATTCTTTCTTTCCGTCAATGTTAGAACACATACTTATGAAATACTTTGTGTACAGTGAATTAAAAATGTTTGTCGTAATTAAGTATAGTTATGTCACTAAATTTTATGAATAATAACAAGATAAGGTCAATAAGTATGTGGGAAAGATCTTTCGAGAATGTCTATTGATGTAATTAGATTAAAGCAAAAATACGATGTGAAGATTAACATGTTAAATAAATCCTAAAAAAATGGACATATGTTAAGTGGGATTAGTAATTACAGAGAATAAAAAATAGTCAAAGTGTAAATATGTAATTATAAAAAGTGTAAATATATAAATTGAAAGACGTCAGTACTGAAATAACTCAAACAATTTCTACATATAGATCTTAGTTTATTAAATGTTTGAGGAAATTTGGTTATGGCTAGGAAAAGAAAGATAGTTCCTAGTTGCTCAGACTTGAAAGTTTCTCGGTTACTTGTAATAAAAGAATTCAGGTAATTTTTATTTTTATTTATATCTACTTTTTCTTTCAGAAGTAAAATTTAGAAAGAGACTTAAATATTTTCAAAATGTACCTTTCTATTCAAAATCAATAAATTGCATAGAATTAAAAATATCAAAGAATTCTCTTAATTCATGGAACCTTTAAAAATAAATGAACGTTTTAGAGGTGGAATTATATGAAGTGAAATTAAAAAGTTTCATGGACATGCATACTAGAAATATTATCTATGTATGTACATACATACATATATATATTTCATAAAATATTAAAGCCTTATTTCTTTTTATTTTAAGCTCCAAAAGGCTTTCTTGTAAAGTATGGCCATATCACCCCGAATAAATTTACCTATTATACCACAGAACAGAGGCGTACGACATATAATAAAATAAAATAAAATTGATATTTCTTTTTGATTAAAATGTTTATGTCAACAAGTTTTATTTTGACAGGATATACGCAAAATAAATAAGATTATACTCAATGTAAATTAATTTTTTCAATTGACATTGACAAAGTATTATGTTGTTAGCTAATATTATTAATAAAAAACAGAACGTAATTCTTATTATTATAAAATAGTCCCAATGACGTGAGCGATCTTATAAAACCTTTATAGCGCAGAGGCCGAAAATATTAAAATCCCACTATTAAATTTATATCCCACCCAACAGGATACGTTTGTACGGATCTTCTATGTGCAGCTAAAATATTTGTTGATTTTATTATAAAATTAAGTTATCTGTAGCTATTATATGTATTGAACATCAAATCATTTAATTGTAGTAACTTGCTCTCGGTCTGCCACGTGCCCGACTGAATTGAATGCAAAACAATAACAGGAAAAGATTACTAATTTCTTGATGAGAAGACTCGTAAACCGGAAGAGGTTCAGTTTACGCAAATACGTGTTTCTCGGTATTTTTCCTTTTAAATGAAAGAATATAAGTAAAAAACAAAGTATTTACCAAACGCCATTATTTTCTTAAAAAAAAAGTAATTTGAAGAAGTTACCATACATACCGCCCTTTTTTTTCAAGGAAATGTAAGTTTTAAGTTAAATATGCTAATGATAAATATTAAATGTTAAAAGGTGGAATAAACAAAACAGATTACATTAATTTCACATATTATAGTATAAATTGGACTACTCTGCTAGATATCCTATTATATGATAATTAATTTTCATGAGCTGTATGCATATGAGAGGCGGCTGAAAAGTTCTGTGTCTAGGGAAATGAAATTGCTCAAAATTGTCCTTAGAGAATTCAAAAACTCTTGCGAAATTTGAACTTGCCGCTGCTTGTCGAATGGCATGAGGATTTTTGGGACACAACACACATTGGTTTTTCTCATATGCTAATGGTTGTATAAAATATATCCAATTCATTCCTTACTAATGCTCGACTGCTCTGTTATCTGCCACATTTTTATCCTGTAATCCTTCAATACGAGTTTCTTGAGTTTGTTGATGTTTCCTCCAGTGACGTCCATGTTTGGACAACCCGAGCGGCAGTCGTCTTTAAGGGACGCTCCGCTCCTGGAATAAACCTGCCTAATGTTTGACTTTAGCAGTTGGTAGTACAGATTTCTGCGTAAACTTCGGGCATTCCTTCAAAAATTTCTTTCCCTATTTTTCCCTTTTACACTAGGAACTTAATCACAGCACAATGCTCAGTTTTGTTAAATTCAACAATAACTCAGACATGGTGATGTTATTGGCTCAATTATTCAAAGCATAATAAAGCTAATGCCATCAAACTTTCCTTATGTACTAATTAGATGTCACTCATCTTGTGATCTAGCAGGAAAGCATTTAATGCAATTGTAAGTACTTTAGGCTCAGAACTTTTCAGTTATTCCTCGTATATGTATGAACAAATTTTATTCAAGTAGAACAAATAAATTGTTTCGACAGGAGTTTGTGAAGAATATTCACTTCATTTAAAATCAAATTGTTGTAATAGTAATATGTGTTTTTAACTACTATCCTGGATGGGTTGTCCTATTTGTTTGGACCTTTCTTGTCCTTCTTTTCCACTGAGCATTATTTTGTACTGTGTGGGCATCATGAGCTTCTTTCAGGTCTTTTTTGATCATCATCGACCAAGTGGATAGAGGCCTACAAAATAACTGTTTCGTCGTTAACAAGTTTAGAGCAAACTTCATCATGTCCATACTGTAGGAGCCATTTTTCTTTCATGTTGTCTATTATCAGAGCGAGTTTCAAGCTTCCTCTTATGTACTGATTTCTAATTTTATCAAGTGGAGTGATATCTGCTGACCAGCATAACATGCGCCTTTCTCTTGTGGGTAGTTTATTTAGGTGTTGTTTGTTGGTGACCCAACTTTCTGAATATACAAAACAAAATTTGCTGTTTTTACTTTTTCATTTTGACTTTAAGTTGCATTCTTTTATCATAGATGACGCCTGTGAGTTATCTCCCTTTTAGACTAGCTATTAAATAATTATATATTTAATAGCTAGTCCAAAAAGGAGACAAACTATTATAGTTTTTGAGTAACGGTGTTTTTAACGACAAAAAAATATAAAATGAAGGGATTTTTTCTTTTTAGATACAAAACCAAACAAAAATGTGTCAATCTATACATCGGCTATGCATGTTTGATACATGCTTACTTTGTTTCCCTGTTGAATTTGGCGCAAAAATGCTTGGGTATATAGGAGTGGTAAGTGGAATTTTATGCACTATTCTTGAAAATGCATAATTATAAATTTCTTTAATGCTAAGAACCACCTCAACAATATGATAAATATTAATTTGATTATAGCAATAACTTTAAATAATCATCTTTATAATCTATAATCATTTTCCATGCTGTTCGAGCGAACAGATCAAAATTGCAAGGTCATTCAGTTTTCATAGGTTTCCTTTATTATTTCCTATGATCACCTGCCTCCTCCATCATGAAATCCCCCTGGTTACAATATTTAGCCATAGGATTTATTGTAACAAATCAAACGAACCCATACCTAATGAATTTACTGTTAGCCATTGAGAAGTTCATATGACTATCTACCTCTTTCATAATCATATCAGCTTCACCATGTTATTGTATTACCATAAAAATTGCCTAAGTTTACAAAGATTTAAATCTATCTGCTCAACAGTTTATTTTTGAATATTGTAATATATCATTTACTTTTATTTTAGCAATATCAGAAATAAAAATACATTTTGTTATAACATTTTAATGACTAAAATTATTAATTTTGTGATGTGTTGTACGGTCCTAATAATATAATTATTCAATTTTATTTTCAGATATTGAACTCCATAAATATTGTACTAAATATTGTGGTGCTAATTGTTCTGACGGTTGGTGCAGCCCCTTCCCTAGAGTCAGATGTTACATCTACTATTAGCGATGTGGTCAACATCACTGAATTTCGCTTTGTTTATTTCATCTGCAATTTTCCAGAATCCGCCATTACAAACATCAGTTTTGAAGATGCCATAATATTAGTCGTCTTCAGTTTATTAATTAGCATTTTCATTTTGTTTAGTAGTATTGTACTGATTATTGGTATATCGAAGGTAAGACATTTCTAGATTTTTCATCTTTAGTTTGACATTTTCCCACAAGATTTGATTACTTTGTTTACTTTCAAAAACTATATATGAAAAATTATTAGCATATTGGGAATTGAATTCACTCACCGACATAACTATACATGCATGTAGATTCAGCTAATATAGTTGTAGTCGAAATTTCTAATTATAGAAAAATGGGACAAAGAATTATTATAAAATATTAATATTAATAAATCTAATATTTTGCTTTCATCACCGAGTTCTGGAAAAAAATGTATTGGTCACTTTTTTGATGTAAACTAGTACATATTTTTTATTTTTTGTTTTCAAACATTAACATTTTCTTTGTTTTCTATCTTTTCTTTTTTATATGTTTCATTGTATGATTTGGTCTTATGTGTGTATTGAATTTTAAACTTATTAATAAATTATGAATCACAATTGCACTGCTTACAGGTTGCTAATATCTGCTATATGAATATATTTTGGTTTTTTTGGACAATGAAAAAAAGATGTAATAAATTTATTTCAGAAACGGCTCTCTTACGTCAAATTCAGCCTGCTGGCAGGTCTTGTGAGAATAACTTTGATGTTTGTTACTGCTGTTGCGCATCTACCAGAAGATATGGCTTTTTTCACACTTTTTTACATAAGTAAGTTTATGCACTGCATCTTTTTTTCCAAGAAACAATGCCATATGGCACTCAATGCCATATAGCGATGTTCTAGGGTGTCTTGAGTCATAGAGAATAGTAATTATCATACTTTGAATTTTCAATTTAATGTGCATGTTAGCCTTAACCGTTTTAGTGCCATGGTTTTTTACTCATATATACTTAAAAATGCCAAAGAAATCTTTTGTTTTTGATGTCATTTACCCTTGTCTTGAAAAAAAACTGTATCTCTTCCAAAAATTATCCAATCTTAATAATTTTTTCGGTGTTTTCTTAATAAAAACTTGTACAAGGACAATAAAATACAAAGAAAATTATGGAAGTATATATTGTGAACAAAAATTATGACAAAAACTGAAATCAAGGTCACATCGTATTTTCACAGTTCGGTACATCCTCCATATCAGCAAAATAATTGTTAATGTCACTATTATCACTATCACTCAAAATTTGCATTACGCCAAATTGTGAGTGCATCATAATGTCACTCCCACTATCACTTTCTTCACAACTTGAAAAACGATCATTTTCATCAAGAGAAAAATGGTGTTTTTGTATGACTCTTTTCATGCAAAAACACTATTTTTCTTAGGGTTAGGCACTGATTTTGTTATCTTGTCCAACATGGAACAATCATTGTTTTTTAGTGCTAAGTCTATTGTCTAAATTTTTTGTGTTTTTGAATTACAAACACTATGAAGTTTAGGCAGTATGACAATATTTTGGTAGTATTGGTAGAAGTAAATATTTTAGAAGGGAAATTCAATACGATACCTGATGTAAAGTACTCATACGAGTAAAAGTATTGATTAAGAGGTATTATTTATTTGTATATTGTTATGTTATATATTTGAATCAAATTAAGGCTGCTACCAAGACAATATGTTTATTATCAATACATAATACATCTGTGTTATCAAAAACTTGAAAAATTTTAACATAAACTGGAAATAATTTTACAGTTTAAACTTTCGCTAGCGGCAAATACAAATAAATATTTTTATAATTTCAGGTATGCCGATTTACTTCCTTTTGGTTATTAGAACCGCATACTACAACATGCTACAGAATGAAGAGATGCAGTCAATCAATCGTCCATTTAAAAAATCTAAGGGATCGTATTATGCTTAGACATAGCTTGGGATGTACAGAATTTGTTTTTCCTTATAATATCCGTTTACATGTGGTTTGACGGTATATTCTGATAAATGAAAATGAGTTATAAAACAATTTTTATTAAACTCATTTTTCTTTAGTTTTCTTTACTCAGAATAATGTGACGAATCGGACCTGTAATGAAAGTTATGGAAAAATATCATGTCAACACTTTGTGAATCGTTAGCAGCCCTTATTAGCGAAATTTGTTATTGAAAAAGGGTTTTTTGATTGTTTTTAAAGTTTTACTTTTCTGGGAGTAGTAGGAGTTGATGGTAAATGTCTTGTTCATAAAATCATAGCAAAAGGTTGGAGAATTTCTTTTTTTAATTTCGAATTTTGAAGAGGATTATCTTGAATGGGTTTGTTGGGTTTTTTCACATTCACAAAAATTATTTTACATTCAGAGTGATGAGAATTTCTCCTATTACTCATTCCCTCTCAGCCCTGTGAAGAAATGTTGTAAGGAAAAATACAACTTGTATATACAGAATTTTAGCTTAAGTCCTCTGTAAACCTGTGGTCTTAGGTTGCAATGATATTTTTTAAAATGGACATTTTTAAAATCTTAATTTTATTTGCTCAGATAAGTAAGATGCATATAAATTAAAGGTTATTTAATATATAGCTGATATCCTCGAATAATAGTTTGCATAAAGCATGAATCAATTATTTTGAACTAGTTTATTTTTTAATAGTTTATTTAAATTTTTTAAGCACATAGTAGATCTGAACAATTAAATGGAGAAATATGGTGCTATTATTGTTTACTAGCAAAGTTGTAAATATACATATATTTTGTACAAAGAATTTACAGAAAAAACATTTATATTGTAATTGAATGAAAAATTAAATAATAAACCTTTTATTTTTAATTTTATTTGTTTTTAAATATTTCTTATTGCTACTTCAAGATTTTTTAACTTACCAATAATTTGGCAATTGCGATTTGTGACATTAAATATTTATCAATTTTAGTATATGAAACCAACATATCCACCTTTTATGTGCATATTATCCTAATTGCATTTTGACAACTTTTTAGGGGATAAACAAAATTATTTATTTTTGTACATCTGTTACAGCTAAATCAAAATAAAACACTGTTAAGTTTGAGTAGAACTCCCACTATTAGCGCTTTATTTAAAGAAATATATTTCTAATACACTGTTTGCAAAAACACTAATATTATTTTTCACCGTGTAAATATTAGAGCCTTATTTATCTTCATAAATAGCACCCTGCATGAAGTTTTATTATGAGTAAAATCAGAAGTTCAGAACTTTAAAAAAAGTGTAATAGTTTGGATGTAGGTGGTAATCTCCGAAACTACTCATCTGATTTAAAAAATTCTTACCCCAATATTTAGAAAGGACCTTCAGGATGGACATGAGTTGTATATTATCCCATTAAAAAAAAATTTCACTGAGACCAGTTTCGCAACGAAAAAACAGTCGAACGGATGTATGTGTTACGGAGGCTACCTTAATAGTAAGAGATATATATTAAATGATATTGATATTTATATTTACATATAGTGTTACCTATGTTATACACTCCAAAATAATCATTATTTTGAGTTCAGCAGTGTTAGAGATAGGTTGAGGTTAGAAGACATATTGTTAGCGATTTGTATTAATGATGTTATTAATGTAATTTGATGATCTGTTTCATTATTCTTAAAAATTGTTTACACTGTTTTAATTTTGCTTTTTTATTTCAGCTTGAGCTCTTGTGCCATTCAACAGAAAAATTTTTACCTTGGAGTAAAAAAATTATTTACATAAAGAATTATATACCAGAATTAGATATATATTAGAATTAGATACCATAAAGAATTTTATGAATGCACCTCCTGTAATCTACAGAATTTCCTCTATCCTGGCCATTATTACTTGTAGCAGGAAACTCCATTCTAGGATCAAAATTCCTGATCTACTACAACTTTTACTAAATGATGTTTTCAACTGAAAAACATTTGAGTCTAAATGAGTTAAGGTTAGTGATGTCAGCCGTCAAGTCTTCAGTAGAATACATCTTCAACACTTAATTTCCCTTGAAACTAAAATTCACCTGCGTCAAACACTGCTATTGCCACTACTAGACTATGAAGATTTGTGCTGTTCTGGTCTTCCAGAACAATTGCTTAACAGACTGTAATGCCATCAACATTTATGTATACATAGTCCCTTTTATTGCAAGATGCACAGCACTTTCTATACATTGCCTGAGTTTATGTTCTGAGAAAATTCTCTTGGCATCCCCAAACATACTATTATTTCTATTACCATTTATTTAGTATTCATGCTACCAAATTATAGAACAGACACAATTCTGACACCAAGTTTCGCCGTCTGTTCAAGCTTTCAGAAGTCATCTGAAAATATCATACCTCTCTTAACTTTACTTTCATATTCTTCCTTAATCCTTTTCCTATCTTTTCCTACCCGTCAATTGTGATCCAAACCCTTTCTCGACATGTCCAATTAGATTATTTTTGCCTAGGTTGTACAGGTACCTCCATAAATTGATAACTTATATATATTTTCAGCATTAAACGGGAAGCTAATTTTTTTCATCGTAATGTGAAGGAAGAATGTTTTTTCAAAACAATGTCTTACATAAAATTAGAGTTGTTAAAATAACAATTCATAAATATGTAATTTTTCCATTCCTGTAAATTTTGTTTATTAATTTTTAAAAAAAATCACTGTACCTCATCACCAAAATTGTTAAGAAAAATCTAAAATTAAAAAAAATTTGCGAAAATTGAAAGTAAAATGTAGATTAAACGAAAATTATGAGGTGACGTTTAGCTTTGTGGTTAAACACGTAAATATTTGTTATACATGAAAAGAAAATATGGTGATAAACTTCATTGGATATTTTGGTACTATTTTCATACAAATGATGTTAAATGCGGCCTCTTGGAGTCATTAGTTAAGGTTAGGAATATTATGGAATACATGTTAATGAATTAATAATTTTAGTAATTAAAAAAATATGGGTATTTTTGTATCTTTCTGATACCATAGTCAGATAAAAATAAAGATATTATAGTGTTGAAAGAAAAAGATATAATTTCCAGTTTTGGGAATAAATAATCTTGATTAACAGATTATTTTTCATTATATATTTATTTTTCATTTTTCATTGTTTCATATGCATAAAAACAAATGATCGTATGGAACACTAACTGTGCAAGTAGGACTTGCATTTGGTTGTTTTTTTTATATTAAGTTGTGCATTTTCTTTTCAAATAATTAAACAAGACAGAAATATAAAAATAACTGAATAGTTATTTCGATCTTCGGAAAACCAACAAGTCGCATATTTGCTCGCTACTTTATGGACAGTCAAATTTCCTTCATTTATGCTCTTCATTCATGTTATTTTTATTGAGATCAGATTCATATTCGCACTCCAAAATTTAAATAATCAGTAGCTGGCCTGTAATTTATGTCGCATTTTTGTCGTCTTGAAGATCCTTGTTTGTAATCTCAACTGACGATAAGACTAGTTCGATTATGGTTGATACTTTCACTGTAACAATGGTGGGATTATTGATGGAGATAACAAATCATTAGTTACTGATTTTTCAGAAATGTTTTCTGTGATTAAAATAGAGGTTCCTGTGGTAGCTGTTCTAGGACTATGTCTACGTGATCAACCATTAGAGCAATACTCACGTGTGGGCATCACGTCACCTTGTATACACTGTATAGTATTGTTTATTTGACTGTATAGTATTGTTTATAGTGATATAAACTAGAGCATGCTTTGGTATATTTGAATCATTCGAGCTAGTCCGTTAGTTGCTGATGAAAAGACTGAAATGAGGCAATGCATTTTATGTTGTAAATATTTTTTAATTTGTTAACTTTTAGAGCTTAGTTGAAATAAACTGTTTGTGAAACATAGAGGACAATTTTGTGAAGTTATATATATTATTTTTAACTTTTTCAGTTTTCGACGGAGAAAGACAAGACATAATAAAAAAGTACTTATAGAATAAAATGGTATCAGATATAAAAGAACTTTACATCTTTGCAAACTAGAAAATTATAGATTACAACGCCACCCTATAGTTTCCGTGGGTGAATTCTATGTGTACAGCTCACAATGCCACAATCATGATCCAATTAAACAAGCAAAGGATACAAAGTATCTACTTCTTTGGGTGACATGCTAGTAATCATTCATGCCTATATTGAGCAAGGATTCGTGCTTTTCTTATCTATACAGAAAAGAACCAGATATTATCACGGCAATGTGAACACAAGCAATTACCAAAAACGGTTAAAAGACAGGCTTATTCCATATTTACTGCCCCTGTATGTGTTGTTTTTATGAACAAGCATAGTAAGCGCTAATAAATAGTTATCGTTTTTTTTAACAACTTTGTATTAAAAATGTATTTATGCTGGTACTGCGAATGTGTCAGCTTTTTATAATTGACCTAAACCTAAGATTAACAATTTTCTAAACAAATGACTTAACATTCTGTCAATTTCTGGTGAGTCACCAGATTATATTAAAGTCCATGGTTAGAGAAAAATCATGATATAAAATGACTGATCGAAGTTTATATTAATTTCTGGTTGTAATTAATAAGAATCACTCCATCTGTCAAAAGCAACGTCTGCTTTTTTCACAAGTACGTAATATGTTTCACGAATTGGAGTTTCATTACAAAAGCCATTTATGACATAAAAGATGTATACCAACTGTAGCATTTTGGAATTTATTCATGTTCCTATTCTGAATTTTTGGATGTTCAAGTTTGTTTTTTGTGGACACAAATTATTTTTACATTTATTATGTATTATTGTGTAATGCTTAAGAGCCTGGGTAAATTAAAAAAGAATTCAAAATAGATCTAAAAAGAAAAAAAGTAGTTTTATTGTAAAATATTAAAAATTCATTAAATATGTGTACACTGTGTATTTTTAATCGAAGCACTTTTGATATGAAGAATAATAATACACAGAGTAATATATTTTCAGTTCATTGTTACATAAGTTAAAGATGAATTATAAGCAAAACAAAAAATGCCAAAGGAATATTGGGCCCTTGTTCGTTGATTCTTATGTGTCGAGTACCAGGATAGCTAATCACAGTCAGAAAAGAGCCAAACAAGTGGGTACGTTACTGTCAATCTTTAGTTGAGTAGTCATCTAATCTGCACATATTAGTCAGATGGCTGGCTGCAAGGTTTTATCATTTAAGTTATATAAATAATTATTCTTGTAGTTACTAACGATTTCAGTTGCCAGAGATGATTGAAATAGCTTTAATAAAAAATTAAAGCATGATACACCTTTTTATTTTAAGCTCCACAATGGCTTCAATGACCCTATAGTCCAAAAAAACGTGGCCCTATTACCAAAGACAAGATCATATTAATCTTAATTACCCAATAAATATATTTAAAAAGTTATACAATAAACATAAAAATTTGTTATTTCGTTAAAACTTATCGTTCTTAATTACGACACCCGCCAAATGCGGCAAAACTTGCGAGAACCCTCACGCTCCGCTCCGTGGGCTGAACAAAATGGCCCCATCGCTGGTGTGCTTCACATTTGGCCGCCGACCCATAGCGCCGACCGTGGAAGGATGCAAAGCTCTCCGCGCAACATCCGGCTTGGCTCCGCTGTTGGAACCAAGCCGTTGCGATTTGCGTGGTTGCAGCCGTTCTATTTCGACGCCGAAGGATGCAGAGTTATCCGTACTGCGCTGGGTGATGTTCCACCGCTCAAATGAAGCATTGCGATGCGCCGGCTGCAGCCACGATATTAAGAAGATTTCTACCCATCTGACTGTTAATAAGCTTACCGATTAGGTTCAGAGTTTGTTTATCTCGTTGTTGTTCCGCATGCAGTCAATTTGAAGAAAGCTCTGTGATCAATACGTTTTTTTTTCAGTCTACTTTCTGTCTGCACCGGTTATTTTTTGGTAAGGTTATGTGGAAAGAAATCGACGTGAGCCATATCTTTTTTCCTGAATTATAAAGCATATCGAAATCAAATGACTCAAGGAAAGTCCATGTGTGAGGTACACGTAGCGTTAAGTCTATCTTTTTACGAGAACACTTTAATGAGTTACAATCAGTTACTGCTATAAATTTATTGTTATATTAACTGAACTGTTTAAACTACGAACTTTAATTTAATTTTATAACAAGGAAGAGCATTTCTTGGAACTCAAAGAGATTTCCGTTTATGTTAAAATTTCGAGTACCATTTAGATACTATCTGTCCCTTCCTCTATTATGTTCGATGTTATTGAAATATAATTTCCGTAAACTATTGCGTAATTATAAGCCAAATCACTTAGGGCCTTAACAACAGTTCTTTGAAATACAGACATAGCGTTGCGTAAACTGAAGGGCATATAAAGATATTCGTACTGTCCATCTGTTGTTATAAAGGTAGTATTCTCGATAGAGTCATGATCTTTTATCGGGATTAGATGACAATCACTAGAATAGAATCTAGCTTTGTAAAGAAATAGGTGCCGTTTAGGCGCGAAATTTGATCTCAAATTATGAGTAGTGGGGGCAAGACGTCATAACTCGTGAGATAATGCACAAATCAGGAGAGAGTAAGTGACGTTGAGCGTCTCTCGACGGTCACCATCAGTAGCCTGAGTCGCATTATAGGATACGTTTTGACCGGTAAACAAACGAAATTCGTCGTTTTTGTTATAATTTTGCATTAAAATTGTTAAAGTAACATTGATATAGTGTTTCAACATAATTATTTTAATACAGTTCATATACCCAGAAATTAATGCACTAACAGATTTATCAATTATCCCTTATATTTTTATGACAATTATTGGTTCCGTTTGAAATTATTGTGTGAGCGTTGCTTATATTCTCCTCATATTTGTAGCCCAAATACCATGTACTGAACCTATTTGTCTGTATGCCAATGTACTACAACTGAATATGTCTTGTTTAAGATAGTGAGAAACTATAAACTTAAAACGACAAGAGGAGAGTGGACAGAAAGTGCCATGCAAAATGCGGTTACCGCTGTATTCGAAAACAGAATGGGTTATCGTTTTGCTGCTAAAACCCTTTGGTGATCCACAAACTACATTAGAACGCAAAGTAAATAAAGTACGTGAAAATCCTGACGCTATTAAGATACTGAAATTGCCACTGGGTCCAAAAGCAATAGTTTTTACGACTGAAGAAGAAGCTGAAGTGGTTGAATATTTTTTGGACATGGAGAGCAGATTGTAGGGCTTCACAGCAAAGGCTCTCAAATCTTTGGTTTATCAATTAGCTCTAAAAAATAATCATGCGAATACGTTTAGTGATGAACAGAGTAAAGCTGGCAAAGATTGGCTTACAGGTTTTTTGAACCGTTATCCTGAATTGTCAATCAGAAAACCAGAAAATACATCCGCTGCAAGAGTGGCTGGCTTTAATAAGGTATCTGTGGACAAGTTTTTTTAAATTTTTTGGGCAACATTTATGGTGAACACGGCTTGACTACTGACCGAATTTATAACTGCGATTAAACGGGTGTATCTCTAGTGCCAAAATCAAGATCCAAAATTATTGCTAAAACTGATAAAAAACAAATGGGTGCTATTGTTTCCACAGAAAGGAGGTACTACGATAACCGTAGAAATATGCTTTAATGGGACTGGCCACTACAAGCCCCCGATGATGATCTTCCCTAGGAAGAGAATGAAGCCAGAACTAATGGCAAATGCTTGGGGAGTTTGTAGCGTTTCTGGTTGGATGACAACAGAACTTTTTATCAGTGGTTTAAAAAGTTTATTGAATTCAGTAGGGTCTCCAAAGGTAAACCAATCTTGTTATTATTAGACGGTCATAGCACTCATACTTAACTTATTGAGCTTATTAGGGAAGCTAGAGAAAAGGTATCGTGATTTTATCCTTTCCACCACATACGACACGTCGACTTCAGGTGGCTGATGTTGTTTTTATGAGACCTCTAAGCATGTATTATAATCAATCAGTTTCTTCTTGGTTGCGATCCAATCCTGGGCTGGTTGTTACTACTCACCAAGTAGTTGAACTATTTGGCAAAGGATTTAAACAAATGTGGCATATGTCCGTATCTTTTCAGAGAGTGACTTCGTTCCATCATTAACTACTGATATCCCTAAGCCAGCAGCTCCAAATCCTGAAGGATCGTCGCTTTGCAACGACCAACGGGCAACGCCGCGGGTTGAGAATCTGTCTCTTGATAACAGTCAACCGGCACCCCCCGATACAGAAGGACCTTCTCATCCAAGCTATCCATCGGCAGTACCACAGGCTGAAAGGGTAACTATTGCCCATGATGGGTTAGTGACTGAGTGGCTGCTTCAAACCAATGATAAACCGGTTACTCCAAATGTTGAAAGACAGCCTCTAGAAAACGACCAACCACTGATTATGAAACCAGGAGAACAGATGTGTGTTTATGATAACCCTCAACCTGGCTGCTCAACTTGGTCTGTTCCTCCAATAATTAAACCACCAAGACTCCTGGAAGACACTACACATTTTGAGTTAGTGAGTCCAAAGAGACTACTCCCGATACTAATGTCGGCAAAAACAACTCTAATATTCCTAATGAAACCTGATTTAAACGTTAATGACAATTAAAAGACTGATTACCAAAGTCTATATATGTGATTAACATAATACTTAAATTGTAAAAATAATGCGTTATATTTATGTTCAAAGCTAAAAGACACCATTATACCCCGCTTTCCCCTAATGAATGTCTGTCCGGTAATAAAATAACGTTTTTAGTTCAAAGAGTGTATCTACACTGGCGAATAAACTTCGGTACAAACATGTATTTTTCCAAAATCAAATAATAAAGGTGAAGAATGAAGATGGCCAATAAATTATTTAGTATTACAGAACCGTTAATTTGAAGCGTAAAAATAGAATTGATGCGCCTTTAACGCTATAGACTCTGGGCAGCGCTGATGTCACGCACCCCGTCAATATGTTCGTTTATATTATATAACCTTAGAATAATGAGTACTTCAGAAGTTTTTGTCTCTACCTGTATGTTAATTTGTACGAGTATCACGCAAAATCTATTGGACGAATTTTGATGAAATTTGATATGGTACCGTATATAAGAGCAACATACAAGAGAAATTTTTTTTTTCCTACTTGCTCGCGAACGTATGCAGAGCTATTTGCATGTACAGTCTTTGTATATAGGATTACAGAGACGCGCGAAAGAAATTAATGTTACATTCATTAATTTTTAGGCTAGTAGGCCGAGTGCAGTGCCCCCTCCACCGATTTTTGGCTTCACCGCAACTGTGAAGAGATTTGTGCGTATGCACCTTCTGGCTTACTCTATATTCTAAATATATAACAAAACACCTTAATAAATTTTGACAAAACGTAATTATTTAATAATATTTTATCAAATAAATCGTCCATTTATTAGTAACATGTAATTTAGACATTTTAAAAAAATAACCATTCCTTTTGGAACAAAGAAAAAAAACGTTGTCTTTATTATTATCTGTCAATATTCCATTTTTATTAACTTTATTTTCATTATTAGCTTTTGGAAAAATATCAGTAAAATGATTTCAAGTGGAACGGGTTATGGACAATGCACGTTTGTAACAATGAGGAAATGGCGGGTATTGAATAAAAATAAAGAAATTATTAATCATTATTATGTATTAATCATTAGAAAATAATTTACACTTACAATAATTATAGAACTATAATTTAATTTTTATAAGACTTCGATAATTGTTTTCACGTTTTGCATCTTCTAGTGTAACCTTTATTTCTATGAGGTACTTCACAGAGTTGAAATTAGGAACTTCTAAATCTTCAAAGATGATATAATTTGCTTAGGTAAGCGTTATGTATCAACATGCCAAAAGTTACATAGACAGATGAACGACCGCGACGACCTATATCGATACGTAGGTCGGCATGGGCTCCAATCGGTCGGGGACAAGGACGACTTCAACAATGTTTTAATCACGACCAAAACTACCCCGATTGCCAAGTAGAACGTTACAAGGAGCGTTTTGAGCGTTGCGGCCGCCTAGTGGAACGCATCCTAAATTGTCAACAACTGTTATTTTGACAAAATGTCAATTTCTCTGAACCCATAATGAAACCCACGACAAAAAATATAGTTATACTCCAAGTAAAATAATTTTTTCAGCTGATTCAGTTTACGTTTTCTACTAAATAACCTTAATAAAATATGTTATTAGCTGTTGAATATTACTAATAAAAAAAGGTAATGTAATAATATTATAAAAAAATCAACGATGTAGCTTTCAAGTGGAGGCAGTTTTAACTCGAAGTACCCATGATAGCTTATTTCTTTTCGAAGCTTCTTCGTAGCTTCTGTAATAATTGGTTAATTGTATTCTGTTAAACCATAACGGTTTAACAGTATACAGTTAACCAGCTCAGAGGCAGAAAACACCAACCTATTGGATTTGTATCCTATTTAACAGGATATATCTGTACGGAAAACCTGTGGGCAGCTTAAGTTATTTTCTGATTTTGTCAAATTCAGTTAGCTAGTATATTGAACATCAAATAATTTAAATGTAGTATAACTTGCTGTTATGCCTGCTAAAATGGGCCCTACTCTTTGGGTTGCTAGGTGTTCGGGATTTCTGGGATTGTCTCAGACTTTTTGATGTTGTTCCATGTCTAGGAATGTAATAAGTTTGTTCCAGGAATGTAAAAAAATGCTAAATTCTATATAATGCTATTTAATTACTGATGCTAAATGCTATCTACGAAATATGTATTAGTTATATATTATATATTATGTTATATATTTATGTATGTTTTATATATTATATTATATATTATGTTACCAACATTTCGTAACTAATGTGAATTTGCTAATGCTATTTAAGTATTAACTGTGGATGCAAAATAATCGATACGTTAGCAGATTAATTTTTTTTTGTGGCTGTTGCAAATTTATACCATATAGAAAGTCATGTGTGGCATATTATTTTAGTCTGCTATAACTGCTAAATTAATTGAATGATTCATTAACAACATAATTCCCGGTGTAAAAAATCTTGTGTTATTGTTGAAGGACACATTTTTTGTATAGAATTGACAATGTATATGAATCGTGATTATATATACATATACATATATATATATATATATGTGTGTGTGTGTGTGTGTGTGTATGTGTATGTGTATATATATATTATTTGAAACTTTAATTATTGTGTTTATATTTTGTTTAAGGTTTCAAGGTTCAAGGTATTCCTGATAAGAGTGCCATATGTAACCTGTAAAAAAAATATTTTGTTACAAATCTTCTATAATGAATTTAAAAATATATTCAGGACTTTGAAGCAGCAACAATCACAGATACACTGTTATTATCTAGTAACTCTTCAGGAGAGACATCAAACAGTGTAGTTATTATCACAATCGCGTCGAGGACCGCTACATACTTGCAAGTTCCTCTTCGAAAACGGTAAAAAAGTATTATATATATTTCGAGAAAACTAAGCCCAGAAGAAAAAATCAACAAAAAATGTTAAACCTATTTATTTTTTATTATTAACCATTCGCTATGGTAGCCAGTTTCTGGTCCTTTTTATATTAATGATTTTAAATAATCATATTTTTTTGTTTTAGAAGAAAAAATATAGGTGTCCATTGCGATTATTTCTTTAAAAAAAGTGATTTGAAAGTTCCCATCCAAAAGTGCTCAGGGAGGTATAAGTTATATGTTTTACAACTTAATTGCCGTTCCCAGTAATATTGAACACTGAATTTGTAAGTACAGAGATAAATTGATATAAAAAAAAACTTAAAAATTCAAAATATTGAAATGCGCAAAAAAGGTCGCGTAGAGTATAAAATTTATGTTTCACAACGTACTGACAGGCATTTCTTCATGGAAAGAGTATATTTTAAATAAATTGTTTATATTCAAATAATCGACTAATTTTTAAAATTTTTACATACGTCGTTTTCATGTATTTTCTTTCATTTAAAGCAAAAAAAAACTGGAAATTCCCATTTTTGCTAACTTATACCAATATCTTTTTTCTAATCAAAGAATACTCAAAAAACAAAATGAACTAGTGTACTTTTCTGTCCTGTTCTGTTTGAACTGTCTAACCTGAGTCCGATTCAAGCCCTGGTCTCGGCGCTCCCTGAACAGTCCCCATCCACATCATTTTTCTGTGGTCCGGAGCCCCTTGTCAACTGGCCTGACTTTCAAGAAGAGGCAGTTTACTAGAATGTTTTTTAACATGCTGACTGCCATGTCGTCACGTACAATATGGTGGGGACTGTCCCTGCCATTGTATCATATCTGATATTGAATCTAAACTTGTATATAGAATGCACTTAAGGTGGTGACACCCATGGTGCCCAAAGGTCCTGGGCGAAGCTTGGAGGAGAGATATGACATATTGATGAACATCAAATGCGAAAAAGTGGAATAAGCAAAAAAAAATATATCACAAACTTTAAGATTGCAAAAACTAGACTACTATACTAGATGACCTATTGTAGGCTAGTTAACTTTCATGACGTGTATTCTGTAGCTATGAAGTCAATGAATGACAATGGAATTACGATTTATTTATAATATCTATCTGTAGTATGAGACAATTTTATGAAATTTGAATGAATAAATTATTTCAATATGAAATTTTGGAGGGATCTAACATTTTACTTAATAAGGATCTAACATTTTACTTAAAAATAAATTATAGTAATACTAGCAAAGTTGTCTTTAACAACAAGAAAATAAAAAATAATCAATGTTTTCCTTTTCAGACGTAAAGCTACACAAAAATGATCCAAATTAGAGATAGGGTATGCATGTTTAATACATGCTTACTTTTTTTACCTGTTGAATTTGGTGCAAAAATGCTTGGGTACATAGGAGCGGTAAGTCAAATTTAATTGAATTCTTGAAAAGAATATTAGATATTTCCTTCGTGCTTAGAAACACCTGATTTAAATGATAAATATCTATTTAATAATAGCTATAATACCTCAACTTTATAATAAATTGTTTAATTTTACATGTTGTTAGATGAAGCAATATCATTCAGTTTTTATATGTTCCCTTTATTATTTATTGTGTGGTTAAAAAAAAATATAATCGAATTTTTGCAAGGACAAAGTGAAAGTAAATAAGACAATTTATAGTTTAAGAGAAACTAAAAAATATGCATTTGTTATCAAAAGAAGCATCAATATAAACCAAATGATCCAAACTCAATGGGTTTATTATAAGCCATTGAAAAGTTGCCATGAACAACTTCCTCCATCATCACATATCCTCCCATTTAGACATGTAACTAAAGGATACAACAATGGGACAAGCCCTCATCAGTTTGATATTATTCTATTGTCATGAGAATTTCATTAATTTACAAAATTTAAAATATTTATATTTTTATATCCTA
Organism: Druceiella hillmani; assembly: GCA_039881145.1. Classification (NCBI taxonomy): domain Eukaryota; kingdom Metazoa; phylum Arthropoda; class Insecta; order Lepidoptera; family Hepialidae; genus Druceiella; species Druceiella hillmani. The sequence goes on along the minus strand of JAYKKI010000034.1, from coordinate 20,959,034 downwards.
AAATTATATAATAAAATTAATTTTTGACCAGGTTCAATGACTTTAATGTGTGTAAAAAGCTATGACTATATTTGTAAAGCGTTTCTGTTATAAATTTTTACTCAACTGTTTATTTTTTAATATTGTAATATAGGATTTACTTTTATTTCAGCAATATCAGTTATAAAAATATAAAAATAAATTTGATTAATTTTGTGATATGTTCTACGGTCCCGATAATGTAATTATTAAATTTTATTTTCAGATATTGAACTCCATAAATATTGTACTAAATATTGTGGTGCTAATTGTTCTGGCTGTTGGTGCAGTACCTCCACTAGACTCAAATGCTACATATACTATTAGCGAAGTGGTCAACGTCACTGAATTCCACTTTGTTTATTTCATCTGCAATTTTCCAGAATCCGCCGTTACAAACATTAATTTTGCAGATGCCATATTATTAATTGTCTCCAGTTTAATAATTAGCATTTTCATTTTGTATAGTAGCATTATACTGATCATTGGTATTTCGAAGGTAAAATAATATTTTTTAGATATCATCTTTTCATTCACATATTTCCACAAGATTTTTTGTTATATTTATTCTTAAAAGTTTTTGAATGGTGTCGGAAAGGGGCAAATTATGCGTTAGAATATACTTCTGCTATACTGTAGAACGCTGTATAAAATATGAAAGACTATCCATATTAAGAATTGAATTCACTCACACATGTGATGATATGCCTCTGTGATTATATGATCGCTACTGCCACTATTAACTTTATAAAAATTGTGGAAAAAGTTATTTGTATCTCAATTTATTTAATATTTTGTTTTCCTTTACAACACTGATTTCTGGAAAAATCCTGTTTATCACTTTCTTCTTCACAAGTTTAAGATTATATGTAAATTATAAATTGCCTTCTACTGTTTTAAGGTTAACATTATCTACCACATGAATATATTTTCTTTTTTTTTGGCTAATAAAATAACACCTGTAATGAATTTATTTCAGAAGTGGCCTTCTTATGTCAAATTTGGCATGCTAGCGGGGGTTATGAGAATAATTTTGATGTTTGTTATTGCTATTGCGTATCTGCCGGATGATGTGGCTGGTGGCGCTCTTTTTTATCTAAGTAAGTTTATTTTAAAGGTCAAAACCCACTATATACACTATACTACTGTATGTCATCACCGTATCATTTTTTCTAGGAAACAAGTTGATCACTCCTTGCTGCGTAGTGACTCTCTAAGGTGCTTGAGTTACAAAACGTAGTGAGAACTTTTTGTAGTACATTTTGACATCCAATTTCATTAAAGTTTTGTAGAAAAATGGTGGTTTTGATATTTTTTTACAAGCACAAAAATATTGAATTTTTTGACAAAAATATTGTATTTTTCCACTCTTTTATGATTCTGAAGGATGTAAATGGAAATTTTTTTGATTGTAATACTAGGATAAATACTCAAAAAAGTGATAAAATGAGTTCAAGTATAACTTTTTCATGCTTAGTCATGTCACAGTTTTTATTAAAACTAATTCTACAATATAAAAACATGCAAATAAAAAATCCTATTTGTGTGTGTATGTCAACAACATAATATTAGTGAACGATGTAAATACTTAATAATCTCAGTAACGAAAGAAAATTATAAAATTTTAATGGCAATTAGGGACACAATATCAAAACTTTACTACTCAAATATTAATCCTATATCAATACTGGAATATTGATAGTGTATCAATACTTAAATATTGAGACTATATCATATTATATGTATTTTGATAAGTTACACCCACATTCCAAATTCAAATATATTTGTTACTATCTTCATAATGTTCTATTAATTAATGTTGACCAAAAATTTTATAAACATGCTGCAACATAAATTACGCTCTTGTAAATAAGAATTTAATGCAAATGGTATTCAAAATTTTTATTTAAATAATGAAATCAATGTAAGAAAACAAAAACAACAAACAGATTAGTGAAAAAATTAGAGAGGAGAGTAAATGTGAATAGAGGTCTAAACTTCCCATACTTCCTGGGTGCAATTAATCTAAAATAATAGTCAATTGTCATTTTGCTCAATTGTTAGTTTGTTCTGAGCCAAACGCGACAGCAAACTTGCACACAATGACTTTTCTTAAATTACAAACTGACAATACTTTGGTATTGATGGTACAAGTACGTGGCAATTCGGAAAGAGTTTTTGGAGTATTATATTACGAACAGAATTTTGAGAGAGATTCGATACAATACCTGCTGTAAAGTACTTATCTGAGAAAACGTTTTGTTTAAGAGGTATCGAGTACGATAGTATCGGCATCAAAAAAAATGTACAAATACTGAAAGGCATCAGTACTTTTTTTTGTCCCTAAATGCAATCTTGCAAAAAACAAATGTGTATTCGGGTTTACTTTTCACAAGAGAGTAATTACAGCACGGCTGTACCATTTACTGTAAATGGTTATGTTATGTATTTGTACTAAGTTAATGCTGGTTCCAAGATAATATGTTTACTATAAAGATACACTACATGTGTAAACATGTGTTCATTTTATTGATTATTGATTTTATCAAAAAGTTGAAAAACTTGTATTGAGTACAGACCTCTGTCAACACTACATTACTCTGTAATTACTACATTTTTTAAATGACTCCACATTAAAATCATTTTCACAGTTGACTTTCTTATGAGCTACAAATATATAATAGATAATTTTGTAATTTCAGGTATGCCGATTTACTTCGTACTCGTGCTCAGAACGGCATACTACGATATGTTGGAGAATGAGGAGATGCAATCTATTAAACTATCAATTCATCCATTTCAAAAAGGATCATATTATTATGCTTAGCCTTAACTGGTGATTTACGGAATGGGTTTTTACTTACGGTGTTCACTTATTATCTATAAATAAATTTGGCCCATTATTCTGAATAGAAATTATGAGATGAATGTTGAGATTCCTTCCATCATTCTGAATCACTCATCAGCCCTATGAAGTAAAGTCATAAGGAAAAATGCAGTTGTATATAGGTATAGGCTATTAGCTCAAGTCTGTGCAGAGCTGGTCTCTTAGGTTACAAATGGTTTGAATAAAAAATATGCATTTTTGAAAATGTAAATTTTATTTGCTCCTGTGAAGTAATGTAATAAGGAAAAATACAGTTGGGTAAACAGGGTTTTAGATCAAATCTGTAAGGTTGGTTTTTTAAGTTACACATAGTTTCAATAAAGAAATATGTATTTTTAAAAATGTTAATTTTATTTACTCCTGCAAAGTAATATCATAAGGAAAGACCTCAATATCACAGTCTCCATTTCTGAACTTTCTGAAACAAATCTGCCGTCGCGTAAGAAACCGTGGACTTGCCCATCGTATGACATATATTATTTGTGGCAGTCTTTGCATCGTGACCCAGATGAAATTCGTAAAGTATTCGAATCTGTATTTGATATCGATTTAAATCCATTATCTTTAATGTAATTCATTTAAAGCTTCGCTGTTGACTGTTGTCAGCCAACTGCACTTTGGCCTATTTTTACCCTACAGTAAAATCTTCTAGGAGTTTTGAGAACCTTTCTAGAAAAGTCCCAAAGTTGTGGCTAAAACTTACTAGCCAACCTAATAACCGACTGTATGATCTGCACGTTGGACCCTTTTTGGCTGGGTAAAATCTTTTGCGTTCGCATCTCCAACATGCTGTAATAGTACTATATATGTAGCTAGAAGGGTAATATGCAACATGAGTACTATGTATATCTATACAAGTTAAATTTACTACATGGAAATTTCAATGTGTGTATATGTTACACTAAATTTAATTTAAGTATGCACCATTATTATCTACTACTTGTCACCATCTAATTGGCAGTGACAATGCCTTTCTTATAAAATTCCGGTGACTGGTTTACAGAACTGTGCGGGGGTCGTTTTGGAAACCTTCTTTTTTTACCTTGCATTGTATAATTGTGTTTCAGTTTGATCATTGTGCAGTAAAACACTAAATATGTTAATATTTTTATATAAAAAATGAATAATAAAAATAAAGGATTATCATATTTTCAAATATTTCCAACATTCGATCAATACTTGCATTTAAAAATTTGATAATATTTATTTTTTATTTTCTTAATATTTGACCTCTGCAATTCATCATGTAATGAGTAGTATTTCATGGTGGAATTATCTCACTAGTGTGGTAAAACAGATTTCTAGTTATTTGATAATATATTTGTCGTGGATTTTAAAATTAAAAATGTTATAAAACAGCTGCTATTTTATAGTTTTAAGTTTTGACTTCTTTCGGCAGTCCCCATGACTGCTTGTTTTTTTCCATAGGACATGAAGATAAACTGTAGTCAATATTTAAGGAACTAGAGATGATTACACTCAATTTGAAAACATTTAAAATAATTGTGTCATAATGTGAATTGAAATATTAATTTAGAAAACGCGTAAAAGACTCTCAGTTCAATGCATATGTACACTGGAACTATTAGAGACGCTAGAACAAAAATTATGAATTAATACCGGAACAATCATAACCTACGGTTATGATCCGGTATCTGGTTTCGGTTTCATTTCTTAACATTGTTTATGTAAGTTAAGTGTGACACAAAATTCTTATTCCGATTTTGTGAGACATACATTGCATTTCACTTTGACGCTTAATATTCCTGCAAAATGGGTTTTGAAATTGAAAAATTGGTAGTGGATACTCGATTTAATTTTGAAAAACCTGTCTATTGACATTGTACTCGATGAGAGAGCAAAAATGAATTTTTCGTAGGTGTAAATTTTGTTTTTAATGTTTTGTTATATTTAAATTGCGATCTCTATTTAAAGCATCTAACTGTAGAAACCGTGAGCTGTGAACATGACCAAGTTAAAATGGTTTCTCCTTTCACTATGGAACTCTAAAAAGAGAAGAGATACACTTAATAATTAAATTAATGCAAAAATGCAGCATTTAAATCAATTGCATTCTATTAAATGAGCAGTTTATCCTCTTACAAAAAGAGTGGTTCTAGGTAGCGCTAACATATATAATAAATATGGAATTTTTAACAAAAAACCTTCAAATATAGATTATTATGAACTAATGAAAGAAATAGGGAGAAAGCATGCGTCGCCCAATACAATTAAAGGGTGCGATTGCGTCACAGTGCGAATGGGATAGGGTTGCTGAAAGGGTGCAGTGGACAAAGCGCAGTACCTATCAGTAATTCAGGAAGTATACTATATTGGAATTACCGATAGGTAATTTTGTAACTTTCACTATCGACAGTACTTTACGTTTTAAATACCATACATGTTATTGATTTTCAGCAATCAAAATAGATCAGTAACAAAAGAATACTAAGTTGACACTATTTGAAAACAGAAAACAAAAATGGAAAACATTATACTGTAAAAAATAAAATAGAAAAAAAGGAGAGCTTTTTTTTTGATAAAATTATAAAGTATTGATAAAATTATAAAGTATTGAATTTTGTTGATAAAATTATAAAGTATTGAAAAATAATTATAGGCAGTTACAAAAACAGCAATAATAGCAACAAAAACAGCATCATTAACACCAGCAAGTTTTTGTCACTCTTCTAGCAATGCTAGATAGAGTAACTAAATAATATCAACTAACAACTGTTTTATCGTCCCGTGGTTTATAATTATTTTTATACATGTAAATGTGATCGTAGACAACTCAATGACGTTTCGACTATTTAAACTGAAAATAGTCTGATGAGAGAATAGGATATGGTTGAGTGAAAGATCATTTCTGTGTATCATAGTCTTGTGATTCGTGTTGCATCAACAAATAGGAGTCCACCCTAAATGGGTAAGCTAAGGAAGATGTTTAATAAAATCAATTTTCAAATTATAAATGAAACTTAAATTTTTAAATATTAAAATGCTTATTTAATAAAGTATTGAATATGTATCATAAACATAATAATTTTCTCCACTAAACATGCAAAGAACACAAAACACAAAACTCTTCTAAATACACGGTTTGCCCGTAAGGGGAACCTCTATATAATTTTTGATGACTTATCTCATGCTAAAGTGCACTGGATTTGTTTCATCCTTTAGTTACATGTATGGAGTATCACACCTAATTTTTGTTTCATAATTCCACTATTTCATTGTATGGCGGTTCATAAAAGGTCTCTTTACCTTCCAATGGAGACCGGCAAAGTTCCATATAGGGTTGGGCCCAGGTGTTGCAAGAATAAAAACGACACTGTTATATAGAGAAAATGAAAAAAAATAAGCCCCTAACAATTTTATCAAAATCGTCAATCAGACAAAAGAGAAATCCTGCATTTTTTTTATAAAAAGTTAGGTTATTTTTCATAATAGCTTATAAAGTTAATTTTTACAGAATTCGGCCTAAACGGGTAAGGCGTTTGGGCAAAACGGGTGGGGGTTTTGGTAAAACAGGTAAGCTCTTAATATGAGATCAATCAACTTTTATATTTCTAAATTATCACAAAATAATTACTTTACGACAAAAATTATGCAAGTCTTGGGTTATATCTGTAGTCTTTTTTTGCATTAATTAGTCATCATAATAATAATGGACAATTTTAAAAGGTTACTTAAATTATGTAACGATTACAATGTATCATACTGTGAGAAATCTAATTATTCTTGACACACATCACAATAATAAGAGCTTCTAAGACAATATGCGATGCATGCTTCATTAGCACACATATGACAATCATCACCCCTGATCCAGTATTCAAGAGGCGAGTACGTCATAAGAATTCGGTGCAAACAAAGAAGGATAGATTTGTCTACATCGTCTTTTGGACCACGTTTGGACCTTGTCTGTCTCTGGCTAATATTACTGGTTTTTGGTTTTTACTTTTTTTGTTTTTACTTTTACTTCTTTAAAACTTTTCTTCACTGCTTACATTTTTGTTTAGGAAACCCTCTTCATTTCCTCTTCCCTTTGTTGGTCTTTTACTGGTGTGTTTTTCAGTATTTCAGCCTTCTGTGGTTTACATTTTCAGCTAGAATTTTTTGGTACTTTTTTCGGTAGAACTGTTTGGGCCGTTTGAGGTACTGTCCTAATGTCTAGTGGGGCTATATGCTGTTTTGCTGGTTCTTGGATAACCCCCCAAAGTCAAGGGTTTGCTAGAATTAAATAATTGTTCCACAATTATTTCTGTGTCCACCACTGGCACTGGAGTTTTTCAGGAAACTAATGGTTCGTCAAAAGGATGAATCACTAGTTCTGTATCTTCTATTCGTTCGTTCAAAATCGATATAAATATATTGCGGTCAAAATCATCTGTATCAGCATTATTGGTATTTATGATATTTCAGTGATATTGCCAATGTTGATTGCAGATAGGTCAGGCTCATTACCCAGTGAACACATTGACGTAAGACTGATATCAGAATGATGTTATGCCAAGTCATTAATTACATAACTTTTAGATCGTAGGAGAATCATTATTTCACACATTTTTACGTGACTCTGACGTAATGAATATAATGATAAATATGACGTCCATGTGACTTCATCTTAACATTACTGATATCAATGTGATGTAATAATGTTGGAACAATGACATTAAACGTTATTTATTTAAATATAAGACTTAGATTAGAACGACGTCATGCCAGGTCCCAAATTACATAAGATATAATAAGGTCATGCCTGTGTCGTGGGAGAACCGTTATTTCACCCTTTTTAGGTCAGCTCCTGACTTAATGAATGGCATAAGCATAACGTCCATGTGACATCATCTTAAATTCGCTGATATCAAAATTATATGGAGCTTATGAATAATTTTAAAGAGTTGTGTGGGTTTTCAGTGTTAATGGGAAAATATAAAATAAGTTTTGAGTTAATATTTATTTCCATTTCTGCAAGGAAAAACGTCTACATATACGACATAATAAATTAATAACTGTTTCCTTTTAAAGAGTTAAACAAAATTTCAATAAGTATAAGTGACTGAGTGCATGTGATAAGTTGGTCTTATAAGTTGGTTAATCCAAATATTTCCGAGTAAATGTTTCAGAGTTTGTCCATTAGTGCATATTAGCTGCGGCAAACATTGCTTTTTATAAAACAAAATTAAAAAAGTAAGTATTTTTAACTCAAAATTATGAACTGACCACGGATTTTTTAAAGTATGTATTTCAATAAAACTAGCGTTCTTAATTTTGAGAATATAACATTTTTTTGTTAAATGTAACCGTCTAGCAGCTAGCAGTAATGTAACCTCAAAATTGGTTGCAAATTAGTAAGTGATATCTAATTTTTGAGTATGTACATATACAAAAAAATACAATTGGGTAATTTAGTCCATTGTTCACTAAGGTGGTACAGCCTTACATATTTAAGTTTTTTGTGCATATTTTCCATAAAAATGTTAAATTAATGTAATTCAACTTCAAGGTACAAAACCATGGCAGTTGATTGCTCTTCGCTCATTGTTGGCATACTTTAGAGACAAACTATAAGGAAAACAAAGAATCCAAAAGAATTTTGAGCCCTGTTTTCGTAACTCGTGTTCGTGGGACAGTTCATTTCAGTCAGAAAAAAATAAAATGTTACTAAAAAATATCTTTACTTGAGTGGTCATTTTATATGCATATATGTATTAGAGATGTCAAAGTCTTACAATTCAATTTATATTTTATAAATAATTATTCTTGCAGTTACGAAATCTTTCAGTTTCCAAAGATTATTAAATAAGGTTTAATAAAAAATAAAAGCATTTATATATATTTTTATTTTAAGCTCTACAAAGACTTTCATAGCCCTATTACCCTATAAATATGGACCTATTACTCCATCGAATTACTTAACAAATTTATTTAACTTAACATTTTTACTGTAATGATATCATGTAGTATAATTTTCTTTAAAAAAATCTCCTATGCTGTTAAAACTTATCGTTTGAAGTTACAACGCAGGCCAATTACAATAAAATCTGTTATCCAATCTTCTTCCCAACCATACTTGTGCGAAACTTTGTGTTTCCGTAAAGGTATATCCGTGGAACAATTTTAAACCGGTTCTAAATTCTGATAACAACTGTGGCCATGTGACGTATGAATCCAGTTCTATATTTATAAATGTACTAGCTGTTCGCTCCAGCTTTGCGCGGGTAAAAAAGAGACGTATTACTATACCCTTATTACATTTTGTTTTAATCCCTTTTTTACTATATTCTTTACTCGTAGATTTTTAAATAACTATTAGTTATTACGTTTAATTTTTAAGGGTATTGTCAAATATTTTGTCATTCACATGATAGGAAACACTAAAAGTTTTTAGAATTTGAGAAGGCGGCAAATTAAAACAATTTTACGCGGCTGAATCTGCGGGGCAGAACCATAGAAAACGAATATAAATATGGCCCTCATTAGCGCCGCGTGCGAGCATAGACTTAGCATATTTGATACACGAACAAAGGCATGAGCGAGTGCGATGCATAATAGCTAGGATATTTGTTAGAAAGAGATAGTGTAATAAACACCGTTAGAATCCATTTTTCAACGCGGTCGGCACTTACCGTCACGTAGTGAATTGCGTTCGCTGTTCTTTGGCAATTTTAAATTTATTCGTTGTTATCTCATTAAAATTAGTTTGTTTGGAACAATGGTCACTCGATCTGTTTTTGATTTTGACGCTATACATTGAATTAATCGAGACAAATACACATTACATAGGTAAAACCGTACTTTTGTATTTATTTTTTTTAACAATTTACAGAATATAATGTATTTATTTTTTAACAATTTACAGAATATAATGCCTAATTACACCTTTACATTAAAATAACATGATTCCCAAAGTTTCGTGTAATAATGTTCATTTGACGTTCACGCTAGCGTTAAATTATAATCTTATCGATAACTTTGTCGATGATATTAATTAGGCAACGTTGAATGAAATCGTGTACCAAACAAAAATTAGGCATTGCTCTTTCTAGAGTTCCTAGGAACCTTATAATTTCACCATGTCTATCATTCAAGCTTTTAGTCAATTCAAATACAATGTTTTTTGAAGTACCCTGTCATACACGGGGACTTGAGATAAATTTTTTCGCGTTTTTTTGAGTTGGTCATGCAAAATATTGAAAAATTCGTAACATACAAATAGCATTTATTAAAAATGCACAAAAGTTATCGATGTCTGTCGATATTGCAACGACAATATTTGTTCACGGTTAAAACTTACACTATAGCCAATTTACATATAAACAATACGATTTAGGTGAGGCGGAATTTGAAACTGACGTGGTCTATAAAATAAATCTAAGAGTGAAAGAGATAGAGCCCAAGAAATCACGACAATAGCTATATTGGACATGAGACGAATTATCTTAATATTTTTGGCGACTTTTAAAGCACTTTTGATATGCCTATATAATGTAACGTCATTCATGACATCCGCTTATTTGCTTGTTCACATTAGCAAAAAACTACTTTTCACTGTTTTTCTTTTTTCTTTTAAATCAAAGAATATTAAAAGAAAACAACGCATTTAAAATCCGTTATTAAAACCCAGAATATAAAAATATCGGTTTAAAATAATGCTTTTTCTATTGACTGTCAAATTTTGATAACTTAATTTACTTTTCTGAAATTAATATTTGACGATTTGTATTGACATATGATTCGTATGCAAAAAGGTAATATTTAAAAAAAAATATACTGAGTTTTAAAGAAAAGCCTTAAACATAAAAAAATTATTCTAGCTTCAGACTGGGAAATAACTAATAAAAGACAGCAGTGTAGAATGCCGTACACTTTAATAGAATATGGGTTTGTAATATTTTACTTTTTGCCTATTTCGAGACAATGGGAACAAAAAGATTTTTACTGTGTTCCCAAATGCGTTCAAGAATTTTTTTTTTACATAAATATTCTCTTTTTTATTGCCAATTTCATGTAACACATCACGTGATAATGCGGGAAATAAAACGAGAAACTCATTTAACTTTAAAAATTATCCTAGTGGTTGGGCTTAAAATGTTTAAACCTTGCTTCCATATTTGAAAAATTTTTCAAAAATCAGCCAGATATAGAGAACATCGTATGCTGCCTGAGAAGATATCTCTGAAAAAAAAAGTTATTATCCATAAGATGTATTACTATGTTCAATAAGATGTATTACTGTGTCAACATTCAAGTTTATTGATTAAGTTGATTTTTGAGGAAATAAATTTTGGAAATAGAAAAATGTAAATTTATTGCTTACTATATCTCTCGTAGGTCTAAAAACATGTAGAATATTTACATAAATTATGACACCTAGAACATTGCTTTTCATATTTCTCTCATTATGGGGGGTGAATATATTCTTTTTGCATATTTTTCAGTATATCTCTGAAGCAAGCCTTTTCAAATGGCACCTCCCTCTGTATATATGGAAGTAAAAAAAATTGACGCGCGACTGGAGTTTACTCCATAAATAATTAACACTGTATACAAATATAAATGTCAATATCATTAAATGTAAATGGAAACTTCTATAATAAGAAATGATGACAATATAATCATTTTTAAATAAAACACAAAGGAACAAGATCAAATTTTGAATATATTTGACGTTACTTTTGTAGAAATTCAATATGATTAAATTTTTCTCAACCAAATGAAACTACGTGATGTAGTATTATTTCAACTCTTTAAATTCTTTACCACGATCTAGGTTTCGTTGTATGACATCTTCAGGTGGGTAATTTGTAAAGATTGACTTTTAAGATTTATAGCATTTAAATATTATACAAAATAATAGCGGAAGCAGAGTTCCTACTGTTGACGTTAGTGAGTTTATGGTAGCAGAGGGGTGTAGGTTTTATTATATTTTCGAAAGTTATACAATAAACAAGTATTTTAGTGCGGGGAATAAATTAAATTGATGTTATTCGATGAGGTTATACAATGCAAATGTTCCGGTGTGTGTAACAAATTAAATGCATATTTTCAATAATATATTTATACAATAGCAAGGGTATCTAGTGGTTTTTTTTGTGATATGTCTTCTTAGTTAAGTAGTCGGGCTGAAACATTTTGAAGTGCATTGCAGTATCAATGTTATCTAACTATATTATGTCTATAAGATATAAGTATGGGTGATGATATTGTATTGAGTTGTTAATTTAATATATTATCGTTGGCGTCTCTTTTATGTCTATTTATTTGTAATATTTCTAGGATATTGAGTTTATTGTCTTTTGTTTTTATTTGTAATATATAGGGAGTATTGTCGGTATGAGGGTGATGATTATTTTCAAATAGATGTTTTGTAAAGTGAGATGTGTCTGGTTTGTTATTTCGAAAATTATAAATTACGGAAAATACTAATTTAAGAAATGTACCCTGTCGTACCAAATAATAATAAAATTTACTATAAATCCATCCCACATATAGGTAAAGTATCAACTAAACTAGAAAAAACTCTTAACTAATAATAAAGAAAAATTAAAAGATCAATTTAAAAATCCAAAAAAGGGGTCATTCTATACAAATTGCCCACCTGAAGATATTGTCATACAACGAAACGTGCATCACATAGTTTCATTTAGTTGAGAAAAATCTAAGATTAAATTTATACAACAAAATTAAAAACATTTAGTAACGTCAGACTAAGAAGTTAAAATTAAAAGAGACCTTTTAATTTTGTAGGATAAATGTTTAAACATGATTATTTACGCTGTTTGAAAGAATGAATTAATTATCATTGTTGTAATTGATTGATTTTATTTTCAAGTAAGTCGTATGCGGGTTTACTGTACCAATGTTCAGCTCCCAGATAAATTAAGTTTGTTCATGAAGTTAAGTCATGAGGTTTAATACGTTTTAACCTTCTCATGGGTAATATCCAAAAGTCGAGCAGCTTCTACGTTGGTATAGTTGAGGAGTCGTTTTTCGTGTTTAATAGCCTATTCTTGGTTAACTTCGTTAATGCATTTTATGTATAAGTCGTTGTGAATTTCTTGATTGGTTATATAGCGTCTTGATTGGTTACAATGCATATGCATTGGTAATTAGACGCAAGAACTTGCTTTGGTTTCGTTGGATTACATTATGATTTGACTGCTCGGTACATCCCTAAACCTGGATACCATACATCCAAATCGGTTTGAGGATTGAAAGGTAAATTAGTCACTCATAAGGTACTTGCCACAAATAAGGCCCGCGGTGTAATAAGGCCCACATTTGGAAACTTGCGCCTAAATGATTTTAAACATAAAATACGTTTACATACACATAGATACACTTGACATAAACAGGTCCGCCTGCCGTCGCTGGCGCCGCCATCTTACCAGTAACGAGGTAAACTCACGAGGAGGAGTGCGTTTACGTTGAGATATAACTTTTGGTGATTTAAAATGATAAATTTTTTGTTTTATTATAGTTTTATACTTTAATTAATTAGTAAAATGTTAGAACATATTATTATTCTTCGATATTTTGTAATTTAGTTCCTTCTTGGACTATTTTTAAATTAATTATTAGCAGTTTTCTGAAATTATGTCACGTGGGTAATAAGGCCCACGAGAACGGACTCTGGGCCTTATTACCCAACCAAGCTAATTTTGATGGGGCATGTTCCATTGATTTAATTTTATAACATTTGGTCAAATCTGCGGATTTGTTGTTATTAACTTGATATTTGTATTATTAGGAATATCGTATTGTGGGAAATTTGAACTTGTGGTATTTATGTTAGATAGATAATCAATTGACTAGTAACATAGCAAAGGCTTTGCTTGGTTTGAGTATAAGAAAATGATGTTATTGCTGGAATTTATTATTTTTAATTTCATGACGCAGTCAACATGCCTCAAAAACGAACTAAGTGGTTGGAAGAAAGTTTATGTGCAGCTATGGCAGCTGTAGAACGAGGTCGATTAACGCGACGTGCTGCTGCAGATCGTTATAACATACCACGACGGACACTAAGAAATCACTTGCAGTCAAGAAGACCTCAAAAGGAGGATTATAAGATATGCAAATATCGGGATGCCACTACACCCTAAAACCATATGCAGGCATTTTATTTTTTGTGAAACATATAATTTAAAACAAAACTTTAATAAAGATTTTGGTCTCGCCGGCAAAGACTGGTTAAAAATGTTCTTGAAAAGGAATTCTGACATTTATAAAAGGAAGGCGCAATTTATGAATCCTGCACTTGTTCAAAAATTAAATAGATCAATTGTCCTCAGCACTTTGAAGAGGTGAAAAAGTTATACGAAGAATTAGGCATTGCTAATCACCAGAGCGTCTCTATAATATTGATGAAAGGGGCTGTCGCCTAACAGTTCACCATCAGCAAACTGTACTGGCATAAAGAGGAACTCGACGTGTTCATTTCATTACACCTGAACACGCCGAGAATGTCACAATTGCGATGTCCGTGAACGCTATCGGAACTGCTATACTGCTGATGTTAATATTCAAAGGAAAGAGACAAAGGCCTGAATATAGCGACAACTTGCCAGTCTGACGTTTGATAAAAATGGCTCCGAAGGGCAGTATGACCACTGGTTTATTTACTGAATGTATAAAACACTTATCTACACATAAATCACGAGGAAAATTGGTGTTGATTTTCGATGGAGCATCGTCACACTTGAATTACGAGGTTGTTGAAGAGGCTGAGAAACACGATATTATCCTTTACTGCCTGCCAAGTAACACTAATCATGAACTTCAACCTCTAGATAAGTCCATAAATAAGTCGTTTGATCCTAAGTTACATGTATCAAAATCACGAAAACCAGTTTTAATGCCATTTTTTCCAAAGTTTAATCAAAATGTATAAGTCATGAAAATATTGTAAATGGCTTTCGGGCTACAGGTTTATTCCCTTTCAATCCGGATATACTACCGGACGAAGCATTTGCGTCATCCATTTTAACTGAAAGGCCACCACCTGAACTACCTACAGCTGCTCCAAGCTACGAAGATGAACCGCACTGCAGATCTCAAGTACAACCCTTTATTACTGATATTTCAGATACTGATAATTCGGAAGATGAAAATACTAGGCGACCAACAGAATTTCAGCCAGAAAACATTGCTGTGTCACCACCAATTTTAAAAGAAAGCTGTCAGTGTACCTCTCAGGACCAGCTAGAACCTCAGATAGATGTTATATCTACTCCAATTTCTGAACAGGTTGTTAATTGTGAAGTCCCTACTAATTCCTTAGGCAAAGAAATATCACAAATAGAATTGTAGTTTGATCCAGTTACCCCAATAAAATCTTCAAAACCTTCAACTTCTTCAGGAAACACTGGATTTCGATATTTTCGACCCATTATTTACAGTTTTGATTCAGAGACAGATCCTGAGATGAATAGTAAACAACAATCGCTGCTTTTGAGTAAGTTTGGAAACACTTCCTTGCGGTACACTTGCCCGGGTAGGATCAAAACCTGAATACGTTTCCTCGTGTGATACTCTGAACCTTCTATCAGATAGATAGGATTTAAGTAATTGACATAGTTCGCCGGTAGCGATTTGCTCATTTTATGAACGAGACCTTCGTGCCATACTGTGTCAAAAGTATGTAATGTCAAACCTTTGACACGTCTAGGAACACTGCAGGGCAATATTTTCTTTCTTCGAATGCCTTTTGGACTGTGGCTATTACTACTTGGTCTTGGTCGATGGTTTAATGTTGGAAAAGTAATAGTCGTTTCGGCAATAGTTTCTCAAACAGTTTGGATATTGAGGGTAAAAGTGACATTGGTCTGTACGATGTTATCTGTTTCGTTGGTTTACCAGGTTTTTTTCAAAACATGATTCTTTGCGCTGTTTTGAAGCGTTTCGGAACATGGTTTAACCGAAAACAAGCGTTATATAAGTATGTTAGCATGATAATCGCTTTGCGCGATAATTCCTTAAATGGACCAGGAGATATTTCATCAATGCTAATATTTAAGTTATTTCATAATTATATCACTGATATTTGTTGATGACGGTAAGCCTCTTATGACAAATACTACAATCTGTCACTTTTCAATTTAAAAGTGTGGAATTCCAATTTGTAAAAGGAACTGTTTTGTCTGTCTCCTTCATCCTTTATTTTGTTTTGGGGACAATTTTTAATTGTTCTATAATCGGTTTCATTTTGACAAGTAATCTTTATATCGATATTTGATATAGTTTTGAATTGTACTGAATTTTTAATTAATTTTAAAACCTCGTGTCTTAGTCTATTAAAGTCTCCAACATTGCTCACGTTAATTTGTTGCAAAGTAGACATTAGCAGAATAACTTAATTTTTTTAGGAATATGATTAATAATCGTTACATCTTTTTGAAAATCAATTGTTCATGAATAAACTCCTTTCCTCCGAGTTTGTGTGAATTCTGGAGATATCTGCGTTTTATTTTTTCGCACAGTACTAACACTTGTCAATTTATCCTCCTTGAGAAGGTGCAGCATTAACTCATGACTGGTAAACCAATTATCAAATGTCATATTACAGTTAGTTCTTGAAATTAGCTGTACAGTGCGATCGACGATATCAAATGGTTTATTGCTCCGAGTATACGGTTCGCAAGGTTAGGTGACTTTGGACGAAGTGGAATCGTCACTGTGATATAGTAAAATGAAAAATCTCTATGCTATGCCATCTGAAGCCCAAAGCTGGCTTAAGTTTTGCCTACCTGATTACTGTAATCCAGCTATATAAAGAAGGCTAAAAATGCCACTGGCCCACTGAGATCACATTTTTTCATGTAGCCATATTTGGCAGGGTCTGGGTAGGCTGCTACTTTTGCTTGATCCCTAAATTTGTATAAGGAAGTATGTCGTTTGTCATTGCACTATTGAAAAAAATTCTCCAGCAGTCTTTTCTGACTTAGCACACAAACTCCGGATTGAACTCCTACCCTTCGAAAATTATATTTTCTGATCGGATCATCGCCGTCCGATGCATCTTGTTCGGTGTCACTTTGTTGACTGCACTCGCTAATGTGGTCGCCTTCTTTATTTCCCGAAGAATTTTCACCTTCTTCCGTGTCATTTTCTACCAATATCGCTAAAATTCGCTGTATTTTGCGTTCTTCTAGGTTTATTATGCAAGTATAACCTAAAAATATCGAATTAATTAAATACAAGTAATGTTAGCAGATGGAGGTGACTTTTATCACCTTCGTCTACTAATTATAAATTATTATAATAAATGTTGATTGTTGAGGTCATGTCATTTCATTACATTTTTTATTCAACAGTTGGATAAAAGGGATAAACAAATTGCTTCTATCATATCTCCATTTCTTATTAATTTATTCCATCTATATTAATTGAATAGTCTAAGTGGTAAGAAATGAAAGAGCAAACATATGTAAGTTGGTTTTTCAAGTTACCACTCATGTTCAAGCCTTACTTTTAATACTCTTGTACTTCTTTAATACTTTGAAGTAGGTATCGAGTGAGTAATAAATAAATTTATTGTACATATAGGCTCCGGTTGTCCCAAAAACAAGATACTCAACGCTAATTTAAGTAAATAACCATTCTTTGTATGTGATTGTTATAAGGTTGACTTTAATTTTGTAATTTTTGTAATTATTAAAAATATTTAAAAAAAGTGAAAGTTGTTTTTATGTTAAAATTATCTTTTTCCTAAGAGTTTTTCTTCATATTAAGTTATATTTTATGAATTTGTTTAAAATTGTAAATTTCTGTTAATGTTGAAGAGAAGGGAAAAAGTTTAGTTTTCGAACATGTCATATCGTGTGAAATTATAAATTTTCTTATTGAATATTAAAACTGGATACGTACCAGGGATGGAAAGGATTTGTCCGCATGTAAGTAGCTGTATAGTAGGTTGTACTATTTTTTTTTAAAAACAGTTACATTAGTGAGGGTAAAATAAACGGGTACATTGTTAGGCTTTAGCCTCTATTTTTGTTATTTCCTTGAATATTTTAAAAAATACTGAATTATCATTTTATTCATTACAAAAATCGAGCCTTAGACCAGACATCCAACAAAAAGTAAACCTCCTCAAAGGTCAGAAAAAAATGGACAGTGAAATGGATATATTAGGCTGGTCACAAAAAAAAAAAAAGGCCGCAATCATTTTACATCGTGTGTGATTCAAGTTTTCAAAAAACTATATAAGACACTAAATTTGAAGTGAAGGGATTCCTTACTTACACTATGCGTCTGAAATGAGATATTAAGTATAAGTTTACATACAAATATATTCTCATACTCCAAATGTGTTTCTTATCAAAATTTACTGTCTGTTGAGCCATTTTTAGAAATATTTCCTTCTAAAATTTTTCAAAGTTACTGAATGCCATAAAATTGTTTTTTGTTTCATATTAAAAAAAAAAGTTGTGTACACAATAAATGCAACATTATATTATTTGTATCACTTGGGATTTTTGAAATCTCTTTATGTATAAAAAAGCTGTGATGCACATGATTGCGGCCTGTTTTTTTGTGGCCAGCCTAATATATCCATGTTATCAATGTTGTTTCATGGTTTAATTCCACCAAAATATTGTGAATTTGTTTGATCTATATAATCTATGATTCATCTATATAATGTATTCTATGATTGATCTTTATAATTAGTTATCATCGCATTATGCTTAGCAAACATTAAAAACCCTAATTTGGATGAATAATTTCAAAACAATGATTTCTTCATGCTTAAAACTACATTGATCTTGACAATTTTTTACCTGTATCGTTATTAATCAAGTCTCAAGTTGTATTGACCATAAAAATGGGAATTACATTTTTTTTCGTTCTCTTATGAGGTAAAACTTTTCCGCAGCCATTGGCATACATATATTACTTTTTAAACACTTGTACGAAGTTACTACTGTGGATATATGTTTTTTTTCAGGATAACATTTGAATTATTTTCCGTTTAGTACACTATGCTGATTATTCTGAGTTTTTTTTTGCAAGGCTATTAAAATACGTCATAACGAATCAACGCGAATGCTCTAGGTTTAGTGCGCATAATATGTATAAATCATTTTTCGGCCCCGGCTACTTCTCATTAGCTCGATTTGCCATTTTTGATTATTGCTCTCTGAATTGTTGGCATTTTATAAAATTATTTCATTATTTTGTATTATATTAATGTTATTATAATATTGTGAATTGTATAGCATTAAGTTGGGTGTTTAATATAATAATATGTATTATTTTTAAAGTATCTTTTTATTGTGAAATTAAAATGGCGGATTCCTGGGAAGGAAGGTAATTAGCGTATATAATTCACGACATGACGGGTTGCGGCCGTCTATTTAACTATACTTCTCGGCCAAACTCAACGTATAATCAATATTTCACAATTAGATAAATCATTTTTGAACACCCGGCCAGGAATCGAACCCTTAGCCTCTTAGAAGGGTGCTAGAGTCTTAACCACTGTGTTACAGGTCATATATATATATATATATATATATATATATATATATATATATATGTGTGTGTGTATATATATATATATATATATATTTGTATATATATATATATATATATATATATATATATATATACATATACATGTGTGTAAAGCGAGTATAAATAAACACATTATCCTGAAGTACGTATACAATATGTAGTATATACAGTAAAATATTGTACACTTATTTTAAATGAAAATAACATATCACAATGTTTGTTAAATTATCTATACGTCAAATTTAACATAAGAAGTACATTTGTATATAATGCAATTAAATATAGAAATATAGCAGTGTAAGCTGACACATTATACCTATTTCACTCGAACGCCTTATAAAATTAATGAATAGCATATAAGTTTTAGGCTTTTTTAGCGTATGAATTTCGATTATTTTCACGAAATGTTTTGAACGTCTGGTAAGTTCGCAATAAATTTGGAGGGTTTCCATTTTTACCATGTACATTTGACAATTCGTATCAGTAAAATAATGGTGAATTACTTGTATGTATAACATTATTTATGGTGAAACTTTCTGAAGTTAATGTTTTGATTATGTATATAATTTAATAATTCTCTGGGTATAATACAATGAGTTTTATAAATAGTCGTCAACTGATCGAATATATATTTGTGCCAACCATATTTTAGCTTTCAAATTCATTTGTTTACAAATATTATCTTTTGAAATGGATTGGAATATAAATATAGAATATACGTTTCCATTATAAACGTAGACTTTATATTTGATCCGTCGCGTTCGACGTTCCCCTCTTTCGGCCATACTCAGTATAGCAACGAGTATATCCGTCAAGATATATCGCCGTAACAGCGTCAAAACGTTCGGCCGACCTCGGTCCATCGCCGAGTATACCTGAAGCACGACATTCTCCTGACGTGACGGGAAATTGCAAATATTTTCCCATCAAAAATATTGGATAAGGTGAACCAAAAGAAGTTTTTATTTCAAAGACATATGTATTCAACGCAGTTGAAATAAAAGTACTCAACGCGGAAGTTTATTTACGAGTTAAATATTGAATTCCGTTCGTCATTATAACTTTTTCAGTTTAACAGCGATTCCGATGAAATTTTACAAAAATATATAGTTTATTTATACGAATAAAACTCGAAATTTGAAGACCGACATTTTATTCACTCATAGATATCGCTAGTTGGTTTGTCATTGTATAGGTTTTTAAAAAGGCCATTGAAAATCTAACAATATTATTTGGTACGTTGTCTTCTTTGCCTGATATGAGTTTCCAAAATGTTGTATTTCCTCTACTGAATTTTAACCATGCATGTAAAAAATCTGGAAAAATCAGAATAATGACATTTAGTAAGTAAAATAAATTTAAATATTGTGTTCACTTAGAGTTGGGATTCTTTCTATGTAATTTACTAAAAATAGCAATATCTTATCTAAAAAACCTTCAAATTACCTAAGTATCAAACACTATTACTCTGATCACTTTTTAAATTTATGACATACATATTTAAAAGTTGGGGAAGATAAAAGCATCACTTGTATATGAGATGAGATGTATACGAGACTTGTATATTTGGGAACATAGAAAAATTTACTAGATATATTCGGAGAAAAAACATTTCATCCTCGACTTCAACGTATGAGCCGGTATTTGAAATAAATAAAAACAAAAGTTTTCACACAACACAAGCCCTCCTAGAAAATTATATCGCAATGTGTTTAAACTAGAAAAAGTAATCTTTCGTTAGTTTTATTTTTTGTGTATTCAGGAGGATTATAAAGCTAAAAAGAAACTATGAGAAAAACTCATAGATACTAGTTGCCCGTTTCGACTTTGCCACGGAAATATGGATTGTGACTGTATTTCATTTCATTCACTTTTTAACTTACTCCGATAAAGAGGTGGTTCTCAATAGGACAGCATTTTTTCTCGGTGTCAAGTGAACTCTAGCATTTTTCTATGTGTGTGGGTGTGCAAGTAGGTGAGAGAGTAAGGGCAGCATTTTTTCTCGGTGTCAAGTGAACTCTAGCATTTTCCTGTGTGTGTGGGTGTGCAAGTAGGTGAGAGAGTAAGGGCAGCATTTTTTCTCGGTGTCAAGTGAAATCTAGCATTTTCCTGTGTGTGTGGGTGTGCAAGTAGGTGAGATAGTAAGGGCAGCATTTTTTCTCGGTGTCAAGTGAACTCTAGCATTTTTCTCTGTGTGTGGGTGTGCAAGTAAGTGAGAGAGTAAGGGCAGCATTTTTTCTCGGTATCAAGTGAAATCCAGCATTTTCCTGTGTAAGTGGGTGTACAAGAAGGTGAGAGAGAAAGAACAGAATCTTTTCTCGGTGTCAAATGAAATCTAGCATTTTTCTGTGTGTCCCACACACACAAGAAGGTGAGAGAGAAAGAGAAATGTTGACTTGGCAATGAATTAAAAATCTTAGAAGTGGCAGTATTTTGCAAATTTATTATGTTAGGAAACGATACTTTACCGCAAAAGTACCGAGTTGTACTAGTATTTTGATTATTTTATACTTTTTATGCGGTGTTTTTTGAAGTCGGTTCAATTTGTTCGCAAAACAGTTTTGTTTTTAAAAGAATTATTTACGGTTCGAAATTTTTCAAAAATGTTGAAACTTTCACGTCTCCAATTGCAATTATTTCGAAATTCCTATGCAATATTTCATCCCCATTTTTACACCTTTAGGGATTGAGTGTCAAAAAATCCTTTCTTGGCGAGCACCTTAACTGAAGAGAAATTTATACGCTAGATTTTAAGTTGATGTGTTTTATAATTCTGGAGATTTTGTGATGAGCCAGTAAGGGATTAAGTGGTACCTATTTGTCTTTTATATTATGCACCACGATTCTGTTAAATGAAAAAAAATAATTCAGTTACATGCTAAACTGAACAGTAAATTATGTCGAATATCGAAAAGATTTTGTTTTTTGGTCAATTATACCTAATACACTCGATAAAAAACCGATAAGATCAAAATTACCTTAAAAATTGCTAATAACATAAAATACACTTAGTAGTTTAATATATCTATGTAAACTTTATTGAAACACCCAAAGCATGTTTCGAAATATGTACGTATTCAATAATCCACTTATATTTTGCACCTGTGTTTGCACAGCGTTTTCCATGTAACACATACCGTCCTCGGTCGCTCTGAATATCAAATTTTTATTTAATCGAATGCTTCACCATATTTATTTCGTTAATGTCTGTTCCATTGTCCTATTTATTTACAATTAACATGATAAGGCCAGACGTGTCCTCTCTCATTTACAGTCGAGACCATTTAACGTGTGAGAGTGTTCGATTGGAGTAATTGACACCGTTCTTAGTTCGGTCTCAAGTGGTTGAAATGATTTGGAAAATCTATTTATAAGTGCGGTCAAAGTGTAAAGGTCATAACGTGAAACGTCTAAATAGTTTTTTCCGTAAGTTATTTACGTTGATTTGCTCATTTTCATTGCGTCAATAATTTTGACTAAATTGTGTAACGGATCAATATTTCCTTCTATTTTTTTTTCTATTTTTTAGTTATCTCCTTTATTTTAATAAATGTCTTTTCAAATTTACTTCGATTCTACCATATCAAGTTTATATATCTAGAAATAGCGTAATATAATTTTATTTATTTTATCAACGTGTAACTTTTTACCAAACATTAAGCCGCCATTTTTTGATATCTTCAGATTATTTCAGCATCGGTAGACATTCATAATCATTTCGTTTCATTTATATACTAGATTAGTTGATGAATTTCAGTTCTATTTTTATTATGAGGGGATAAAAATACGCGCAGCCAAAGTGACGTAGATTTTTTTGTTAACCTATTCAAATCACACGCCTAAAATTACCGGATTGATTGAGGTAAGTAAGCATAATTTGGAAAAATTCTTTTAATTTTAAGAATATCCTGTTTCGATTCTTGGAAAAGAATACCCTGTTTCTAGTGTGAAAGTGCATAATTAGCCTGAAAATTTGAACTTTGAAAAGCTGCATTTTAGATACTTGAAAATAGATTTATTTTACAACAGGTAATAAAGAATATAATTTATTCTATTTATGTATCCTTTTTACAATAAGACTAAATGTTATTTTCTTATAAATACATTTATATAAATAAATATCGTGTTCATGCTCGTTACACTATGTGACTATCAAACAGGCATCAGACCAATAGTGTTATGTTCCAGTCCAATAATCTCTAATTAATAATATTAAGACCATATTTTCCCCGCAGTTTACAGCTCTATTGACGGTTTTGGAAAAGCTTGAAAATTATATTGCGGAAATGAAAATGTATTTTGATACATTAAATTTTCCTATATAGATTGTATTTTTGTTTAAATTTTTTAAAAGTGATGGCTTTAAACCGAAATAACAGAAATCACTTTAATATTCTTATGGTATATTAAAAACAAATATGATAGTCTTTTTAAAATTCAAAGTCTAAATACATCTATTATTAAAATGTGAACGTATTATAGAAACGTACGTCCGTATATATCTGGGAAATGAATTTTAATGGCTGCTTTGGCGTGCTTTCCCCATAAAGAACATCCAATTTAAATCGATTTCGAAGAATTCTTATGCGGAAAGATAACATAGCAATAAGGCCTTTAGTAAAATTTGAATTATTTATCATTAACAAATGTTTTGTAAATTAGTTTCTTTTGTAAATAGTTTAGTAAAATTTGAATTATTTATCATTAACAAATGTTTTGTAAATTAGTTTCTCTTGTAAATTTTGTAAATAGTTTAGTAAAATTTGAATTATTTATCATTAACAAATGTTTTGTAAATTAGTTTCTTTTGTAAATTTTGTAAATAGTTTCTTAAAATTTTAATTATTTTCAATTAATTTTGTACTTGCTACCTGAGCGTACAATTTCACTATACCAATAAAATTAAGAAAAGCAGGCACAGGTCGGGGGTGTCTGTCGATCACATATTTTAATAATCTCGTTATGAGTTTCTACGTACTTCGGAAAGCACGTTAAGTCATTGTTTCCAGTTATTATTATTGGATAACAATCGTTATGACAAATTTAGCCCAAGAAGGGTCTAATTTCCCCTATGAGTTACGAAGGTCAGACGGCAGTCGCTTCATGTAAAAATTAAACTTGCAACCAAGCTAAGTGGTTTGGTTTAGATAGCGGACCCCGATTAAAATAAGTGTTCACGCTATTTCGAAGCAAATTTACATTCAAACAGGTGAGACCTTCCACGTCAAAATAGTACTTTGCTTTGAGACTTACAATTTCTTTTCCTTCTGATTTCTCATCCATGTTGGCCCTCAATATTGCTATTGATATTGGTCGGTTACATTTATTTTTCTTTCTCTGTTCCAATAAATATACCTAAATTGAAATACTTCATATTTTGTATCATTCTTCGTAACATAGCTAAAGTTAACATACGTAGCTAAAGTTAACATAGCTAAAGTTAACATAGCTAAAGTTAACATAGCTAAAGTTAACATACCTAAAGTTAACATTGCTAAAGTCAACATAGCTAAAGTTAACATACCTAAAGTTAACATTGCTAAAGTTTTATTTGGTAGATGACATTACGAAGTTATTGATGAAGTTGGTAATTTGTGTCATTCATTATTCTAGGCCATGAAGAAAAAAGAAGTACTCGTATTTGAGAGCTGCTTTTCATGCTATTCACTAAAAGCCGGCGCTAGAATAATCGGCTTTGGTGCAATTGTAAGTTATTTTGAATCATAATGTGAAATCTATTCTTTTCGTTGATTGTTATCATAATAATTTTTTTATTTTTTGTTATTATAATAATGCAGTATTGTATAGTATTTTGTCATAACTGCTTAATTGACAATTTATATTAAATTATATTAATTGAGATAGAAAACACTTCATACATGCAATTTTTAACACGACAACACTTTTCAATTCATTTAATTTCTTGTGGAGCCGAGATTTCCTGGTTTTATCAGCTTTTTCTATTGTTTATTGTACCGTTTAATATGTTATAAGTATATAAACATTAAAGAAACGAAAAGGTGATTCAATGGACGCATATAAAACAACCGAGTTAAAATTTTTAGGTATAGGGATATTCATAAAAGAAAAACATTTTTTCACTTTCAATATTTTTCATTTAAAAATATTGTTCCATTTTATCTACTTATTAAAAAATTGAATAAATTTTTTTACTCTACTTACGAACAAAAATTATGTTTATTAGCAATTGCTATGTAAGGCTTCTTTTCCCATAATGTTTATTTTTTACCGAATGTCATAGGTAAATTCAATTTTTTTTTGTAAATAATTTTTTTTCGTTGAAATCGCAACTTTGACTGTGATTTTTTCAGAAAATGTTGAGAATTTTCATTCGCTTTCTTAACATTTCCTACTTATTTTCAAGTTTTTTATTATATCATATATACATTTTATTTCTGGCACCATCGTATTCACGAACAGTAATAGTTTAATTTATTAAAAAAAAATTGCTTCACATTGTGTTATTTTGCTAATTTATGCATAGTACTATTTTGAAAAATAATTTTATGAAATAATGGATAGATTAAAGTTTAACAATGATTATCCTGAAGTTTTATTTAGGAATAACGAATAAAAAGACAATAATTGAAAAATTTTATAAAAATTACAAAGTTAAAGCAATCTTTTTTTTTAGATGTGCCATATTAGAAAAAACCTACGCCATATTAGAAAAAAATAAACAATAATTGATTAATTAGCGAGATTTTCTTCAATTAATGCAACGAAATAAAGGATGAAATATGTTTTTTCTGAAATAAATATTTATAATAATTACAGTTAAAGCAATCTTTTTTTTAGATGTGTCATACTAGAAAAAACCTACGCCATATTAGAAAAAAATAAACAATAATTGATTAATTAGCGAGATTTTCTTCAATTAATGCAACGAAATAAAGGATGAAATATGTTTTTTCTGAAATAAATGTTTATCAAAATGAAACGACGTTTTATGCCCTAAACATAAAGGGTGCAGAAGAAGAGCATTTTTCTTTTTTCCAACAAGTGTTAGACAAAAGTTATAGCATTTTAAAAGTTATTTTCAACAATGTTTCATTTGTTTCCTTTGTTTATAAGATGAAGTTTTAAATTTTTTTTTTACTTTTTCAATTGAAAAAGTAAAAAGAACTAAAAAAATTGAAAGTATTGGCCCAATTTGTCCGTCTACGAACTTAAGTGAGATTTTGATGCACGCTATTTTTGTGCTCAGATTCATTCCCTTTGACTAAGAAATGAGGCTTCTAGAGGTGACCTTATGTTTGATGTCTGGGGACTAAGAACGATGAAGATATAGTGAAATTACTTCAAAATGCAGAAGTCGAAGTTTCCGCAATGGGTGTAATTCAGAAAAATTGGCCTAAAATTGTTTATTGTAATGATATTTTGAAATTTAATTTGAATTCCTTGTAATTTATGTTGTAAGTAAAATACTTACTCTTAGTATCCGCAACCAATGGAAACGAATGAATATAAATTCTAAATTTTCCAGCAAACATGTTTTGATGTCCCATTGGCTCTAACGGATTTTTACTTGTGAAAATTTTGGGATTAAAAAAGTGTTCTTTAATCCTGATATCAATTTATTAAAATAATTTTTTTAATTCGATCATTTGAAATATTTTACGCCTCTCATTTAAAGAGTTGTACGTTGTTCATTTATTCTTGGTAAAGAAGTAATTTAGACTAATTCTCCTATTTTGAGCTGTTTCTATAAAAGCGGGAATGATCTATTTGACTTCAGTATATTGTTATAATGATTCTATATATTATATGCATGAAATTAAAATGGTCCATACGTAATTTCGAGTACAATTTTTTTTATTAATTTTTTATTAATTGTTTTAAGATTACGGTGCAGCAAAGGAAAGGGTATGAATTGCACAGTCTATATTGGACGTATGCTTTTGCAAATTGCAGTTTTTCAATGGTCATGGCTTCTTGTCGATAATATAAATATACTGAACAGCGTTCTATTAAACAGTTTCTTGTCATTCATTGTTCTAAAATTTGCTCTAAACATGTTTTTAAACTAGCCAGTTTTTGCACACCTCGCTCTCGTGTGTGTGTTTTATTAACGACTAGCTTTCCAGATTAAAGTTTTGACGATAAAAATAATTACGTATACAACTCGGATAATTTTACAAGTTGGTTACTTGTAAAATTAAAAAGTTGATTTTAGATTAAAAGTTACTTGTAAATTTAACAAGTTGGTTACTTGTAAAATTAAAACTTTTAATATACATTTTTGGAAAGAGGAGATCTTCCTTTAAAAATGATACTATTTTTAAAATTTTAAAATGTTTATTATGGATATTGCCTTTGAAAAATGGCATTCGTCTCGGTTGGTCGTATGTATTACGTTCCGTTGGTCTTATATACATTTATATATGCATGTGAGCTATCCGTAGCGTGGTCGCAATTCTTGATCGATTTTATTGATTCTTTTTTCCATTGATTAGTTAACCAACAGAATAGATTATTGATTTTCACAATAATTTGTCAAATAGTTTATTGTTTATGAACAATTTTCTACAAATACACCCTTTTTCCGTTCTCGGCGACTTTTCTCTGCTTCCGTTTTGTGTGGATTCACAAAGCCGTTTTTCGCAGAAACCGCCTGACGTAGAAACTTGGAACTTGGCATGGTTATAAAACATATTCACTCGCACATATCTTAATAAAAAAAACTGAATAAAACTGGAAAATATTTGTTTTAAAGGGGACATATTAAGTGGTCGAACTTTTTTAATTTTTCATAAGTGACTCAAAAATATTTTTTTTAATATTTTTGGTATATAATATAATTTTTGGTATAATATGAAAAAATATATCCACCTCCACATCTTTGAAATTACTACACTTATTATTTAAAAATAATGATTTTTAGAAGACCACGAAAAGCTTCGAGGAAAACTAGAACATTGATTCTAGATGTCATAATAATTTAAATGTCCATCATGTTTTTATGCCTACGAAAGATGTAGTTTTAGTTTTAATCTACTAGTATATATATATATATATATATATATATATGTATATATATATATATAAATATATATATATATATACGTTTTTTACACTCACAGTCTACTTTCTCACAAATTGTGGGACAAAATTTGGCATATTAATATCTCTTTACAACTCACATGTTTTACTAACTTTTTAAGTTGGAAAAATGTGTGGGTAAGAGGTAACTTTTTAAAATATTCATCTATAAATTGAAGAAAGTGTAAAGGAAGGTCTTAAATTTTTTTAAATTTTATGTACCCACCACATGTTTATTATTTCTATGTTATGAGAAATTCATATTATTTCTATGTTATGTTATTCTATGTTATGTTATGAGAAATTCATTCTGTTGTTATGAGAAATTATTGAAATATTTTTTTATAACTTTTAAATTGTGTATTTAAAAAGATATTCTAAAAATATGAAAAAAAACAGTATTTGCCACCTTATTTCCATAAGTATTGAGCCAAAAATTATAAAAAAAAACTAGTGTTGATCAAATCCGATTAGGAAATCACAGGGAAAGTATACCCGTTATTCTATCATAATTTTTAAAAAATTAATATGTACCAGGTATTATATGCCAGTGAAAGATTATTTTAGGCAATATATTTAGGTTGTTAAAAATGAATGTATGTATTTATTGAATATATTTGGCGTTAATTTTGTAGAAATTCATTATCCACAATTAAATGAAACTACGTGATGTGGTATTATTTCTCCTTCTGCAGGTGAGCAATTAGCAAAGACTTTACAAATTACCTGCCTGAAGATATTGTAATACAAAAAAACCTAGGTCGTGGTAAAGCATTTTAATAAATTAGAAATAATACCACATCACGTAGTTTCATTTAATTGTTTGTAAATAGTTTAATAAAAATGCTATGTTTAGAAGTGACATTTAGTCACTATGGTACGGCACTATCCATTCAGTATACGGAAGTCTCGTAGTCCCGTAGTCTCGTAGTCTCGTAGTCTCGTAGACAGCTTTTTTAGGAATAATTTATTAGATAAACCAAAGTATATTTTGCTTTTAAAAATAATTTTCAGTGAATTGACCACTTTTTTATTGAATAACTAAATATATTTAACAATTTTCAGACAGCGTGTATAGCGGGAATAATGGCTGACATTATTATAATGGTGCAGCTGTTGAACAGGAATGAGAATTTTAACTCAGACAGCGCGGATCATGATTTGTTTACAAATTGCGCATTCCAAATTATGTGTCTTGTCATCGCCATCGTATTGCACGTGCTGCTGCTGTATGGCGTTCATAAAGTAAGTGTGGTGTTTTTATATTTTCACATGTTTTTTTTCGTATTTTTACGTGTCTGTGTTCCTTTTCACTAGGTTGAGTGAAAGAAGTACGTACAGTGTTTTAAGTCACAGCGTTTTTTTTACAATTTGAAATTATAAAAAAGACGCTGTTCTGTTTATTTGGAGAAAAAATTAATATAAATGAGAAGTCGAATCTATTTTTGAAGTTATACTTCTGTAGGTGCGTTATAAAAAAAATGATGAGAGTGAAATTTTACGAAGCTCACAGTGCAACAAAAATCGATTCTAGTCTATAACTGAAAAAAAAGCTAGAATCAAAATTTTATACTTCTAGTCTATAATTGAAAAAAAACAGGATCAAAATTTTATACTCCTAGTCTATAGTTGAAAAAAAAACAAGATCAAAATTTTATACTTCTAGTCTATAATTGAAAAAAAAACAGGATCAAAATTTTATACTCCTAGTCTATAGTTGAAAAAAAACAAG
Organism: Druceiella hillmani; assembly: GCA_039881145.1. Lineage (NCBI taxonomy): Eukaryota > Metazoa > Arthropoda > Insecta > Lepidoptera > Hepialidae > Druceiella > Druceiella hillmani. The sequence goes on along the minus strand of JAYKKI010000034.1, from coordinate 20,928,807 downwards.
ATCAAAATTTTATACTTCTAATCTATAATTGAAAAAAACAGGATCAAAATTTTATACTACTAGTCTATAATTGAAAAAAAACCAGGATCAAAATTTTATAATTCTAGTCTATAATGAAAAAAAAACAGGATCAAAATTTTATACTTCTAGTCTATAATTGAAAAAAAACATGATCAAAATTGTATATTTCTAGTCTATAATTGAAAAAAACAGGATCATAATTTTATACTTCTAGTCTATAATGAAAAAAAACAGGATCAAAATTTTATACTTCTAGTCTATAATTGAAAAAAAACATGATCAAAATTGTATACTTCTAGTCTATAATTGAAAAAAAACATGATCAAAATTGTATACTTCTAGTCTATAATTGAAAAAAAAACACGATCAAAATTTTATACTTCTCGTCTATAATTGTGGCAACATACTCTATTACTTTCGTATGAATTTAAAAGGCGCAATTAGTACATTTCTCATTTTACAGAGCCAACCTATTTTGTTTACACAGCTGTTGTTAAAAAGGTTGAAAGGAGGCGGAGACTTGCAGTTTACGTCCAAGATATTTATGAATATTCTTTCTTAAGTTACTCCCCGTTCATTATTCGATCAGTGTGTCCAATTGGATATGTCACAACTGTTTAAATGGAAATATAATAAAAAAATAACGTTGACAAACTGCGTCATTTAGTGGCTCTGCGTGTTACTGAGATAAAGTACCTATCAAAAGAAACGTGCATTTTCATGTTTTTTATTAGAATAGTTTCAAAAATATTAGCAATAAGCATGATAAAAATAAACATGTTTATTCTTTATTGATTAATACGGAGACTATGGATCTGGATTTACTAGGATATATTGGCCATACAGAATAAAAACCTGTCAAGCACAATTAGGTCACGCACAACGAGGGTTTCGTACAAATTTGGGGACTTATAAACATATTAGGGTCATGGCGTTCCTAATCAAACTATTTACAAAATTAATTTTTCACATCTGTACATTGACTACTACATCATTCACAGGTGAAAAAACAAATTTGTTGTAAACGTTTATGATTTCTATATAATTAAAAATCACTTATTTTTGGATTTTTCCCTTTACATGTGCTATAAACCTCCTATTATGTTAACTTTTAAGATTGCAGGCCAACCAAAACTACCTCATAGGTTTTGATGATCGGTAAGTAAGACTATTGCATGATTGAAAAAAAATGCTCTGAAGGGCCATATCTTTCTGTACAAGGCGTATCTTTGTGTAGCATGAAACAAAAAACTTTAAAGTTTTATAGCATTGTAAGACCTTAGGTCTCATTACACGATATTAATTTGATGTTACATACTTGATATTTCAAAGCCGTTTCGAGGAAAAAGGGGCTTTAACAGACAGACGGATGGATGCACGACCGGACAGATAACTATGTGATTCTATAAGGGTCCATTTTTTTCATTCTGAAGGACGGAATCCTAAACACGAGGTGGAAACAAACATGGCTGGAAATAATGAAGACTGATTTTCCCAAAAAAATACACACATACACACACACGCACACACACACACACACAAACACACACACACACGCACACACACATATATATATTATATATATATATATATATATATATATATATATATATATATATATATATATATCTATATATAGTGTTATTTACTCATATAATTAATGGTAATATTAATAGTTTATAATAACCGATTGGAATTACATGAAATGTAGGTTACTTCCTTTTCTATATATAATTAATTTGCCACTAGCAATATTTATGCAGAATGAAAAAAGGACGGGAATATTTATAAGAGTATATTTTTTATTCCACATATTTTTTACAGAAATATGGTACAAATGTTAATCTTTGCAGATATTACACGTTTAATTAATATTAACGTGGTAAAGTTTCTAATGTAATCCTTTTTGATATTTTTCTGTAATTATTTGATTTATTTTCCTTAATTACCTTATTTCAATTACTTGCTTTATTTTTCGATATTTTTCTGTATTACTTGGTTATTTTAGTAAATTTTAAGAAATCCTCGTGTGACTTCTCACTGATTCATTAACAATTACTTAGTTATTTTTTTATTATTATTTCGGCTACATTTTTATTAAATATATTACTGTTAGCATTTAGTGATGATTACGTTTTTGTTACGATTTCATTAAATATTTTATTGTTTAGAAACGGGCCAATATATTGAACCACTACATAGCGGGAACAGCTGTATGGCTTCTGTTGTGGATTGTGGGCAGCATTGTTTTCACATGTCTGGAGCCGACAGAAGATAAAGCCTTTGCACTTATACCAATTCGTGAGTAATTTAAAAACACTTTACAAACTAACGCTCTATTTAACATGAGTTGAATGTATTTCCCTGTTGAATTATCCCCTTTAAATCTGACTTTTTCGGATGTTAATTAATATTGCAGTGGATATATTATATAACACTGTTATGCTAATACGTACAGTAGTTTAAACATCTTTTATGGATTTATCCATATTATTATAAGTTACCAGTGGCTATGAGCAGACAGAAAATAAGATGAGGGATAAATAATAATTAATACTAGGAACGTAATATTACTTTGTAAAATCTTTCGGAAGTATAAGTTTGTATTAAGAATATTTTTGTATCAGAGGCTTATCTGAGATCGAATAAATAGAATGGAGTTTTTACTAAGATGATGCTTGGGATGCAGATAAAAACATGGCAACTTTTTGCCTAGATCCAATATTTCATGAAAGTTGTTTTGTTTTTGTGATTCTTTCTTGTTTGTTTGGTTAAAATAACATTCAAAAACTACTGGACCTATTCAAATGGGTCTTTCAATGCGTTAATGTTTGAGGTTCAGATTAAGAGGTAGACTTCTTTTTCACTTTAAGAGTAGTAAACTACTGGACCTATTTTAATAATTCTTTCATTGCGATAATGCTTGGGATTCCGATTAAAACATAGGCTACTTATTTAATTTAATTGCTTGTCTATTTAAGAGTAGTAATCAAAAACTACTAGATTTATTTTAATGAGTCTTTCATTGCGATAAGGCTTGGGATTCAGATTAAAACGTAGTTTACCTACTTTTTATAATTGCTTGCCCGTTTAAGAGTAGTGCTCAAAACACTAGACCTATTTTAACGAGTCTTTCATTGCGATAATGCTTGGAATTCAGATTAAAATGTAGACTACCTATATTTTGAATTGCTTGTCTATTCTTAAAGAGTAGTAGTCAAAAACTACTAAACTCATTTTAATGGGTCCTTCATCGTGAGCTTGGGATTCAATTAAAAGGTAGGTTTCTTTTTTATTTATTTGATTATCTGTTTTGAAGAGTAGAGTTAAAAACTACTGGATCTATTTGAGTGGGTCTTTCATTGAAATAATGCTTGAATTTCAGAATAATATAAAATGTTTTTTGTTTCGAACGAATATTCTTAAAGGGACTTAAAATTCGATTATTAGCATTCACTCAATAGAAATAGGAATGACTTAACATCTAATTGCCGAGATTTTTACAGCAATTAATTTTATCTCGTTCAAGACATTCTTGAGATACAAATATAATTACTGGACAAGAACTATGCCGCTGTACTTAAAAATTTACATGGGAAAAGCTAGTGTAATATAAAGATACAAATTTAATTCAATACGATTTGAATGCAGGATTCGTGGACTTAAAATTCGATTGTTAGCGCTCACTCGATAGAAACAGGAATAACTTAACATCTGATTGCCGAGATTTTTACTGCAATTTAGATCAAGCTAGTTAGAGTATGAATTAATTTTATCTCCTTCAAGACATTCTTGAGATACAAATATAATTACTGTAAAAGAACTATGCCGCTGTACTTAAAAATTTACATGGGAAAAGCTAGTGTAATATAAAGGAACACATTTAATTCAATACGACTTGAATGCAGGGTTCATTTTGTTATGAAATAAATTCCCTGTTTGATGATTTGCATGACACGTCTTTATATTTATGGGCCGATTTTTATTTGTTGTCGGCATCGGTTTAATATCACACAACACCTTCAAATAAGAAAAATCGCCACGTCATGTAATAAATGTATACCGTAAATAAGCAATCAGAGAAAAATATGCTTTGTTAAAGAGTTTCAGCATTTGGCATTGACATTCAAGTGAAGTAATGTATTTACTGGATGGAATCAAATGCGAATAAAATTTGAGCGATAAGTGTTTTGTACTATAGTTTAGATTACATATGTGCCATCGATAATATAATTTTTACTTAATGTAGATTCTAGTTACGAATAAAGTAAAAATTATATCCCACCAATTGGCTTCAAAACAAAAGAGACACCCTCATTTAACCCGCTCTCCCAATTATACCCAAAATTGAGAATCTAGACGTTTTTACTTTTCGTCTATATTTAGGTTCTAACTACAATTAACATTAAATTATTCACACCGTAAGATCACTAAGACAATTAGCTGTGACATACGAACAGACAGATAGACTCGGTGTCGATTCCATAAGTTTTTCCTCATATTTTTGATACGGAACAATAGAGTGATATTTTTGTTATTATAAATTTGTAACAAGAGGTAAGATCTAACGGTACAGGAGTAGTCTGTAGATAAATCCTTCCATTGGTTGACAGCGATTTGATAAGAGTATTTTCAATGATTTCGGTTCCGATCTGAGTACCTGCTATTGACAGGAGTTCAACTCCCAAAGTTCTTTGGGGTTACTGTGTCAATACGGAAAATAAAAATCTGCCAAAGTCCAATTTTGAAGTAGAGTACCGAAACAACTCACAATGTGTTTTTCGATACTCGTCAATGGTACTGCCTGAATTTGCTATTAATAATGGTTTTAATTTTGATATTGTTATTAACAATATCACAACCATGCGCGAGAATTTTAAGGCACATTCGTAGACGTCCTGTGGGTTTGTTTTAAGCTTTTTCCTGATCAAATATCTTAGACGATTAGCTCATTCCTACCGGAAATTGACATAGCTTTTACAGTAACAAATCAGTCAAAAAACGTAACGAAACTTTTGGAAATGAATGGGTCGACTCATTAAATAACGAAAGCTGAAAGCCTTCTTCATTATTAATCGTTAGGCTTTTTTGACGGAATAATTATATATTTAAAGATTCCAAGCGGAACACAGTTTACGTAAAGTTTTTGTTTATACGTGTAAGTAGATAATTTTACATGGAAAAACTGTTAAATTTTGAAAACAATAAACAAAGAAAAGTTAAGAAGATTTTCAAATTTATTTTATTATTCATTCGAAGTTCAAATATTTTCAAACATATTTATCCTGTAGACCTGAGTAGTTCAAAAATCTTAAAGTTTTCTTGAGATTTTTTCAATAATTTTAGAACTTGTATTGTATTGTTGCCCGTATATTTATTGCCTAAATCACAATTTATGTCTGAAGCAGTTGCAATAGTCTAAAATTGCAGTTATATTAAGCATTAAAAATAAAACGAAATGTGCCTGTAGTCTTTAGAATTTTTCGTTCAATTTGTCGAATATATTTGTCATGTCAACAAGTGTTTATAAATACTTACATATTGATGCGTCTGCTGAATTGATTTCATCAATGACGATTATTTGTGAAGTACATTAATTAAAATACTAGAACTTAGGAAGTATTGTAAAGAATATTAAAATTCTATTGTGATATTACAAACTTAACTTATTATGGTTTGATCGGTTGATATGGAAAAAAAGGCCAAATGAAAAGTATTGAATTTTTTCATTTCCAAAAGACTATAACTTACAATGAAAATTACTTTCGTATCCTATATTTTGAAATTGACAGAAAATAGTCTTCCCACAACTTTTAAAAATCCATTTTTTTATAATTTTAGGTTAAGGTAATCGGGAGAATTTGAAAGAAGAGAAGGTATTTTTCAAAGGCTATCAGTAAAGCTATTGAGTTCAGGTTCATTTGACTTGTCCCAATCATTTTATGAATATATTTGGCGTTAATTTTGCAGAAATTCATTATTTACAATTAAATGAAACTACGTGATGTAGTATTATTTCTACTTTCTTTAAGTTCTTTACCACGACCTAGGTTTCGTTGTATTACAACATCTTCAGGTGGGCTGTTAGCAAAGATCTTTGCCAATAGCCTACCTGAAGATGTTCTAATACGACGAACCCTAGGTCGTGGTAAAGATCTTAAAGAAAGTAGAAATAATACTATATGACGTAGTTTCTTTTAATTGGCAATCATTTTTGGTTACCTATTGTAATAAGGAGGGTCTGATGATGAAGGAAATTTATTATTGGACTTCGTAATAGTTAACAGTAAACATATCGAGTTTGGACTCGTTTGATTCATCTCAATATATTATTTAGAAAATGGGCCTATTCCTTTTTACGAAAGCGGGTATTTTAGTTTTTTTTTAAACTATACATTTTATTTAAGAAAATATACTTACTGTTTATATATTTTTCAGCACTCGTGATCATCTTCATGATAATGGTGAGAAGCCTAAGAAAGGAGATGCTGAAGGATTCAAACTACATACAGAATAAGTATTCGGTGACGCGACCTCCTACCGTGTCCAAATAATAAATTATGATACCTTAAATTTTCAGTTGTTTGAATGGACTTTACGTATGTATTTGTTACACATTATTAACATCTACAACTCCTGGAAAACATGTGTTCTTTATTTCGCTATTAATCATAAAAAGGCTAATTAGAGGATAAACTAATTATTGCAAAAACGAAGATAAAATATTTAAAAAAATCAAAGGTATTATGTTTAATCGTGGGTAAAATTAAGCTATAGTTCTTTAATTCAAATAATGGACATACTGCGAAGCTGTTTCTCCTTTCGATAAAATCGACATTAAAATCCTGATGAAAGACCATGAAGACTCGTGTTGCCGTCCACAGAATAGCAGTTTTTTAATCCACGTATAAAAATAATTTCAAATAATTTATTACTTGTTGAATAAATAACGGAAGAAGGGCAAAGGGTGGAAAATACAAAACTGGAAAAACTAATTTGAAAATGAAAAAGTTTGCACGAAGAAAATTTAATAATCTGCTCCAGAAGTTGTCACATGTCTTTTGTTTCGCTGATTACTGCTGTTAAAATATACCCCAAGATCGTACGAGTAAAGCCTGGAATGCATAATATCATTAATAATAATTATTTTAAAATGAATATGTACAAAATTAAATTTCTTATAAATACATTTTTTGTAGAAGTTTCACTTTTTAAAATACTTGTTTTTTGCTGTCTGTAACAATCATAATCAAATTCCAGAGGTATAAATTTATGTTTGCTTCCCTGTATGTTAGTAAGTTTGTTCGAATTAAAATAATATAAAAAGCGACTAAACAGGTTTTATTTAAACTTTTACTATTAGTTATTTTATTCTCTTATGCTATGTTGATAATCAAGCTGTCATCGAGGGGTTGAAATGTGGAAACAAATTCGGAGGGAGCGTGTACACGAAGAACATTAGTAGATAATGAAAATTGTTTTCAATACAATTTTGAAAATTATTTCGAAAAAATATTTTCATGGCTCAGTGAAATTCACGCTAATCGAATTTTATATACAAGTGTCATATAATCAGCTTTAGTGGAAGTTATTATACAAATGTTTTTAATAAACTAAAGCATTTAAGTTAGCTCTAGGTAGAAAAGTCAAGATGTGTGATCATCGCTTCTTTGCATCAATGAGTATGTCGTATTTCTGTATAACATATGTTAACATAATTTATTATAGGGATAAGTAACTGAAACTCACACAATACGTACTATTTTGCGAAGTCCTTGCTCGCTTTGAAGACTTGTTGATGATTGATAATTTCTTATTTGCATATATATTTAGGGTTAGGTTTCTACTAACTTATTTACGGTTAGCTTTTTACTAACTTTTTTGCTAACTTTGGCTTTGTGTAACGTATGATTTCCATTATCATTTCAGTATCTACACCACAAACTAGATGGTAGAAAATTGAGACATCATCAATGTAGCAAGATTTACAATCTCTTCGTGAGTTCTTTCCTTCGTTGAAAAAAAGTAAAAGTCGTCTAAAAATGTGCGAATGTGCTCCTGCGTCTTGTTACCGACGCTCTTCGCTTGACAATAGTGAGATCTTGGCCAGATTTCAAGTTAAGCCTTGGAGGTTAAAAATTCCATTGAAAGGATGATGTATAGAGTATTTTTTCACTGTTAATAAGTAACTGAACATAATTTATACAGCATACGCATGAAAAAAATGTGCAGAGGTGAAACCTCCCATACGAGTAGTTTTCAGTATTTCTTTCTTAAGCTACAAATATATATATATATATATATATATATATATATATATATATATATATATTTTTTTTTTTTTTTTAATATTTTTGGAACTTTGGAAATCATTTTTTTTTAATATTTTCCCCCGCCAGAGGCACTTAAATAGGAAGATGAATCTGAACTTTCTTCTTTAACACAATTTATGGTATAACACGTTTTTCAACATCGTTTCTTTGAGTTAGGACAATTCTTTTATAGAATTTATTCCGTTTAGTACATTTCATAATCTCTTTTTATAATTTGACACAATCGAACAATCCATTCAGAATCAAGTATCAGAGAAAGACGAGATTCATTAATGAAATAATTTCTCCAATTTTCCATTTTTTTTAAATTTGACAGCTGATGGTGAAATAGAGGCATATTTATAATTTTTTTAAATTTATGGATCCAAAATTTCCATAATTTTTTTTATTTTCTTGTTTTTATTGCAAAGTTTACACAAAAGTCTAAACTTTTAATTGTTTTATGGCTTAAATTTAAAATTCAAATTAGGTAAGGAAGCAATGATCTGTGCACGCAAATTCAGAGATTATTGTGGAATATGAAGCCTTGGATTTTTGCATTGAATATATTCGATATCGATTGTATTCACCTCGATTGTATTTTTTACTCAAGCTCTAAATCTGGGTTCGCCCTAATTGCTTTAGTTTGTTCATGTAGTTTCTATGCTGTTTTCAACAGTGTGTAATGAAAAAGATAGTGCCCAAAAGACTAAGAGGGAATCAAAAGATCTATCGCAATAAATCAGTAGAAAAGGAGAATTTGCATGATGTAAGTAGATTTATTGATTAATCATAGTCAATCAAGATCTGGCAACAGTGTCGTACATACGACATAATTTTTTTCTAGATTTGAATATAGAATATCGTTAACTAATGAAAGAGAGTTGAACAAAGCAAATGTATAAAAGAGATGTTTGTAATAATGAAAATTGGGCTGATATTATTATGGGCGAGTGGATGTGATTGGACAGTGCCAACATAAGCATATCAGTGTTGGAACGTTTCAAATATTACCGAGAGGATTATTTATTTGACAATTTTTTTTTAATTTCGTAAATCGTAAATTTAATATTGAAGCCAACGAGTAGAGTAAAAAACAACGACAAATCTTTAGAATTTAATCAGTTATAGATTTAAACTGAAATTTTAGACGAGAACTGTAATATTGAATTATGATATATAGTAATAATATAATTTTTATTAATGCTCATTGTATTCCATGAAAGTGAACGAGACAGGAAGATATCGCCACTCCATGCCTGCTATAAAATTTCTTGTTACTCATTACTTGTTTATTTTTTAATAAATTTTTTCATTATTGTTTTTTAATTAACCTTTTCATTAGATAGTAATAAAAGTCACAAAATTAGAAGTAGTCAAGAGATCAGGTTTCAGTGTGTTCATTACCTTATTTTTAATTGAAATAAATAAAAAATAAATGTCAAAAATTTAATATGTAAAAATGCTTGTTCCTAGACCTTTACTTACTACTGGTAGCCTCGTAACTATACCATTTACTTATATATTAGTAACCCATTTTGATATTTATTTAAATAAAACAATGCGATAACAGCCAATAGCCAGGTACTGCGAAAATTAGTGTTAGGCTCATGTTCGAATGCTATGGACGTCTATTTAATATACTGACACTGGTCACTGATCCCTTATATTATTCAACTGTTTTGAAAAGAATTATTCCCTGAACCCAATCCGTCAGGTCTCTAAGATTATCGACCGCAAGCTTTAGTTCATTATTCTAGACTGATGGATCACAAGGTGTTAACCAATATTTGCGCTAACTCATGCAATAAAAACAGTTCAAACAAAGTCTTTATTTACTAAAGATTACAAATAATAGTGATACAGATTATAAAATTAAAGTTACAAAACAATATAAAATATTTTTTTTTTGTAACAGAGTCGTAAATCTAATAAGTTGCAAAAGTGCTATGCGTTTTAAGAACTTCAAAAGCTAAGTAAAATATTCATGCGTACTTTATAGTTTACTATTTTCTGGTAATTCACATGCAGGTGGTAATCGACATGTAGACGTAACCGAATCCACCTGGATTCTTGGGACTGTTCCTTTCAGTTTTCCTAGGTAACTTATGACCACGAGGATAAAGTAAAAGAATAAAACTGGAAGAAAAGCATTAACAAATTTTAAAAGTATTCATGACGATTATAGAAAATGTTTCAAAATAGAAAGAAATTATTTTCGATAATATTTTATGGTATTTTATTTAACATGTAAGAGGCAAATAAATGCGTAAATATATAAAATTCCCAATTTTAATATGTGGGATATTGCCATATTATTGAATTAATTAAAATAAAAATTATTGTGATTAGGTTATTTTCTTTGGCGGTCTTCTGTACCACAGGTACATAAACGTGTCGGTCCGAAATTATTTAAGACACAAAAATAACCAGAAACCGGCGTGTCTTACTAGTTGTATTACATTGGTTTCTTACATTTTGTATTACATCGGCTTCATTTGGATGATAAAAATCAATATATATTATAAAAGTAAGGAGTGAAATGTGCGAGCCGCTAAAACTCAGAAGCGAGTGCCGGTACGATCAAGGGAGTTACATGGAGTTGTAGCCCTCTATCCCCTATCCATGAAGAAGGTTCCCGTTTTTACCGGAAGGGCGTGCTTTAGGGCTGGAAGTTTCACCCTCTAGAATTTTCTAGAATAGTCTAAACATCCCCGAACATTCTGGAATGTTTGGAAATAGTCTGGAACGTTCAGGAACATCCCGGAAAATCCCAGATAATTGGGGAGTATTCCAGAACATTCTTGAGTGTTATGGAATATTCTGGAATACTATAGGCCATTCGAAGCCTTTTTTGTATGGGTGTGTATAAAAAGCAAGATCCGTCGTGGGTTCGAACTTCAGTTTCTTGTTAGTGAAGTGCAATGAGTGAATAAAAACAAACACAGTGAAGTGTGAGTAATCAAAGTGATACAGTGACTGAAAATAAATCGAAAATAAAGTGTGAAAAGTGTTTAAAGTGTACTTAGTGTATTTCTTAACAAAAGGTTGATTTGATATATATTTTATACAATGCCCAAACGTAAAAGAGGAGGTCTTGCCAGTTCTGAAAGCAAAAAGTACAGCGAAAAAAACGAGACAGTAAAAGAGAGCGAAGCACGTTTACGTTTCCAATGAACGAGAATGAGCACTGTGAGAGGAAGAGAAACCAAAGAACGACGAAATGAACGAATGGAAGAATCATGAATTGCGACATAATATTAAAATAAAAGATCAATCCACGCATGAAGATATCACCCTACGAGAAGCCTTGGTGAGGACAAGTAAACAGTACAACCTAAGAAATGAATAATTCCACTACGACTTGACGAAAGAATATAACAAACACAAACAAGTCGTAATCGGAAAAAATGGATAATATCTGCCAATTTTGCAAAGCGAAACAATTCAGTCGAGAAACACCAATAATCATGAAGCATGAAAACCACCACTAAAAGCATCCCCGCAGGAATTTCTACACTATACGATCGGGGAAACTCCAGAATCAAAACTCTTCTTCAAAGTATAAAAGTGTACAATGCCTGCTACCAAATGGCTTCTTCTTCTTCGGTGTCACTTCGATCAACACTAACAGAGATGAAATCGATTAGGTTTTTTCAGTCAAGCACAAATTTATCGCAAAATGGGATCATTACTATCACTCCCAACGAAGACTATAACTTTTTGTAAGTAAATTGATCAATGATGCACAAACATCAGTTGATTGAGACGAGAAATAATCCAAGATGTATAGAGGATCTTACACAAATACAATCAATTTATTCACATATTTAAAACAACGGGGGACCGAATGATTTCATTTTTTACCTCTTATATTTTAAATTTTATCCTTTTGCTCCAACTACCACACAATCTCATATCAACGCCTTGAGCTTTGCCGGATACCCCAGGTAGTATTATTATAAAACAGGTTTAACTCGAGCGTGAGTAGAGCAGGGCGTAATAAATCCCAGGCCTGCTAAATTGTTTACAAATTTTATAATAATATATATTTTTGTTTACAAGCTTCAGTGTAGTTTCTCTTCTCTTCATCTAATACATGTTGATGTATATGATGCACAGTTGTGCACAAGACCGTCAGCACAAGACAGTTAGGACAATACAAGTCAGTTAAATCAAGACAAAACAGTCAAAACTAGACAGTTGAGACAAGATAGTCAAGACAAGACAGTGAAAACTAGACTGTCAAGTCAAGGCAACACAAGTCAGTCAAGTCAAGACAAAACAAGATAGTCAGATAAACCAAGACAGTGTATAGATAGATATGTGATGTGTGTTCGTAAAGTCTTATTATTCCGAAGAGAAGTTGTTTTTTTTCGTTTATTATACGGCATTACTGCCCTGAAAACTTATTTCTTATGCAAATTTGATAATTTATTGGAGATTGTCTTTAGTAAGTTTCTATATGTATTATTGTAAAGTTGCTGCTTTTTTTTAATGAGTTACAACAAGAGTTTGAATTAGTCATGTAGCTTTAGACCCCCTCTAATGGATAAATTAAAACGATTTTCGAGGTAGGCAGCGAAAGTTATAGTTTTATAACTTCTCTATGCGAAATAAAAATCATTTAAAATTCAAATAATAATTTTTTCTGCTTTTATCTTATTCTAGCATGTACAAGAAAAAATTGAGAGCGAAACAGATTATCATCTTTTCAGCTCTCCACTAACTTGTTATTCTCTATTCACTCTCGTTGTGGTGTATATAGATGATTACCGATGGCTATCAACAATAATCCAGCATTGAGCTGGCGAGATAGTTGTATTTTAACGGGAATTAGCCAAGTTTCTTTTAATTATTGGTCGTGGAAACGTAATAGAAAATTTCGGTGTAAAATCGATTTAAATATGCTTGTTTTGAACATATGAATAGTATATTCTGATTGTGTCTATATTAAAATTGAGAGTTTGTTGTTATTGGTGTCATCATCATTTTATATTTTCTGGTGAATATTATTCTTATTATTGTAAGAGGGTTTATTTTTGTTATAAAATTTCAGATAATTAAGAATTATTTGCGAATCAAAAATCTAGCACATTCGTATTATAAATTAATTTTTTTTTACATTAACAACATTTTTGTAAATATATGTATATATCATGTAACATGCCAAAGTTATAGTATTTGGAAAAAGGGTTTGTGACATCCCAGGCCAGAGTTTTTATTACTTTTTTCACCTTACCAACGTGGGTTAAAATTATTTCGATATTCGAGAGGTCTAAAGGATTCCTACTGATGCGACAACAGTGTCTGTTTGTTAATATGTCTCCACGTTGGACAGATAGTTCAGATTAATTTATGTTTACAAATGATAATGAATGAAAACCATAACCGTGATATGCCTTATATATACAAAACAAACATATAACAAATGTTCAAGTAAGTTTAACGCAAAAAAGTGAAGTATAATCGTATTACTAATCAATTAATTATATAATATATTGTATCCCGGCTATCAAATCGCCACTATTTTAATACTTTTACAAGCAAGATATAATGTAGCTGGTTCACGTGGTTTCCAGTTCGCTTCTCTTAGAAATTACTTTATTTCATATTTAGGATACTATTTCACATTTGGTTTCTTTCCTCTGCATATTATGAATTAATAATGTACGAAAGTGTGCATTTAAAAAGTGGTATTTTAAGGTAATAGTGTAATAAAACAATAACATTTTATTGGCAAAAACATAACGTTATCAGTTTCAACGGTTACTGTAACCCATTGGCTCTGATAAATACTATTACGGTAACTGTCTCAATATTATTTATACATAACGATGAATATACGTTTTGCTACGATTGGGATTATAAGGCAAATTGAAAGAATTTTACTGGCGGTTGGCTACATATGTGCTGGGTGACTGGCAGCAGAAAAAAAAACTTTAACCACTCCTCCCTTTACCTACTATCAATGTGTTTCACTTTTCGTTACGGTATAATTTTTTAAAATGGATACTTAAACCATAATTGCGAAAAGTGATACTTTAAAAATAAGACAACAAAATATTTCTAAATCGGAATAGATTTTGCGACCATTTAAATTATTGTGGCTTGCATCGGTCAAGATACAACGGTCGTTTATTCAATTCAATTAAATAAATTTTATTCAGTCTTGAGAACATAAGGAATATTTCATAAATATTGTCTATACGTATAAAATGTATCATTACAATTTTATAAATAATTTAATATGCGCAATTAAAATTGTGTTTATATAAATAAAAGAATCTAAAATTATACGCATCGTTAAAGATTATATTGAAATATGGACATACCCAAAATAAATATACTATTTAACAGGGTCCAAACAAAATTATTTTTTCCAATCCGTACCACCTGAAACCAGAATATGACGACTGCGCAGGTTATGAATAATATGAGGGCTACGGATATCCATAATTTTATCAAAGTAACATTTCCCTGTAAGAAAATATTCGATTATTTGCATTTTATTTTTAAAAAGAATATTAATAAAATATATACATATAATAAACCAATAAAAGTAAAAAAATCGTAGGTTAAATGTTTGTCGGAGAAAATAATTTCGAGGGATATACAAAACGTTACAGAATTTAATAACGCATTAAGTTCTATAGTTTCTATAGCTCCCGTTAATTTATTAACATACATGTATTACCGTTAATTATATTAACCTTAAGTACATTAATCGTAGAATTATAATTAATATATAGAAAACAATGCCGTTTGAAATATTTCTTTGGCTGTTCATCTATTTGATAGTGCATCATGTAAGAACTACAGGGTGGATTTAGAAAGTGTTTTCCTATTGTGTTTCTTAAAATATTATAATATATTCGATCATTGCTCTGAGTTTAAGAACGGCTTTTGCAAGATTTACAGTCCTTTCGGTCCAGTGATGGGGTCTACATTCCGAAATATTTTTCGCACTCTTTATCTCTAAATATACTAATTATATTTAGTTATTATACTTTTTTGCCATCTATCTATCCTATTACTTTATAAATATACTGTAATCTTGACTGAGTGTAAGAGAGTGCTGCAGGAGCAAAAGTTTGTCAGTTGTTTATTCTTAAAGTAAAGAAATATATAAATATATATCTGGTTTCGAGGCAGTTTGTTTATTTGTTTTTTTTTTAATCAGATAATGTTACGAAAAAAACAAAATACCTTTTTAGTTTTAATAATATTATTTAAGTGCATATTAGAGCAAGTGGAATGTGTCTTCCAATATTAAGTTAAGTATAAAACATTTTTACAAAAAAATTGAACAGACTTGAAATAACCATCGAATATGAAGCGTACTGAAAAATATAAAATAATGAGAATGCGGGTACTCAATTCAAACTTCTGTGGTACAATATCGTTTTCGAACATAAATATATATGCAAAATACCACCATTCTACAGATTTTTGAAATCGATGCCAAGTTGACCATTATCTCTTCTCTGACAATCAAACGACATTTTCTTTGATGACATGATGATTCTCCTCTCTGAAATTCGTAAGTACATTCACACACACAGATGAGTGCTACATTTCTCTTGACACTGACTCGAAATATCTTGATCAGTGGCGGTAGTTCGCAAATGTATTTATGTTTGAAAACGATATTATGCCGCAAAATTCAAATTTATTATTTTATACTTTTTAGTGCGTATGAAACGCACTGATTCGGTGGTTATTTAAGTCGCTTCAAGTTTTTTTGTAAAAATCTTTTATTTTTCTATTTTTAGTGTCCGCGATAACATAGGATATGTTACCCAGAATGTCACGATGGATTCAATGTCAATAATTTCTCATTATGAAGTTGAACAGACGTTTGAAGTATTCAATGAATTTAAATATATTCATAACGATAAAATTGCCTCGGGAGCATTATGTCGGAAGAGAAACTAATAAGAACATCACTTTGATGATCGCCAAGGCTAGAGCGACCTATATGCAACTTAATCCTATATAATAGTCATAAAAACTGACACGGAGCAATTCCTTGCAAATTACTGTCTTAGATATATTCTTTAAACATTCTGATCCCTGAAGACGCCTAACGAAGGTTTCTTAAAAAGACGTAAGCAAATTTCAGAAGGAAACCACGCATATTCGCAAACAGGTTTTATATTGGAACTCTTAATGCAGGACTTGCTATGGAATTGTAGGGCATCGACAAGATTAGGAGTGAGCTGAATGTAATGGCCAGAATCGATTGGCACGACAAAGTACCGTGGATGGCCTTTACTCTAGCAAGGTAACATAGGCTATTAAGCAAGAGTTATTATGTAAGTACTGTTTCATTTGTTTTTAGAATGCTTTAAATACAATAATTTATGTTAATAATGAAAATTTTAGTAGCACGTTAGTAATTTCAGCAAAATATTTAGCTAATAAGTCATTCAGCTAATAAGAAATTTCAACCAAATAAGTATATTTTATGAAATAATTCTGAATTTGGTTAGTTTACCGACCAAAGCTCGTCTCTTATTTCGAGATCCGCTTAATCAATTTTAATGGAACTTTCATTGAAATGTATGTAAATTAGAGTCGTATTTAATGCGTGGTTATATAATATTTATTTATTTATTTGAAAACCCCATGTACAACTCATAGATTTACTCAAGGGTTGGGCATGTTGAGGCACTATATGAAAAAAGGATTATAAAAATGTGGTACAAACAATAAAAAGTAAGGCGAAGAAACACAGAAATTTGAATAAAAATTACTCTAAATAGTGATCATGAAGCAACTCTACAATCTGACTTCCGAAACCGTTAATGAAACAGAATAAATATAAAAGCTGCCCACGTCCTGCATTGAACAAAGCGAATGTAAGAAAGACAGGTGAACATTCAAGGATTTTAGGCTTCAGGCAGGTGAACTATGACTTTGTCCTCTTATAGAATAGTCAGGAGCAGAAGCCCTTAATAATATACTAATAACTAAAAGGTGCAAACAAAAAAAATGCAAACAAACTTACTTTGTTTATAAGCCAAGATCCATTCAGCTATTATTTTTTTTCATTACTTTCAACTAACTTATAAAATTAAAACAAATATTGGATCACTTGGTTAAGCACAAAAATAATAAATAATATTACGAATCAGTCAACTACATATATTGGACTACTGATATTGCATTTCTCAGATTAATTACGTTTCTGCAGATAAAAATCGGAGGGAATATACTCATATGGATTGATATGTGAAGAGAAAACTTCGTACTCCTTTTTAAGCATATGACGTGCACGGAGGTGTGTGAGATTTGGCATAGTTAAAGATTATATCGAGAAGGAGTGCAGAAAGCTAAAATTTATATATAATATGTAACTGATATATATATAAAAATACATTAAAGTATATTAATTTTTACAAATGCATTAAAAGATTCATTGTTTACGTTATATTGTCAATGTCAAACACATAATAGTTTGTGATCAAACAGTCGCGCATAGCAGAGATTGTCACCAAAGAATTTTAAAATGTATGATTAACTGAACGAGAAATTAGTTTAAAATATTTATTTTTCAATTGTTTGTGGTGTGTATGTCAAGGCAAAAATGACGTAATAGAAAAAATTAATAAAGAATTATGTGCAGTAATTATAGAGGTACACTCTTTGACAAAAGAACCCTAATAACGTTCAAACTGAAAAAAATTAAAAAATTTACGGTCGAATTTTGACCACTGGGCGACCACTAGTATTCATTGATTATTAATTTGAAAAATATCTTGATGTGTGCTAAAGGAACCTTAGAATGTTGACTTACTATTCTACGAGATGAAACACTAATCGGCATTGAATGAAAATCTAATATTAAGATTTTTATAATGAGACGAACCCCTGTAACAAAGTTTCATCGATAATTATTTTTTTATCATTAATTTAAATTCCTACCTGTTCATCACAATAATTATTATTAAACAATTCCATAAACTGTATTGTTTTATGTTATGATACCGTTTGATGCTATACTTAACATGAAATTAACAAAAAAATCCTAAGGATAATAGTCACACACCGAGATATAAAGGTGTAGTAGCGCATAATTTTTCAGAAATTAGGTAAACGTTTAAATATTGTTTCTCTGAAAAGAACGCAGTTGGAAATAATGTGTGCTGAAAGAATTTAATTAATTGCCTTTTTTGCATTTTTTATTATAACTTTTTAAGAACTGTACACATTTTAAACAATTATAAACTAAACTTACCGTTCGAACGGCGCAGCATAACATTAGTGTCATAAACAACATGATGATGCAACCTATATTTGTAATGATAAGTGGTATAGATACGATGTTCAGTGGGGAACTCAGTAGTATATTTAAAGTTACAGCAAAGCATATAAACGAAGCAATCTGCGAAGAATAATATAATATAATAATCGTACACTGAATAATACAACTAAAGTAATACATTGTCCAATACTAAGTGCAATATCAAGTGCAAAGTTTTATTGCAAGTCATTGCATATCTAAAAATTGATTCGGTAGTTCTGCAAACCCAAAACCGTTTTAAAATATTTTTAATTTCTACCGTATTATTTAAATTAATAATAGTTAGTTTAAATTAATAATAATAGTTTCTAAACGTACACTTATTGCTACTTGAGTAGTACTCCCTCAGTTAACTGTAGTTTAAGAATTTAAACAATTAATTCCAAAGTAGGTTGCAAACGAATGCAGATGTCATAGAACAGATAATAATTTCTTAACTAAAATGAATATACATAATAACAAATACTTAAAAGAAATATTGGCCCCAATTTTATATGTTGGATGGAAAGAAAAAGGACGAAATTTGCAAGAAGTAAGATATCAACAAAGAGTGGATAGCGTAAGTTAGAGTGAAGTCAATAAAGATATGATTTTGTCAGTTGATTCAATGAGGACCAAGGTATGGGCTATGGGATGTTAATGAATCAGGAGCGGACGTGGGTTTTTAAACGTGACCAAGACAATGGCAGATGAGTGCATAAGTTCGACACAAAGTTAAGAAGATTTGTGGGGATTGTTTAAAACATTATAAAAGAAGAAAGAATGTGAAGATTGCGTTATCCAAGTGGATCATCATCCTAATAAATATGTCATTTTTGAAGCAAAATATATACTTTAAATGCTTCCTAATCTCTTGAGATACTCCCATAGTCCGGTGAGGGGAATGGAAAACTTTGGCAGAAGTCAAGAGATCTGTTGCCTTCTCATAAGTCCATACCTTTTTCGCTATTAGAGAAAGATATAACACACAAATTATAATAGAACTAGCGTGACCCGTGCGAAGTCTTCGCATTATTTATTCTATTTTAATAAAATTGACATATAGAGGCGCAAGTATCAAAAGCATTGAGCTAAAGCGCCACTTTATTTATACGTGAGTGGATTTGAAATTAAACAAAAATTTTACCGACCGTCAATCATATTGACGTTGAGCCGTTAGATGGCATTGCTGTTATGTGTATATAATTTTAATAATTAATTAATTTGCAAAAACAATAGCAATAATAAATTTTTTAGTTGTGGATGCCGGTAGAGCAAGCAATTGTCTATAAAATTATATATAATTTATGTCGATTAGTTGTGAGGTTTTTTCTAAAAAGGGAGTGTAACATCTTAACCTTAGCGTATTAATATATATGATGATGATGATGATGATGATGATGATTGTAAAATTATGCGTTAGGTGTGCTACTTTTTCTAATCAATCAACGCAGATATACAGATGACATAAAGATTCTTATTAATCATGTGGATAGAAAAAATATCCACTGTAAACATGTTTACTTTCAAATGTACTTTTTTATTTTATCTAGTGATTCTTTACGTAGTTAGTTAATCCGTCTCATTTTAGATCCTATTTAATGTCTTTCTGTATACCACTTTTTTACCTAAACAGTTTCATAAATCTTAAAAATATACTACGTTTATATACTTACAATCAATATTGCAGCAACAATGTAAACGCCACATTTTAATTCGATTACAAAACAACACGACTTTAAGAATCCTAGTTTCTTGAAGTGCCTTGTTAGAGGAATTTTAGATTCCATTAATAGATATTCTTTGCTCGTGACGAGGTGTGATATTCAACTCATTATTGAAGTTAATAATATATGTTTTCTAGTATATACAAAATAAAAATAAACGTATTAATTTTTTTACGTTATGTGTCAAATTTCTGTCAGATTTGTACTTTTTCTAAGCGTAGAGAATTTCCTATTTATGTAGACGGTAAATACGACCAGTAAGAAATAGTGGAAGAGCTATGACTCGTAATATTTGATTTTTTTGGATTACATTACTTTAGTTTTAATGGTTTTAAAGTCTGGCACCTCAAAAGGAAAGGAACAGAATCCTTATACAGTCAGTCACGCATTCATTCACATTCTGTCTACCATAGCTCTTTTTGAGAAATTGGGGTATTTTTCCAGAATTTTGGTTTTTAGTTGAGCTATGTTTACATGAAATTTTATAAACAACAGTAAATTTAAGAGGACAAGGAAGTATTCCGTTGTAAAAATCTATTCGTCCTTATGGTTTTTTATTTGTGTTGTTACTTAATCAAAAAATAAGTATTTTATTCTTTTATCTTAAACTAATATCAAAATAATTTTTACGATTTTAAGGTTCAGTTATTTTGTGATATTTCCCCTAATTTTTGGATTTTTTAAATCTCTTTCTCTTAATTGTATTTAAAAATATTTTAAAAACTTAACACTTTGAGAAAATATGCATTAGTAATTATTAAAGAAAATAAGTCGAGTGCGGATTGAAGAAAATCGGTCACTGTAAGGCGAAATTTCGTCCCACCATGCTTTTGCCGAGGTATAACTAATTCTCCAAAATGTCATGTGCTTTTATTACACGTATAATGTATATGTAGTGAAGAAAGTATTAAAATAATTTAAGATTAGATCATAATGTTGGGAAGTAAGAGAATTGTATTTTATTACATTATAAAATTCCATTAACCATTAGTTAATGAATTCACACAACACATTAAAAACATTTTTCAAGAAATTATTTTCCGGACATTTGACTTCGGTGCAAATTTACGTATGTTCCATTTGTGATATCATTATTGCTTCATTAATGTGTTTATTGAATAAACGTAATTGTTTTTGAAGTAGGATGTTTTTGAAGCGAGTCAATTAATCAAATATTATATTGACTGAAAATGAATTTTTTTGTTATATTTTAGTGTTAAAAATTTGAGTTTTTTATCAAAACTGCTGAAGTTTTTATAGGTTTTCTATCTTTTTGTACCCGTAAACTTTCTTTTTTCAAAAACGGAACTACGTTTATGGTAAATGACGTATTAGTTGTATTGTAGATAGTGCCGGAAAATTGTCTTACATATCATTGAAATAATCGTTTTTTTTTCCATATGAATGCTAATATTAACTAATAAAACGAATTTGATTATAATTAAATAGCGACATCTAGTTTTTCATAAACTTGTACACTGAGAACAGAGAGCGCTACAACAAATAAGCTAATGATTAATTTCTATGATATATAATCATTAGATTAATTTTAGAGAAGTTTTATATATATGCAGATGTATTAAAATTTCATAATTGCAGAGTATTATTCGTTAATGGTGTACTTGATCGTTTTCATTAAATTTGTTTCAATTTCTTTCTTCTTTTAGTTAGATAAGTGCACACCTCATCATTAAAGAGTTCCTATCATCACCTTCATTACACCCTGATTTTGGTAAAGAGCAGATTAATGTCACCCCTAGTCGTGTCATCATCTTAATACGTTTATTATTAGATTATCATTATACTAATATCATAAAAACTAAAAAATTGGCCATACATAAAAACTCGGCCATGTTACCAGTCTTGTTCACGTTCAATTTCCTCAATCAAATTCTAACTATATTTTCATTCAGTCACACTGGGGTTATATTCTTCCAAATAAAAAAAAACATCCCAATTGATTGATAACTGCTGGAAACATGAGGGGTGGTATTTATTGTTGAGGAATTCTATGGCCTACTTTCAATTTCTGCAGTCGAATTCTAACCAAAGTAGTTGAGAACTGCCGGAGATATAAGGCAATATATACGAGAAATAAGGTAATAGACACTCGTATAAAAAAACAGTCGAATTAAGAACCTCCTTGAACTCGGTTAAAAAAGGTTACTAGCGCCTGCGGTATTAATTGTATAATCCTCCAAAAATAAAATAATTCTACGTTTGCCATAAACATTTTTGTGTTCATCATAAATCTGATTTATTTTAATCTGTAGAGATATTTAGACCGTAGGAGGTAATATCTTACTACGGAAGGTAATGTTCTGTAATCATTTTTGATTACAGAACATTACTACTCACAGTCTAAATAAATATCATATTTGATTTAAATCATATTTGATTACAGAACATTACCACCTACAGTCTAAATAAATATCATATTTGATTTAAATCATATATGATTACAGAACATTACCACTTAGAGTCTAAATAAATATCATATTTGATTTAAATCATATTTGATTACAGAACATTACCTTCCTTTTAGTGTTGTCGTAGTCGCATAAAAGCTATAAAATTATAATAAAGTTCATGAAGGTATTCTGAATATTTATTATTAAATCAACGTTTGATCGTTGCTGAATTATAGGCTTTATCTACAGTATTATTCAACGCGGAAGTATTCTACCCTCTCTTGTTTTCTCCTGCTCGTTGATCCTATGTTTAATGTTAGAGGTAATAATGACGCATTCTACTAATATTATAAATGCGAAAGTTTGTGAGGATATATGGATGAATATTTGTTGCTCTTTCACGCTGCTTATACATCAGAATAACACATAGACTACAACTAGCGTTTGCCCGTGTGGACGTTGGAAAACGACATCGTTTCCTGTAATTATCCCAAGGGTATGTACCCTGGGAATAAAATGTAGGTATTCTTTATACTAATCTAGGTCATGTCTACATCTTAATCCTAATACTATTATAAACCTAAAAGTTTGTGAGAATGTACGGCTGCATGTTTGTTGCTTTTTCATGCAAAAACTACTGAACGGATTTTGATGTTAAAACTACTGACCGTTATAGTGATATAGCTTAAACATCAGAATAACAAATAGACTTCAATTTATAAGGATATTGTTTGATTTGGCTATTATATAATCCTAAGAACCAAATAAGTTTAAAAACAAAAGACCTGTCCTCTAAGAGTTATCTTAGCGTGCGCTGTCTAAACCGTTAAAGTTACACAAAGATAATGTAAATTGGGATTGTTTCTATTAAACAGTTCTAACAAAAAGTCTGCGACAACATATATCTACCTTTTATGTGGAAGCCATTATAACCAAAATAGTCAGGAATAAATACTATTAATTTGAATTTTTTTTACAATGCACAATTAGTAGTATTCAATTAATTTCTATTAAAATAAATACTTTTTTTGTCTTTTACACTAATTAATATAGACGAATAGATTAAAAGTTATTACGATATGAATGACTTGAGCGGAGCGCTATTATAACACACCGGTGATACGCTGCCGTGAGTCGGCGGCACGAGTGACGCAATGAGCGGCGGTGGAGGGGCGGGCGGGGCAACGTCACGCGCCATCGCCGAGTGTACGACCCAAATGCGGGCAGACGCGTGAGGGCAGACGTCTCAAAGATGAAAATAGGATACTTTTTATCCCGGAAAGTTTTGATAATTAGGCCGACGACATGTAGACATGACCTGGATCAGTATAAAGAATACAACCCAGTACAGACGCGCGAGGGTAGACGTCTCAAAGATGAAAATAGGGTACTTTTTATCCCGGAAAGTTTTGATAATTAGGCCAACGACATCTAGACATGACCTGTATCAGTATAAAGAATACCTATATTTTATCCCCAGGTTACATTTCCGTAGGATAATTATAGGAAACGATCTCGTTTTCCGACATCCAAGCGGGCGAAGCCGCGAAAAGCTAGTAAGAATTAGAAATAAACTCTCTTTCTGGTATGGGTGTAGTCGGATGAACAATATTATTTATTTTCTGTATTAAAAACATTATGTCAAAATCATGAATTCGTTTATTATTGGTATTATCCAGTTTATTTATCAGTAGAATTTGAATTGAATTTTTTAGACAGGTTATTTTTTAAAAATTGAAACAAAGTATGAATATATTCAATAATCGGAATAAGTGTATAATCCATTAAGGGTTTTTCTACTGTACGATGGATGGAATATATGGGTATGGAATATATGTGTTTGATAATATAATTAATTATGCTATTGCACCATAGATGGAATATAATAAAAAATGTAGATACTTGGTAAAAAAATATATATTAGGTACTCATCGAAGAATATGGTAATCGTACGGTTTTATACAGTAAGGTTTAGTTTCGGTTAAGTTATACGCATATTTAGGTAATATAGTCTCGAAAAGTAAGAGGACGAATCCAATAGCAACATTATCACTTTGGAACCATTATCCCGACTAAATTACCTTAGTCTCAGTGTTACTTACTATCTATAAATTGTGCCAAATTCGTGTCAATAACTTCAGTAGATTTCGAGTTAGATCCATGATAAAAACACATTTTCAAGACAGAAGTCAAATTTTAAAGAAAATAAATT
The DNA here is from genome assembly GCA_039881145.1 of Druceiella hillmani. Lineage (NCBI taxonomy): Eukaryota > Metazoa > Arthropoda > Insecta > Lepidoptera > Hepialidae > Druceiella > Druceiella hillmani. Next base: position 20,903,836 of record JAYKKI010000034.1, on the reverse strand, counting down.
TGTTTTTGATATTATATTAGTCTTGTAATATTAAATGTAAACTGAAAATGTATTTAAAAGCTAAACATTAGAAAATCATAGAAAGACATTTAAATTTTTTTTTCTAATGTATCGAGTATATGTTTAAAGACTAGACAGCTTCTATGTTGTATCCTATAGAGGCACTCACGTAGAACACCGCGGTCTTGCGATATTAGTACGTGTTATATGGCTAAAGGAAATCATGAAATACTTTTCTTTATGGAAGTATGCTTAGATTTAACTGGAAATATATACAACGTTGATTTCTTATAATTTAATAAAGATAAATACATAAAGATACCATCTATTTAATTTCATAATATATAAAGCTTCACAGACAAACTAACGATATCCTGGAGAGAAGGATGACGCCGAATGCAACCGTAGAGGGCCGCGTACTCGAAGCTGCAACAAATTGAAAATATTTTATACTAAATCTACCCCGCATATAAAATTTTATGGTTTGGCTTAGTATTATTGAACTCATAAAGTACTGATAAACAAAGGGTTGAGCTACGTCCTGCAGCGTGCCGCTGACATTGCCTGTGTTTACACGATCCCATCAATGTTAAACTTTCAGGTCTATTATGCTTTGAGCGAATTCTTGAGGTTTGAATTTAATGAAGTGAAGAATATGGTTATTTGAACGCGAGCCTTTTTTCTAGATTTGCTTAAGGTGTCCACTAGTCAAATTATTATTTACCTTATAATATACTAAGAACGTGGCAAATTTAGAGAAAATAATTGGTGAACTTTTTGAAGAAAACCAAATTTAAATTTTATTATATGAAGAATCATCAATTTATAAGTGAGAAAAAAATGAAAATGGTCTTATCACTGTTAGGGTCGTTTTTTTAATGTTGAATATATTTAATTACATTTCTGTCATAGCCATAACGAAATTATTTCCTAAATTGCTACTTAACGAGAGCTTTAGAATAATTTCCGTTAAGATAGAATTCAGTATTTTTTAGTCAATAGTAAAAATATACTACTATAATATATCATAAAATGACGCAACGTGTGTGCAACTACGAAAATAAAGAAGTAAAAAAAACCTGAATTTTATCTTCTTTTATCTATATTATTAATTCGAGCAATGGGTAGTTTAGACATTGAAGTCTCTATAATAACAAATTTAAACAACCCTCAAGGACTAATTGATACAAGATTTTGCGGCCCAAGTCTCGTGTCTAATCACGAATTGCGATATACAATAGAATAGAATTAAACTAGGTCTTCCCTAATCGGAAACAATTGGGAAAATAAATACTGGTTTCTATTTTAGAAGTCAGTAAAAGGCGTTAAGCTTGCTAATGAGGAGAGGCGATCTCAAGGATGAGCCTCTTTTGGGCACTAAGAATACTACTCAAAGTGAACTTAATACTTAAGTAAACCAAATACTAAATACTCAAAGTGAACTTAATACCCGAGTAAGCCAAATGTTAAATAAATATCTATTGGGCTTCTACCTAGAAACTTAGGATTTATAGAGTAAAAACAATAATCAAGCACCCTCTTTTTACAAACAAGAATTTATTCTGCGTATTAAGGACTCAGTGGTAATTTTAATCAATGCCTACATATTATTCGAAATATAAAATATTATGACTCTTCCCCTATTTATAATATAAGTGTAGTAGGTGGAGTATCATTTATATTTTTTGTTTTATTCGATTTCGATTCGTATGAAGTGTCAGACGTAGTCTTCATTTCTTTTAAAAACACATCTTTATAAAAGTTGTATTTTAATGTTTACAGTATTTTTGTTGCAGTTAATATATATATATATATATATATATATATATATATATATATTCATATATTATTAATATTTGGTAGCCGCTACGAATAGATAACCGACGTCAACTTTTAAACGATTTATTTAGTTTGACTGCTGTCGACCATCAAATTTTATAATTGAATTTAAACTCGCTTTCGCTTATCTGATCAATCTTAAATTTGTTGCGTATATATAAATCTAATGACAATGCAATATTATGGGATCATTGAGATGGTCTATGATGGACACGGAAGATGGCTACAGGACGTCTATTCCGGCGAATTCGACCAAGCGGAAATTTGGTACAGGTATGTAAATTCGATAACATTGCATATATAACCCGATGACAATGCAATATTAGGTATTATTGGGATGGTGTGTTGTTGGATGATGGAGGCGGAATGTGGCTACCGGATCAATGTTCTGGCGGATCCGATTAAGCTGACATTTGGTACACATATATAAACCCGATGACAATGCAATGTTATGGTATTATTGAGATAGCGTGTTAATGGAGACGGAAGGTTGCTACAGGATCTCTGTTCTGGCGGATCTGTTCAAGATGTAATTTGATACACATGTATAAATCCGATGATAATGCAATGTTATGGTATCATTGAGTTGGTTTGATGATGGAGACGGAATGTGGCTACCGGATCACTGTTCTGGCTGACATATATAAACCCGATGACAATGCAATTTATGGTATCATTGAGATGATCTGATGACGGAGACCGAAGGTGGCTACAGAATCTCTGTTCTAGCGGATCCGATCAAGTTGAAATTTGGCATACATATATAAACCCGATGACAATGTAATATTATGGTTTCATTGAGATGGTCTGATGATGGAGATGGAAGGTGGCAACAGGATCTCTGCTTTAGCGGATCAAATGTAGCCTAACTTTGAAACACATAATATAAAGCGGATGACAATGTAATATTATGGTATCGTTGAGATGGTGTAATGATGGAGACGTAAGTTTGCCTCAGGATTTTTGTCTTAGAGGATCCGATCATATTTTGATAATTTATTTCCGTTATAAAATTGTGGGCGCTGTAATTTAATGACGAATGATTCAAAAGTGATTAATGTATATAATTTTCTTAACTCTTTTACTTAATTCTAGAATTAAAATACAGTCGGTGATGGATATTACAATTTGAGTCATATAAAGCAAACGAGCACGATTTTATGACCAAAATAAGTTATCAAACTAAAATAGTTAGATTGCTAAATCTAAAATATGAATATATTGTATATCACTATTTTTCTGATACTTTTTACTATATTTTTATATTGGTTGACATAATATACTATAACTTTAACTTTTACAGCTTATAACATAATAATGCAGTATGAAATAGTTAGATAGTTACTGTTTAATGCACGCCTGTCATGAAAAAAAAAATATTTATTTTATTAGAATTTCAGTCTGTTTTTTCGTTGTTTGCTTTAGTTTGTATCGTATAAATATGATAATTTAAGAGAATTCAATTGCCCGACGTGGAACGAAAACGTTGTGGAAGCCATGAAGTACTTAAAGGTGTCAGTTTAGCATAACTATTACATTTTCACGATATGTTTAATTACGTAGCTAATTTCAGAAATGCTTACGTCGGCTTTAAAAAAGGTTTTAAAAATATGTGAAGGGTATTACAAATAAGGAAATGTGTACAAATTTCCTTTCAAGCATTCCTTTCATAAATTCTCATCGATTCCGACACTATCATTGATTTAGAGAAGATAGAGACGGCATTACGTAACAAAATAAGATAGAGAGTTCTTCTCAGAATTTTCTCTTAAAATAATGCAATCATCAATCAAATGAAATGTCAAACTGACGGCGCGCAAGTAAGTGATGGTAGATAATTTGCAACTTTGCGTGAGTTCATACGAGCAGATCGAAAAGCATACCATCTACAAGGGAAAGTTTAGCTTCATAAGTCAGTTTCTTTGGACTGAAAAATACATTTAGATTTGCGTCGATATTTTCCAATATTTGAGTAAGGCCAATGGAAATCTGTGGTATAGATTTAGTATATCCCTTTAAAAAGAAATTACTTAACTGTCATGTTAAGTAAATAAGTAGTTACAGTATGAACAGCCTTTTTTCTTTTCGGAAAAACTACAAAAATAAAATAGGGGTCGCCTTCCGTTTTACATTCACACTAAATGTAGATGTCAATATACATTTAATGCACATTTAATAAGAAAAAATTAGTTGGTCGGCATTAGCAGTTCATTACAGAAGCATGGGTTTTTATAATTAGTTATAGAAATAGGAACAAGTTCCAAAGATTTTTCTCACATCACACCATGTTATATTTAGTGCTTTGATAAATTTCTTTAATTCTTCATAATTAATCCAAAAAATTTGAAATCTGCCTCAAGATTTTAATCAAATACCTTGTATATAAGGTAGACGTGTATTGCATATCTAGGATGATATAACAATGTGACAATTATCATTGAAAGGGCAGAATTTTGAATAAGCGATTTAAAGTCTATATAGTCTCTTTAACGTATAGGAAGCTTGTCTGTTACATGAAGGGTATAAAAATCTAAAGTATTATCAAAGAAGGTTTATAATGGAAAAGGTTTATATGGCGGAGATATTAAATATTAAATAGAGTAACGTGGTGATAAATAATATTAAAAGTATAGACAAAATTTCGAACAAACTATTTAAAACTATTAGATAAGAAATAAAAATCAAATGCATCATCATAAATTTGGAGAAATATTCATATGAATTATATGGTGTGATATGGGACAGCGGGTGTGATATGGAGTTATATGGGATAGCGGACATAAGAGTGAAAAAATATTCTAAACTTTGAACAGGCGATTTAAAGCCAAAAGCCTTTTGATTCTATGTAAACATTATGGGTAATAAAAGAGAGAAAGAATAACAATTTAAAGTGTTGTAGTACATTTGAAAAAAAGGTATGCCAACATTAAGTATTATATGGAGTGATATGAGAGAGCGGACATAAGAGTGAAAAAATATTCTAAACTTTGAACAGGCGATTTAAAGCCAAAAGCCTTTTCATTCTCTGTAAACATTATGGGTAATAAAAGAGAGAAGGAATAATAATTTAAAGTATTGTAGTAGATTTGACAAAAAAGGTATGCCAACATTAAGTATTATATGGAGTGATATGAGAGAGCGGACATAAGAGTGAAAAAATATTATAAACTTTGAACAGGCGATTTAAAGCCAAAAGCCTTTTCATTCTATGTAAACATTATGGGTAATAAAAGAGAGAAGGAATAACAATTTAAAGTGTTGTAGTAGATTTGAAAAAAAGGTATGCCAACATTAAGTATTATATGGAGTGATATGAGAGAGCGGACATAAGAGTGAAAAAATATTCTAAACTTTGAACAGGCGATTTAAAGACAAAAGTCTTTCCATTCGATATAAACATTATGTTATAGTAAAAGAAGTGGATAATAAAAGAGAGAAGGAATAACAATTTAAAGTGTTATAGTGGATTTGAAAATAAGGGGTACAGAATGCAGATATTAAATGTTATCTAGGGTAACACTGTCCTACGCAGTGTTACGTCTAATAATGGGGAACATTTCGAATAAGTTATTTAAAGTCAATAGTATTTCTAGTAATACATAAAAACTGGCAGTTGAAAAAAGAGAAGAGAATAAAAATCTAATGTATTATTGTATAATTGGAAAAAGGGGTATATGACGCAGATATTAAATATTATGATCGGGAGACGTGGGAGACTAGACATAATAATGACAGGATGGGCGGGACTGATTTAAAATCGTTAATCTCTTTATGCTACATGCATATTGCCAATTTCATAAATGAAAATATTATGCAATGTTGGTAACGTGATTATGCTAGAAAATATTCCTCATTGTTAGTCCACTAAAGATATTTTCCGACAAATAAGTTTCGGAGACTACAAATGAAATAAAAAAAAGGAATTGATCACTTTTGTTTTAGGTATTTTTAATGTTTATCGTTTATCAGAAAATAATGGAAAAAGTTGAAGTTTTACTAAGTTGAATCTACCTATTATTATTCAAATATTGCATTAGTATTTAGTTTGTTATATTGCATAGAAATTTTTTCTATGCTTTAATTCGAGAGGACAGAAATAAAAAAACTTTACCAAACATTAAAAACCAAAAATTTAAGGAAGTATCTGTATTCACTTTCTATATACATTCTGCTTAGCCCAAAAAGTAGAGTACCTGCTTGTTTTTTAAACTCTTCATTTTCATTTTGTTTAGGTAAACACATATCTATAAATGAATTAAAATATACAGGCTTAATAAAATATATTAGATATCCATAAAACATTCCACTAACTAGAACATTGTTCAAAAGATGGCGCCCATTGTTAGTTGCTATTTCTTTATTGGCCATTACTTTAACAAACTGGTTTAAATAATAATACAAATTATTACCAGGATCATAAAACATCCGGTTAGAAAAAGTAAAGAATTTCATTTTTTAGAAGAAAAAATCCTTAATTTTTTGATCAAAGTTTCTACTTTTGAATATTCATCATTAATGCTTAGAAACGTGAACTGGGTGAACGTCAATGCTTGAAAATTAATTTGTATACGAACAAGTCAAGTCTTCAATTGAAAAGTCCGTAGTTTATGAAATTGAAAAGTTCGTGATATACTATGTTAAAGGCGGATTCAAGGGGGAAGGGACACGGGGGCGCATTTGACGATAAGAGGATTGCGTATGCACGCGTTTTATGATTAGTTTGATTAAATAGTATTCGGTTTACGTATCTTCAGTGATCGTATTTAGTGAATTAACTGATATTATATTGAATGAAGATGACAGGAAAAGATGGAAGAGCATAAGTGTTTTCTTTACAAAACAATGAAAAACTGCCGGTATGGAGAATGAAACTCTTCAGCCCGCACAACCTGGACAGTTAACTGATGTTGGTGATGTATCTCCATGGCCATCCTCGCCGCCGGCAACTACATCAGCTTCCACTAGTTTTTTCCATGAACTTGATATATGTTTTGGTATAGATGATCAATTACCAAAACTCTGAATTGATTAAATATTTAGGCCGGCATTCAGAGACAAATTTGAGTTTGATTTTAATATCCATTTTCTCAAATTATGATTTATTCTTTTACTTATTTTATTCTACTCTACATGGAAAGAAAAACCTGTCAAAATTTACGATGATTACTGTTGTAAATGTGGTGCGAACAGCAGACATAAAACAATTTATAAATGAAAAATTAAAAATTTTAGTTTTTCATATCGTTTTTACTAGTTAGAAATGGAAAATTTGACGTTGACCACAATTAAATTTAACATATACTACGATAAAATTCTGCTTATTTTCAAGCATAAGAATTTTTAAATGAATATAAGAATAAACTAGCGTGACCCGTGCGAAGTCTTCGCATTATTTATTCCATTATGAAGCTCAGATGACAGATCAAATAAATATTTTACTAAAATTGACATATAGAGGCGCAAGTATCAAAAGCATTGAGCTAAAGCGCCACTTTATTTATACGTGAGTGGATTTGAAATTAAACATAAATTTTACCGACCGTCAATCATATTGACGTTGAGCCGTTAGATGGCAGCATTGCTGTTTTGTGTATATAATTTTAATAATTAATTAATTTGCAAAAACAATAGCAATAATAATTTTTTTAGTTGTGGATGCCGGTAGAGCAAGCAATTATCTATAAAATGATATATAATTTATGTGGATTAGTTGTGAGGTTTTTTCTAAAAAGGGAGTGTAACATCTCAACCTTAGCGTATTAATATATATGATGATGATGATGATGATGATGATGATGATGATGATGGTGATGATGATGATGATGATGATGATGATGATGATGATGATATGATGATGATAGCATAAGAATTTTTAAAAGAAAAAATTGATAGTTACAATGTATAGAATTACAGAGTTCTCAGATACATTTTATCCTAGTGCTCTGTACTTTTTCCTGTGGAGCCAATATTTTAACGCCAATACGTTTGGGTGTCAGTCCGACGTATGCGCCCAAATGAGATTACTTTTTTCTTGAGCGCCTTAGGATTTTGTCGAACCTTGTCAAGACGAATTAATTTAAATAGTGTCGTTATTTGTAACTGCCGCATATTTCTATGGAATTATTTACTTTCGGTGAATTATTCAATTATTACATTTTATATAGATACACATATTGGAACGTCTGTTAAATGATGAAAGGATTTTCAAAAAATAATTAATAAAAATATTCATTACTGTTGCAAGTGATGGAGCAGCACAAAAATGAGGTTACGTTACATTATTGTGGTGCTAAGTGAAGTTTTTAATTTTTCTACGTACTGTTAACGTAAATACTTTTATTTCTATATTATTAATATGGAAATTATAAATTCTTGTTTGAAAAATTTTTGAAATGTTTTGTCCCTTCTTTATCAATGCAGAATGATTTACGTAAATTCAACTTAATTTATTAATTGAATTATTATAACGCAGACTAAAAAAAATCATAATAAAAAATTCATACTAACAATTGAAATATCAATTTTATAATTTGATTAAATTTGGAAAAACTGTATTATAACAGAAGAAAATAAATTTTACCGTGATAACACTATTATTTTTATTATACTTATGGTATAATTTTTATTTAGCTACTGTTTCATACTCAGATTATGAGAAAACACGGTAATTTTTATCAGGGTCCTCTATAAATTTATAAATTTTATTACAATTTTCTTTCCATGTATGTAAATTAATGCATATGTTATGATAAAGTATTTGTGTGAAACGTAACTGATTTAGTTTTATTTTACATTTATAGGTGAACTACTTAACAACCAGGATGTTGCAGGTATTCTTACTGATGAAAAAAAGTGTCAGTGGTTGAAAAATTGTTGGCAATCTACCACAGACTTTAAGTTTCCACTTGTTCGTGAAAAAAAACAGGTTTTCTAAAATGGACTGGTTAAATGTATATGAATGGTTGGCATACAGCAAAATTGCTGAGTATTGTTTTTTAATGGCATGAAGCTGGGAAATTTGATGATAGAACCGCGGAAAATATTTAAAAAAGGATTGGAACACTAACACACCACGAGAACACGAAATACCACCAAGCTAATATAGTAGCATATACCAATTTTTTTATGATAGGAGAAAGTCCATGGAAAAACAATCGCAGTGAACCGTAAAAAAAATTGTAGCCATTATAAAAACAGCTATATTACGTGAAATGTTAAATATACCATTAAGAGGACACAGGAATGATGGTGATTTAGAATCGGAAAGTTCTCTTGGAGGCGCTAATTTTAGAACGCTATTGAAAGTTCGAATCGATGCTGGGGACGAGAGTATGCTAAAAATGTTTCTTACATTAACAAGTTCACACTAAATTATTTGATTGAGCGCTGCGAGGAATTAATCACAAATAAAATAGTAAAGACATGAAAAAAAAACAAATATTTTACTATTACAGTAGATGAGATCATAGATATTTCTATTAATGAGCAACTATCCATTTGTATGCGCTATTTCGATGTTGGTACGAATGAAATACAAGAAGACTTTCTTAAATTTGTGGAAGTTGTGCACATTACTGGTGAAATATTTCTCATCTTATTTTGGAGGCGTTGGTAAGCTTAAACTTAGACATTATTTTATGCCGAGCTTAAGCATAAGATGGAAGAGCCAATATGAGTGGTAAAATAAAAGGAGTGGTAAAATAAAAGGCATGTGTGTCAATATTCAGCCTATAGCATTTTATACACATTGTGCAAGTCACCGACTCTACATAGCCATCAGTATAGCCTGAACTATGCCTAGCATAAAAATACCGTGGGGTTTATCTCTACTGTACTGGACAAATTCCTCAAAAAAGAAATGCGATCTAAAATAAAACATACTAAAGAAAATGTGTGCGACGAGATCGGTAGAAAGACAAGAAGCAGTTTTAAAATTTTTGGACGTTTTGCCGTGTCTTTCTCTAATTTTGCAAAAAATGGCCGATAAAGAGGATAAATGTGTTACCAATGTATTTTCGCTGCTATAGGCTATAATCTCACGAGAATTCCTTGTAAGCTTGGTCATCCTCGTTGATAGTTTAGGAATCATTCTCTCTTTATTTCGGTGATTACACGCCACTTCAGTTGATATACTTTCGACTATGAAGCTCGTCGATATGACTACATTCACATCCAAAAGAAACGTGATACTTAAACGGATGCGTTTTAAAAGTTTTTTTGATTGAAATTTAAATTGGAACAAAAATCGTAGTCTGTAGAGTAACCAACCGTCAATCAAACAGATCTAATTTTCAGACTCGGTTTGCTAAAAAGTCACTGTCACTGTCAGTGTACATTTTTTTTCTGGATTATTTTTTGAACGAAATGTTCTCCAGGTTCCCCAAAACTCAACAAAGTGACTCTCGCATAACTTTAGTGACGTAGACATAGAGGATGATCTACAAGGTGTCGAATCCTATAAAAATGACCTTCCTTGTTTCTTATCTTTGAAGAGCTATCTAAAAATATGGCAACAGATGAGAGAAAATTTGACAAAGTCTCCAGCGGAAGCCTATAAAAGAGCAACGGCGCTGCCACATGTCTAAGAACCCTGTGTCAATTTTTGTTGTAGGTTTCACGTTACAAGTAACACTGCGGAGTGATCTTTTTTAATTTACGATAACTCAAAACATACCTTCGCAACAGGATGATGGAAGATCGTTTGAATGGACTGGCTTTAATAGATTATTACCAAGATATTGCGTCATCGATGAACGCTGATGAAGTATTGGATATATTCAGTAGGTAAAACAAAAGAAAAGTTTCATTTGATTATAAGTAATTTTTGTATTAATAATACGGATAAATAATAAAATATAGTATTTTTATTTATAATATGTCTTTATTTACATTTAATAACAAAGAACTTATGACGATACTGGTTGCCAACTTGATTGCGCCCGCCACAGAAAACAATTCTATATCCGCCCTTATATATTGCAAGGCGTATTAAAAGTTTGTGAAGAACGGCTCTCGTTAGAATAAACGGGGGCCGAAAAACTGACAACATGGAAATAAAATTCCTTCTTAACAGCTAAAAATATTCAATCTTATCTTCTAAAAAGAAAACAATGAAATATTTTCGCGATACTCACAAGCGGTATACATAGATATGAGAGCCTGTTCGTGACGCGGCGGTGGTGGTGAGAGCAGGGCGAGAGCTTCACGGGCGGGCGCGTCCGGCTGTGCGGCTCGGCAGGCGGCACGCAGCTCACCACCGCCCGCCTTCCAGCGAAAGGCGCGCGCTGTACGCATCAAACCGTGCTGGGATGGCGCGCTGACACTCTGTTCCGACATCGACGAGGTTGGCGCCTGTATATGTATATTTAATTTAAACTTAATGCCACTATACGATTAATTACTATCTGATTTGAATATTAAAGTAGGTTTAAAAGTTGATAGATTTATTTTGAAGAAATTAGAAATTTTATTTAAAAATGGAGTGATTTAAAATAAATGTTTGAAGCTTATTTATTCAGTAACTAGTTACAAAGCCCGTTTTTTGGATGTCGAATTGCAATTGTAAACGAAATACTTTCCCTAATTAAATATACGTCAAAATTTACATGGATACATACATTTGGCATGGATATATCTGACCGGATCGTAGAATTGATCACATCTTAAAGTAGTCGACCATTTCGGAAAGTGGTGGCATTTCATGAAATATTACTCTGTTTGTTGAACGTATCATAATATGGCCTGAACAAATCGATGAATAGAGATTGTTTGACGTTATAAACAATTAAACTTAATTTTATGATAAGGTCAAATATTATATGATCATATCGTAAAATAATTACATTATTCACCGCTAGCAGCTCTGCTAGTCTATTGTTTACATGTTGTCTATGCGATGCAACATGACGGCGGTAAATAAGCGATGCTGATTCTTTTGCTTTAACAGCGAATAGTAATTCGATAATTAAGGAAGAAAATGAAGTGACATTTCATTTTCTTTTTTTCACTAGTTATGATATAAAACTACAGGAGTTATATGTAAATCATGCAAAAACCAATCGCAACGTTAAAAAATCACAGAATACGAAACGTAGTTCACAGGTTGGTACCTACCTACTAACACTTAAATCATATTAATATTATATTCGTTTCCAATTAAAATATAAAGTTTGAAATCAAAATAATTTCTTATATAGTCTTAATATCTTACATGGATAACTTGGAATAATTTTTTCTACGCATCCCACTGAGTATTATTAGATAGCTTTGTTAATATGAGTTTGAGTAGTCAATTTGGGATTCGTAATATAGGTAATAAATAAGAATTGAAAAGTTTTTTCCAGAGGGTTTTTAATTTTAAAGTTTTTCAGAATAGTTTGTAAAACGCGTTGAAATATTATTTTTGTATCGATGAAACAAATTCAAAATGGGTCTTGAATATATTACGTAAATAATTTTGTGCCGTGGAATGGAAAAGGTTACTTTGTCTGATTTTTTAAACTTTTTATTTTATGCAATGGTTCTATTGTTTTTTTTTTATTCATGCTTTAACGGCGTATCATCAAAATGTTTTACTATGCTTTTGTTCACATTACAAAAACGTAGTAATACACTTAATTATTTAAATAAATCAATTGTTAAAGATTTCAGCTTATTACACGAATCCTTCGAAAATATGATTAATTTTCCTTTCGAAATGATAATTTCAAAATGATCATTAAAAGTGGAATTTAAAAAAGTTCATGTACCGTTTATTTTTTTTTCGAACTGTAATAACTATATTTCGTACAAAGAGTTTCGGTCTTTTGACTAATCGTGCTTATAAATAGTTTATAACTAATATTAAGATTATGTTCGAAATAAGTAAATGAAAATTGTTTCCGTTTGATTATTGTGCTTAATACATTGATCGTATTTTTTATGAGGCAGTCTAATTTTAGTTTCTCTTTTTTAAAATATGTAAATAATATATTTTGCGTATGTATATAATATGGATTTAATACCTTCATATCATTGATATACCAGACTATGTCTGCGGGAGGCAGCGAGTAGTCAGTGGTACAGTTTAGCCTGATCTCATCTCCAGGCATCACCCTACTCGGCACACCAGAGATTACGGGATCACTTTGTGGTTCCGCTGAAAATACACCAAATTTGAAGACCAATTTAATATCAGTCATGAAGTGTAGTTAGTTAGGTTCAGTGAACTGTAAGTTCGAGTATGAAAGAATAATTGGGATCTTATACTAGTTGGTACTAATATTCGATGATAATAGAATGAATTTTGTTTAGCAAAATAGTTTTTCTCGGTATTACTGCAGGTTTCACATTACGACGAGTAGTTCATGTCGCAGCATTGGCAGGGAAACTTAGTTCTACTTTATACGCTGTGAAGAAAATTAGAGATTTAACAAGTGTAGAAACTGCAAGATTGGTTTACTTCAGCTATTTTCCTAGTATCATATGTTACGGTATATTATTGTGGAGTGGGGCTGCAAATATTGAATTCATTTTTATTTTGAAAAAGAGAGTTATTTGCTCAATGTATACATTAAGTTCTCAAATTAGCTCTAGAATTATTTAATTAAATAAATATCCTAACATTGCTTTCACAATATATCTTTGAGAACATTTCGTATTTGAAGAAAAAAACGATTATTTCCCTGTAAAAATTGTGCTCGTGAAAATTGCAATACTAGAAATAAAATAAACTTGTTATTACTAACTTCAGACTTACAAAGACATAGTTAATTTATGGGGGGATAGAGTTCACGTTTCTGTAATAAAATACTAGAAGATCCATTAAAATTGCTAGAAAAACATTTCAATCGCGTTACTAAGAGACATCTCTGTAAAAAAACGGATTATAAATTAATTAAAATTTTAAAGGAGAGCGGATCAAAACTATTCGAGAATTCTCTTTAATTTTAATTTACACTATATACTAGGCGGTCATAATAGGTTCATAAATTCTAATCTATAATAACAGAAAACATCAGTAGACATCAGAAAAGTATGTTTGTTTGTTTGCGCTAATCTCTGGAAAAAAATTTGATTTCAGAAATTGTTTTGTGCAAGAGAGCGCATATTTTAAGAATGGTTATAGGTTATATGTCATCACGCTACGATTCGTAGCAGCAGAACAGCATCAGACCAGGTTTCGTAGCAGCAGAGCAGTATCACGCTACGATTCAAAGTGCAGAGCAGCATTACGCTAGTATTCAAGTATTCGTAGCATCAGAACAGCATCACGCTACGATTCGTAGCAGTGGAGCAACATTACGCTACAATTCGTAGTAGCAGAACAGTGATAAAGCGGAAAAGTTTGAAGTGATTAAAGTTGATTGAACTCAGTACTTTTATCGTATGTGTATTATGTTGTTAATATATTGTAGTTTTGATAAATGAAAATTATGGAACAGAACGATAAAGGCAAATGCCATGATAGCCTGATTTTCTTTAAAAGTTATTATTTTGACTTATATAATGCTTAATGGGGTGAAAAAGAATAGGAGTGCATGAGTTTCTAAAGAATCGTATGATAAGAAAATTTATATTACATTTTTAGATTAGAATTTCTTTGCTAACGTTTTCAGTTTCACAATCGTGGTTTGATGCATAGATTCTACATTTTATTGCAAACACCATGGTTAATGTTGCAACAGGTATGCATACAAAGAAACAATAGTTTTAATTTTACGCTGCTTTCTCCATTATTTTTTACGTAAAAATTAAATTAGTATTTGAAATATAGTATTCGGTTGGTAAAAAAGTCTTCTCAGAAAAATAAAAACATTTTATATTTTTTTATATCTTTGCTGCTAATTAACTTTAATCTGTAAAATATACTCCATTTATTTCCATAACGCGCGCCCAGCGTGTAGGGAGATCAGTAATTCCTTTTTCCCAGACCAGCAGTGGCTGCGAGGCGAAGAATTCCGAAACATCTGTTTTGAGGGCTTCAAAGTTTTTGAAAGTTTTCTTATAAAATATTTCTTTAAATTTAGAAATAAATGAAAATCGGATGGCGCAATATCCGGTGAATATGAAGGATGAGGCAAGGTATCCCAACCAAGCTTCATTAGTTTATGTTGGGTTTCTTTTTCTATATGGGCCCTCGCGTGTCATGCAGAAGATGAACGGTGACATGTCTTCAGCGTTTTTCTCGTAATTTTTCCGCTAATTTTTCAAGCTGATTTACGTATGTCTTAGCATTGCTCCCTTAGCAGGAGCAATTCCGATTGCATGCTTCTGAGGGACCAGCGGCACGATTGCATGCGTCTACTCACGTGTCGTATGTGGATGCATACAATCGTACCACGGGTCTTTCAGACCCCAGCTGTCGCCGGCCGATATTAATTCGCAATTACAGTTCTTGTTATATGTTTTTTTAGCTTTTTCATCGCATTTTATATCTGTAATTTTGGTTGTTCTATTGTTTTAGATACATTTTAATACAAAAAATGGCGTTTTGAAATAAGAAACTAAAATATAAAAATTAAAAATTATCTTTGCAAATATTGGGTTGGCTTATAAGTTTTTAACCCTGCGTTGCTGTCAAAAATTTTTATTAAAAAAATGTATGTTACACTAAATTATATGCACCATTATTACCTATTACTTGTCGTCATCTAGTTGGCAGTAACAATATGCCTTTCTTGTAAAATTCCGGCGACTTTGATTCAAAAAACTGTGCGAGGTCGTTTTGGAGATCTTCTTTAACGTCGAATTTTTTTTCACGTCAATGGTTACTTAGAGCCCTGAATAAATGGTAATCAGAGAGCGCAATGTCCGGCGAATATGATGGATGAGTGAGAAGAACCCAGCCGAACTCCTCTAATTGATCACGAGTACGTTTTGCATCATGTGGTCTAGCATTATCATGTAGAAAATAAACTCAATCCTGTTGACTACTCAATTTGTTAGTTAATCCGTCCAATTGCTCACAGTATGTGTATTAATTGTAGATCTCTCTGGAAGCAACTGTCAATGAATTATGCCCTTGACATTCCACCAGCAGTTGAGTATCACCTTTTTGGCACTTATTTCAGGTTTGAATAGAGAAACTCTTGTTTTCTTACACCCAGCTATTGACGTTTGATTTCGTTATTGACGTGTATGGTTAGCGTATGTAATCCACTTTTCATCGCAAGTTACTAACTGATTCAGCTAGTCGTGGCTGCGTTTCAATGTCAATAACTGTTGACAAGTATCAATCTTGCGCTGAAGGTGATATGATGACAATTCGTGGGGTATTCACACACCCTATTTTGAAACTTTTCCCAATTCGTGCAAAGTAATTCTATGGTGTCATGATTGCAGTGTAGCTCATCTGCCAATTGACGAGTCGTCAGCTGAGTAACCTTCTCAATTAGGCGTCGTAATTGTTGAACGTCTAATTCAATAGGACGTCCGGTACGGGGTTCGACCAAAAGATCGTAGTCCTTATTCATGAACTTTCTGAACCAAATCTTTGCGCTATGTAATTCTCTAAAAACTTTGGCGCTGACTGTTGTCAACTGACTGTACTTTGGGCCTATTTATACCCTACAGTAAAACCTTACAGAAGTTTCGAGAATCTTTCTAGAAAAGTTCCGAAATTGTGGCTAAAACTTACTTGCCAACCTAATATTAGCATTAAATTAAATTAATAGAGGACATCAATCTTTAACAAAAATCAAAGGCGTCAATCAATCAAAAATCACAAACATCAATATTTAATGCAGAGCATTTTAATTCCATATAGAAAGTGAAAGGAAGTAGAAATGAGCAGGTTGTGGAAGAAACTTTGAATAGGTAATGAAAAATAATGTCATCTAAGACAACTTTCAAACACTATAGCTAACTATTGATTCAGTAGCCTAGTCACATATAAAGCGTAAGGTTATCTATAGAATTTTGGAAATGTTCAGAAAAGAGTCAAGAAAATTATCTTGTCTTCGGAAAGCAATTCAAATTGTTTCAAACAGCAGTAAGTAAAAGCAATTCAAATTGTTTGAAGTCAAAATTGACAGCAACGATTATTAAATATTTTAAATAAAAAGGGAAAATACATTGGTTGATTTGATTACAAATTTCTGACACAACTCCAATCGATGCAGTGTACTATAGTTATATCAACTGGAATTAAAAACATAAGTCTTGCGGTCTTTTTTCTAAATCGTCAAAAATTTGTCCTGATAAGACTAAATAATATAAATCTTGTGACAAATTATACCAGGTACGTTTCAAAAAACTTTAGAAAACTGTTCAAAATGAACATGAAAACTTAATTTCGATAAGGACAGTGATTGAAATTGATAATTAATAAGTAGTCTTCTAGAAATAGAAGCGAAAAAAGGGAAAATTGTAATTGAAAATAATTTGAGATATTTTTTGCCCTTATTACCACATTTTCCAAATCGCGCGTTTTGAAAATTCAGAAATTTTTAAGATTCAGCACTTACAAAGAAAAAAAGGAACCCTTATAAGACCCCATTTTTGTCAGAATAAGTTCGATATCGAAACTTAAAATTTGGCTTAGTAAGAAAACGTATCAAACTTAAATGATATCTGCTAACATAACTTGAAATCGGTCTTTTTAGGATTGTGGAGCTATAAATTATAAACGTTTTTTAGTTTTTGTTGAAGTGGAAACATTGTTTTTATATTTTAATAATCATAATAACATGGGACATCTGAATAAATACCTTTTTGCTATTATTTCCTGTTTGCGTTAAAAGTGATCAATTTGATTTCTTTCACTTAATTTTTGATATTTAAAAAATATACAAATTCATTAATTTATGGGTTAAGATGCATATATCTCGATAATAAAAAAATGATCTTATAAAAATATTTACATAAACATTTTTAAGGGGGCAGTGGAAGATTCGACAACTTTTTTTTTTAAATTCATGCAAGATATTTCTAGAAATAATGCTGAACAAAAGATACGATTTTTCTAAAATTGGTTAAGTGGAAATTGTGAAATAAAAACATTAGTAAAAGTTTACTTAACATTTTGCTGGAAAACTATATTAATGGCTCTAATATTTATAATTTTTGAGCAAATCACTATATTTATAGGTCTGTGAAATAAATATTAGGCGATATTGACATTATTTATACACACTAATAGAAATACTACATGAACTAGAATGTTTATGTCTTTTAAGGTATTCTCATAATGCGAGTTCAAGTTTTTTTTGTACCTTGGATTATTGCTGAACAGAAAATTAATTTTTCACGCACGTATAAAATTTTAGTTTAAAGGTTTGAGTAGTTTTTGATGGTTACATATCTTTCACAATTCTTTAATGTATTAATAGAATTACAGAAAAAGGTGCGATAAATTGAAGACAGAAATAGTAAAAGTACCCACCAACAAGTTCAAGCTCCGCTGAGCGGTGCGCGATGTGAAAGTGCGGTCCCTCGCTGGAAAGCTCGCAGCGCAGGCGTGCGGCGGAGGGCGGCGCCCTCAGTAGCACGCGTAGCAAGCACTCACCATCCGTGCACTCGCCAGCCTCTACGCGCGCCCCGCTAGCGCTGAACGTACGTGTGGTCGGCTAGGGAATGCAGTTACTTATTCATTTTACTTCATGCATACAGGTACTAATTAAATATAAGTGTATTTATAAATATATGGACGACTAAATGATATATAAAATTATATGAATCTGTTAAAAAAATGTATGTCAAAGGCTGAAAATAAATCTAAGTGAAGTTTTGCTCTTAACACTTTGGTATGATATTATATGTAGATTATTGATTTTTGTTTGCTTTAAATTTTTAAGACAGTATTAAAATAATTCACGAGTTTCCGCATATGTTAATAACTACCGCGCATTTTAATTAATTTGTATAATGAGATACTTTTTTAGACATTTTCCACGTTACTGAGACTGGCAAAATTTAACTGAAAAACATCAGTTTTTAACTGCCATTTTTATTCGTTCCAAAGGGCTGCCAATTTGAGGACATTTTACGCGACAAAATGAGTATTTTCTCGGGTCACTGACATTTTTTTACGAAACATATTATATATCACGATGCAGTTATAAATTGAATTATAATGCTGACTACATAACGCGCTAGACACATAAGAGGAATAGTGGGTTATTATATAAGGTCACTCAAAGCGTAAGCGCAAATTTGCAATGACGCGCCGGAGAACGTCCACTGAGATGACTCTCACTTCTTCCGTTATTTTAACCTTCAGCTGCTCCAAATTCATAAGAGGGGTATCAATCTCTTGTTTTGAGATAATCCCGTTGAAAAAAGTTAAGTAAGAGTTAAGTTGGGCGAACTGGATGGCCAAATTATGTCTACAAATCGGTTTATGACTTTTCCCGGAAATAGCGCTCTAATTGTGCCCGTGGAGACCCTAGCTGTGTGGGCAGTGACCCAGTTTGCTGAACCACACATATGTCTCGTCAACATCCTCCTCTCGTTTCTGCGGTATAAAAAAATGTTAATAATTTTGATATACCACTCGCACGTCGCTGTACGATATTCGAGTTTAAATTTGAATCCGGCGCTGAGACACTTATTATTAATCGTGAAAGGAATACTTCTCATAAAAAATTAGGATATGGTAAAAAAGACAATAGATTAAAATTTAGTTGAGGTGAAAATATATATAGATTTAATAAGATATTTGGTACAATATTATCGCATAGTTCTGTCAATTTTCGCAAGAAAGGCATGGCTATAGCGTCAAATCAAAATCGTGGTCCGGTACGGACGATACAAGTCAGGAGTACTATAACCACATGTTCATTCTGCTGCCAGCGCATGCAGGGATGACATAGTAGGCTTTGCAATGGACGTAGTTTGCACTATATTCTTAGTTCCTTCCTCCAATTATTTCAGTTAGAAGCAATTTAACATAGTTTTCGTATGTTTTTTAAATAAAATCTACTTATTCTAAAATCAGAAGTAAAATTATACAAGTCTTTCAGTCCTTGATTTGCATCATCATAGTGCTAGATTAATAAATACAAGTTGCTTTCAGATTTTTTTATTTAGTGATATTTATTTTTCTATGCGAGCTACATATATCCGATCAAATTTGCGATCGTAGAGCAATAAAGGTTATTAAAATTAGTATGTCAAAACAGGATTGCTTGTCACATCATTGTTTTAAATGGAAGATTTTATTACTAACTAAATTGGTTTTCCTAATTTTTTTAAGTCCTCCATGCTTACCGGTAGAAAACAAGGAATAAAAAGGAAAATATCAATTCCATTAAGGGCAAGTAGCGGAACGGCAGACCCAAGGGACCCGAGCTTCATATTTCACGTCACGTTTCATATTTACTCACAACAGAGAATAATTCAGCCACTCTGTTGGGACATAATTTTTGTGTCAATATTGGTGCGGTAGTTGCCGGAAATTTATTGCCACTTATTTGCCTTCTGGGTTTGCCCGGTCGCTTCATTGGATTTCCTCGGCTCCTAATTCCTCAGCAAACTGGGGGCAATCTAACTGATTTACTCCGCATATGGTATTTATGATGGTCAATGACTCCCATATTGGTGCGGTAGTCACCGGATCTTGCGTTTATTTATCTTTTGGCGTAAACCAGCAACGTTCAAGATCCGTTAGTAATTGACACGTTCATGATTGTCGCAATTGATAAGAGTCAAATCGATTATTAATTCTCATCATGATATTGCGTTTATGATTATTAGTTCTTCTTTTTGACTTTATCGAAATGAATATATTTTTTAGCGAAAGTTGATGGTGTTTACAATGGACGTTTATTATATAGATCCTAATAACTAATTATTTCACAACTAGAAATACTTTAAAATATATGTGTCTGTCACGTCAAATACGTGACAGACACATATATCCTATATATATATATTTATAGCCTCAAAAAATATGATCACATTTCTGAGTTTAGATTTCGGCTCAAACGAATGGCGATTCGCGATCAGCGCAATTTTTCTTTTAAGTTTAGTTTATATGTAAACAACCCACATAGAAACCTATTTACTTCGGTTAAAGATTCATGAAATTATCTGACTCTGGTCTAGATTTACGTTCTGAAAACTAAACTTTACGAACATTCCATTACTGTTTTAAGTAACTAAGTTATGAAATTCAATGGACCCTAACATTAGAAATTCACCGTTTTTGTTTGCAAAAGTGACTTCTTTTTCATTCCTTGTAATTTCATTTTTTTAATTTCAAAAATTTACTAATTTTTTATCATGATATTGAATTTTTCACAGCTCACCTACGAACTAATTTATTACATCCCTTGGTCGTGATTAACTGGAAGAGATTGCTCTTGTAGCAATAACTCCGCCGTATGTATAAACGATACAATAAAGATATACATAAATAAATCGAATTTGGACAAAAGAATTTAATTTTACGGTTGTGAAGTATAATTAAGGTGTTATTAAAGAGACATATGCTGCAGTATTCCTCGATTAAATACCATAAGTATGAAATTCGACAAAATTGGACTTCATAGGCATGAAATTCGATAAAACTAGAACTCATAAGCGTGAAATTCGATAAAACTAGAACTCATAAGCGTGAAATTCGATTCATTTGCCCAAGTTGTCTGTTTCACTTTGAGGAACTGGTCACCGCACGAATGTGGAAGACAGACACAATCGATACTCGCATATTAACCTCTTTTTCTATAGCACACTAAATAAAATTGTTGTTAATGCATAACACATTCATTTCGATGAACAGACGTTGGAATTATTTTCTTCAAATGATGTTTTCATGAATAGTAAAAAAATGTCTAGATACTGTTTGAGAAAAATGACTAAGATATATATATATATATATATATATATATATATATATATATATATATATATTTATATATAAGGTAATTAGAATTGTTGTCGAATAATTATAAAAGTTTACAATCGAGTTTTCGACAATCGAATCGTGTAATTGCTTAAGTTATAATAAGTTACTTAAAGTGCTCTCTACAATATGTAGAGCTCCTGATTGCAAAAAATAATTAAAATTGTATTCTATGAACCGAAAAAAAAATTAAAAAACACCCGTACATTGATCATTATATTTTTTTGTTTCAAACACTTTTGATTCTAAAAAAAGAATTAAAAAAACACCAGTATATTGATTATTATTTCTTTTAAAATTTCAAACACCTTAATTACATGAAGTAATAAGTGGCAAGTCCTTAAGAATATTTTATTACAAAGACGATAACTAAATTGTTTTTCTGAGAAACCTAATTTAACGTATTAATACCTTTGGACACTAGGGAGTTGAGCGTTAATCGTAATGAACAACATAATGCAGGCCTGTTAATTGACAGTAATTTTATATGACAATTCGAGATGATCAAGGTTAAAGCTAAGATTTTTTTCACAATGCATTCTCTAAAACGTCTACAAAATTTTCTCTCACTTTCGTCTAAAGTGGATATTTCTCAATCTATATCTTTGCCTGTCCTGGAATATGGAGACATGTTTTATTTAATTTTAACCGAGCAACTAATTAATAATTTAGATCGACCTCAAAATGTGTTTATTCGTTTCATTCTCGGTCTCAAAAAACATGACCATTTATCTGATCATCGTCACAATTCAAATAATTAGAGATTTGCAACCGGCTAAATAAATCTACATTTTATTTCGTAATAAAATAAAGTAGAAATAATACTACATCACGTAGTTTCATTTAATTTTGAATAATGAATTTCCACAAAATTAACGCCAAATATATTAAATAAATATTTTATTCCTTTATAGCTCTGATGAAATTCTAAAACTTGGTAGCTCACCAATTAACTGCGTTATAGAAATAATACTTAATTACGTTTACTGCGTTCTAAAATAATCTTATTCAGTAAGTGGCGTTATTATAGATAGACACGTTTAATCCTTTTAAAACAAACGAAATATATGTTTCCAACTAGTTAGTATAAAGATACTGTCAAATTTTTGCATACATTTAAATATTGACTAACGCAGATAATAGAATGAGAAGTTAAATCATAAAAAGTATGTATAAAAAGGAGAAAGTTATGAGGTAATCGAGTACAACACAGGTGTGTATCGGTTAGGTCAATTGGATTAATCTACACCCATAAATAATGGCGGAATCATTCTGAAATGAAAGAATTCAGTTTGGTGATAGAATTGTGATAAGGACATCTAAATATTTTAATCTCACCACTGCTATTTTACTCTTGCTTTGTAGGTAATTCGAAATAAATAAAAAAAATTCCTGGATATTTTTTGGTCGTAGCTGTGTAATTAAAATACGTTGTCATAATGTGGAAAAATTTTCGGATGAATATTTTCGTAAAATAAGTTTAAACAACAGATAATCACACACTATGAATCATATTCATATCAATGATAGCTAAGTAAATTTAGGATAGTTATTTTATTTTCGAGGACTATTCTTAAGCGCTAATGACGTGTATGTTCATACATTCATTGCAATAAGCGACTCGAACAGTTTACCAAATTTTTATAAGAGGCGAATTGGGGACACATATTAAAGATGTATAGTTTTATTAGACTTAAATTGTCTATATGATTATTTTATTTAACTTGCCACAATTAATTTCTTTTTATTAACTAACAGACATGTAAAAAAAATGATTCGGGAGACAATTTATAAAACGTGCAGAATTTTATATTTAAAAACCTTGCTCACAACAAAAATGAAGTAAAATTGTTCTTACGTGTACTCTGAAAGGTTATTTTATAAAACATAGTTAATAATAACTAAATAACGTTGGGTTAATTACATGAAACATTAGGATATTTTTGTTGTGAAACCAAAGACTTAGTAGTGAATTAGGCAGGTCAGAAACAGTGGTATTAATGTTAAACCTATCGACTAATACTTCAGTGTATACATTTAAAAATAATACTTAAAGTATTATATATATATATATACATATATATGCTTTTCTTTTTACTAAAAATAAACCTCACAGACTTTTCCCCTGTAGTTTTAAAATGTGCTTGGAAGTGTTTATAAGTACTTTAATACTTTTACGATTTTAGAATTAAGGAAATACCGAGTTTGATTGTAGACGAATATTTTTTGTTGTATATTAATATTTATTTCATGTTTATTATTTAAAAATAAAAAAAAATGCAAGGATATAAAATTCTAGGATATAATCCGCTAACAATCCGAAAGGGATTACATATCAATATAAACTAAGATAATAGTCCAAGTGTAGAAAACAAAAAAATCGTAAAAATGACTGCTTTTTATATTTTAGAATCCATGAAAATATTGATTTTTTGGGTAATAGAATATTTATTACTTGAAAGTAAAATAGAAAAATTGATAATTATAATAACCAAAAAAAAACCGATAATTATCCAAAAAAATTTTAACGATATAAATTAAGATAACAGTCCAACTGACAAAAATAAAAAAATCGTAAAAGTGATTACTTTAAATTTTAATTTAGATCGAATCAATGAAACTTAGAAGATATAAAGTATCCAATTGTGGGAGAGGCATATACTCAAAATTACTCGATGCAAAATCCAAAGGCTGTATGAAAGCCTTTAATAAAACCCACATAATCTTGAAAAGTGAGACGCGTGTTACTAACATAGGGATCTTTTTACATGACGGAGCAAGACACAGAAGGGGTATTTCAAATTGCACATTAAAAAAAAATTTTAATTTTCACATTAAGCCCTTTGACTAACTGGGTTACATAAAAGGCATGACATTATGTCGTTCAATATTAATATTTTTTAGATGTAGTACTTCCGAGGAAGTATTTTTAATTGATCGTGGCGTTCTTTTAATGTTTTACATTTTCTTAAAAGTCAATAAATTACCTTAAATGAATGTTTTTTTTGTTTACAAAACATCTGATTATTTCATTTTTGCGTTATTACCTTCTCATCAATTTATATTGTATGTTATATGCTGTTATATACTTGGTAGACAAAATACGTAAAATTATTCATACGTAATAATTTCATGTATGATGTGAGGAATAATTTCAAAGGGCTTAATGTGAAAATTAAAATTTTTTTTTAATGTGCAATTTGAAAATATATTCTAAAAATATGCGAAAATAGAACACCACCCCTGCCTTCTTTACTTCTGAAACTATTGAAACAAAAATTATGAAAAGAAAACAAATTCGGTAAAATCTAACATTCGGTAAAATCTAATTAGAAGATTACAAGAAAACTACAACCATTATTCTAAATCTTATAATTCTTGAAAGATGAACCATGTTTTTACATTTTGGTCTGTTTGTATGTTAATTTGTTTGTCAATCACGCAAAATCGACTAAACGGATTTTGATGAAATTTGGTATGGTAATAGTTTATACCCAAGAGCGACATATAAGAGAGAAAAAAGCAAAAAAAAACAAAAAACATTCTAATGGCTTTTATTATTTCGAGTTTCAGCTATTACTAAATAAGTGTAGTAAAAGGTTAATGAACCAACAGCAAACATTTTTAAAGAACTTGGATGAGTGAAGCTAAGTAACAATAAAGAAATCGGAAGACCATTATGGTAACTAGCTCACAACATACACACACACATATAATATATATACATATATATATACATACACACACACATATATATATATATATATATATATATATATATATATTTCCTCTTTTTAAACCTTGAATGCAATTAATGCAAGGGTGTGTAGGAGTATGCTACTCTCCTTTGTAAAATTTTCCATCAGCAGATAAATATGATTATTTCGTTGCGTACCCTCACACACCCGCTTCTCAAGAAATTACATACTAGGAGCAGAACAATTAGTTTTATGTCAATATTGGTTCGGGTAGGTGTTGGAAACTTGGGGGCGCTTTGTTTGTCGTCAGGGCTTATGGAGGCGCTCTGATTGCGACGTCTGCTCGTGGCTTGAATTACGAGTTTTATACTTGTCTAAGGCGAAGCGACTCCTTTCTTCATAACGGAAGGTAAGTACAAAGTAACCTCAGCTTTCAGTTTATGTAAATCTTAATTCTGAAGTATTAAAGCCGTAAAGGCTAAGCTGCTTCAACTAGACATGGAATTTATATCGTCGATATCTTTATTTAGATTACATATATGCCTTTGTAGAATAAACAATTCTAAAAAATTAACGCTTTCCCGAAATCGAATACTAAACTAATTCTAATCGTAATAATCAAATCTAAACATATGCCAGTTACCACTCACTCACTGACTGATTGATTCATCATCAAATCTCCAGAAAAAGCCCATAAATTTCAAATTGGGCACATATGTTTCTCTTGGCTTCTAGCTACTCATTAAGTAATATCCTTTATATTTCAAATTCAACCCTTAAAAGTGTGAAAATAAAGGTGGAAGATTATATAAGAATTTCGAAATAATTAAAACAAGGGACACGAAAATTCGAGTAGGCTCTTATAGATTATTATATGAAAAACGAACAAAAGAATATAGAGTCGTGAAATTTATTTTACAGGTCAAAGTCGGTCGGAACTTCATTGGTAGGATAAAGAAAATATTATGCGATAAATATAACGACAAAACTAATTAATTTAAAGGATTATTATATTATTTGTGATCATAATTCGGTTCTCGTGACCGGTTTCTTGAAAGACAATGATTTTATTAATTAAATTTATAATGTGAATTGTAAAATTTAATGCAAATGAAGGAGATGATATTTTATCTGGACGTAATAAAGTGTTTGAAAACTACAAAGAATTTTTGCAAAATATAATTGTAAACGATATTTTTAACATTACAAGACAAGCCTTTTAATGATGTTAATCAGTTCAAATCATCAGAGAAAATAACGTCACACTTGAAGTGATTTTCCCTATTCATACATTTTCTAACGTAATTAGTTTCTCTAATCTAAATAAAAAAGAACAGTATAAATAAAAAAGTATAAATAAAAATACATCATTTCTCAATTTTTCAACGCCGTTTCGCGGCAAAAATATAATCTGTTTTTTGTTCCCAGATTATAAGAAATACCATAGAAAACGCTATCTAAATCCATCCAGTAGATTTTGTAGGAAGTACATAAAAATAAACAAGTTTCTGTAGTAATATAAATAATATTATCAGGTCCGTCCGTCTGTAACAGCTTCATAGTTTTTGCAGTTTATGATGTGTGCGTATGAAAATTTTCAAGAAAATGCTTCATGTAGAAATCTAAATGTATATATATATGATAACATGTTAGAAAATAAATCTTAAAATATTTTTTAACTTATTGCCCTATTTTACTTAGCAGCCGCGGTTTTACCTAGCTAAAGGAAACGCTTGTTTACGCCGTACGCTTGTACTACTAGCGCCATATAGTTACTTTTCTTTGATTGACAATTTAAACTGTATTAGATTTCAAGTAATATAAGGTTATTATTGGAATATAATTTTTTAAGTATGCCATAGAATATGCAAGTAAAAATATAACTCCTTGGATCCGATATCAACATCTGAAACGTTACAGATGGCGCTAAAATGAATATTAATTAACAAGCAGCAAAATATTAAACGAAGAACTTAACGATTTTCCCCATAAATGTAAAATGTGGGGACTGGGGTAAGATATGCTTTTCGAAATTTAATTATAATTTTATTTAATATTTATCATTTTTAAGCCATGTTTTAGAAATATTGAGTATCAAAGTGTTGTGAAAGGCGTTCTAATTTGGTGCTCTTATTTTTCATCTCAAACTTTGAAGCAATTCCAAATACTAGCATTCAATTAGAACTTCGATTAAAATGATTTCAATTAACATGGATAAAGCTCAAACGATGAAGACAATTTGATGCGTATTTTAACACGATCTTAACCGGTTTTTTTTTATTTTTGTATTCAGAGTGTGTTTATAAACCGTGTCAAAGAAGCGGCAAATTAAAAAAGGGAACTTCGATAGCTCTTAAAACATGTTTAAAGCTGGCAAAAACATTACAAAACAATACATACCTTTGATAAAGTCAATTTATACTAAGGAGCATTTAATATTAACAACCTGCTGTCCGGGCATGTAGCGGAATATCTCGTCTGCGCCGCGGTACCACTTGAGTGAGTGGAGGCGATCGCCGTCGAGCTCGTAGGCGCAGCGTAGGGTGGCGGCGGCTCGCGGATCTACCCTCGCCGGCACCGAAAGCTCCGTCACGCGCACGCCGCAGGCTGCGTCTGCGGGTGGTCCAGTGATTTAATTTCAAGTATTTTTAATATGGTTATCTTAAAGAATAATTCAATCAAGGTATTGTTAAGAATACTTTTGAGGATGGTTTTAAGGGTTCTGTAAACAAACACGGAACCATCATAATTACGTTATGTCCGTACGTTGGTATTACCTTCGTAGTTTCTACAGTTTTAGACTTTGTGCAAAATAATTCTCAAGTGTGTCCTAATGATAAAGGTCCCATTTGATATTTTGGAAAAATTATTTTCCCCATTAGGAAAAATTATTTCCCCACTTTTTAAGGACCGCGCCTTATTAAGTATTGGGAATGAAAAAGAAATTGGCGCACCCCTTGTCATCATTATAAAGCTCGTTTAAAATGAAGTCAGGTTCCATTTAATACCGTGTACAATTACTGGCATAGTTTACTAGTTTTTTGTATATACAGCATCTAGTAAGTCGTTTATTCACGAATAAAAAAACCATTGATGCATTGTTTCGTAGAATATTATCTAAAAGTCCTTGATAAGAAAATTCAATACATTATATACAACAGACATATAGTACTGGGAATATGGCGATTGAAATAACTGACTGTGTAACCCATATAGTACTGGGTATATGGGATTGAAATAGCTGACTGTAACTCCAAATTATAGTCTTGGGAATTATTTTTTCGAGGAATGGAAAAGCAAAGGATTATATTGAAATGCTATTGCTTATATTCTCGGGTAACGCTGAGAGAAAACTTGACAGAATTCCCTGCGGAACATGGCGCCTTCCACGCATATTTAAATAGGCTGGCTTTATCTGATAGCTCGGCTTAATTAATTATTACAATATGATATTCTGTTAAAGTGAAGACAAAAAATATACTTTGAAAAAATTATAGGCACACACATTTCCATTTTCGTAAATTTCTTATGGATGTGAGAAAACACATAGTCGTAAAATAACATTTTAAGTAATGTATTCTGTGCGGATGGCGTGTATATTAATTGGTGCCTTTGACTTTGGATAGGATCTGTAAAAGAAATTATCTATATTATATATATAAATATAAATATATAAGTTTTAGTTGTTAGCAAAGAGCAATCTTTGCTAACAGCCCACCTGAAGATCTTGTAACACAACAAAACCTAGGTCGTGGCAAAGAACTTAAAGAAAGTAGAAATAATACTACATCACGTAGTTTCATTTAATTGTTCAAATTTTTGTTTCTGGTCTAAAATGAAATAAACATGAATTTTACTTGTCATTTGTCTCTTAGACTATGGTTGGATATCGTGTAAAAACAATAGCCCATATTAAAGAAAAAATAATACTTTTAGGGAATGGCACCATCATGATCATTGGAATGGCACCATCATGATCATTATATCCTTAGTTACTTACAGCGTTATTTTTCTTTTTTGAATATTAATTTTTATGAAAAAGCCATAAATTTCTTAACTTTTTTATTTTGAACCATAAAACTGTAAACCTATGCAACATCCTTAAGTTGCAATAGATTTTTATATCTTTTAAAACTTTGTTTTGTAGTTTTTAAAAGTGTAATATTTTACTGCATTGTGTTAAACGTTGCATTTGTAATTGATGTGATTTTGTTGTTTGTATCAGGTGCCGGGGTAAAATTTTCTCCACGGTCAGATAGAAAATGGTCAGATTTTTCTTAGAAACTGTTTGACGTTGAAAATTGGAACTTAGTGTAGTAGTTAAAAATATTATTCCCCATATATTTTAAAATAATAAAATAATAGATTTTTTTAGTTGAAAAAAAAGAGTATGTATATATATATATATGTGTGTATATATATATATATATATATATATATATATATATATATATATATATATATATTGCTTATAACTTTCGGGAGAGAATATTTGAGGAATATATTTAAAGCCACAATTGCTGAACACTTGGAATTATGGTTTTATTCTTTACTAAAAACCCACCCCGGCTTCGGCTCAGGTAGGCAAAACGTTTATGATTTGACATATTGAATTTCACAAAATGCGTGATAGCCTGCGCGAGTAATTTCGCTTACTCCAAAATTTTTAAAAATGTGCAATAGAAAACTATGGTATGTATATTATATATATATATATATATATATATATAACATATATA
The DNA here is from genome assembly GCA_039881145.1 of Druceiella hillmani. NCBI lineage: Eukaryota > Metazoa > Arthropoda > Insecta > Lepidoptera > Hepialidae > Druceiella > Druceiella hillmani. The sequence continues at coordinate 20,873,735 of JAYKKI010000034.1, read as the reverse complement.
TGTATATATATATATATGTATATATATATATATATATATATATATATATATATATATATATATATATACACACACAAGTTAAGGAAGACCAATATAAAATTTAATTTGATTGTATTTAAGATAATTTTGCCCAATATGCTTTAGAAAATTGTTTGTTCTTAAACAGTAAAATGTTTACTATGGATTTTATTTAATGTATACATATAGACAATCGCAAATTTTTTCGCAAATGTCAACGCACATTGTTTCCCTGTATCAGTAACGATTTAAACGGCACAAGCCAAAATACTTTAATCTTCCATAAATTGATCTATTTGCTAATTAATATCTAATTAAAATCCATTTAGCAGTTACTGAGAAAATCGTAGATATACAGACAGGCATTCGGTCTGGAATTTTGTTTTATATTATGTATTTGTTTGAAAAGAGTTTTAAACATATAACGCATACAATATCTATTTAAACTGTTTCTTACCTATCAGATCAGACAAATTTGGAAAGGATTTTTCCATCTTTTTCATAAATGTTGATATAGCCACTAATATCCAACTTAATAACAGTTCATCCCGTCGCAATTGAATGCGAATATAAAATGATTGTCTTTATAGATAACTAAGGAACACATCAAATTATAAAGCAACGAGCAAATATCTGTTATTACTTTTAATGCGAGACAAATACCACAAGAGGAAAAGTGCACTTAAATCGAAGTAAATTTTAATTATTTTCCTTTGTTTCATTAAAAGAAAACTAATAAACTTCGTTGTGAACAGTATTCGTTGTTCGTTGTAAATACAATTAATTAATTAATTCAGAAATTGTTGTAACTTGATACTAATATGCAAATGCATTCTAACGAATTAATAAATCTCTGTTGTCCCTACTAATATTAAGTCATTAGGCGTTTTCTACAGCTAGCTGGGTGTCAATTATTTTTCTTTACAAGATGTTATCCAAGGTCTAGAATTGCTGGTAGTTAATTGGAGCAATATTGAGAGAATATAGTGGGCGATAAAAAGTATCCGAATTCAACTCTTGTGTTGGAGCAACGTTGTTTGTGCGACATGTAGTCGAGCATATTCCTGCAAGGAAATTGGCCTCCTTCTATTCGTTAATTTCGGTTGTCTAATTACACAGTCTGTCATCATTTGCCTAATTAGTTACAGAGGAGATAAGCTATAATCAATTGTTTAGATTTAATTTAGCTCTAGTGGATAACACCAGCCACTGGACTACCAAATACACACCATTAGTTCTTTTTGGTGAATATTTGCTTTTGGAGTATATTTAAGCATTTTATTCTTGTCTAACTATTAAGCCAAATACTTGAAATTATCAAAAAGCTCTTTTTTTAGCATACGCACCAATCCGATATAAAAATTGTACCCTATATGTTGCGACAGCAAAAAAATGCAAGCTTCGAAACGATTCTTCTTCTGACCCTAGTTTAATTCGTGGCGACCCCATCTATCCCGCTCCTTAACCTTATCCATTCGTTTCAAATGGTCCAATGTTGTTGGGACAATAACGCCAAATTATGTAGTTAATTGATGAATTGTATCTTTTCATTGAGGCGTTCTGTTCTTCATGATTCACCTTCGATCATATAGTTAATTTTGAAGATCAAAATAGTCAGATCGTAGTTTTTCAAACCATCAGCGTTTTATGTGTGCTTTGACCATTACTTTTCAAATACTTTTTTAATATTTCTAGGTATTTGGTCTGCATTATTTCCATGCCGAAAGTCCTATTTGAAAAGGAGGAGAATTTCTTAATTGTCTATAGCATACGAACTTTAATCTACGGAAGACGTTTCGATTCTTAATCTGGAACAAAATATATCAGAGAGGCCAATAACTTAATTTCATATTTAAGAAAAAAAAAACTATAAAAGTGTAAGTGTTTCAGGAATATCGAGAATCAAATTTGGAATAAAAAATGAAACATCCGATAATATTAAATAGATCATCATTTGTACTTAGATGACCTTATATAATAATAGCAAAACTTTCGGTATATTGTTTGTTTGTATTTATTCTTGTATTTAATCTACACATATATGTATATGTGTATATATATATATATATATATATATATATATATATATATATATATATATATTTACCTTGTAACTACGTATCTGGCGTGATTGAAATTGAAACGGATTTCTTCGGAATTTTTTTTTAAGTTATCCTAATATCATATGAGTAATGGCGCGGCGGAAAATAAAATACAGTTACAGTTAAAAATACATTAGATATGTTACAGTCGCGTTTCAATAGTACAAGAATTTTTTAAATCGTTTTTTTTACTAATTTAATCTTGAGGCATTTTTGGTTCAATGATAGGTAAACCAATGAAAATGTATTATTGCTAAAATGTACTTGTACCACACGTCGCAAGTAAATAAACGTATTCCGCATTGAGAGTATTTAAACAAATGCATGAAAGTTAATCTGCTCACCTTTTTATGCTTGCGTAAATCTAATTTGTACTGCCTTTCCGTCTTAAAGCTAACTACGCTTCAAGACGTTGGCGTCTGTCCCAACCATCAATAAGCTAATGACGAGCGGCTAAATAGCCAAGTGACACGGGAGCGAGAGCAAAACAAACAAGACAGTAGAGTCGCGCTGCGGAGGCTGGCCGAGAGATGAGACGTCCGAAAATAAATAAGAGAAGAGACACAACTTGTGACAGGTGTCTGTATAGGGCTCAACGTAATGATCCCGGCCTAGGGATGGGTTTTTCAATAAGGCGCTTAGGAGAAACATCGATAAGAAACATTTCAATCTTTTAAGAATGGATAAAGTGTATATATGCAGTTGTGTTAATATTAATCAATTACACTACGTTAATTCTGCAAAGAACGGATAGTCATTCCCTTATTTGTGCCCGAAAAAGAAAGAAAAAAAGGAACCCTTATATGATCACTCACTTACTCCTCCCTCTGTCAGTTACAGTGGTTGATCTCAGAATCGTTTGACGCTGAAACTTGAAGTATAAAAGAGTATAAAATTTAAAATCTCGATGAGTTTCCGTATTTCAGAAGGAAAAATGGAGATGACTTACGTGTCCGACCTTTTGCCTGTTATTTCCGTTCTTCTCAGAAACCGCTTGCTGCAGAAATTTGAAACAGTAATAAAGCAAATAAAACCGCGAATATCTCACATACGTAACTTTCAAAAATACATACCTAAACTGTTTATAAATAAATACCTAAATTTTTGAAGGACGACAAATTAAGCACGTGATTTTTTTTTATTTTTCTGTGTAATGTCGATTGTTGCTTAAAACAGCCAGTAAAGAGAGTAGAAAACAAATTTTTTTCATAATTTTAGATAATATGTCATCAGAAAAATATGCGCAAAATTAGTCCTCCCGGTCCCTTATTTAAATTATGAAAAACAGGGTTTTTAGAAGCCTACTAAAAGTTGTAAGAAACTTATAAAGATTAATTTAGATGTCATAGTTTTTGAGATATTCACTATGATACATTTATGTCCCCTGTTTAATTATTTTAGGTATTATTAAATATTTATTCAGTTAGAAGAAGTCCATATTGTGGGGAATACTATGCTTTATTACTATTCTAATTGAGGTTATGTCAATTGCCATTTGCTTTATTTCAAGTTCTTAACTTAAACAGTTTCTAAGAAAAACACAGTTTTTCTAAGGCAGACAGAAGGACACATGAGTAATCTTATAAAGTTTCTTAACATATAGAAAGATAAAGTGACAAAAATAATTGCATTCCATTTTTTAGCTTTTTAATAATCTTCGTAATTACTTTTTTCAAAAAGTCTCTAATTTAGAGGCTGGTGTGTTTAATGATATGTTTCAATATATAGGTTTTAGAAAAAAAGGTACATCGTTAATATAACTGTGTGTATGCTTACATGACTTTAAAATTAAATAAACTTGAATACCAGTTAAGAGAAAAAATGGAAAATTGCTTCTGTTGCTAATATGAAATGCGTGTAAACTGAAGAAGAGATTATAAACAAAAATTATTTATTTCATTGATAAGTTTTAATGTGAACAAATATGCAATTATGACGTATTCATGTTTACGCGGACTTTTTGGTATAGTTATGAGTTAAATAGAATGTGCTCAGAGAAAACGCAAGTCATTCTTGCAGGATTTCAGTGTGATTATGGTAAACTATCTAACAATTCGCAATCATACCTGTCAAAAAGCCTACAGGTACTAGGATTTGTTATGAGACATTCCCCCATTTTCATCGTAACGAGTGTATTGTGACTTTGTTCAAATTTCTCGTTTGTAATAATCTTGAAAGAAATGGAGTCGTCTGGTCTCCGTATGAAATAATTTACATAACCCACGTTGGAAAAACATATTAAAAAAGTTAAATAGGTTTGTATTTAAAACAGATGTACTATCGGTATACTTATTTGTTTTCTTCAGATGAATATGATAGGATATAATGAAGCATTTATTACTGTTACTGTCTTAATTAATTTAAACTGATTTACTTTAAACCGATGCTTGTTTTCTTTGTTTTATTTATACTAGTTTAATTTAAACTAGTTAATATTTATAGTAGTTTATACTAGTTTATAATCAGTTTAAATTAAGCTAGTATAATTTATACTAGTTTAATTTAAACTGATGCTTCTTTTCTTTGTTTTATTATTATTCTTTATATTGTACTTTAAAACTGTTGTAATTTTGGTGCTACATTGCCATTGCTTTGGATTAACGTGTAAGTTGGAAATGTGTTTTCTAATAAATAAACATTTTCAGTTACTTGAGTACAGTATATAAGACCGAGTTTGCAGTATTTAATATAGTCGTAATAATTTTGTTAACAACTTTATTTCATTAAATATGAGGGTCACATGTCGATATAGTGCACGTATTTAATACAACACAGCCTTAGACTAATTCATATAGTATTACATTAAAGTTACTCTCTACACTTACTAACTGTATCTACGCACTATACCTAAATCGATCGATATTACCCAAGAAGCAGCTTTCAAGTCTGACATTACTCATAGGATGTATTAAATTCACCATCGATCTCACCACGGCTCTATACAGGACTCTATTAGCGACGCGATGGTTAAAAATAGCGGTCCCGCAGAGAGTCGGTGAAAGCTCCTCGGATTTATGATCGGCATACCCGGATATTTGAGCTTTCACGTTTTATAAAGATTAATATACACTTTTAACTATTTTCTGCTAAGCCCTCGCTTATATAGGCAGTAATTTTTTGGTTAAAATTTATTTCATGGGCAGTTTTTTATTTCGTACGTACTATGACCTTTTAGTGCGATTAGTCACCTGAAAGTAATCATTAATAAAAATACTACATCAATTAACGGAAATATAAATAAATAGGGGTGCTTCTGCATTTGAAGAACAATGTTGGGTAAAATTGGGGATTTAAACCAAAATTTGTTAAGTACATTCGTATACAAAATTTCCTGAAAATGTCAATATCTTTGTGCTAAATTAAATATCTATCTATTGGGTGGATTCTATTTTAGTTTTCTTTCATCTCTTTTTATATTTAGCCCAGTTTTTCTTCCACGATGTTTATTTCCATTTTTGTACGAATAATAATTTTTATTTATTTTTATTTTATGTGTGATAATAATTCCAAAAATTAAGAATTTAAAAAGTGGTCAAGAAATATCATTCAATTTAATTTTAATTCGAAGGGAAAACGTAGTTCAAGGTCAATTTTACTGAATGAATCAAAATCGACAAAGTTACCAGTTTTCCAACGGGTAGTTTACAACAGAAAAGTACAAGCGAAGTATAAGTTAACGAATTAAAAGGACGCTATGATCGAGAATGGCAGCTTTTCGCCGTTATGGCATAGTTTCAAATGAAGATATTGTATAGAAAGTGATCTAAACGATGTAGATTCTTATCTATTGTTAAACGTTATTAAAGAAACGCTGAAATAAAATAAAACTACACATATTGCAAAAGTAACTTTAGCCTGGCTTTGCCGGAATTTTTCATCATTTCGCCGGCATTTCCATCCTTCGTCGGTACCGAGATGTATTCATAATTTTATACAACCGCAACATCTCTTTATAAATTATAATGGTTGCTGATTTTTCGTGTTTTCTCTCGACACACAAGCAATTGGTTTAATATATACGTGGCGCCATCCACATATATGTTATAAGTTGTTTTTTTATTAAGCAAAAAATAGAATTTTATTCCGCAGAAATTATGCTATTTCTCGATTTAAATGTCTCCACAGTTATACAAGGTTCCGATTCAATTATGGTTTTGATTTGGCCATAATTGATTTCTATAGTTCAACAAGAACATTTGTCATCTTTGATTGAAAAATCTCCAGAAAAGAGTTTTGTAAACCAATTCATACCCGTACGTTCGGCTGTAATTTTTGAGTTCTGTTCTTGATTTTTTGGAAATAAAAAAAGTAAAAAGTCGAAAATATTCTTGTTTGTACTCTATATGAAAATTGAATTAAAATTAACTGCAAACAAAATTAGGCGTAATTTAGTTCTACAATAAGCTAATAGTGTAGTTTATCAGATGTCAACAAGAAATATTCGTAAAATTGATTCAAGTCATTCAAACAATAATGCTATCTATTTGTGAAAACCAAAATTTTATTTTTGTTAACCTCTTGACTCTGTCATGACATCTGTTTCATTTTCCCACATACTTCATTTATTGCTCCTCCACTCTATATGTTTGAAATAAAGTGGAGGACAAAATTCAAATTCAATATACGACACCTTCAGACGTCTGAGTTTCATCACAGATATCAACAGCACAGTTTCGTTTTACAAAAAAAAAATTATAAACTATGGCTATAAAAATGTCGCAAAAATATGTATAAGAGTTTTTGTATGATTGGATAAGAAGCATTCAAACTTTCACATTTTTAATATTATTGGGATTCTGAACGGTATAGAATTGGACGAATTGTGAATTAACCATGTGGTTCGTGACTTAGAACACTGTTCCATACAGTGAGTGTTATAAGAGGCGATAGGTAATAGACCAAAAGACGGACAGCTACGTCCTTCTATTCACTAGCAACCTATTACCAAGCGCAGGGATTAAGACCAATTATCCTATCTCCAGCAGATAACGTCTTTCTGCTGATCATGATAATGATGATAAACAGACAATGTATCTACATCGTAGTATCATCAGAAATTAAAAGACTAACTTTTTCTGATACAATTACGTTTTTATTTACTTTCTTAAGTAAAATGAAATCATTTTCCATTTTCATTTTCACACATACTTCATTTATTGCTCCTCCACTCTATATGTTTGAAATAAAGTGGAGGACAAAATTCAAATTCAATATACGACACCTTCAGACGTCTGAGTTTCATCACAGATATCAACAGCACAGTTTCGTTTTACAAAAAAAAAATTATAAACTATGGCTATAAAATTATCCTATCTCCAGCAGATAACGTCTTTCTGCTGATCATGATAATGATGATAACCAGACTATGTGTCTGCATCGTAGGATTATCAGAAATTAAAAGACTAACTTTTTATGACACAATTACGTTTTTATTTACTTTCTTCAGTTGCTCCTCCACTCTATATTTTTGAAATGGGTGGACAGTGGAAAAAAAATGGGTGGACAGTGGAGTGAAAAGTGGAGGACAAAATTCAAATTCAATATACGACACCTTCACACGTCTGAGTTTCATCACAGATATCAACAGCACAGTTTCGTTTCACCCCGTATCAAAGAAAACAGTATCCGTAACACCCCCCCGTTCACATCTTCCACTTTTAATTACGAGGTCTTCCGACACCCTTCTCTCCCTCTACGTGACAAAATCAACTGCGCTCTGACGTAATGATTTGTTTAACGCGCCCGGCGGATTTGAAGTCGCTTTTTATTTATCGCTCGGCGGTCGCTCTAATCCACAGCGGGCTCCGTTATTATTTTGGTCCTCTTATTTTGGGTACCCATAATGCTGTACATTTATGGTGGTTGAAACGTTTTACGATGGCCAATATAGTAGCTTTACAGTAGTAAAATAATGATATTTTTTAATTAAAAAGGCGGATTTTAAGTCTGACATAAGTAGTTTTGTCGTGGATAACGAAGTTTGTATAATTTTAGAATAAAAATAGTTATTCTGACGGGTTTTTTTCAGAAATAAGAAACATTTATAGTGAGGTTTTTGCCTAAATATGCTTAGAAGGTTATTTAACTGAAGTAACTACACCGTATTTGATGATTATTAAGATTATTATTCAACTACATAAAAAAGTGTTTGAGAAGTATAAAACTGTAAAATGGAAGGTAAACCAATAGTTAAACATTGTCAGTTTTCGCTAGCAAAATTTAATTCATAAGTTTATCTTAATGATGTTCATAAGTTTATCTTTAGTTATAGTATATTTATTGTACATTATCAGGAAGGTATTTTGCTACACCAGAGAGGTAAACTGGAAAAGTTAATAGTTTCATAAAAGTAATATGTATTTAGTTATAATATTATTAATGTACATTAGCAGACAAACAGAAAAGTTATATATGATTAATTAAAAAGTAGTTTTTATCCTCTTGCGCAGCCCATAAACCGGGTGCATTTGATGCGTGCGAAGGGCGTGAAAAATTTACATATATTATCATTCACTAATGTCGCCACCCCATTTCAACAGCCCTACGTTACTCACAATTTAATTACAAGCAACAGTATCATTATTTTTGTTACCCTGCATGTGGTCTGCGTAGGGCATATAGTGAATGTAGAGTTTTGAATATGTTTTACTCGTACTAGAGAGGTCAAAACGTCCACGAAATGGATGGGATGAAATGAGAGAGCGGGGGATATTCATTTATGTGCTATTAGTATGAAATTATTCTTTATTTGTACTTGTTACGCATCATGTTTTAGTTCAGTTGCGTAATTAACGAATGAGACATCACCGAATAAAGGATTCGATGTGAAATAATTTTTTTGAGTTTGTTAAACACTTCGTTTTGTTAAACACTTCATTTCTAAAAATATCCAAATGAATATTTATGAATTTTAACTATTGAAATACGTATAGGTTAATATGTTTTCTTACTTGGTCAAATTTCTATGACAAGTGCTTTCTGAAAAAAACAGCTATGACGGGCGGACGGGCAGACAGGTACGTGACTGATAAGTATAATTTTGAAATCGCAAATTGAATTGAAAATTTATAAATCTAATTTCGACGTCGTGAACTGATAAGTCTAATTTTGGAGTCGTGAATTGATTTGTGAATTTATAAGTCTAATTTCAAAGTCGTGACTTGAATTGTGAATTGATAAGTTTAATTCTAAAGACTTGAAATAATTTGTGATATAGTAAGCCCAATTTAGAAGTCATGAATTGAATCATGACATGAAAGTCTAATTTCGAAGTTATAAATTGATAAAACCATTCATATGTTAGGTTTAGTAATATTTGGAGGTCGTAATGTTTAAGAATCGTATGGCATTATTACTATTATATTATATTTACAATTGTTTCTGCGCACGACTGTTGCGATTGAACAACTGAGCAAAACATGCAATTTCAAACTTGATTACACGCATTGATTAATTACTCTTAGATTTTTCCATCCTTGTGTGAATTTTGGTGAATAATTAATAATTTCGTCGAGTATATTTTATAAAATTGTCACAAGTGTACCTGTTGGCGTAAAACGTTTTCTAAGCTTTTTTTATAGTTTTATTATTTCGATAATGTCGACGTTTACTTCGATAACGTCTATTTTTGAATGAAAAATAATTTTGCCAATTTTTAGTTTATAATGTGCACCAAGCAAAATTCAAGACTTTTTTTAGTATCGTAATGTGCGCAAATAAACAACTTATGTTCTTACATTTAAAAACGGACAGTGTGCGTTAAGCTTAATTTGGCTTAGTGACCAAACCGACATAAATGGCCAGGATATCACATTTATAGTTATTTGGTATTTAGTAGTTTTTTCATAAACTTCTCCAATAATTGTTTTCCAATAATGTGTTTTATAATATTAAGTATATTTACAGATAACTTTTACATTCGGAACGAGATCAGGAGTTCTCTATTGTCACTATATGCATTTCCATGAAACTGGCTTTCCTTATATCATTAAAGAAATCTATTTAAAATTATATTTGGAATTAGGGAAAGATTAAAAGTTCACGAAGTCATTTTCAGAATATTTTATATAATGCATTTTGTTACGTGCTTATATTTCTGATATTTACTGATATTTACTGTTTTATGTTTGTAGCCTGAACTGACAGTGCCAAAAAAAAATGTTTTAAAGAAACATGTTTCAAACATACTCAGCTTGATACACAGAGTCCTCTGTATGAGCAATAGATACGTTCTTTGTTGCTAATAGAAGGCGCATACACATATATGTATAATTATTCGCTTTAGAAGTCTAAGCGGTTACTGACGTATTTTTTCTTAAACGTTCTCCATAAAGACACCCATTTGATGTCGTAAAAAACCTATTTTTATGTCAAAAAAAAAGAAAAAATACTGTAAACGAACCTTAAACGAAATTATATTTGATCAGCAGCGCTTAACATTAGCTTGATTACTTCGATCATTAGGGGCTAAGTCTTGTTATTGCGATTCTGCAAGTCACAAATGATTACATTGGCTCAGACTTTTCCATTACGGCCGAAGGCTACCTTCAGCGCTTAGCCTGGATCACGGTGCGTGGAAAAAAATGTAAAGTGATTTATTTGCAAGCTGATTTGGTAAATTTATATTTGGAAGCAAAAAAAGTTTGAAAAAAGTTTGCAGTTTGGATAGAAAATTATTATGTTAGAATAAGAATTAATGACACGTTTATTAAGATAGTCAAGAATTATTGTTGGTTAAAATAACCTTGCTTAATTGTTTATTTTTATAAAATCTGTATAAGTGTAAATTCATTTATATACCAGCCTATCTACATTTTCTTAAATTGACTTATATTTTTGTCGGATTGTGTTTTATATATTTTACTAAAATGCTCTAGTCACTACAATGTAAACAAAATTTACTTAACGTACGTTTTAAATATGAATCAGTATCAAAATAATTTTTGAAATCCGTTCTGTTATTTCAAATCTAGATAATATTTTCTTTCTTTCATTTATGACATTAATATAAATCGTCATCTAATCAATAAGGGGGGGGGGGGTCTAAATGCTAACGCAGCAAGTTCCAAGCTGTCATATTTAGTAGTCAGAGTTATGACTATAATGGTAAGTTATCACAGCCGGTATTAAGCGGAACTGTGATCGGGTTACGTGGTGGTACACCATGAAGTTCCCAGCTGCACTATCGGACACATTACTTGAAGCCAAAATGCTTTGCAGCTATTTCGACACCTCCATGACTTAGATTCAGGGGAATGCTGGAAGTGTAGTTTTAGGATTTCAGCATGTGCGTATAAATATTTGGCTATGACATCTCCCAAATTTTAAGTTTGTTTTTATAGTAGTTTCCGAGGCATTTAACATTAAAAATCCTCCATTTCGCAACATATTCTCTCAATCACTCATTCAATGACAGATTATCAAAACCTATAGGTCACTTCCAGGAAAACTAGAATCTTTAAATTTGGTACATTTTTAGAGTTTAGTTTATTAATGAAGGAAGAAGTATGAAATCGGGGACTTGTTGGCAAGAAATATAAATATAGCTCATGTTAACGTATCTACCAATTTTCCTAAATGCTTAGTAGGGTTTTTATATAGGTACTTTAACAAAAACTATGGTTCCAGAAAGTATCTATCAAACAAATACATTATTCACTTACCTGTTCAAGATAATCGAAATGCTAAGTACAGCTATTAAACATGGGTGGCACTTAATTCATTTTTATTTTCACTATATTTTCGTTTTATTTTACTATCTATCTGAATGTACGGTACGTGCACCATCAAGTACCGAGAACCGTTTACCAGAAGCGCTTCGAAACTATTTTATCATTTCCATAACTCACTTCCAGTAAATGATGAAAATGTGACTTTGGTGAATCGGGAGAGGAATACTAGATTAATTTGAATTCTAAGTTTGTGTCTATGGAATTTGTAAGACTTTTAAAATAAAAAAAAAGTCAATTTAGTGGCTTATGCCATAGACCAGTAGTCTCACCACTGATCGGTGGCATAATTATGGCATTTAGATACGTGATTACAAACATCAACAAAACATTATGAAACAAACATTACAAACATTAAGAACGATACAGTTAATTTTTTATACTATAAAAGATATAGGGTATGATAAAATATACCTACCTGCTCTATAGCGTATTGAAGATGATGATCTTGGTGATGGTCAGTTATATTCCCATTTTTATAATACACCATCAAAGTTATGTATGGTGGTTATCTATAATGGTTATCATGGATAGCGTTGATAGTTTTTCGTTAAAAAAATTAATTTAGTTATTTTCTATCTTAGTTTATATATATATATATATATATATATATATATATATATATATATATATATTAGATATATATTTATTATAAGCCATTAAAGTTTTCTATGACAAAAACGCTGAAAATCGCTTTCATGCTGCCCTATATCCGAAAGCATTGCTCGATAAAATCTGAAAAATTACGAACATCAAATTTATAGACATCACGAACATTTAAACTAATTGCTTTCTTAACGTGTTTCTTAATATTTTCTTGATGTTTGTAATCGTGTATCTAAAGGCCAGTGAATGAAATTCACTAGCCTGTGACTACTTAATGAGGACTTAATAACCCACAAAATTGAAATTTATAGACACAAACTTGGAATCCAAATTAATCCATTCCCGATGTATTAATAGTCAACATTTGAGCATTTGCTGGAAATAAGTTATGGGGATATAAAAATAGTTGCCAAGCAACGTTTTATTTATTTAATACTTTCTAGAACCATAGCTATTATTAAAATAGCTATATAAGAAATGAAACGTGGAAAACTACTAGGTATCTATGAAATTTAACAGACTATGAAACTTGATAACACTGGAATAATTCTTAAGTTATCGGTTTGAATGACGCAAATATTATAAGATGAGTGTTATTTTATCTCTGGAAAGAAAATTCAAAACAAAATTGTGAAAATTTTAATTATTTAAAACGAATATGAATAACATATTATGAATGGCAGTTAGAAGAAAGTTTGTGCTGGCCAAATTGTTCGTTGTACCTTCAAAATGCTAGTGATAAAATTTAGATATTAAGTAAAATTGAATTAAATGTCATAGGTAAGGAAGGCATGTAACACGTATATAAATTGAACTAACCGTTGAAAAAATAGATGCAACATTCGGTAAAAATGTAATGAAAGACTAATTGCTTTTATGAATGTTTACGTATTTTTATATATTTTATAAATTGTTTAAGGTGAGTATATTTGTTGACCTAAAATATTATCATTTCTAATAATTATTTGTAATATGTAGCATTTTGCTAATAATTACTTGCAGCACGGTTCATGTTCGTTATAGGGCCCTAGCCACCAATTGCCACTACTTTTCTGACATTGAGAATTCGCTGTCTCATTTTATTTAAGCAGTATGCTTACTTATTGCTTGCTTGACTATATATTTTGACTAGCTGGTGTACCCGGCTTCATTCAGGGAGTTGATATGAGATTGCGTGGTAGTTGGAATTAAAGGATAAACTTTAAAATATAAGAGATAAAACATTGATATTGAAAACATATTCTAACTATTTACAATACTTGTTTATAAACAACATTTTTCATTTTGTTATCCGGGGTATTCATATACAAATTTTTCGAATTTCCTACTCGAGAGCAAGCTACTTATAGTTGACCATGAGAAAAGCAGGGCTCTTTGAGGTTAATGCGCAATGTTTTAAAGTTTGTCTTCTCGCTTTGTTAATTGTAAAACTATAGGCTAATTTGATTGGCTATCTTTTAAATCGGAATGGCAGTTCAGAAGAAATCAGTGGTATTCAAGGGTAAATACTGTGTGTCCTTTGTCTTTTCCAGTCAAAGTTTGGCTTCTATGATGTATTCGATAGCAGTTTGACGATCATCCTTGTTCTATTACATAGTTTTGGAAGTTGAGATTTCTGAGTAGTATGATTGGAGATCAAATTTTCAGTGGGAGGCAGTGTAAAGACATTCCTGGTACTTATAAAGAGTTTAAAAATTCTGTAGGGAAGTTGTCACTTTCTTCAACGTTTACCATCTTGTCGATCGATTTGTATATTCTGTCTTCACCGGGAATTTCCTTTTGAATATTGAAGTTGATATCGTCGACAATCTTATTTTTTAGTTTCCAAAATTGTCTTCTGAAATAGCAACTCGACGCCATTGGTATAGTTGTGAACAATGTTTGGATAAATTTGGTCGATGAGTTCGTTTTCAGTAGTGGTTATGTTGCAGAAATCACTGTTGAGTTCAATGACGCCGGTCGTCTGGTCAGTAGGATATGTGCCTTCGTCTATTTGTAAAATTTTTGAGCAAAATGTACTGTTGTTTCGTCTTACGATAGTTTAACTCTCATATTTTTTTGTTAGTCGCAGTATTTGTATGTGTGGCCAGAGATGTGATTTCTTAAGCATGCACTGATTTTATCTGCTGGTGTTGACTTGGGGACCTGGCAGCGTTTGTTGAAATTCGGATAGTATGAGTAGAGCTCCTTCCATTACTTCAGAGTTTCCTCGCAAGTCTTGTAATGTTCTGTCCATGTCTTCGAGTGATTTTTCATGTGTCATTGTGTATTCGTCCCAGAAGATAATTATAGCTTGTTTTGGAACTTCATCCCGTCCACATGCTCTTGAGATTTTACTCGCTGGGAATTGTTTTTCGGCTATATTCAACGGTATATGTACAGCGGAATGGGCAGTTAATCCTCTTTCCATAAGTGTGGCAGCAAAGCTGGATGATGCCAGTGCAAGTGCGATGTCTTATGTAAAGTATCCGTTCCGCTTCTATTTTTGCTTACATATCTACCAGGAAATGTTGGAATAAACGGCGATTGATGAGAATGTGATCGTATATTTCATTGTCACTGATCATTAAGCGGTAAGCATAGAAATCCTTGGAAGTGACTTTTTTGTTAGTTTATACGCCTCTTTCAGGTTGGATTTTTTTCACATTAAAATGATATCCAATCTCTCCGTGCAGAAATATTAATGGATATTCGAGGGTGTCATATGAATGGTGTGTCTCTGCAATGCGTTGTAGTCCTTCTCTTCTTTGTTGTGTAATTATGTCACTGCTTGTGATTTTATTGTCCACAAATACGAGTGCGACTTTGTCTATCATTCGTTTTCTTTAAGTATTCTTTTGTCGTCTCGAAATATAACTCATCTCAAAATATAAGTCATCAGAAATCATTCGATCTAGTACTGTTTGGAATATGTGAATAAGTTACTTGTATTTATGTAAGATCCTCTGTACATATTGGATTATTTCTCGTCTCAGTCTACTAATGTTTGTGCATCGTTGATTAATTATTATTTCTTTATTTCCAATGTTATATACTTGCAGAAATTTTAGCCTTCGTTGGATAGTAGTAGTAATGATGCCATTTTGTGATAGATTTGTCCTTAGATGAAAAAAGCTAATCGATTTCATCTCTGTTAGTGTTGATCGAAGTGACACCGGAAGAAATAATTTGGAAGCAGGCGTTGTACGCTTTTATACTTTGAAGAAAATATTTTAATTCTGGAGTTTCCCCGAACAAGTAATGTAAAAATTCCTGCGCTGATGCTTCTAGTGGTGGTAATCAAATTTTTGCATTCATGCAACATATTCCTGGTGTTTCTCTACTGAATTTTTTCGCGTTGCAAAATTGGCAGATTTATCCATTTTTCTGATGACGACGTGTTTGTGTTTGTTATATTCTTTCGTCGGGTCATAGTAAAATGCTTCATTTGTTAGGGTGCACTGTTTACTTTTCCTCGTCTCGTAGGGTGATATATTCATATGTGGCTTGCGTTCGCAGTCTTTTATTATAAGATTGTGTCGCAATTCTTGATTCTTCAATTCGTTCATTTCTTTGTTATTCAGTTACTTTGATTCTCACGGTGTTCATTCTTGTTCGTTGGGAATGTAAACGTGCTTCGCGCTCTTCGACTGTTTTGTTTTTTTTGCTGTTTTTTTTTGTCTTTCGCCGTTTTGTTTCAGAACTGGCAAAATCTCCTCCTCTTTTATGTTTGGACATTGCGTAAAATATAAATAAAATCTAATTTATATTAAGAAATACACTAAGTACTTTTTAAGCACTTGTCACACTTTATTTTCGATTTATATTCAGTCGCTGTATCACTTTGATTACTCACACTCCACTGTTGGTTTTTATTCACGTACTGCACTTATCATTGCATATTCGAATGTCAATTTCGTATCAGGGGATAAGAAATTGACGTTCGAACCTACGACGGATCTTGCTTTATATACCCCTCGATAAGCCTAATCCCCTCGATAAGACTAATCGATAGCCCTACCCATACAAAGAAGGCTTGGAATGGTCCACAATGTTCCAGAACATTCCACAACATTCGAGAGCATTCTGGAATGTTCCACAATGATCTGGAATGTTACCCAATATTCAATAATATTCGAGAATGTTTCGGAATGTTCTGGAATGTTGTGGAATGCGGAGTGCTCTCGAATACTCTTGAGTGTTCTGGACTATTTGAAAAATTTCTAGACGGCGATACTAAACGGAAACGGGCGAAAAAGAAACTGGAATCTTCTTCATGAATGGGAGACAGAGGGCTACCACACCATATAACTCCCTTGATCGTACCGGGACTCGGTTCTGAGTTTTAGCGGCACTCATTTGCACATTTACTTGTATACTATATATTTTGAATATATATTTTATTAATAGGGCTATAGACCAAATTGATCTCAAATTTCGGCGTTATGTCTAGGAACAAGAAGAATGAAGGGGGATTCAGAGTATGATCCAAGGCTATGAGCCACTAGAGCTTTCGATCTAGAACTGACATAAAATTGAATACAAGGATCCTTCAATGTATTGAAGAGGAGGCAGAAAATTCAAATTGCACCAGTCACTTATTTCCATCCATTTAAAACGTGACCTAAACTTGGAAATGTGGTCATACTTTGTTAGGCCGAATATATAGTTGATATATAAATTTTGAATACATTTTAATTTATTTAACCGATCTTCTGTCAGCTTAGAGTAGCACACATCCCCATATTCAATAAGTGTAATAACATTTCTTATTGTGTCTAAATAGAGTTACTCTGTCAAATTATATTCCATATATTTATCTATTCAATTGCATTTATATGAGTGACACAAAAAAATAAAGAAATAGATTCCAACAAAAAAGATCATATCTATTACGTAAATTCAATCTGAATATATTACAAAAAAGTGTTTCATTAATATATAAAGAAGTGCTATGAGGCAGCATTAATTTTGACTCAAATTTCTACTCATTCTATTTGCTCTAAATATTCAATCGTTACAGTTATATAATTTTAACTAACGCAAAACATGTTGACAACCATATCCATAGAGAAACGATGTTCGGTAATAAAACCGATTCGGTAAATCAAGTCCACGCCTCACTCGTTCCGCACAACGTATAATCGGGTCAAAACCGTTAGTCAAACACAGCGGCGCCCGGCTCAACATCACAAGAAATTTCCACCATTAAGACCGGAAACAACGGGCTAAAGTGACGCTGTAAATTATGAAATCTCACGAGACATTGCCCTCCACATAATATGTGACGCTTCCGATCTGAGATTTGTGAGTTTATCCCCGGCTAATTGGACGCAGCATCCGGGCTAAATGGCTGGACCGAATCCATGTCGACAAAGATAATGCGAAGTACACTAACGATCTTTGCGGTGCTTAAGACGATTAAAGTTATTAGTGGCCGAGACCGA
This sequence comes from Druceiella hillmani, assembly GCA_039881145.1. Classification (NCBI taxonomy): domain Eukaryota; kingdom Metazoa; phylum Arthropoda; class Insecta; order Lepidoptera; family Hepialidae; genus Druceiella; species Druceiella hillmani. Next base: position 20,855,855 of record JAYKKI010000034.1, on the reverse strand, counting down.
CTCCATTGACGCTGTAAGGAAGTTCGTGTATGTAAAAGGCAATTGTTAATTAGAACGGAAGCTATTGATGGTGCTGTTCCAAGCTTTGGGTTCTCTTAATTATTTTCAAGTTCCCGTCATTTTTAAATCAGACTAATATCTACAATTAATGAAACTTAAAACTATTTCAAAAACTGCTCTATTATGATCATCAAATTTAATATTTCAAGCCTTGGAAATTCTCTTTTTATTGGAAAACTGTAAATTTAAATGGTTTATAAAAAAAATTAATTTTGAAAAAGGTAATTAGTAAGATAACTTCAAGAAGTAAGCCAAATTAATCAGTGCACAGATACGATGTCTCATTATATAACAACAAAATTTAAATATGATAATGAAAGAAAAATACAAATCTATCATTGGAATATAAATTTTGCTACCATGCATTTTTAAGGTGTAACGGAGACAACTCAAATACTGCCAGCATACAAAAGTTAAACTTTTTTAAAACAGCCTTTCGTTTTATATTACGTATATACATATATCCGATGTCTGATTATATGACAACAAAATTTCAATATGATAATGGAATAAAAATTCAAATCTATCATTGGAATATAAATTATGCTACTACGCATTTTCAAGGTGTAATGGAGACATCTCAAATACTGCCAGCATATAAAAAGTTAAACTTTTTTAAAACAGCCTTTTGCATTATGTTACGTATATACCCGTTATATATCTGATGTCTCATTATGTGACAATGAAATTTCAATGTGTAAACATAAATAAAATCAATAAGTAAACATAAATAAAATGAGACAGCAAATTCTCAATATCAGAAAAATAGTGGCAATTGATGGCTAGGGCTCTATAATGAACATGAACCGTGCTGCAAATAATTATTAGCAAAATGCTGCTATTACAAGTAATTATTAAAAAAGGTAATATTTTTATGTCAACAAATACACCCACCTAAAACAATTTAGAAAATATATAAAAATACGTAAACATTCATCAAAGCATTAATATATTAATCAATAAGCATTAATCTTTAATTAAATCTTTAACTTCATTTTGCAGAATATTGTGTCTATTTCTTCCACGGTTAGTTGATTTTCAATTTATATACATGTTATATGCCTTTCTTACCTATGGCATTTAATTACATTTCACTTATTATGTATATGAGATATATTTTAATAAATTTTTATAACCCAGATGGCATTTATCCCTTTATTCGATATTAAATAACAAATAATGTCGTTACGACGTCTAGTAACAGATTGTTTGAGCCGGGGTATAATTTAGATATTTGGCATAATTTTAGCGGGTTCACTTTTGTTATCACTCTATGCATTCCTTACTCGTAGTTTTTATACATATACCCATTGTCTCATTATATGATAGTGAAACTTTAATGTGACAATGAAATAAAAATTAAAATCAATCATTGAAATTAAAATTTTACCACCATGCCTTTCCGGCGCGTTATGAAGATGTCTCAAGTGCGGTCACCACAAAACTTATAACTTATATGCATTTGATGATATTTTTATTATTTATATGCATATATACAGTGATAACATTATATGATAACAAAATATCAGTGTCACAGTGAAATAAAATTGTAAAATCTTTCATTAGAATCTAGATTTGGTTTTTTTCTTATTTAACAAATCAGCAATAACAAATAACAACTAGATAAAGTGTCAAACGTGCAAACGAACAGTTTCTTAGAAAATAACGGATTTCTTTTCCAATATTGTACATCTAAATATTAAATGACATTTTTTTTCCAATTCTATGAATCGAAATATTTAATGGTAGTATAATAATAAACATGAATTTTCAATCATTATGTTATCCAGTATGTTTTCAATATCGAAAAGTAGTAAAGTCTTCTTTTGAATCAATATACCTTAAAATGTTCGTTTCAAAGCTATATGCACACATACGTCTTGCAATAAAAACTAAAACGTTAGGAACCGGTTTTATATTGTTTGAAAAAGTCAGATTTAATAAAATCTATCACTCAAAAATGCTCTTTAATAGGGAAAACTCCCACAATGATAACAAAGAGTTTAAAAAGCAATTCCGAAATAAAGTATCGCCTATCAGAACGTTATAAACTTTTTCTGCATGAAAACTGGATATTTTTGTAATAGTTTTTTTAAAACCCTTGCTTTGATACTCTTCATGATGGATTAAAATGATAAATTTCATTCAAATTTTAAATATTTTCATAAAACATTTTTGCATTTCTGTTTTAAGGAGAGGCTTAGAAGAAGTCTTAAATTTCTTCCATTTGTGTATGAGGTATTGGGAGTAAACAATATTTTTTCGAGATTTATTCCGGAGTGATAACTAACAATTTTATATTAAAAACCAGATTATTAATTCGGATGTTACTGAGTAGTCCTAAACTTAGTTTTAAAGAAAATTGCTTGGCGAGATTTTTACTTTTTTTTTTAATAAACATGATACTTATATTTAGACAATAACCTTGACGGCCATTTTACTTGTGACATAATCTTTTTACATTCAATGACGTTTACTTTCTGTCTTAAATACAAGTCACGCATATCCAAGAGTAAATTTTCATCAAACGTTAATAATTAACATTTGTTTATAATTTTCATAATATATAATGGATTTATTTGGGCACATTGTTTCAATAAGGAGTTTATCGTTGACATTGGTACCTAAAAATTAAGATACTTTTAAAAAATTAAGTCAACAGAAGATCATTCAGTTTTTGTGTGCCAGTATATTTTTTTAGCGTTTATGTTTAATGCTCTGATTCTGTAAGTGACAACATAATTATGTATAGTTTATCTTTTAACCTAGAATATATGTAATTTAACATTTCGTTGAAATTCATTGAGCTGTTTAAGCGCGAAAAGAAAAGAAAAACAGGTAACATTTCACTCTTATTATATGTTCTAGTTTAACATACTATTAGTAAATGCTTAGAGTAATACCGAATCCGGTGTCCTCTTTGACTTTAATAATCCCTAATTCATTTCCTCCGTCATGCTAATATCGTGCACAGCCGTAAATGTACTAAAACATGAATAGCGGATTAAACAGTTTTTTTCGTCTCATATTTTTATATTTCAAACCAATTTATTACATCTAAATATCTCAAAGTATAGTCAACGAAAATTTCACAACCTCCCTTCAATAGGCAGAAAACCCTTGAACATTAACCCCTGAAGGCTTCGACGGTCAATAAGAGCGAGTGCTTTCATAGACAAGGCGAGTCCATAATTAGGCTCGCGGGAGGTGGCTTCCGCCGTCACCGGAAGTACGGCCACGTTTCGACAGTAAGCCCTTATGCTTTGCGGACTGCGGCACTTTGGTAGATTGCGTGGTAAAGAAGGTAATGACTGGTGGATAGTGTGGGGGGCAGGAGAAGGTTGTCATCTTTTGTCTGAATGCAGGTAAATGAATTCGGGGGTGGGGGTAAATAGTATAATATATAGTCTAGTTATTCAGTTTTAGAATTTTTACAGACAAAGCATTAAAGAGTCCAGTGCAATTTTTGTTATATATAAAATTATTTTAGGGCAGTATTGCATTTGAGAAAGTGTTTTTCTGAATATTTGTTTGATTTTATATGTACCCAATAAACTATTGTAGTTTATCAATTGAGGGCCGACAATGTTCTGATTATAACATATACAAATAAATAATGTACTACAATATTAGTAGGCAGGTAAATATGTATGTATATATAGATACACACACACACACATATATATATGTATATATATATATATATATATATATATATATATATATATACAAAGGCATGAAGCAACTAGGATATTGGGTAGGTGGGTAAATTGCACTAAGCACAGCTAAGCCAACAGAGAAAAAGTGATTTATGTATCCGTATGATAGTATTATACATGTACGAATGTGTGTGCGTATTTATGTAGATATTTATGTTGTTTAAACAACCAAAGGTCCGTTCTTGATATTCAGGGTAATGTAGGATGTCGTGGGCACTAAAAAAATTAAAAACAAACTATTTATTAAAAAGAAATTAATCGATTTAAAAAGAAATTAATGTGGCTATGAATGTACCCGACAAAGAAAAGAAGGGTTGACTTAGCACCGACGCCAAAAATCTCCAGCAGTAGTATTGTTTTACAAATTTATTTAAGATCGAAAACGATATTTTACCGTGAAAGTTCTAACTAAGTACTCGTTTTATCATTATTTTATACTTTTCATTGTGCTTTTTATTCGGTGGTTATATGAGTTGATAAATTTTTTTCGTTGATAAGTTATATATATATATATATATATATATTTTTTTTTTTTTTTAAATTTTTATATATATATATATATATATATATATATATATATATATATATATATATATGTAAATATATATATCAAAGACTTATAATCTCGCACCGTGGTGGTTCCGTTCGCACTTAGGTACATGTAAAATTTTAAACATGTAGGAACACGAAGTGTACCTATGAAACTATTAAGAATGTTAATATCACTTTTAACCATGAAAATACATTGTCTAATACATCGTTCATAACCGTAAGAAAAAATCATTAGCTACCTATATGTGCCAAGTTTATCAATCCAAGTTAATCGAAATAATTTTGAACTGGAATATTTAATAAATGCCATCTGTCCGGCTGCTCGATTTTATTTAAAATTTGTTTATACGTTTCTTCCACACCTATATTTTATAGAATGAAATTAGCAAGAATAGTTTTGATTACAATTATTTTTAAATAACACTAATTCTCTCTCAAAGTATGTTGTGACCGAAAGTAACAGATAAACTAAAATACTTTTATCACTATTCCAGTTTCAACACATACATTTTTTCATTCTATATTTTAAATTTTTGAGGCCCATATTTGAATTCCATATTTGAACGTTTATAACTTATATTCACTTCCATATTTGAATGTTTTTACTTTATGCTTACTTTATATAATTAAGGTTGACTGTAACATAATATAATTTTTTAATTGGAAGATTAAAGTACTGTTGAATAAGCGAGTTGTAAGTTTTAATCGACGTAACGATTGTAATCATTTTATGGAATGAAGTGGAATGAATAGAATTAAAGTGAGAGCTGTAAAGTAAATGAACATTTTTTCTTTAAACGCATATCATGGCAGATCGGCAATAAGAATTTAAGCCAGTTATTTTAGTTTTGTAGGTCTCCAAATCTTGGCCATCTTTAGATGAATATCGTAAAAATACTCATTGCCGATATATTGTTTTTTTTTTTACTATTTTCACTTGGTTCTCATTAATCTGGAGGAAATTTCAATAATTTAAAAATGACGAGTAATAATTTCGAAATGCTTCAAGGTGTAAAAAATTCTTTAAAATTTATCTTTTAAGAAAAGTACACAAATTATATATGATTTAAAAGAACTTTTGCTTGAAATTATTTTTTCCATCACTTATAGGGAAAAGAAATACGCCCTAAACTGTATATCCATATATAATTTAATTTTCACAAACATTTCTTTGACAATATGGTTCTATATTTTAGTACATATATGTTAACCAAAATCTAATCAAAAAATGATTTTTTTGTCAAATTAAATGTAATTGTTTTTATTTTTGTCTACTGTACATTATTATATTTTCATGGCCGTAATAAAAAATATAGGTAATTAAAACTCTATGAAATTCATCATTCGTCCGGAGTTTTCCCTTTTTCATAAGTTGGCAGCATAGTTTTATGTTTATAAATTGTTATCAATTATTATAAAAAAATCCTAATCGATTTTCTGTATTTTCAAAGGAATGGTACGTTCCGAAACTTTTTGAATACCCTGTAATTGTACAGCAAATATATATTTTTTAAACGATTGTTTGAAAATCCGTGAAACTTGTCATTGATGTGCCTATGGCATCTATATAGTATTTTTAGAAATGAAGAGAAAATATTTCTAAATAATAATATTTCATTTGTTTTTCAAAAACAAATAAAACCTTATATTCTAAATGTCATTGTAATACAAAATATGCTTGATAATTTTGTTTGTCAACCGAATTGTAATTGTAAATTGTAAAACGTATCTGCTTAAAAATGTTGTTTTCATTAGTAAAATTATTAAATTGACAATATATAAATTTCTATAATAAAAAGGCATAAATTTATCTAATTAATAGCTATTTCCAAAAAAAAAATTAGCTTATTTAATTTAGTGTAACGAAGTAAACGTTAATATCGTAACCAAAGAATGCCTGTTTAAACCTTCTTTAATATTAAATAATAAGAGTACAAAAATTAGGTGATTTAGATCTTTCGTATTAATGATTCACAAGTTATTAATTTTAATCTATTTTAAATCAGGTTATTAAGATTATTGGTTTTTAGACTTGGCGTCAAGTTGTAGCTTCTTAGAATTATTGTTTAGAGTGGTTTCTGGGCAATTTAAAATACCAGGTTAGAGTCACTAGAAGAAATTGTTCCAGTCCAGTTTTATTAGTTGAAAAGTGGTGTATGGATATTGGCACGTATTGTTACTGTAAACAATAGTTAAGAGATCAAATCATCCATACTCAGACATAATAAACAAAAGATTTGTAGATTTTTTAGCGTCTACTATTAGAGTCAATTGAATTTTATGTGATATTGGTTTATGTGGAAAAAAAATTAAGTAATATTTTATGGTTTATCAGTCCAAACCTGTCCCTCAAATTTTAACGATGCATGAGTTTTACTCCAAGTGGACAGTAGTATAGTAGTATCAGGAACCTCTGATAAAATGAAACAGATCGTTTGGATAACTAAATTTTATTAGCTGCATATCATATAGTTTTTAATGTCTGACTTTCAAAAACTCGCAAGTCAAAATATAACAGGAATAAGTTGGAGTTACCGGTTCACATACCACTTCACTGGAAAGTTGGAGTGGTAAGGGTTAACTATGCCCATAAAAAGATGAAAGTTTTTGTAACGTTTAAATATGTAAACGTCATATCCTGTTAATATTGTTATTTCTACAATGATGTCGATGCTTTGACATGTTTTGATAGTCCAGTACAGCAGTGATTATAAAAGAATACTTTTCAGGGTTTCAACATAAAATACCTTAAAAATAAGAACATTGCTTTGTGGCAAACAACACTCTGAATGCATAAAAATTCTCTTCCCTCCATAAAAATTAGAGGGACATGAAATTGTCGATCATTCAGGAATTTCAAGTCTCGTCAATGATTTATGTTCGTCGGTTGTTTAATACAATCGGTAGTAACCTCCTGTATATAGTGATTTAATGTGTTTTTGTAATTTCCGAAAATCACGTAAATTTTTTTGTCAAGGAAGGTTTCGTCAGGAAGGTCGCTTGTCAAACTTATAACTTGACAAACGACCTTTCTGACAAAATCTTCATATTTCATTCATAAACTTTTTTTTCATTAGTCATTTTATGTTATGGAATATTAATCAAAAAATTCAGGATTTATGGAAAAGAGATATTATTAAACATTTTAATGTCTAAAAACTTTTAAAACTGTAACCCGATTTCTGACTCATGATATAACGAATAATAACAACATGATTCCGGTGTAAACATTACATATATATTAAACCGGAGACTTATCTATCTAAATTTAACTAGTTGTTTCTGAAAATATCAGCCATTCATATTAGGTCACAAATTTTCTAAACTATCGGAGCGTGCAAATTATTCTAGATCATCACTTTGGTAGCTCTGAATAGTTTATTGGGAATTGGGAATAAAATCTTAGAATTCAAAAGCAGAATTCATTTTTTATCTGAAATAATTAATCCTTTTAAGTTAAGCGTAAAGTGTAGATGACATGCAGATTTTTCTTAAGCAGCGTTTCGGGAAGCGATCCAAGTTCTCGTTCGCAATCAGCTGGACGAATCGCATGCGGCAATGCGGAGTAATGGCTCGAGAAAGGCATCGACTCGGAAGCTTAGAGATAACGGAACGACGAATATGACGGGCTAATCTCATTTTGGGGCCACGACTTGTATAAAACATGTGAGCATTAACCGAGAGTTAAGTTCGAAATTGTGAACGCGGGACGTGGGATTGAAAAGGATAAAAGGAAGTTGAAAATGAAGTATATAATATACTTGGGCAATATGCCACCGAGTAGGGGGTAACTGCGTTGTGCGGTTTTTGCACGTTTCGTTTATTTTCTCCGTGTTTATTATCAATAGGAAGTAACATAATTTTCATTTTGAGTCTAATTCAGTTTTTCTCTCCTATCTTTTTGGCTACTTTATAGATGTGTATGTTAATGGTGATTTGCGAAATTGTGGCAGGTTATGCTAGTGGTTGTTGCATAACTATAGGTAAGTTGCATATAGGTTGACACTAAAAGCATGTTCGAAGACATTTCCAGCGATTAATTTCATACGATTAAAGGTTTTCCAACGAATTTTATATAAGAAGATCTTTGATATGCTCTTAAATACATAACAGAAAATATTAAATTTATTTCTGTATTAAGAGATGTCGAAATACAAAATAACTGGGAAAAATATTGCATCTTGAAAATAGCGTGAAATAAACTGAATTTTACATTTTTCCATCATCACATTCAGAATTTGTTGAATTTAATTTTATTTTAATCTTAATTTAATGTCTTATATTTGGAAACATAATATTCTTCACTCTATGTTAGAGTTTCTTAGCTCGAACTGCCACATTCGAGCGAAGGATCTCTAACGCAGATCGAATTAACTAGGTGAAGACTATTCATCATTACTGTATTCATACAAACAACTAAAATATTCTAAATAAATGGAAAGATGCGTTTACTATGAGATACAGATAGAATATCTCTAAGTCAAAATATGGCAAAACTATTTTTTAATTTGGAATCCATAAGCTCTAATTAATTCTTGCTTGAATATTATTTATTTAATTATTTTTAGACGTCAATGCATCTTTACATTTGGCGAACTTATTGTTATAAGAGAAATTTCTTCCAGTTAATCAAGACAGCAGAAGTTGAGAATTTATAGTTGTGGAATTTACTGTCAGTGAGTTACTACAAAATCATTGTTACTATTCTTTATAATACAATAATTAATGACACAACTATATAATAAAGTAAGTCTTTATTGTAATAAATTAGTAATAAATTAAAAAATCATGTAGGTATCAACATGTAGAGGGAAGAGAAAGATGACGGGCAAAGAATTAAGCTAAGAATATTTTTTCCTACAATTTTTAAAACCATCAATCGACGTTAGGATTAAGGTTATTCCAGGGTTTAGTGGGATGTACAGTGAAGGAGTACTCGGAGACGGCAAAGTTATGTTTAGAAAGGATTCAAATATAATCCAAGATCATGAGCATATCTTAATGTTATCTAGAATTTATATTAGGTGAACTACAAGAATTCTTAAGTGTTTTGAAGATAAGACATAGAATACGTAAATTGCGCTGGTAAATGACCAGCGCAATTTACGTATCCATCCCGTTAAGAGATGATCTAAACTCGGAAATTTTGTCATATTTCATCAGACCAAATACACAGATATTACAACAGTTTTGAAAGTGTTCTAGTTTATTTAACCTATCTTCAGATCAGAGTAGTACACATCTACATATTGATTATGGAGATGGGAAAGGATATTAAAACGATTTGACAAAGGCGGATTTAATTTTGATGGGAATAAATTGTTGAAGACACTTTAGAAAATATAATCTGCTTGAAATTCAACGATTAACTTTGTAAACTTGGCACTGCCAGCTAAGATTGTGATATATTAGTATGTATAAGTCTTTGAAAGTCAAAGAAAAAGAAAACCCAGTACCTTTTTAGTGATTATGATGATTACTTCTAATAGAGGTGTCAACATTTTAATAAAAAATAACCATAAATAATTATAATACTGTTTTAAATATACTATATCATCTATATCATCAGTAAATTTCGTGTTAAATTTCACCTGAATCGTCTATTTCTTAAAGTGGAGATGGCAAGCATAGACACAGATATAGAGATAGACTGTATTTTTGGGTTCCATAGTAAAAAGAGGGGCCCTTATATTTTCATCAAGTTCATCCATTCGTGCATTTGACACAACCTCACAGTTATATATTTGTAGACTTATAGGTATACAATTTTACAAGTCTTTATCCACGACGGAACGGAGAAGGTATATGCGTTTAGGGTGAGAGGTTGTGTGTTTGTTTGTGTGTGTAATCCAATGTTTTCATTTATCTCCAAAACTATTTGATCGAATTAGATACGGTTTTCCGTAAAATGTTTGTGATTCATTGGCAATGGTTCTTAAATAGTTGTTATGGTGATTACTCGCCAGGGGGTGGAGCAATAAACATTTTGTTGTAAACGGATGTTCCCATTTATCTCCCCAACAGTTTGATCCATTTAGATACGGTTTTCTGCTAAATATTTGAGACTAATCGATGATAATTTTAGATAGGTTTTACGGTGACTAGTTATCAAAGGGCGTCGCAATAAACATTTTGTTGCAAACGATCACTTGTCTCCCAAACGGTTTAACCGATTTAGATACGGTTTTCTGCACAATATTTGGGACAAATCGGTGATAGTTCTTTGATAGGTGTTACGGCAATTACTAACCAGGGGACGCTACAACATTTTGTTGCAAACGAATGTTTCCGTTTATCTCCCAAACGGTTTGAACGATTTAGATACGGCTTTCTGCAAAATATTTGGGATTAATCGGCGATGGTTCTTAGTGAGTTGTTATGGTGATTACCCACCAGGGGTCGTTGTAATAAACATTTTGTTGCAAACGAATATTTTTAATTATCTCAAAAACTGTTTGATTGAATTAGACAGGGATTTCTAAAAAATATTTGAGACTAATTGTGGATGGTTCTTGGATAGGTGTTATGGTGTTAGCTCGCCATGGGACGTTGCAACATTTTGTTGCAAACGAATGTTTCCATTTATCTCCAAAAAGTATAAAATAAATAGCAAAATTAAAATTTTTGAAAAAAAACCCATGACGGATGTAGTCGTTGTAATTGAAAAACGATTAAATTATTTTTTCTAATCCCTTTTCCGATTAAAAGAAAGCACGAACCAATTAATACAATTACAAACCCAACAAAATCCGTCGGGGTTGCCACGCCCTGCCTATGCCTAAAATTTTACAGTTTTATCAATACGTGACTAATTGTAATTCTCTTAGGTGCGCAAATAGCTTTTCTATGCTGCTACAATGTAATTAATATTGGGAACGGACGGGCGGGCAATAGCAACCCCGACGGATTTTCTTGGATTTGTAATTATATCAATAGGTTCTTACTTTCTTTTAGTCGGGGCGTTTTAAAAAAATATTTAATCGTTTTTCAATTACAACGACTACATCCGTCGTGGGTTTTTTTATTTTTCGATTTTAATTAAAATGCAGCAAACTATTAAAAAAAACCTTCGATTTACCTACCCACATATTTAAAAAGGAATGGCTGAGTGTTAGCTTTAATTTGCACCCTAGTGAACTCGTACCGCTATATCATATTGCCGTAAAGCTTACTAATTAACTGTTTATAAATATACCAGAGAAACAAATGTCAAAGAACAAAAAATTTAGTTTTTCACATAATAGTTCCACAAAGAGTTATAAATCAATGATTTTCTAATATTTCCATCTTCGTATTCCACGAAACTTTCTTTCGTACCAAATTCGAAGACGACGGGAAGTACCCTTATTAGTTTTGGTGAGTGAATCAGTATCGAGCGAGTCAGCTTTGACGAGTGAGTAAGTATAACGTAATATTTGATACGCCATATCTTTTATTGCATTGAATGAGGAGCTTGAATTTTTTACATGACTATGAGGTCATAGACAATGGGGTCACAGAATGTGAACTTGATACCTCTGACTGTCCTTTTCTCAAGAACAGCCACAAGATAACACATTCTTACTATTCCTGAGAAAAGGATCTCGACAGAAAGACAGAGGAACTACAAAATCATTATATAAGCGCTCCGTTTTCATTATAAAATATGGAATACCAAGTAACGATGAAAATCAAACATTGGTTAGAAAATTCTAAATTTCTTTGACTGATGATTCCAGATATTTATCTGGTATTACAACTTTAAATTCAAATTATTAACTTGCATCAGAAATTTCAAGAGATTTAGACAATTAAGCTTTTTATATGTAAGATAGGACAATAGGGATGAAATAGTTGGAAAGCTGAAAAACTGTGGAAAAATAAAATAGTGCGTACAATAGAGTTAATGAGGGGAAAGATTCACTAGTCATAAAAATAAATAGCAAGTAAAATCATTTTTTTCGTGGAAAACAATTCATACTTTTAATTTTAACTTCCATACAAATAAATTAACTTCCGGTATAAAAAAATTACCGCTTAAACTTATACAACCTTTGTCAACAGTGATTTTTGACTATTCTGTGAAAATGAGGGCAGCCCTTTTTATCAAGACATCACATCGAAGTCAACAGTCATCGAATCATATTTTAATTGCAATTAAATCATGCTCTATTGGCTGGATGCATGACATCAGCGCCGCCTGGTGTCCACAACTTTAAAGGTGCCTCAATTTTATTAGTATGCTTCAAATTAACGGTCCTGATAAATGTTTTTGTAAATAATATAAAAATAACAAATGAAAATCAACTGTGACTTATGTTACATGCATTTTTCTTTATATTGTGTTTGTAACGACCTGTAAATTGTTCCTTTGTTATTTTTGTCACAAAAAGTATTATTCGTGTTTTCGATAAAAACATGTTAAGTTACATTATTCGTTTGTCTTGCTATTTATTATAATGCAGAGAAACAGATGTAAATAAATGCTTTTATTAACGAATAATAACCAGATTTTAGTAGTCCATACCCAGCATATATAATATCTTTTTAGCTTAACAAAATGAGTAAACACAATTAAACGAAACAACGTGATGTAGTATCATTTCTACTTTCTTTAAATTCTTTACCACGACCTAGGTTTCGTTGTATACAACATTCAGGTGGGCTATTAGCAAAGATCTTTCTTCAAGGTTCTTTCTTCAAAGATCATCTTTGCTAATAGCCCACCTGAAGATGTTGTAATACAACGAAACTTAGGTCGTGGTAAAGAAATTAAAGAAAGTAGAAATAATACTACATCACGTAGTTTAATTTAATTATGAATAATGAATTTCTACAAAATTAACGCCAAATATATTCAATAAAATGAGTAAAATTAATCAATGTGTTAGCCATATTACCTTCCAACAACAGTGTCAGAAGGAATTCGTTTTGCAGTATATATCTTAAGTTAAATAATGTACATAAAATTTGATTTCTTAAGTTAAAGAATGCAAATAAAATTTAATTTCTTAAGTTAAAGAATGTACATAAAATTTGATTTCTTAAGTTAAAGAATGCAAATAAAATTTAATTTCTTAAGTTAAAGAATGTACATAAAATTTTATTTCTTAAGTTAAAGAATGTACATAAAATTTGATTTCTTAAGTTAAAGAATGTACATAAAAAATGACGTATTTAAGAAAAGTAGGACTCAGTCATGATTATTTCATTATAAAAATTGATTTTTAAATATTTTACTCATAATTAATATCTCTATTTTTTATTTCTAAATTATTTTTCACTATTTTTATTTTAAATTTATAAATATATACTACACATTCAACAAATATCTAAACAGAAATTTTAATAATAAAAATGAAACAAGAGAACAATTTGAATTTACAATGTATTAAAAATGTAAATAATTATGATGTTTAAATATTTAATTTATGATATATAAATTCTTTAAATTATAATTTCACGGATCTTATTTTCTCAATTTAAATTTCAGGTTTTTTAGGTTAATAAACAATAAAATTTTCTTTGTTGCTAAAATGTATTTGTTCCCAATTATTAATTTATAATTTTAAGAAATTCTGAACTTAAGATTTAATAATAAAATTTTAAGAAAGCTGGCTGTAAATTTGAATGTTTTTTGGTAATATTAAGTAAAATAGATGTATCCTATCTAAAATTTCGTAAATTTTTATTAATCTTTTGCTTATCTTTTTCTCTTATTATCATAATTCATGTATTTGTTAAATATACAGTGTCCAATAATAAATTTAAAGCGAAAATAATGAAAAAAATTTGCAATACAATATTTTGGGTAATTCTTTACTCAATTAATTTTGCATAATAAAATAATCACGACCGAGGCCTATATTTTTAAAATATGTCGATTTTTATTTATATTCTTTCGTTAAACATCAGAGAAAATCTCATTTAATGCGACACTGAACTGATTTCGAAAGTAAACATGACACCATACGTAAGTAAATCATATTATCTATGACAATATTTAACGGAAGCCTTTAGATATTTCCATTTCTGCTACAGCGACCGCTGCGGTCGATTTCGTTACCCCCACTCAGTAGTCCACACCTGGCCAGTACGCCATTATTCCTTGTTTGCGATGGATTCAATTAATGTAAAGTTGGCAGTTGACACTAATAAATCCGCCATTTTGTTTAAGGGCTATTGGCTCATGTGGTTGCTAAACTTCCTAGTATATTAAGTCTATGGGCCAAACATAATGTTTCAATTTTTTCTCCGATGTGAGATCTTGAAACTTAGAAACATCATCAGATTTTTGACCAATAGTTTCTAAGAATTGGCGTTTGAAGTATACGCCATATTATCATTATATTTGAAATAGTTGTCATTTTATTTGAAATAGGTTAATGGTGACAGTTGAATTTAATTTTTTACACTACTTCATTCGACAAAAATCCGTTCATTCTTTATCGTTAATTATATTCTTACAATATAAACTCATCTTCGATAAATGTTCTTAAAAACTTTTCAAAAAGTCGTAACTCTCATAATCTCTTTTTTTTCTAACATATTGTATTATTCCTGATCTATAATCAGAATAAACTTGCATAAAACTCTTTCCCAAGAAAATCAGAAAAGAGTGAAAAAACGAAAGAAATAGATGAAGTGGTTGTCTTAGGAAGACTTTTAAATGTAATTCAGTTTTCTTTTTTTTTAATACAGAAAGGGTATTTATCTAATTTCATAAACAAATATTCAACAATTTGAAATAATTATTGTGACTAGATATGAAAACTTAATTTAATTATTCATATATTAATCGTGTTGTAGGAACAAACGTGGAAACTTTTCCCAAAATTACCTGTAATTATTTTAATTTATTAATAATGTTTATTAATATTTTTCTTTTAATGCGTACCTCATTCATAACTAGTGCCAATATATCGGGCAATTTAATAAGAAGTAAAGAAATAGGATAAGTGATGAGATGAAGAAAGAAGGATCAAAAACAGGTATAATATACAAAGCATAACTGGAAAGAGTAGGTAGTCGTAAGCTATTCAAATACTCTATGACTTTATTCTAAAGGCACGAACCGGATATCAGAATCAATTGAAATGAAGCAGCGCCTCCAACAGAAAGTTTAGCAAACACAGCACGCGAATTATTGGAAATTTCAATTTGATTTTGGTACATCTGTTTGGCCTATCACATATCATTCGTTCTCATATGTCTACTACATGCGGGATAAAAAACGACAGAAATCTCAGTACCCATGTGTTCAAAAAGAAGTTAATTGACATTTTGAATAAATCCAGAGCCAAGTAATATACCCTTTTCTATCGCAGAGTTTTATCGGACCACACCCAAATAAATAGAGGATATTAATAAGAATAGTGTCCAAATTTTAAAGTAAACAGATCAAAGGAACCTTTCATATGTTTTCTTTATTATAACTGTATCAGTTACTTCATACATAGACCAAACGTCAGACGTTGTTCCCAAGTTACTAAGAAGGAGAGCGTTAAACAGTGTCATAAAAGAGTCGATGAATGATGAATGAGTTCCCGTCAATGCTGCAGGACATGTGCTAAATTATAATATTATTGCGAAATGAGAGATAGCTGTTTATAAAAACGTCGAGGCAAAGTATTGTATACGTAATTAAATAAAATTGTTTTAACGTTACAATAATTTAGTGCACCCTCTGGGCAACTTCTTTATTGAGCCACTAGATGGCATTATACATAATTACTTAAATGAGTTTTATTTGAAGCTATGGAAATTAAATTAACGACCTGCTGAAACTTAGACTATGCATAGTACTGCGTCCAGTTAGGATGAATGAAGTCATAGGATTGTATCCTATTTTGTCCGACACAAAATTCTGTCGGATTTTCTCGTTCGCTCAAAAAAAAAGATTAATAATAAGGAAATGAAAATAATTTTCCATTTAGAAATTGTACTGAATACTTAGTAATAAAATTATCTAAATAATCTTTTTTAGCACATTTTTTTAAAATAGAAGTCAGTTCTATTTTTTATTTAGATAGATTTGTTCTTTACTGTTTTTAGAGTTCCGTATTTTGGACTGAAAAACGTAACTTTTGGTTCTCTGTCTCTCAATTCGTCTGTCTTAGGCGATTTTCTCAGAAACTATGCTACGTCGCATAGTTGTAGCAACTGCTAAACGATGTAGTAACTTGGAATTTGGTATAGTAATACATCTTATTAACCCACATATTTTGCACTAGATTACTAATTTTTTTGAAATATTCATGTAAAAATTAAAGAGAGGTTAAATAAAGCACTCAAAATACTTTTTTTCATTTTATATCATTTCAAAAGGATTATTAGGAGGAGAACAACAACATTTTTTAAAAATATTTTTAAATTGCGTATTTGAAAATAATTCCATTCTTTAACTTTTGTAACGGGATACTTAGGTAATTCCCTCGGATTCGCCTTGCGTTACCTAGAATTTTCTTGAAGATTATCTGACATATAAGGTTAACGGATCCTCATAATCTTGAAACCTACAGTTCAAAAAAAATATTTTTGTGATTAGGAATAATTAGTTGTATAATCGTTCGAAAAATATTTGGTTTGTTATAGACAAATAGATTATTTAAATTTACATTGTAACCAAAGTTAATATGATACCCAAAGAACCGGCCAGGTGAGAGTCATGCTCGCACATCAAAGATTCCGTAACTCGTTTGAAGCGAAATTTCTTGACTTATTATAAGCCATCGAATATGAACTTCTCAGTGCAATAAATACCTAATAATGCCCAACATCATTAATTAGAGCGAACGTGATTTTCTAAGCCAAATTTCAATTTTTACGTCGAGCGATGGCTTTTTCACTTTAATAGACGAAAAAGTGAGTGAATAGAGTTAACTTTTTCTGTTTGAGCTACGGAACCCTAAAAATAAATAAGAATACTAATATGAAAACGCGTAAATGTTTTGACCACTTTTTAAATATTTTTATAAGTTTTGAAATATTGATACTCTGTCAATCTAATACAGGTGCGTTGTAGATCCAAGGGCGAAACCTTTGTTGGCGCACCTCACACGCGTCTAATACGACTCGAACATATCCGTGTTTTGCTATAAACTTTTCTAGATATAAATCAAAATTAAATATACATTTTTATTAAATGTAATTCGCTTTTACTCTATTAATAAAAATATATACAAATTTATTTCAATTGACTCAAACGTATTTCATGAATTTTTCTAATATTTTAATAGTGCAGTATTACAAGTTAATTTAATTTATGTTTTTTTTTTAATTTAAAAACCATAACTATTCAATTTATATGCGATTGTTTTCGAAATAGTATATTTAATAAGGTAATATAATTAAAACTATTACGTTTACTAACACAAATGAAAAAAAAATATTTTGAAAGTGTAATCTGAAAAAAACCTGAATATTCATTTCCAGGAAGAATGTAGTTCAAAATTTTCCTACAGGAAGGTTTACAACGAATATATTCACAAAAATCGTAGTTGACGAGATTAGTTGATAACTTAGTCTATTTATTTATATATATATATATATATATATATATATATATATATATATATATATATATATACACATATACGTTATATAAAATTGGTCGTGTCTTTGTCTATATTCAACTTCATATCGCAGACGAATGGCACTTATGCGTGGTAGTAGCCTCAACCTTTCCACCGTGCATTACAGTGGTTGTGCGTCGATAACTATAAGGGTATGGAAGTTATGGGGGTAGAAAGTAGTCGACGTCGAAAATTGAAGAAATTTCTACAATGTTCTGGAACATTGTCGAATTCTCACACATATTCATTGTCCTAACCCTTTTTTACACTTCCGCTACAATTATTTTACATATAAAAAAGTAATATGTATAAAAAACTAATAAAAAGAGAGGTTTTTTTAACACATGTTTTTTTTACAAAAAAGAAAAAAAGTATGACATGAATAAATATACGACCAGAAAAAAACCAGTGAAGTCGGTATTTGCTGCTAGTTAAATACATATAAAAAAGTAATATATATATAAAACTAATAAAAAGAGAGGTTTTTTTAACACATGTTTTTTTTACAAAAAAGAAAAAAGTATGACATGAATAAATATACGACCAGAAAAAAACCAGTGAAGTCGGTATTTGCTGCTAGTTAAATATATATAAAAAAGTAATATGTATAAAAAACTAATAAAAAGAGAGGTTTTTTAACACATGTTTTTTTTACAAAAAAGAAAAAAGTATGACATGAATAAATATACGACCAGAAAAAAACCAGTGAAGTCGGTATTTGCTGCTAGTTAAATATAATATTATATCTAAGTTTTAAAGAATCAAGTGAACTGTTTTTTTTATCTGAAAAACGATAGTAGAAGTATTACGAGACTCGAGTAAGGAATTCTTCTTATTCATATTTGAAATAGTTATAAATTTGAATAATTGCAGTCAGATCCTGAATAATTCCATACCGAGTGTTCCAATTGAACACACGGTACTAAATAAGTACATTTTATTGCTTTTTTTCTCACAGTACGCATGATATCTTTACTATCATATGCTTAAAGATGTTTATATAAAACAAACGCAAAAGCCAATTCCACAAAATTAAATTAATTTTACAGATGTATAACAGAGTAAGCTCCAAGCTCCTTTTTATTAAATATTGGATTGGTTAATAAAAAAAACCAAGGGGACAGAGGAGCAATTAAGGCATCATTTTTAACGTAGAACTACAGTGCTAAAATACTTTTTATTTTTTTTGTTATATTTAAAATAATGTAGTAAATTGTATACTTTGTTTTTATAAAGTAATTTACATTGCGTATAGTTTATAAAATTAGAAACAGGTGTCCTTACTTCTTATAATTTGTAATGTTCCTATTTTAAATGAAAAACACCTAAGAAAACTTACGTTTTCATCCGGCTATCAAAACGATTTTCCTAAGAAACCAAAAAAGGAAAGTTAAAAATGTTGGTATGAAAATTTTAAAACTAATTTCTAATAATTTAATAGTGTTTATAGCACCATAAGTTAATTTCAGTTACGTTTTATTCAATTTAAAAGCGACAAATGATTCATTTATATACAAAATATTATATGTAATAGTAGAATATAATTAAATCAGTTACTAATACGACTGAATAAATATTTAATAACACGACTGAAAAAAATTAGTTTCAAAGTGTAATCTGAAAAAAATATTATTAATTTCCATAATACATAAGGTTACAAAAAAATAACTTTAAACATTAATTCCAAGAAGAACTTAGTTCTAAATTTTCCAAAAGGAAGGTTTACAAAATTTAGGTAGAGAAAAACAATTTGCAAATATTTCCAACTTTCTGAAGATATGAAATTTTTCATCATAAATTTAATAATATATTTAAAAAAACTCCTTTTCCTTAAAATGCATATTTTGAAAATTTTGATTGCTTTATTTTAATTTTGTGAGGTCATTTAAAAATATTGATTTTTACTTGAGTATAAAGTTATTGGATATATTAATAAAATTTATGCCTGACAATAAAATACTGACGTAGAATAAGTAGTGTCAACCATTTAGATGTAAAATTACCATATTATTATCGAAAAAATTATTATTTTTATACTTACATACGCGGAGAAGTATAATCCAGTATATCAAGTAGAACATGGCGAAAGCAGAGCATTATATTCTTGCGATAAAAACTTTTTAAAACAGTCCTTCCCTCTAGAATGTATCGTTAAAATCCTTTCTTACATTATTTCTTATATTTTTAACAATCAGAAGCAAAATGTAACCTTTTTTTTGTAAAGGAACAAAGAAAAAACATCATTTTACTATTGCGATTTTAGTAAGTATTTTGTTTAAAAACTGATTTGAAAATAAATATTCATTTAGCAATTACATTTTGGAAACATTCATTATCGAATTTTTTTATAAATCAAAAGATAACTTGTTTATTAAACGTAACTTATGAAATAATTTTCTAGTACTTATATGTATATTAAAATTACTCTGTCATTTACGTTCGAAAACTTGACACGACAACCCAACACAAGGGTTTAAAAATACGTCCTCACGGCTCGAGGGATAGAGAAAGACTGGGGTGAAGAATTCGAAAACCCTTTGACTTTTGTATAACGTATATTGCGCACGCCGCGTTATTACCACCAATGCCCTTTCATTAATTCTACGTTTTTGAAATTGGCCCACGTGCTTGTTTGCAATTACGTTGTTTGCGGTGTTCTCCCTTATTGTCAGTCACTTAGTTTGTCGAGTAAGCCGTGAGGGGAGAAAGCTCCACAAAGAGTTACGTTTCGTTATGGTGAAATTTATGATATGTATACGGAAGTTGGTTTGCTGCCACGCAATTTAACGTTTTGTTTTATTAGCTAATGAATATATTTGTCACCAGGTATTAATATTTTTTATTTCGTAAGAATTATTCGAAGATATTCATTGATAGGTTTAATCATGTTTGCGTATAGATATTAGTCTCAGATATTATTAATTCGGTTTTAATTTAAATCCTGTTTTCCGTTTACGGAAGTTTTAGAGACTGTTCATTATCACAATTAGTATAAACTAGCGTGACCCGTGCGAAGTCTTCGCATTATTTATTCCATTATGAAGCTCAGATGACAGATCAAACAAATATTTTACTAAAATTGACATATAGAGGCGCAAGTATCAAAAGCATTGAGCTAAAGCGCCACTTTATTCATACGTGAGTGGATTTGAAATTAAACAAAAATTTTACCGACCGTCAATCATATTGACGTTGAGCCGTTAGATGGCAGCATTGCTGTTTTGTGTATATAATTTTAATAATTAATTAATTTGCAAAAACAATAGCAATCATAAATTTTTTAGTTGTGGATGCCGGTAGAACGAGCAATTATCTATAAAATGATATATAATTTATGTGGATTAGTTGTGAGGTTTTTTCTAAAAAGGGAGAGTAACATCTTAACCTTAGCGTATTAATATATATGATATTATGTAAGACTAAGTTAGTAAAGGGGCTTCATTAATGACTGACTTTTTTGGTATCTGTTTGTCGACTGAAATACTATGTATTGAAACGTAAGTAATATGTGAGATAAGCATATTTAAAATACAATAGATTGAGATTTCCAACATTGCGTTTCAAAATATTGTCTATAAAAAGAACTGAATTGTCTTAATATGATATTGAATAAAACTTCTTAACAAAAAAAATTAACCAACTTCAAATAATCACTGAATAGGAATCGCACTGAAAAGTATACAATTATGAAAATACGGGTAGTTACCCGTATATGGAACTTTTGCAGTACAATATTATTTCCGAACATAAATAAATTTAAAAATTGTGTTTACTATTAGCGATTTAGGAATTAGTGCTAACTCGTTTTCTGACTTTATCTCACGTACAGGACTCCACAGACACACAAGCGCTACATTCATCTTTGCTCAGGCTCAATCATTAGACCCCGGACACCACATGTGACAAAGATCTCGCAAGATAAGCCAAATGAGCCCAAAGTCGATAAAGCTGTTCTGCTTTGTTAAAGCTGTTCATAGAAGTGTTCCCATCACCAAACTCTAGCTGCATCATTAGACATTGTGGCCACTACTAGTATCGAAAGGTCCGTTAAAAAAAGTAAAACGAGCGTAAACGTGGTTAATATATATCTCGCCATTATGGAGTTTCTGTCATCGGTTTTTCGACTTTATTATTAAACCCTGGTAACCATCTCTGACTAAATACTTGTAAACACATGTCAATTGAGTTCAAACACAGTTTTATATTTCTTAAAGTGGCCTTATATTCTCATCCATTGAGGAGTTAATTCGATATCTCTGTAGTTCATTACCATGTCTTAATCACATGTTTGAAACCAATTTCTTTAAAACAAAAAACTTGCACGCAGAGAGTGAAACTCGTACCGCGAGTGTTCCGTAAACACCTCGGCGTATATTAACATTTAAGCATGTTTCCATTAAACTATTTATAAATATAGATTTTATTATTCACCGCATGAATATATAAATGTATCGTCTAGTATATCTTTCACAGTTATAATGAATATACATTTCAAAATACAAAGTTGTTTTTGCAGTTCATTTAATTCGTTTGTATGAAGTATCGATGAACTTTTCACAGATCCAACTGCGCGTCATAAGCTGGTCGACTATTGCTCGTAAACTAGAAAAACCTACTTAGCTGTGATAATTTTCCTCTTAATTTTATATACATATATATATATATATATATATATATATATATATATATATATATATATATATTTTCAGATATTTAAAAATAAATTTAAAATATATTAAAAATAATAAAACATATTAAAACGCATATATTTTGCTAGTTAACCCGATATTTATATAGGAAATTGGGTGGAAATTAGGTATTCGAAACTTTCCGCGTAAAGGCGTCAAGATATGTTTTTCGGAGTAGTACATAATTTGAGATATACTAAAAATATCCAAAAGATTGGCCATCCTTTATTTCGAAAAATAATCTACCTAAAACTATGAAAAAGTAGGGTGTTTAGAAATCCACATAAAAGTTGTTGGAAAA
This sequence comes from Druceiella hillmani, assembly GCA_039881145.1. Classification (NCBI taxonomy): domain Eukaryota; kingdom Metazoa; phylum Arthropoda; class Insecta; order Lepidoptera; family Hepialidae; genus Druceiella; species Druceiella hillmani. The sequence continues at coordinate 20,832,982 of JAYKKI010000034.1, read as the reverse complement.
TTAACGTTATGAATAATTGATATTTGTATGTCATTAATAGAAATACTATTTAGCCTTATAAGTTTATGTCTAGGTTTATATAGAACCCTCGTTGTGCGAGTTCTCGTTGAAAGTAATGTATTATTCAGAGAACATTCAATTTGTAATTAACTATTAGGAGAAAGATTAAAAAAATATAACAGTATACCAATTCGTCAGAAATATCTGTTAATTAAAGGTAGAACACGTAATATGAGGACGAAATTGTCAAACACGCCTGTAGGTACAGATTAGATATTTAAGGGTGTGTAATATTTTACGAAGCTACTTATAAATACTTTGTATTATTATTTGCATATGTTTTCTAGCATATATCTCATATACTTTTAGCTGGGAGATATTTAATTAACAAAAATGGCTATTTTAAAGCTTAATATTTCGTTAATGGATTTTCATGACATACCCACAGTATTTTTGAAAGACCTTTTTCAATGATAGATATCCCACGTAATTAACATATAGGGGAGGTACACTAATTAATTTTTTTAATAGATTTCATTTGAGGACTTTGTAGGCGTTATAATTATATATAACAACTAATGATACTCTAAAGCTAAAATTTGAGCTGAATGATACTTGAAATCATACTTGAATGATACTCTAAAGCTAAATTAGAATTAGAAGCTAAATTATTTTTATAGCGATACTAGCGTTATAAAGCTGTAATGTGGCGTAGTTATAAACTGTGAGTAAAATGGCTGTGACATATAAAAGACAGATAGATGGATATGATGAAATTGTGAGAGTTCCTAAATTGGTTATGGAACCCCAAAAAGGACCATGAAAATCCATCAACACGTCCCCGAGTTACAGTTGAATCTACACATAAAACAAATACGTATGTATCAAATTGGAAACCACATCTTTTTTTGAAGTCATTTAAAAACAATATCAACTAAGCACTAGTGGAATTCGCGTTAAGTGTGTTCATTTAAGTGTACTACAACTAAATAGTATTTAAGGGTACTACAACTGAGTAGTATTTAAGGGTATTACAACTGAGTAGTATTTAAGATTATTAAAACTGAGTAGTATTTAAGGGTAGTAACAAATGAGTAGTGAAAAGGTAAGTTAAGGATAAACCATTTACAAATATTAAATTTTAACAACGTAAATGTATCTGTCACAGACATAAAATCAAGGTGCATATTTAAACAATTATAAGATATAATCAGATTTCAATCAGGTTTTTAGTTCTACCAAGCCTGTTTTTTTATAATTTTTGGGTCTATAGGTTCGTGAATAAGGGGGTAATATGCTCTAATTGTCGCATATTTTTTGGAATGTTTTTTAAATATACAATTTCAAATGATAAAAAAATATTTTTGCATTCTAAATACCAAACTCTTTCAAATGATATCCGGCATTAAACATATAATTAAAAAAATTAAGGCCTTTATTTAACCACTCTATAATTATTTTACAAACATTTTAAAAAACTTAGTTATTGAAAAATATGTAGATTAATAACATTTATTATTACTCCAAATTTCAAAGATTGAATGTATTTGGCGTTAATTTTGTAGAAATTCATTATTTACAATTAAATGAAACTACGTGATGTAGTATTATTTCTACTTTCTTTAATTTCTTTACCACGACCTAGGTTTTGTTGTATTACAACATCTTCAGGTGGTAAGACAACGAAACCTAGGTCGTGGTAAAGAACTTAAAAAAAGTAGGAATAATACTATATCACGTAGTTTCATTTAATTGTGTCCAAATTTCAAGTTTCTGTATTGCATGGTTTTTAAGAGAATTGGCTGTGAATATAGAAACACATAATTATATTGCCTACTAAATTTTTATAGGCGTAAAACACTGTGCATAGTTAAAAAATTATGACACCTGGCGGATACGAACGGACGGACAGACATGTTAGTGATCATATAAGAGTTCCGTTTTTTCTTCTAAGGTACAGAACCCTAAATTGCGTTTACGCACTAAATACTATACATTGACCATGAACCCTATTGTCACTAATAATAAATCAAGTGGTCCAGATGAGCGAAATAGATGGCAAAAATGGAATGTATAATAGCAAAAATAACAAAATATTATGATTTGAACCACTAATGAAATATTTACGAGATTCATATACCAAAAAATTAATAAGGAGAAACGACAGACAAGTCATTTTCCAGGTAATATTTAATGTTTGATATCATATAATCTTACAAAGTGTACGAGAAATATTTCTAGATGGTCTTATTATATCTGAGAATGAAAGCAGAAAGGGATTCGGAACATAATCTATACATATAAGAAAACTGTAACAGAGTGAATTTTGTATATGGAAAATATTTTAAAAAGGGTAATTGATTTAGTTTACGGAATGATAATAGAATTTTTATTTGTCTGTCTGTTTGTGTGTTAATTTATTCTCCCATCACGCAAAATCTATTGTTTAATAAAATTTGATATTATAATAACTTGGACAACATATAGAATACTTCTTATCCGGAAATTACAGATTAAAAAAAACACTCATTTAATGAATATTACGGTATTAGTACTGCCAAAGCCATCTATTTGCATTTTTAGTAAACTTTATGCTCATAGAGTTCTGAGAGAAAAGAAAATAAAACAAGAAAACACAAAAAAATTTTATAACTTTTCTTATTCCAAATTCCATTCTAACAAAGCTACGGGCACAGCTAGTAGCAACTGTGATTAGAATTATAGATGGGATACTGCAACTGAATCTGTGATTAGAATTATAGGTGGGATATGGCAACTGAAACTGTGATTAGAATTATAGATGGGATACTGCAACTGAAACTATGGTTAGAATTATAGATGGGATACTGCAACTGAAACTGTGATTAGAATTATAGATGGGATACTGCAACTGAAACAGTGATTAGAATTATAAATGGGATACTGCAACTGAAACAGTGATTAGAATTATAGAAGGGATACTGCAACTGAAACAGTGATTAGAATTATAGATGGGATACTGCAACTGAAACAGTGATTAGAATTATAGATGGGATACTGCAACTGAAACTGTGATTATAATTATAGATGGGATACTGCAACTGAAACAGTGATTAGAATTATAGATGGGATACTGCAACTGAAACAGTGATTAGAATTATAGATGGGATACTGCAACTGAAACTGTGATTAGAATTATAGATGGGATACTGCAACTGAAACTGTGATTATAATTATAGATGGGATACTGCAACTGAAACAGTGATTAGAATTATAGATGGGATACAATGCGAGATTTTTTATCTATTCAACTGTATCAATAAAAATTTATAAGGTATTATTTATAGGTTGAAAGAATGAAATATTCATAGATAAATTCTTTGTTAAGTTCTTCGTACACGGCATTTCACACGTGGAAAATTACGTCGCTCCAGTCGTCAGGGACGATAGGCAGATGATTTCTTTTTTTCTCTTATTTTATTTTTCACTTTACTTGCCCTGTATCAAAATAATCACCATATAGTATTCCTCAAACTTTCTCTCACTTACATCAGTTTAGACCTATTACTGGATAGTCCCAAGTCGGGCACTAATCTTCCATCCCTCGCAAGAGAAATACCATTTCTTTCTCGCTAGGAGAGATACCATCTCTTCCTCACTGGATGTTAGAGTTAGATATCAGCATAATGTTGGTTTGTTAGTTTTTGTTCGTTCACGGTGACATTCCTATTCCAAGCTGCGATTATTGCCCTCATGATGTATTCTCCGTATACATTAAAAAAACACTTAGACACACGCAACATTAAAATATACGTAGTATTTTTATTGAATTATTATAAAAAATATATTATTTTTCATGGTGTAATTTATATTACGTGGTATATATTTTACGGGCGCTAAAATATCGTTAATTTCTCAAAAAAAGAATCCTTATTTTGATTCCTCCTAACTTTTATTTTATATTCTTTACATACTGGAAAAATAATGGCCTCTTTGAGAAAAACCAGATAAGAAAATGAGTCTAAAAATTATAATCTTTATTTTTCAATAAATATTCTCTTCAAATATACCTCACGCGCCAATGTGGAGAACAAAATTCAGCTTCGCTTTATATGTATGGTACCCCTCTTTAAATATTATATAATTTGAAGCTATTTCAAATATAATTCCTAGTCTCGGTCCAAAGAATTGTGTGAAAATGTTGAGTCCATATCTTATTTATTTTAGAAATTAAAAGCCTCTGACACAGGGTTGGACAAACAGAGAGACATACAGCTTTGCCATAACAATATGACTACGTTCGGATCCTTTCGATCAGTTTTGGTCGCGCCCCTCATTGCTTAATATCATATCCGTCTTGGAAGGCTTCCAGTAATCTATGAATTGTTTTATAAAGTCAGTTGTCCACAGCTTATCTCATAACTGTTGTTACTGAAAGTCATGTGAGTATCTTAACTTGATCTGATTAGCGGTTAGGCGCTCGTCCTCTGGGTAACTTTCCGTTGAATGTCCCAAACATAAAAAGTATTCTAGGTTGTCTGGGTCTCTGCGGGTTGTATGACCGAAGTATTAAAGAATTTTTTATTACCAAGTCGTCGAAGATCTTGTTTTACTTCTACCCTAAAACTCTTTGAAAACGGAATCTACATTGTTATGAAATTTTAGAAAAAAACTGGAAACAAAATAAATTAAAGTATTCGTAGATTTGAATAGTACTCTGTAAACTTGTATCAAAACATTGTGAAATTTTATGGGCTTTATTTGTTATAAATAAATATTCTCCCATGTTATATTTATAACCAACATATATAGATGGTTCTATGTAATTACATATCGAGTACAGTGACACGCGGTAGCGGCTCTACCTACGCCCCGTTTAATGCGAAGCGTGGTCAAGAACGACGCCGCCGCACCATAAATAATACTCAACTCCCCTTCAATCCCCAGCTGACCTGCGCGCCCGTAATGGTAAAAGGAATATTAATAATTGGATGGGACTATGCGGGAAGGAGCCATTTGATTTCGTACCTGGGGTGAATAATGTAATATTAAAGTACTGTTTTGACTCTTAGCTCTTTAAAAATGCATAGGAAATATTCCTATGCATTTTTAAAGAGAGAGTTAGTATCTCCTGTTCAAGGTTTATCTTTAATTCAGATATTGTGCAATTCAGAGTTGTGATTTAGATTATTCATACAAAGTGTCATTTCCCAATTATGGTAGATAATGAGGTGTATAATTTACGAGGTGAATGGTCAAACTGATGTGTGAAATAATTTTTAGGTAGAATGGAAAACTTAAAAATTTTCCTCCTCAAAAGAAGCAACGGGACCCTTATGAGACCAATCATGTATTAATTTGTCCGTGTGCGGCAGCTCTTTTTCTCTGAAACCACTTCACATAGGAACTTAAAATTTGGCATAGTGATAACGCATGTTAGTATGCGTATATCTCAGTTGCTAATACCCAAAAATGTTTACATAGAAATTTAAAATGGAAAAAAAGGTCGTAAAATTTCATGTAAAGTGTGCGATATCGCTTGAAAGGGATAGTTATAATGGTCCCAAATATATATATATATATATATATATATATATATATATATATATATATATATATATATCTACATGGTGTCCGGATGTCGGACAATGAAAGACGTTACTCGTTGAATGAAAAATAGTTGATTGACGTTAAAATAAAATTTTAAAAATGCCTTTTTTTCAGAAAATTAAAAATAATATTCATAATTATTTCTCATCTTTTTCGTATACAAGATACTTACGCACATTGTTAAGTGCCGCTCGGGTGAATAACCTGCAAATAGCTGCGAAGACACTGCGAGTAAACACCGCACTCTGGGCAAGTATTGGGTGTGTTAATAAGTTATGTGTAATATTTTTTTTGCACTCAATTAGAGAAAGCAAGTGTTTTTGGTTTTATTTGAATGACTATTTACTCTTATATAGCCAACGAGAAGCGGCTTTCTTTGTCCGACATCTATTCCCGGATACCGTATATATATATACATATGCACACATTTTTTGTTGTTTCTGCGGGTGTTTTTTTGTATATTTTTCTATGTATGATATGTTATATACGGTATCCGGGAATGTATCAAAATTATGAAAAAAATTCTATCAAGAAAATTTAAGTACTTATAAACATTTAAAGGTGAATAGTATTTCTAACTAAATAATTTACAAATATTATTTTTTCACAACGTATATATATATATATATATATATATATATATATATATGTATATTGACTATAAAATCTAAGGCCTCCAACTATGTTGACTTTGAAGATTGTAGGTTGACCGGAAGTATCCTGTAGATTTTGATGCTCAGTGAATAAGACTATTGTACAAATGAAAAAATATGCTTTAGAGAATCATATCTTTGTATTACGTGAACCAAAAAACTTAAAATTTTTATTGCAATGTAAGGCTATAAGTCTTAGTATACGATATCAATTCAGCTTTTTATCTTAAGGCGTTTCTAAGAAAAAGAGCTTTGATAGACATACATGGTTTACTACATGGTTTGAAAAGACTGAGCAAAGGTTTTAGGAAAAATATAACGATGGTCATACACGGTGTCCGGGAATAAGTGTCGGACAAAGAAAGCCGCTATTCGTTGGCTATAAAGCAATAAATTGTCGTTGAAATAAAACGAAAAATACGTGCTTTCTCTAATTGAATACAAAAAAAATGTTACACATAACTCTTGTTAACACACCTAATACTTGCCCGGAGTGCGGTGTTTATTTGCAGTAGCAATATCTTCGCAGCTGTCTGCTGGTTATTCTCCCGAGCGGCGGTGAACAATATGCGCAAGTGTCGTCTGTACGAAAAAGATGACAAATAATTATGAATATTATTTTGAATTTTCTGAAAAAAAGTATCTTTTAAATTTTGTTTTAACGAAAATATTAACTAATTTTTGCGGTAGTAATGGTTTATAATAAAGTAATTTTATTTCAAACGAGCAATGGAAGATTCGTACTTGGCCGGTTATTAATCCTACACTTCTTTGTTTCATTTCTTATAACTGAGAATATTCATTTGATTTAAATATGGTCTTCAATGTTATAATGATAATTATAATCATAATTGAAATAATGATAATTGACATTAAGTATATAATTATATAATTAATTTCATATTGTACTGTTATTAGTAAAAAATATATATACTTTGAAATAAAATGTATAATTATTAATTACCGTAGACATTAATTATCGCATAAATTAACAGAGACATTTATATTGCTTTTATGTGGTCATAAAATCCGTGATTGTCGTTAATATTACGGAATAAACTTTGATATACTGACTTACCTATGAAAACTACGAAGGCCGTACCAACGCTTATCACGTTTTTATCATTGCAAGGACTAGTTGTTTATAAGCAGTAAAATTACTTACTTTATTATGGCGAATTCTATTACGAGCTCTGATCGATAGTACACATTACTAAGTTTTAAAAATACATTTATACTTTTTTTTATCGAGCTTGTAGTTTTTATTTATATTTGTGTTAACTTCTAAACTTGGTATGCATGATAATATATTTGTCGTCTGGCACGTATATTATATTATTTAAAAACAATTGCAATTTTAACTTGTTTAAAATTTTTTTTCTGTGATATTAAAAATTATTTACTTTCTTTTTATGATTATCTGATAGAGTTTCGAAATACATTTTTGGTATGCGCAACATTTTTCTTGTTTTTTTTTTCTTTCTGTCCGATTTCGCAAGATTATTTCCTCATAGAACATAAGATAAAAGCAAGCAAAAATAAATATATTTAGCAAGATTTTTCCCTCATAGAACCTAGGATATACGCAAACAAAATAAATATATTTAGCAAGATTATTCCCTTATAGAACATGGGATATATGCAAGCAAAAATAAATATATTTAGCAAGATTATTCCCTGATAGAACATAAGACATACGTGAGCAATAATTTATCATGAAAGGTTTTGGTTAACAGTTTCAAAGGTTACTTTAAGTAACATAAACAAATTTCTGATTGAATTAAAAAAAACGTGATTATTTACATATGTCTACTGCGTTAGCAACCATCTCCTACAATAAACGACTGAAACGCCATGATATAATTGGTGACAGATGGTGAAGGATGAGGTGTCTCCTGCTGAGGAGCTCCTTGGAAATGATAAAACGACATAGAACAAATCTGCTTATAGTTTGGAACTGATTGCAAATAAACACAAAAAAAAACAAATAAAAATTACATATGCCATATTCACGTAGCAAAATTAAAAATAAATGCAATAGATTGTTCGATATTTTCACGATTTTTAAGTTTTGTGTATAACATGCAGGCACAGAAAAAGTCTTGATAATATTATATCGTTTACATGTTAATACTTTTTTCTTACAGATGTAATATACCAATCAAATTAAAAAAACAGGTATTGGGCATCCTGATGAAAAGGTTTCGTAGCCTCAAATTTATAGATATTAGATCTTACAAAAATATAAAGTTTTAAAATCGTATCCTTATGGGACGATGATAACTCTTCGCCTTGACTGAATTTGGTCATTGTGTGGAATAATTAAAAACAAATCGGAAAATTTAAGTTCTGTAGTAACCTTTATAATAGTCATTGAGAGCTAAATTTTGGTATTTTTATGATTTTTTTAAATATTTCGGAAGTTGGAAGGGGAAAGAGTTTTGGTTAAAGTTTAGTAACGAGTGTGGAAGCAGTTGTCTTGAAGCCAAAGAATTAAAATTACTTCATTTCGAAAGAAACCCTTTTTAAAATACCTATCCAACGACACCCCTCTTGGTGGGAAAAGTTTTTTTCCTCCCTCTTATTTTATGGCAGGGTGTGCGAATAAATGTTTTTTTTAAATTTTAATTTATACATGATATTGCTTTACAAACTCATATCTACATCAGCGTTCCCAAACTTTACGTATTTCTAATAATATTTTAAATACCCTGTATTTATAGAAACCCTAGCGAATACAGTCGTACACATACAGATAAAGTCGGTAACGTTCGTCTTTCCATGATTAGTGAAAATTCAGCTTATTAAAATATGATTACATTAAGTAACATAAACAAATTTCTGATTGAATTAATAAACATGCTTTTCTTTATTTTTCTGATCAGTATTAAATTAAAAAATCCAGTATTTAACTTACTTTTTAACCATCTTTCCCTCACAGTCAAGAAAATCTAGCAAAACTAATTTATACACAAAATTTCATCTCGATAGGTGAAAAAATGAGAGCGTAATCGGTTGGCGATATTCAGACAGAAAGACGTGACTGAATTATAAGGGTTCCTGCCTTAGGCTACAATACCTTCAAAACACAATAAATGTAGATAATTACAATGCACTAATTCAACCTGCATTACTGTATTTTAAAAAACTAAGTCAAATGAATAATTTCAGTCAGATTAACACTAAAACGAAGCTAAAAAATAGATTTAAAACTTTAAATAAACTAAATATCTAAAAAGAGTGCTAAAAATGATAAAAAAGTCATTTAACTTTTTAATATGGGGTCTATTGACTGAAAAACATATTTCACAATAAATTTAATGAATGTTAAGAACCCAATTAAATCATTTCATTAATTATATTTATTTATTTTTAATATAAAATGTTGATGCAGGGTTAGTTTAATAGGTACCATTTTATTATTAGGTACCATTTTATTATTTGCAGTATTCATGTTACTTACTGCTAATACTCTGCCGCAATTTTATGAGCTGAAATAGAATCCAGAAAATCATATTTTTGAGTAGTTCAAACATTATTTTTATAAATTTTACTTTAGATAGTACTACATTTTAAACATATCGGGTATTTTATAAGATACAATTTCTTCGGTTTCTGTTTAAAGCAATATTTCACTTAGTTAACTAAATATTTGCTTCTGTTCAGTTCAACGTGAAATTAATATGTAGTATTGTCTAAGATACGATTTCATCGATTTCCGTTTAAAGCAATATTTCACTTAGTCAACTAAACATTTGCTTCTGTTCAGTTTAAGGTGAAATTAATATGTAGTATTGTCTAAGATACGATTTCATCGATTTCTGTTTAAAGCAATATTTCATTTAATTAACTTAGGACTTGCTACAGAATTCACAACTTCATCGTTTGTAGAGGTTCTGAATTATTTTACCAATTATGTGGAACTTTTCGAACGTTTCAACAACTTTCTGAGATCACTGCGCTTTACATGTAACGACGAATCGAAAAATGTTGAAATGATAGTTAATGGTTAACATGTAATTAGTTTGCGATATTCACGTGGAAATTTATCCATACATCATAACATAATTTTTATTTCTTTTCTTTCACCTAACTTATTATGACAGTATATATATGTATGTATATATATATATATATATATGCATATATATATATATATATATATATATATATATATATATATGCAAATACAAGTTGATGACAAGTTTTATTATCACGTTGGAAAAAATAAATAAGTAAAGGATAAATGAATCTTTAATAGCGATTGGTTGAGGTAAATCTACCTTCGTAGCAACTAGAAATTACTATAATTACTTGTTTTGTGCTGATGTATTGTTTTGTGCCGATATATATTCATTATAATACCAATGAACACTAACATGTTTTATTCAATGTAGACAAAAGTTAGCTACATAACGTCTCATAGACCTAAAAGTACAAACATACACAATCCCGCATAACGCCGTCCGTTTAGATATCAGACGGCAATACATACTCGCACCACTATCGATGAGCCCTGCGAGGAACACCCATAAAAAAATTCTACACACACGCGTTCTCGTAAAACAATTTATGAAGGGGAACACCAGGGGCCAGGGAGGCGCTCCGCCTCCCACCCTCGTCCCAACTAATGGATTCACTTAATTTAGTTTTATGAGCGCCCGCGTTAATGTCTCCCTAATGACGCGACTGATGTGTCTTTGTGAGCTCGTGTCTGTATTGTAAGGCAGTGTATCTCAAAATTTGGGTAGAATTAGAAAAACGGGGTGAAGTTTATATTTATTAATTTAATGATTTTTATCAAAGGTAACACATGTCAATAAACTTTAAAAATAATGCCTTGATAGATGATCATAGCTGCTGAAAAACAGTTATTTAGGATAATAAAATGGGTTGAGGTAAATTAAAAATTTGTCTTTTTAAAGAGGTAAACAACTAATAGTAAAATCGCGCGGTGGTCAAGCGTAAATAAAAAAAAAATTCTATTTACATATTTGCTGACAAACGTAACTTATTTTGAATTCTAACAATAGCAGATATGGGAGAGGACCAAACTTTATTATTAGGAATCTACAGTTTGAAACTGGTAGATTGAAACGTTTGAAGGAAAATAGATTGAGATGCTTTAAAAGTTTTTCCCTTAATGAAATTTAACATATATAATGCAGTTTCTGGGGAAATGAGTATAAAGGGAAATGGGGTAAAAGAATGATGAAGGTCTTATAAAATATGCAAGTAGTCCCAAATTCTCAATACTCTCCTGAAATTTTTAAGGAAAAAAAGTTTTTCAAAAGTTTAGCTTCTTCTTCTCGGGCCTTTTTCCAAAGATAAAAAAGACGAGAATTTATAGAAGCTCAAGGGCAAAAAATAGAGATTATTTATTTATTTAAAAAGTAAATAAATAACATAGATAAAAGTACGGATGGCGGTTATAATGCTGTACAAGAAATCTATTATAATCAGCGTAAATATTATGAGGGGAAAACAAATTGGGTAATAAGAAGTAAAATGTTAAGAAAAATACGCAATAATAAAAAGGGACTAAAAATAAATTAGAAAATACCTTTATTTAATTACGAACAGACTCGCACTATTAGGGAGTCTCTAGGCTTAGGTACTTATACAAATTTAAGGGTGTATAGTTGATAACGTATGACATCGGAACGTATAACGTGGATCGTATAACGTGGAAATCGGCATATTGTATCGCACTGGCCTTGGCATTGCCTTTATTTTTCGTTAAAGTTCGGTGGCTTGAGAGAAAAGAATAGCATCATATAGTTTTAAGAGCAGAAAGAAAAAGACTATTTAGTCGAAGTTGACAGTTCTGTGTTTTATCTATGTATGACGGGAGATGCATTTTTTAGGTTATTGTTTGGTTGCGCGTCAAATAAGGTTTATTCGTTATGTAAATTTTATTATTTCTTTAGATAGTCCAAATTACAATATTTCATTAAAGTACTATTTGATAACCTAAATTGATCCGAGACATACCTCAATTCTCGAGCACGGATTTCATACGCCTTTCCCCAAATGCAAAGTAAGTTTTATGAGATGAAGTATATAATGAAGTTTGTTGGTATCTAATTTAATACATAAAATATTTTTATAAGGTAATTGTAAAAATTAATCGTCTTAACTTTCAGTTTGCCCAAATAATTATGTCAGTAAGGCTAAAACTAAATTACCGAAAAAATATTTAAATGACCTGTGAAGTCAGCATTAATATCCACTAATTTAGCTACCTTTACGTAAAGTTAAATAATTTGCCATTTTGAAATACGTAGCTATCAAAATAAAGTTTTCATGATCATACAAGATCTGCTTAAAAATTAACAATACGGTAATGTTTACGTTATTCATAAATTAACATGTTACAACATAGGGTTGATTATTTTTCATTATGTAAGTATTTTACATGGTATACCTTTCATAGACTTAAGCGTAAGGCGCACATCTCAAATTTCGAATCATGGCTATAGTTTTCCGATAAAGTTAAGAAATAATTATGAAAACGCTGTATTTCATAATTTTGATTGTAGCAGTTTTTGAGGAAGAGAGAGCAGGGTGAGATATTTCTGTTTAAATTTTCGAAAATATCTCTAGAACCATTTTACATAAAATTCTGAAAAATATGGTTATGAAATCCTTATCCTGCCCAATTTAATTGACATTCCTCTGGACACATGAAATGAAAAATAATTTTTTTCGAGTGCTTTATTTGTCTCGTCAAAAATGTTCATCTCGGTATTTTTCAATTTTAACTACTGTGATATATGCACTTTAATATGCTGTATTATTTTGTAAAATTTCAAATTTCTACCTTGCGGACATTTTTACGTTTTTTAACAAAATTTCTCTATTCGCGATAAATCTTGCAATCAAAGTTTTAATTAAACTAAAGATTTTAAATTTTATACATGTTTATAAGTCCGGTAAAAAATTTTATTACAAAAAATGAAACGGGCTTCATTAAATAAAAAAAAAATCTATGATGTACCTAAAAAAGAAAAATAATTATTTTCTGATCTTATAAGTTTTTTTAATTTATGTAAATTGTTCTAATTAAAAACGTTGCAAAAATTTGACAATCTTAAATACATATTTAATCAAAATTTCACTCAATATCTAATTAATGTAATATTTTATGAAATTGGATTTACCGTCAATATTTTCAAATACCCAACATAAATTATAATCATAAGAAGGTTCTTGTTGTTAGCATGCAAAAAGTTTTATTATTAAATAAAGAATTAAATAAACATAAAATCACGAAAATACGTTTATTTTAATTTATTCACTGTTTTAATATTTAATTTGCCTTATGGTGATCAAAATGTTTAGCGAAACAATTAAACATTTTGTGTAATTTAAATTTTTTCAAAAACAAACTTTATTTTCTAGACTTTATCTGCTTAGTTATCGTACTTCAGATGGTGTCAAATTTTACAAAATTGATTTTTATCGATTTGTGTTGTTACGTGTTGAAAATCTATATAACATCAACACTTTAATGAAAAGATTGAATAATAAGTAAAATTTATAGTTTAAAAAAACACATTTTTGTGACCAAAAGGCTCCTTAAGACGAATCAAACGAGTCGTAACTTGATGGGTTTACTGTTAGTTATTGAGAAGTTTTCATGACAATCTCCCTACAACATTATCAGATCTTCCCAGTTACAATATGACTCGTTAAGACAAGTCGAATGAGACCAAACTCGATGGCTCTATTGGCTATTGAGAACATCCCTCAACTACCCCCTCCTCCCTCATCCTATCGGTTTGATGGTATTACCTTATTATTGTATTGTCATCAGAATTGTATAAGTTTACAAAGTATCGAACCGTTACGATGGTCAGTAGTGGATGAAAATCGATTTACTTTATTTTAGCATGCTTCTATCAGTTTCACTTGTATGTAACTTTGTATGCATGCATAGTTACATACAAGTGAAGCCGGTAGAAGCGTAAAATAAAGTTATTAGGCATAACAGTTGGAACGACGTTGGTTAGTGATGTTGTGTCTCTCTCAACGTTTGCTGTGTGTTAGTGTGTGCGCGCATAGGTTGTAATTCATACGTCGGCGCGTATTATCCATTTACTCTTATATGGAATGTGGTATGTAAAACGTCACCTTATCCCAAGTGGACTACAGTATTTTATTTATATCAATATCTCTATCGTAGTACAGGAACATTAATGAAGTTGTAAAAATTCTTGCAAATCCCTTGAGTGATAATTATGAACATATGTGATATATGATTCGTAATAATTTCATTACGAATTAAAATTTTAATTTTAAAGCTTATTTTGACAGGAGTAAATTTTATAATAAAATGTAACCAAAATATTCCCAATTCAAGTAATAAAAAACAGTTATGTACGTATAGAACTCGCACTGCGAAAGTTTCGCATATAATTTAGGGGTTTAAAAATTTAAGGGTACAGACTGCTTATAAATATTATTATTTTTCACCATATTTATGTATTGGATAGTATATTATTTCCGAGCGTAAAACTGTTTCAAATTATTTTCTCAAAAATTGTAAGATCTAGGTTAACGGCCATAATCTTCTGGTCACATGCTACCGAATATATTTCGTTCATAATTTTTGCTTCAGTAGTTTCGAAGAAAGGTTAGCGGAAAGAGAGCGGTGATCTGCTTTTTTGGTGCATAATTCTGAAGTTATACCATTGATGGTTGCTGTAATCTTTTAGTTACATGCTACCAAATATATTTCGTTCATCATTTTTGGTTCAGTAGTTTCGAAGAAAGGTCAGCGGAAAGAGAGCGGTGATCTGCTTGTTTGGAGCATAATTCTGAAGTTATACCATTGATGGTTGCTGTAATCTTTTAGTTACATGCTACCAAATATATTTCGTTCATCATTTTTGGTTCAGTAGTTTCGAAGAAAGGTTAGCGGAAAGAGAGCTGTGATCTGCTTAATCTGCTTATTTGGTTCATAATTCTGAAGGTAATACCATTCATGGTTGCTGTAATCTTCTAGTCACACGCTACTGAATTTATTTCGTTCATGATTATTGGTTCAGTAGTTTCGAACAAAGGTTAGTGGAAAGAGAACTGTGATCTGCTTATTTGGTGCATAATTCTGAAGGTATACCATTTAACATTCCGAAAAGAACATTTTACGTTCCTACTAATTATTTCAAACATTCTCCAAAAAATATATTTCTCAATTTATTTACTTATTTGTTTACATGAACACATTTATTGTTACATTACAGGTAACATATTTGTAACGATAAGAAATTAATGTTTTAACAAAGTTTAAACTTTTAGATTAAACATGAACACCAATAACATGAGAACTACAAAAGATAACGACGACACAATTTAACAAATTTGCTTTCACTCATCATAAATAAATTACAATTTGACGGGAAACTGGAGAGTTCCGATATAGTTCAGTTCTAGAAGGTGGTATAACAAACAGGTGATAATTGCATGAACGTAGGAAATTGTCAGGTACGAAGAATGAAAATTTAGTCAATAATACAGGGCGCGGAATTTTTCCTTTCAATAGCTGAAAAATAAATTTCGTTATTGCAAAATATCTTCTGAGTTGCAAAGAATGGAAACCAAGCATACCGAAGAGGAAATCGGTGAGAAATATGAAGGGAAATTAACCATACTGTCTCATATATAGATATTGATGGAACGTCTTTTGGACACCTTCAATCATCAAGCTGTTCTTGGCCTCGTGTAGGATCCAAATAATGGAGCCAAATTCTAATCGGCTTTGCACCAAAGTTAATTTAAAAAAAAATTTAGTGCATTTATTTTGCCCCTCTAAAATTATCGTAGAAGTATTTGAATTTGTTATATTATATAATAAAAATAAAATAAGACATGCTATAATAATATACGTTAAATGGTTTCTGAGAAATTGCCTGCAACATACAGAGAGATGAGTGATCATAAACATGTTCCATTTCCCTATTTGAGTTATAAAACCCTAACAATATCATTAGATGGATTGAAATATTTAAGTTACAATAAAGTTTTAACTATCCATTGTTTGACTCTTGAAGACAGTAGCATGCAGACGCTTAGTTAAATTTTATATGATTTTGTATGTTATATTCTGCAGAAGAAAAAAAATATATTGTAATAAACTAACACCGATACTATCCACCCTATTTTCTATTAAAAATATTGGTATATAATTAACGCTATTCCTTCCTAATATTACAAACTTTATAGTATTCAATACAAAGCGTTGCAGTTAAAAAATGAAAAAAAAACACGACTGAAAAGATAGCAGTACTGGGGCAGTTTTACATTGAAAGTTGCGGCACTGTTGCTACTGTACCTCTTTAAAGTTATTTAATCTACGGCCAACTTATACTCGAATATACAATTTTACAAAATACCGACATCAGTTGATAAAATGGTGTCAATAACTTACTAACCTGACCGAGCTCTTGTTGAAATTTATGATACAGAGTTCCTCTATATATGCAGATGTTTGCGTTGATATGCGGATGTTAATTTGACATGCAATGAGTACTCATACAAGTATTTTACACAAAGTTAATAATAAGCTGTGCGTGCGTGCGTGCGTGCGTGCGTGCATGCGTGCGTGCGTGCGTAATATTTTTTACGTAACCCATCCCTTTCTTCAGATACACGATTTCAACGTTACTAGAAAGGGTTAAGCGCCTTGCTTTATTCGGTTTTCAATATTGGCCAACGCGAGTATAATTTTGTAGAAAGAAAATTCGATTATATAGATAACTGAGTATTTTTCTTAAGTTTTTTTTAATACTTTCCCTTAAGGAAACATTTAACAGTAATGACGATCGGGAAAATGTTTGAAAATAAAAAAAAATATTTTGTTGATGTTAAAAAAAATTTACATTATCGGCTTTTGGAATAGATAAATTATATTATCATATAAAATACTCCTATGGAAACTTAAAGTGGGCAAATAAAATATTAGATTTTCCTTTTAAATTCTTGTAATGTGTTGGAATACCAATTGAAAATGTAACGTATAAGAATTTCAAAACTATTTGTTTTAGAAATTCACGTAATCCTTCTGAAGGCATTGCTAAAAATTCTCTCAAAAAATTTTCGTAAATCGTTTATTGTAGAACATGAAATTTGAAGTTTTAGAGGTAGAAAATAAATTATTCGAAAATGGATTTCGTCAATTCTTGAATAGTGATACCACGTACCTTTAAAATTTTGTGTGTGCCTGAGTGTGAACAAAACTCTCGTAATGGGATTTTTATTCGTACAAACAAGTTTTAACGTAAATCGATTTTGAAATTAGGGGTACTTATGGCCACTGGTCAGTTTAAGAGCATCAATGTCAGGTACTTATGGCCACTGGTCAGTTTAAGAGCATCAATGTGATTGATGAATTGCAAGGAGAAATGTTTATATCCATTACAACAGAACGAGTTTTAAAATGTCTCCTGGCAATAAGAATACAATGTTGATAAATTAATAATAAAAATACATTTTTGACGGGATAAATTTATTTTACGTACTTTATTCTAAGTCGTGATACCTTAATAGAAGGTCAGGTCTATTTGGAGGAAGTCAGAACCCAATTAATTTTTCATCACTTTCGTCCATTCATCGCGATCTTGGATGTGTTAATTGATAACCCACTAAGCTCTCGCATATGCTTATACCTTTTTTGCTTGCTGGAAAACATGTTTGTAGTCTTTTCTTGTACTTGGTCTATTCTTGTGAGCTTTAGAAGATTGACTTCCTTTCTTCTAGCAATGGGCCAACTTACGCGAGTATCCACTGTAGATACGCGGCGGGTAGCCTATTTTTCCATTTTAAGTTCTTGTGAGTGGACAGTTTGGTATGTGCAACTTTCTGTGCGATCTGTCTAATTTATGTCTTTAGCTATTTTCCTTTATGCATAAAATATTTAATAGTTTACTAAGTACTTGGGAGACTATTTAATCGAATAAGTAACTAAGTAAATATATTATTTTATTATTTCTTCTCAATAGTGGCCGTTACTGTAGGGTATTGCATTGATGCACACTGGCTTACGACCTCCAATGACGTGGCACATCGGGAATGCCGGCTTTAATTCTCGGTCGCTCATCGTGCGGTGCTGGTGGTGTTTCTAATCATGTAGTCAAAATGTCATACGCTAGGCAGTAGTAACACCACCAAACTGATGAGGATGATGATAATTTTGCAAGTTGATTTAGGTTTTCTGTACTTGTTATTCTAAAATAGATTAAAAATTGTATTTTATTTTTTATTTTATTTACTGCATAATATATTTTAAAAGTTTGGTCGGTTTTCGTATTACAAAATGTAAGTATATTATTATTATTATTTATTTCATTTCAATTTGATAATGGGCATGGTTGGATGTAATTTCCTTCGACTTCGACGATGATTGCTTTTGATCATCATCGTCATGATTTTTATGTTATTAAATCATAACTTTGATGACTGGCTTCAGCCAGTTAACAAAGCAGCTAGTTGCTACATGAGAGGACGATGTCATAGTTTATTTCAGCTGCTTAGAGGACGCACGAATATCCTGTAGCATTCACCTGTCTTTCATACTATCATATTGCTTAATGCAGTATTTCGAGATGCACCCAGTCCAGACATTTTTTCTGTTACGTTGACTATTCCAGAAATGGGGTTATGAAGTTGCTTGGTGGTTAACGACCAGTTATTAGTTAGAATTATATTTATTTGAATTGGTGTGTGTTCCTGTTATTGTTATTGTCACTGCTTTTATTTCCAATTAGTTATTGTTCTTATGTGCTCGTATTAAACCATTTGTTATTATATTCTTCAACTTGTGAAATACTTTTGGTATTACAGTAAGTTGAATATGGAGTTTTTAAGAAATAAATAAATAAATATAATATTAGATCGTTTAATCGAATAATCGTTTTGCTTTACAATTATGAACGTAGTTTGGCCGTCAGTCGAGTTTTAATAAAGATTAAAGACTTTCTAAATTTTCTCTAGATTAAACTGTTAAATAAATATAATTCTTTATATCTCATATCTCTAGTTTGTCTATTAAAAAATTACAATTATTCTAATTAAAAATTTTATTTATTAAATAATTTATAATATAGTTTTCAGAGTCAACTTAAATATTTATATCACTCTTGAATATGCTATTTATCTTCAGAGATATCAGTTCTGATAAGAAATTGTTTAATGTGACCTTTCTATATACCTCTAGAATCAATTTTCACGATTAGCTGGGAAACACCAACTTAAAACAGGAATTTAGCTTGAAATAAGACAGAATCTAAAATATAAAAAAAATTAGCCAGTTATTTACTAGAGTTTATAATGGGAGCTTTTAATATTAACAGAAATCAAAGTATTAATATCTTTAATCAGAAATATGTGCTTCTTTACTTAGTTCCAAATTTCTGCCAATAAAAAAAATAATGTTCTTTATTATTTATATATTAACTGTTAATAGAACGAAATCAGATATATAATATTAAAACCACTATTTTCATAAAAGACTTCAAAAGAGAATATTTCCAATAATAACACATTTAGCCTTTAATTATTATAGTAAAAAGTATAATCAAAGAATAAATACGCTTATCAAAATAGCAAAACCTAATAGTATTGCAATTTTTTTTATGAAATTTTACGCATTGTTTTTGCGACTAAAATAGGCGAATTCAGTACTACGCCTATTTTTAGTCGTTAAAAAAATTGTGTTAGTTTACAATACTATTAACTAAAAAAACTGCAATACTATTAGGGAATGTTGAACTACAAAATAGTAACTCTAAAATAATTTAAACTCATCTCAATATTGTGACACGTACCACATGGTGTAACTAGTACCCGATGCCGAAGATAAACGCTATCTATAGATCGATACCAACATATATGGAACTCAATCTCTACCACAGGGCACGAGTGTAAAAAGACAATATTGTGTTAGTAAACAAGGGGAGGTTTGGTACTGAAATAGGCCGCGATCGAGCGCGGTACGATCTAACGAGGCGCGGGCGGTCGCTAATTAGGGATAGGGTGAGGTCGCACTGAGAGCTGCGCACAGATCAAAGGATAAAATCAAAAGATCCAAGTAGCAAGTGTGTCGTAACTTTAAACGTAGAACTGTGCCGTTACCTCGGCTATTTTATCATAATTCATCAAATTACGGATAGGTGGCGTTAACTTACATCAATTTTTTTTTAATTTTCATAATAAAACTTAGTATGAACTATAAAGGAAAGATAGTGTCAGTTTCTAACGACTTCTATAGGAAAATATGTAGACGATGGTAAGGGTATTGAATTTCGAAGAGGAGTGGTGAACATTTTATTATAATTTGATCAATACGTAGTATCATCTAATGTAATGTTTATTTCCATGCGATCATCAGCTTTGAAGATGCGTGCAATAAAATATATACCCTCAAAATGGCATGTATTTTGTTGTATAGAAATCTGGAAACAAATCTTATCAGTTATAATACGTTGTAAGACAAAATGGCGTCAGTCAGTAAGTTGAGAGAGAAAATACAACTGTATTTTCTGGTATTAATATTTATTTGCCAATCCTAAATATATACCCATATAAGTTTTGTCAAAGTTAAATGCTACGAAAAATATTTAATTTTATGAGATATACTGAATAGTATTTTGTTGTTGTTGTTGTTGTGTCCACATGAGATGAAAAAGATCTCATATGGAAAAATGGTTGCCAGAGCCTCGAAAGGTTGGACTTTTCCAGTCCCGCTTTGATGAGCGGCCGGGAATCGAACCCGGGTCTCCGCGGTGCTCGGTCATGAGCTACAGTATTTTAGGTAATATAATTAATAATGAAAGAATGTCAAAAAATTTGATTCTTGATAATCAAGACAACTCATATCTATTTATTTATAATGTCATTAGCATTTGATGGCCTTATTAGTACGCAATTCATTTTGGGATATATTATATAAAACACAATCTATTGATAATACAAAAAATAACCAAAAACATTGTGACGGAAATTAAAACAATAATGAATTCAGCAAAATAATATTGACAAATTTTGTACTCACAAGACGAATAGAAAAAATGGATAAAAAAGGAAGGAAGTTAGAGAGACACCGAACACTTTCAATGCGAACACGTAAATTTAAGTAATTTTCACTGGACACCTACATTTATACTCAATATATATGTTGGCAAATAAGGAGTATGTAATATATTTGGCGATAATTTTACAGAAATTCATTATAATTAAATTTTTCTCAACTAAATGAAACTATGTGATGTAGTATTATTTCTACTTTATTTTAATTCTATACCACGGCCCATTCTATACAATTTGCCCACCTAAAGATGTCATACATTGAAACCTAGGTCGTGGTAAAAAAATTAAATAAAGTAGAAATGATACTACGTCACGTAGTTTCATTTAGTCGAGAAAATTTTTATTTAATTAAAGTGTATTTGTCAGCGACAGATAGTATTTAACTAATTAGTATGAATTTTTCTTTAATAACTCGATCGGTATGAAACTTGGCATAAAAATAGAATAAACCAAAACATAGATTAAATTTATAGGTGGAAAGAAATTGGCTAATACTTTCAAAATGGCGGCAGTCTAAAATGTAAAATAATTGAGTGAAAATCATTTTGTGATAAAAGTACATTATTGAGTGCAAATGCGTGTTTTTGTTGGGCTTTTCAGTAAAATAACATTTAATAATAAGGATATTCATTTATTTCTTGTTGTGTAGATATGTATGTACACAATGTATGTAATATATATCGCACAACAAAATTAAACGCTGATCAAGTTTCTATTAGGAAATCGCACTATGTAAATTATGTTATAAAATTACATTTAAATTGAAATAAACAATTAATTAAATATCGACTAGAATTTAATTAGGTGGCACTGTATTTCGCAGTAATATTGCATTTTTTAAATAAGTTAAGAATATTTGCCTCTCACACACTTTTTCTCATTATAGTTTTTCCTTTAACAATAATAAGAATTTAAAATTCTACAAAATTTACCTTCCAACTGCCACTAGCTATCGACTTTATTTCTTTTTTTTAAATGAATTTATACCAATAAAAAAAACATACCATTAAATATCGCTCATAATTAATTTACTAAAAAAATCTATTTTAGAAATACAAGCAACAGAAAAACGACTGTGAAATATTAAATTTCAAACATCGTTCACGCTATTTTTATACAAGTTATTTCTTTCTTTTAATTTCTTTTAGTTTTTCATATTCAATATTTAAAAAACATATATTGTTACTTGCATATTACATATTTATTTATATAAGGCGACAAAGTTCGAATAAAAAAAAAATTGTGAGCCGTTATTGGACGCCTGGCGGATGTGAAACATCTAAACTTATTACTCTACTTACTCTTGTCTTCCTTTTTTCAAAGAAAATATTATTAACATTTTATATTGAGCGTATCGAAGTCGTAGTATTGAGTAGATACAACCCATTCAGTCTATTTGTAAGACGATCAATTTGATAAAACTCACCAGAATGTTGTGAATTATGGCAAAGGCAGAGGCATCTTAAGAATTAAATTTGAAAAAAAAACAATTTTTTTGAAAATGTTGAATGTAGTATTAAATTAATGGTATTAAATAGTAAATTATGGATATCCATAATATTTTTGAAAATATAGTGTCTTGGAGAATAATAAGAGAAAAAAATAAGAAAAAGTATGGACAAATAGCTATTCTGGTAAAAGAGAAATGAAAGCAAACGAAATTATTGGCATAATTATATCAAAAATCTCCGACGGGTCATTAGTAAATGTTTCTTGAAATGATTCGAATATCTAGCCAAGACTTTTTCTTCAGTATTTCTGGCTAGTTATATACAGAAAACATTAAGTACAGTAATGATTTCAATTACAATGACAACTGACGTTAAGTTCAAATACATAAACAGACATAAAAATTAAACGAGCCAGTACGTCTTAGCCCTTAGAAGTACAGTGAAGGGAATAACAGATCGTTCAGACGACCGCGCCTAGATCATCTCATCTATCGACGCGTGCCCATGAGACCCCCTCCCTCCTTTATCTCCCCCCACAACAGCTTACGATCCAGTCTAGGCAACGCACCGACGGATATTTATTGCAATGGCGTCGCTCTTTCTTTACGCCAACCATATAATTATGGACGCAGTGAATGTCTCAACGTGCTAATTAAAGTACACGGATGGTCGTTTATACGAGTTTAGATGGAGGTTAATAATAACGGTAGCGGCCATTTCGAAAAGTTTAAATGACGGCCGCGTTTCACGCCTCTGACATTTGGTATTTGACGAGAAATTTATTCTAACACAGAGCGTCTGGACAGAATCTATTATGTATAAAATGTGGCGTTAAACGCGGTATTTTGTTTGTTTGTCGCTTCCTATCCACATTAGTATATGATGAAACAGGACGAAATGCAATAATAACGTTTTCAATATACTCGTAGAGCAGCTTTACGAGGTTGTGAGCTCGAATAGGTTAATCCCATAAAATATGGAGTCAGATGGAGACATAAAGCAGAACAACTTTAATTGATGGCGTTAAAAGAGCGATAATATGTATAGTTTTAAATGGGCGAATGTCGGAAATAAAAATGTGATAATTTAAATATAGAAAAGCAGTAAAGAGTTAAAATCGGTTAAAATAGTGTGAAAAGATAGTTTATAAATATCATTAAACGTAATATCACAAAAGTAGTATATAAATATCGTTTAAAGTTCTATGACAAAAGTAGTATACAAATATCTTTTAAAGTAATATGACAAAATTAGTATATAAACATAATTTAAAGTAATATGACAAAATTAGTATATAAATATAATTTAAAGTAATATGACAAAATTAGTACATAAATATAATTCAAAGTAATATGACAAAAATAGTATATAAATATAATTTCAAGTTCTATGACAAAAGTAGTATATGAATATAGTTTAAAGTAATATGACAAAAATAGTATATAAATATCATTTAAAGTAATATGACAAAATTAGTATATCAATATCATTTAAAGAAATATGAAAAAATTAGTATATAAATATCATTTAAAGTGATATGACAAAATTGGTATATAAATATCATTAAACGTAATATCACAAAATTAGTATATCAATATCGTTTAAAGTTCTATGACAAAAGTAGTATATAAATATCATTTAAAGTAATATGACAAAATTAGTATATAAATATCATTTAAAGTAATACAACAAAATTAGTATATAAATATCATTTAAAGTAATATGACAAAATTATAAATAGCATTTAAATTAGTATGACAAAAGTAGTATGTAAATATTATTTAAAGTTGTATGATAAAAGTAGTATGTAAACAACATTTAAAGTAATATGACAAAATTATTATATAAATAGCATTAAAAGTAATATAACAAAAGTGGTATATAAATATAATTTAAAGTAATATGACAAAATTAGTATATAAATAGCATTTAAATTAGTATGACAAAAGTATTATGTAAATATTGTTTAAAGTTGTATGATAAAAGTAGTATGTAAATAACATTTAAAGTATTATGACAAAATTAGTATATAAATATCATTAAACGTAATATCACAAAATTAGTATATAAATATCATTTAAAGTAATATGACAAAATTAGTACAAAAATATAATATAAAGTAATATGACAAAATTAGTATATAAATATCATTTAAAGTAATATGAGAAAATTAGTATATAAATACCATTTAAAGTAAAATGACAAAATTAGTATATAAATATCATTTAAAGTAATATGACAAAATTAAAAATAGCATTTAAATTAGTATGACAAAAGTAGTATGCAAATATTGTTTAAAGTTTTATGATAAAAGTAGTATGTAAATAACATTTCAAGTAATATTACAAAAATAGTATATAAATATAATTTAAAGTAATAGGACAAAATTAGTATATAAATAGTATTTAAATTAGTATGACAAAAGTAGTATGTAAATATTGTTTAAAGTTGTATGATAAAAGTAGTATGTATATAACATTTAAAGTAATATGACAAAAATAGTATATAAATATGAATAAAGTAATATGACTAAATTAGTATATAAATAGCATTTAAATTAGTAGGACAAAAGTAGTATGTAAATATTGTTTAAAGTTGTATGATAAAAGTAATATATATATAACATTTAAAGTAATATGACAAAAATAATATATAAATATAAATAAAGTAATATGACTAAATTAGTATATAAATAGCATTTAAATTAGTATGACAAAAGTAGTATGTAAATATTGTTTAAAGTTGTATGATAAAAGTAGTATGTTTATAACATTTAAAGTAATATGACAAAAATAATATATAAATATAAATAAAGTAATATGACTAAATTAGTATATAAATAGCATTTAAATTAGTAGGACAAAAGTAGTATGTAAATATTGTTTAAAGTTGTATGATAAAAGTAATATATATATAACATTTAAAGTAATATGACAAAAATAATATATAAATATGAATAAAGTAATATGACTAAATTAGTATATAAATAGCATTTAAATTAGTAGGACAAAAGTAGTATGTAAATATTGTTTAAAGTTGTATGATAAAAGTAATATATATATATATAACATTTAAAGTAATATGACAAAAATAATATATAAATATAAATAAAGTAATATGACTAAATTAGTATGTAAATAGCATTTAAATTAGTATGACAAAAGTAGTATGTAAATATTGTTGAAAGTTGTATGATAAAAGTAGTATGTATATAACATTTAAAGTAATATGACAAAAATAATATATAAATATAAATAAAGTAATATGACTAAATTAGTATATAAATAGCATTTAAATTAGTATGACAAAAGTAGTATGTAAATATTGTTTAAAGTTGTATGATAAAAGTAGTATGTATATAACATTTAAAGTAATATGACAAAAATAGTATATAAATATGAATAAAGTAATATGACTAAATTAGTATATAAATAGCATTTAAATTAGTAGGACAAAAGTAGTATGTGAATATTGTTTAAAGTAGTATGTTTATAACATTTAAAGTAATATCACGAAATTGGTAATAAATATCGTTTAGAGTAGCACGATAAAAGTAATATATAAATATAATTTAAATTAGCAACACACCACGGTTGTCGCCGTGGTGTGTTGGGTTGATCACCAGGCATAAGACCTTTAGCAGCGTGGCGCACTGCGGGGACCCGGGTTCGATTCCCGACTGCATGTCGAGCGGGGCTGGACTGGGGTTCTGGTTGGCTGTAAGAGTGCTCTCATAGCAATAAGTATATAAAAATCGTTTAAAGTAGTATGAAAATTCTAGAATTTAAAATTCGAATTATACTCTCTTCCTATTGAACTAAGTAAATTTATTAGTCAATAATATCCTTATTAATACCCTTATTACTGACTAATAAATTGACCCATATAAGATCACCTTATTATTGACTAATTGGTTGACCCATAAAATATCACAAAAGGAAAAACGAAACCCATATAAGATCACTTACGTGTTTGTCCGTCTGCCATAGTTCTTCTTCAAAAAAACGCTTGACGTAAGAACTTTTAATTTGCCCGAGTACCTTTGGTATATTTCAACAGTTTTCAATAGTCTATTAACCGTTTATTTTTAAATAGTTTAGGCAATAACTACACAAAAAAAAAATCGGCATTGATTTTTTTTTTAACTTTTTAGTAATTCCTAATATATATATATATATATATATATATATTCATATATATATTCATATATATATATATATATATATATATATATATATATATATATATATATATATTAAAAGTATAATATACACACGTTTATGAAGATATATTCTTTTGTTTCGTATAATGGTAATAAATTTTATTTTTTTTCTTACCTGTCCAACTTGCAAAGTTGGCGATTGACGATCCTTGGTATAAAATTGAAAACACGTTTTACTTTTTCATTAGAAAATATTTAATCAATTACAAGTTCGATGCAGAAAATAAACTTAGCAAAGTTTTATATTCCGAACCTTCGTTTGTGATTAAAATTAGGCACATTTTATCACATAAGTGTTTTGATGGGCTTACTAAATATTCTGTAGTTAATTTCATAGAAAATATATGTATTATTTTCAATATAAGTTTCATGATTCTTATTCCAAAAGAGAGAAATAAAATGAAGGGAAAAATTTCTGTTTCAAATTTAAGGTATTGATTATATTAATTTTTCCAAATATTCTATATTTACATATTTCCTTGTTAATCTATAAATATTAAGAATGAATAAATAAAACTTACAATTTTCGCCGTCGGATGCCTATTCCATGGAATCACAGAAGAGTTAGGATCGCTTAATTGGCTAGTAACGTAAGACGATCGATCTTGGTCAATGAGGCGTCAAGCGATAACGCAAACAATAATTATATATATCACGACTACCACAACTCTTTTTAAATAAAATTAATTATTTATTTTTTGGCTAGTTTGTTACACATATTTAAAAAAAAAAATAATAAAATGTATGAATTATTATCATTAATAATGATTATATTAATAAAAGAGCTTTACGATAAAAATAGCCGGGATAAATTTTAACTTGTCATATGAATTCATAACATAAGAAGATAGTGTATATATTCATAGAGGAATAGTAGTTATAAAGGGGACATGTTTGTTTGTCTGCTTTGTTTGTGTTTTAGCGTTAATCTCTGGAATTAGACATCCGAATTCAAAAAATATTTTTCTATAAGAAAGCCCATAATTGGAGAAAGATTATAAGTTACGCAATGTGGATTTGACCGTTCGACATTAAATTAATAGTCATATAATAGATGGTGTTTTTCAACGGTATACCAAAAATCAATTAGAAAAATTTAGTAGTTTAGTCACAGGAATAGTTTTAAATGGTTTTTGTAAAATTTAGACACGATATATTATCATCGAGAATTTGTTAGGTCAATATACGTTGTCACATCGACAACATCGTATAAAGTTATTTTGTTTCTTAATTACAGGCAAATAGTAAAATAATTCTTATGCCAGTGTCATAAGAGTCATAATACGATACAAGTCCCCCATGAAAGCGAAAAACTTATTTCGATGTATTCATTCGAACATAATTCGAACTATTTTGGTTTGATTAGATTGCGCGAGTAGCAGCCGAGCAAAAGTTATTAACATAAACATTCCACACGGTGTTCACGTTTTGTTTGTATTAAAATGCTATTTAATTTGTTTAAATTTTTTAATTATTGGTATAATTGTTTATTTCACTACTTTAAAGTATTTATGACAACTGGCATTGGCTGGATTTTCATTTAATGTCGAATGGTTAAATCCACATGTATACCATTACATAATCATTGTTATATATAAAGTGGAAATTGTTATCCGTTTGCTTTGTTTGTTCTAATTTTTGAAATCTAATCAATATCTAAAATTCTTTTTTTGGATAGATAATCCATACTTTAAGAAATTTAATCCCACTACTATTTGTAGAGGCAAAGCAGTGAGAAAAATGTAACAGAAGGCTGGGAATTCTGCTTACACGGTGTGAGTTAGAGAGAGACCGGCTCATTTATTGACTGTTCATCCCGAATATTCTCGCACAACTACCCTCGACCCTGATGGTTGATATCGTTTGGCGAACGAAGCGGAGGCCTTTAGTGTCCGCGGGATAGGTGGTAGAAACCGTGGAGTACAGCTACTTATTGCTAAATTTAATAATTTCGTCTGTCCTACTAGCCTTAGGAACATGTAATTAAAAGACGCTTTTTATAAGGTATATTCATTAAAAAAATATCGAGTAAGTATCTATTTTATGGTAATATAACAACTAGGATAAAGTCATAGTTATAGAGACTTGTAAATCTTCAATTTTATGAAAAAATAAAGTGGGCTGAACATTTAAAAATAATCGAAGAGAGGCTGACTCTTTTTGCTTGTTCTTGGCAAATATTACTGCAATTAGAGTAAAAGGAAGATCCAAAAAGAAGTTCACTGACTACCCAGAAAAATTCCTCAAAGTGCTTAAAGTTAAGAACTGGAAGTAGATGATGAAATGGAATCGATTTCTCGGAAAATCATAGCCCACACCGATCTCTCGGGCCACTAAAAATATTTTATTATGAGCATGTTTTAAGACGCGTGAATTCAGAAAAGTACATTTTAGTTGGTTATATTTGATGTCGAATATATTTCGAATTTTAAGCTTCTAAAATTGCGGGTAACATTTATTAAATAAGTTTTAACCACCAATAGTACCTTACTATCGTATCACGTTCTCTCTAAATTATGTAAAGTCGAAACTTAAACTTCCGTTTTCCTCAAGTTCATATTGAAACCTTGCCACATTTCCGCCGGCGAACATTCGCTCGCAAAACATTTCAAGTCACATCTTCGGCCCGAACACATATTGCATTTGTAAGCAACTTGGCAAGACTTATTACACAACGGAAATTGTGCTGGCCCCTCGAGCAAACAGTCTCCTCCCCTTGATAGTTTCCGGGACATCATTCCGCATTCGCTCGGACCTGATATCCTGGAATTTAGTTTTATGTTCCAGGGGTTATGTATACATTTGCAATTAGTCTCAATAAAATCTACCAAAGAATCATTTGAAGTATTCTTAAATAATCGATATTAATATATATAAAGCGGGAAAGTTCGTTTGTTTATTTATCTGTTCGCGTTGATATCTGGAATGGTTCAGGCATCCTATTTAAAAAGCTTTTTTTGTTTTAAAAAGTAGAAATATTATGGGCTATATATCATCACAGCATGATTAAAATGGGCAGAAAAAAGCAGGAAAGTTTATTGTTTCCTGCTGTTTGTTCGAACTAATATATAGAACCACATATCAGATTTAAAAAAATATTTTTGGGTTAGAAATTATGAAAATTTTAGAAAAGATTATAAATTATATATTATCATGCTTTAAATATATATATTATATTGTCACCGTGGTGTGTTGAGTTGATTGCAAGGCGTACCGCCTTTGACGGCTTGGTGTATCGCGGGGTTCAATTCCCGGCACTCATCTAGCGGGGCTAGATTGGTGTTCTAATTGGTTGTATGAGATTGCTCTAGTAACAATAAGTTCATCATATGTAATAATTATATACATTAAAGTATGTAAGTAAATAATACATTATTTACAAGAGCAGAGTAGTTTCAAAAAAATTAATAAAATTCAAAGTAGAAAGAGATCAGCTTATTTATTGATTGAACATCCCGAGTATTATCGCCGATATATCTCCGACCCCGTCAATCGATGTCATTTAGCGAACTGAGAGTAGACATTTGGCAACCGCAGGTAGAACAGTACAATTAAAATAATATTACTTAAGTGAAACCACGATACAGTTAATAGTGACCAAAATGTGTGAAGATGTGTATTAAAGATATGAAATTTTGAAAATGTACGGTTTCAAAATTTTGTTAATGTATCTTAATCTTGATAAATTGATTTTTGTAAGGTAACTTTAAAATTATGCGAGAAATATTGTTACAAAGGAAACACTAACGTCATCTATACTCATTTAATTAGTTACATAAACTAATTATTGTCGATGGTTATTATATCGTCTAACCTTAACATATAGTTTATATCTTACATCTAACCAAAAATAAATACAACAAATATTTCTATAAAACTTTTCATATAAAATAATATTAAAAATAAATTGTGCGTTACGCACGTTAGAATAACTTTATTCAAGAATAACTTTATTCAGCACGAAAATAATTAATGGAAATTGAATAATAAAAGAACTAGAGTATGATTATTAATACGATTGGTAAAATATAAATTTAATAACATAATTAAAATCACATTAAATTTAAAAATTGAAATTTATTTTTTCACGCACAGCAGTAAAAGATTTGTTCTTTTAATATATAGAATTACAATTATAATCATTTAATAATTATATATAATAAATTGTAAAGTAATAATTTATAATATGAATAAATAGATATCGAGACTTAACATCACTTAGAGAAATACGCTTAAAATATATTTTAAACGCTTGTAAGCACTATTTCTATTACTAATATTCACAATAAATAAATATTTTTTTTTATTATGTGGACTACTTTTAAATTTCAATTACTAAAAAATATTATTTAAAAGCATAGATATAACTTAAATTTTTGTAAATATAAAACACGTATTGTGTATTTACAAATACCTCAATAACCACCATGAATATAATATCAGTCACTGCACACATGTTTAGCGAGCAACTTAATCCTGTCGATTTTGGTTGCATCGTGCGCCCGCATCGTAAAATGCCACTCTCATCATTTTCCATAATGCGCTTAAAGAAGTACAACTTCAAAAAAAAATTACTACCATAAAGGTTACATTAAAAATAATGGAAGAGAAATATATTGAAATAGGAAGTTTAGACCTATGGAGGTGCATAAAGTTTTGCAAGAAGATGCTTTATATGGATATTTCAAATGATATGTAGCAGAACACTAAACATATTTTTTAACGTACCTCTTCTTTTGGAAGCCAATATTTTTTGGGCTTTGTTTGGAACATCATTAAACCAGTTTTTTATTTTAAATGAAATCGAGGCGCCATTCATCGTCTTAACACCATTTTTGCGAAATATTAAGCTTCAAACTGGCGTGAAATCTACCCCTGTTCCTCTAATTTTTTAATCATGAGTTTGAAATTCTGGAAAAACATCGCACACACATATCAGAACTTTTAATTACATAATTTCATGTAACTTACTTTCAAGAGATTTATAAAACTATGAGACTATATATATATATATATATATATATATATATATATATATATATATATATATATATATATTATTTGTGTTTCGGCACAAACTGGGAAGATTCTTTTTAATTACACCAATATATTTCAATACCTCCTAAATTGTAATTAGAGAAATTAGTAGTCAACAGATCCATGAAAGGGATAAGACTCCTTAAGGAGCCAGTTATGCAAGGCGATTAATCAAGAAAGCAAGAGAATTGCTTAAATGATCAGTGAACAGTGATAATAGATTTAATGGTATTGAAAATGGAGAAGACACTAATCTGTTTAAGAGAAATTAATCGTCGATAAGATCACTTCATTTGTGCTAAATTGGTTCTTATAAATAGGTTTTCTAATCAATCTCATTCAGTCTTAGCTGTTTCTCTTTTACTATTAGTAAAGAGTTTTATTCACAAATTAATTAATTAAAGCTACCGAATCTGCTTTTAAATCCTTTTCCACTCGTGACGGTACTCTAATTCACTTCTCGTTAACTGTCAGACACCTGGGCTTAATGGTCGTCTAAAATGCTTGTTTTATTCTCAAGTAAATATTCATAAAAGCAGAGTCATCAATGAAAGTAGTTATCTAATGTGTCTTCTAAAACTTACCTGAATTAAATCTAAGTCATTTTATATTTATAAGTTATTGCCTTTAATACGGTAGTTGACACATTCTAAATTTTGATATTTTTCGTACAATATTGTGAAATATAAGTTATTTAGAAATCCGTCTTGAAAAACATTCAAAAATTGATTGAAAAATGAGCCAGTTGTAGGCTTCTAAATTTGAAGATTCGGATAGAGTTGGGTATATCCCTGTCTCTTTTCCTCTCGTTGAATATAATGTGCAATATTAAAAATGACCTCACAACACAGTATTGCCGTCCTTCTCTAAAGGTTAAATTTAAACTTTTATAACTCGGTCAATTTTTAAGATTGTTAAACAATTTTTTCACTCTTCATCAGCTTGTACCTTGAAATTATGATTAATAAAATAAAAAAAATTAGTCAAATACCCAATTATAGAGATTTATTTTAATGTAATTTGTGACTACATCATCTTTTTGATATTGAGGAATATGCTAATGTTTGTAATTATGGCTATTGCTGGAAGTGTATACCAGCACAAGCAGCCTCTATATTTTTGGCTTTTTTTTTAAACTGTCATGTTGATTGTTATTCCTATGGTCTACATCATTTTAAGTCAGTTTTTAATCATAGGCATATATAGATATATATATATATATATATATATATATATCTATCTATATATTCGTTTCAAATTGCGTTAACTGCCATTATGCATCGTATAAATAATATTGTAAAGAATAAAATATATTTCTCCTATCTTATGTGTCCGTGTCGAAATTATTGTTATATTCACTGAGTAGCGTTGAGTTGAGAATTTTCACGATTCGAGAAGAAATATTACGTATTTAATTTGTATAATATTTTAGTTTTCATTTCATAGAGAATTTACAAAAATCGTGTTAACGTTTTACCATTTCGAACGGAAAATGAGAGAGTATCCTAATGAAAATCCGTTAAATTTTTTTAAGTGTATATTTTAAAGATAAGTTTTTGGATATAATAATAGTACAACCGAGTAAAGTCAAAGAAATTATATTTCACTTTTACTTTGTACTGAAATTGGAAACCCTTATAACTTCTTCTCGTCTGGTCGTCTGTCTATCTACTCCAGTCTTAAACGTACCACAGTTGTTGACCTATACATATATATATATATATATATATATATATATATATATATATATATATATGCTATTTTAGATAGAGATCTAAATTTCTATGTAATATAATATGAAAAAAATTTCAGTGGGAGATACACATGCATATAAAGAGAAAGAGAACATTTTTTCCCAACTCTTCAAGTAGGGCCATTGAAAAGTTCATGAGGGCGGAGAATTTTAAAATTAAATTGATTTTCTCTTTTATTAAACAGAATTTTAAGGCTCCCTAGCCATTACATTTTCGTTATGTTTCGTATGTTTGTCCTTCTCTATGTCGTCATTTCACTCGCAGACTATTCGTGCAATTAAGCTGAATTTTGCCATGGCTAAACATATTTATAACGCTTAACATTTAAAAAAAAGTTTTTTATATTACCTATCCCGCATGTTATTTGGGGGAGATTTTTTTATATACACCTTTGTGTGCCTATATATAATAGGTCTTTAAAAAATATTGGGATTATGCCATGAACCTTTTTTGGATACAGGGGTCCGTTTACGAAATATTAAGTTTGAAAATAGTCAGTTTTGTTAGGTGGCCCCATCTTTATTAGCTAAACCGCTATTTTGGAATATCTGAAAAGTATTTACTTTATTATAGTATTATATGTATAAAAAATTAAAGAAAAATTATCACAGCTAAGTACGCTCTACCAGTTTGCGAGTAATTGTTGACCAACTTACAAAAACAATATATGTATATATATATATATATATATATATATATATATATATATATATATATATATACATATATATATATATATACACTAAATATAAAGGTTTGAAATTATATGCAATGAATATCCCATCCTTGATTGTTCAACCAACTATTTAAGAATTCTGAAAAAAATTTCTAGTAGCTTCTTAATCTCTGCTCAGAAAAATAATTTTTATTCAAGTTAAAGATTTATTAAAAGATAATATTTTTTATTATTAAACAGTCTAATTTGTTTTTACGTTACTTTGCAAACGACCAAATTTTGTGCTCTGGGTCTGATTATAGTTGCAGCTTCAAAAATGTATATAACTATATGTGTTATTTATGTATTATACGCTTATGTACATAAATCATATATCTTAATTTTTAACTTCTTAATTACTGCTCAGAAAAATAATTTTTATTCAAATTAGAGATTTATTAAAAGATAATTCTTTTTTATTCTAAAACAATCTTAATTTATTTGTTCCTTACTTTAGA
This sequence comes from Druceiella hillmani, assembly GCA_039881145.1. NCBI lineage: Eukaryota > Metazoa > Arthropoda > Insecta > Lepidoptera > Hepialidae > Druceiella > Druceiella hillmani. The sequence continues at coordinate 20,798,016 of JAYKKI010000034.1, read as the reverse complement.
AACGATCAAATTTTATGCTCTGGGTCTGATTATAGTTGCAGCTTCAAAAAATGTATATAACTATATGTGTTATCTATGCATTATACGCTTATGTGCATAAATCATATATATTAATTCTTAACTTCTTAATTTCTGCTCAGAAAAATAATTTTTATTCAAGTTAGAGATTTATTAAAAGATAATTTTTTTTATTCTAAAACAATCTTAATTTATTTGTTCCTTACTTTAGAAATGATCAAGTTTTATGCTCTGGATCTGATTATGGTTACAGCTTCAAAAAAATGTATTTAACTATATGTGTTATTTATGTATTATACGCTTATGTACATAAATCATATATCATAATTTTTAACTTCTTAATTACTGCTCAGAAAAATAATTTTTATTCAAATTAGAGATTTATTAAAAGATAATTTTTTTTTATTCTAAAACAAACTTAATTTATTTGTTCCTTACTTTAGAAACGATCAAATTTTATGCTCTGGATCTGATTATGGTTACAGCTTCAAAAAATGTATATAACTATATGTGTAACGCTTATGTACATAAATCATATATTCAGTTACATAAACAGTTAGCCGTTGTTTTTCTCTCCTTTTGATCCTGCAGTAAGCCAATGCCAATCACGGAAGACAAGTATTAATGATGCAGGCAGTGGGACGCGTACCACGTTCTCACGTCCCCCGTCACTTATTCACTGTTATAAGGAAATACTTCCACGTCAAAGCTTCGCGTTGCAAACCTTCCAGCTCCGCTGCGTGGGCGGAGGAAAATTAAGTTAGAAGAAATATTTTTATTATTAGCTGAAGGTAGGTTGGTTCATACTTGCCGGTGTAGTTTTGTTTTTAATCTATGAAGCTGTTGATGGTTTTTTCTGCTTTGGAAAGTGAGTTTTGAAAATTTTTCTTAAACTAGTTTTCCAAGTAATTGTTTAATTTTTCTTTCTTTGGACTAAATTTAATTAATTTGAAAATATGAAATAAGATTTTAACCTTGGTGCCTTATTATAAACACAAAGATTCATATGTAATGACGCCTACAGAACTATAACTATGTGTGTGTATATATATATATCTCATCAGTCCTGACGCTCTGCTATTTTAGGATCTATTTTTTTGAGGATTTGCTGTTTTTGAAATAGTATCGAGAGACATCGAACATAAATAAATTTGTATTTTACAAATTTATATATGTTCGGAAACGATATTGTACTTCAAAAGTTCCAACATGTTATTAAATATGTTTCAGTCCGCTTCTTATTCCGTGGTTATTTGAAGTCAGTTAATTTGTATATGAATATACATTTTCCACTATATACATACATTGCTTAATATATCTTTCGCAGGCGTAAAATATGGCCGGTATAAAAAATTATAATATCTAGGATAATCGTTGCAGTTTCGCTGTATACTCTTAGTCAGATTTTATCAACTCTGTTTTCTTAATGGTTTTTGGCTCGATAGTTGCGAAAATGGGGGAAAGTGGGGGGAGGGGTGTGGTGATGCTGTATTTTTGCATATTTTTATAATATATTTTCAAATACGCAATTTAAAATCCCGAAATTTTTTTTATTTCGCATAATAAGCCATTGGAAATAATGCATGGTATCTGATATAAAAAAAAATAGCTCCTTAATTTACTCGCTCTTTAATTATATGTATATATAAATATGTATATATATATATATATATATATATTTATAAATATAACTAATGTAAAATGTGTGGGTTATATGCCAAATTTTAAATTTCTGCGTTATACGATTACCAAGATAGTCGGCCGTGAATATACAAAAACATAAATACATTGCCTAACCTATGTATATCTTTCGTAGGCCTACAAACATATTTCAGTAATTATCACATGTAGAATCCTCACTATCATTTTTCTATAATTTTTACGTGGGCTTCTAAATACTCGTATTTGTTTCATAATTTTAGGTTCAGCAGTTTTGGAATTAAGAGAGAACGATTATATTTTTTGCACATTTTTCAGAATATTTCTGAACATATAAAACCAAAAACTATGAAAAATATATCTTTGAGACCCGTATAAGTACTCCTTTTAAAATATATTCCACAATATGCATGGAAATAAAAAAAATCGTGTACCCCTTATGAAATTACCAAACAGATATATTCAAATTCTAGCTACTAAGATATGTTTGAGTCAATAGGTTTTTATACCACAAGTTTCTACATAAAGTGGTTTTTGATAAATACGGCTGTGATAGACGTATTTATCAGAAACCACTTGATGAATATTCTTATAAGGGTTCCGTTTTTTTTCCTTTTAAGTTACATAATTTTAAAAATTTACAAAATCTGCTTATACTTCACGAGGCACCTAAATGTATGACGAGAATATTTCGAGTTTTAATAATTTTTTTTGTCACATTACGTGTAAGTAACTTCATGCACCAAACATGTTTACTTATAATATTAATTTTTATAAACTTTTATGAGTACGGACGAATAACTATTCCACAATTTCTATATAAATCGAAATATTTTGAAACACCCAAAAGTGCTCAGGTACCCATATCAATTTTATTTGTTTTTTTAAACTATTGGAATATAAAAAAAATATTGAACTGAAATTGATACTAAAATATTAAGTTTAATACGTATTTCATAAGATTTAAAACGTTAACTACCTGACTTGAACGTTACAACCTTTACTACCTGACCTGGACGTTACAACGTTAACTATCTCCACAAAGCGCAAAAATTTCGTAGATACACCTATAAACACATACAAACTAAAACAAATACTTTTGTGGATGTATATACAAAACAATATATTGACAAGATATGGAGATAATGTTATTATATTTCTCCGTAGATAGATTTGCCACAATATGGCATAAATAAACTATTAAAGAAACTTCGTCTCTTGAATAGTGTAAAATTTAATTCTAGTGATGCTGTAAACATGCATTAATTACAGATTAGACGATTAGAGATTAGATGATGCTATTAATTTTCATCAATCACACTAAGCAATTATTTTTTATATTGCCTTGGATTTTAATTAATATTACATAATAAGCTGTTATTAGTGGCTTTGCTGGCAACAAACGACGAAGCAAATTAATGCAGATTTATTTAATATTTCAAGACAAAATATTTGTTTTGGTTCATATTTTATTTTGCTTAGAGATGAAAATAACTTCCGAGTAAATCGTAGACTTAATATACATTCTAATCTTGGTCAGAATAATTATTTATTCAGATAATTATGCATTATTTATTTACTTAGTTATTTGTTAATTTATTTATTTCGATGTATATATACACCTGGTGAACTTATTATTATAAATATATTGTAATTTTGGTTGAAGGAAAGCTCATGAGCTGTATATTTCATACAATCAAAATTACAATATCTTTGTAATGTTACCAGACAGATAAGTAATAAAATGTGGTAATAAAAAATATTATAATTAATTTTTTAAAAGAAAAAAGGCAAAGATAATCTAATATTGATATGTCGTGAGTAATTTTGGAACATGATTGAGGTGTATGAAAAAATGACAAGCATTAGGAGAGAGGAATATGAAAGAAAGTAGAATGTGGAAAGTAAATAGTAAAATCAAACCTCCTGTATGAATTTTTTATATCATACGATTGTTTTAAAAGATTATTATAATTATGACGTTCAAAATATAATATCGTCCATTGTATACTGAATGATTTTATTAAATATTTATTATCAAATTATATATAAAAACTAAGTAATAAATAGTTTTATGGCTACACGTAAAACTATATATTATTTTAAAGCAAGTCACATAGATTGAGAAGATTATTCGCAAGAAAGACTTCAGAACTCTTTCATATTAAACATGAATTGGACAATATAGCAATTAAATATTTAGATGCCTAGCAATGTCACTCGTTGGGAGGAAAAAACATTTATTATTGCTTGTAAAATATGGTAAAGTATTGTCAAGTAGTTCCAGAATGGCCAAGTAACAAATAAAGTAACTCTTGTATTTATGATATGTATGGTAACATTTAGGTAAACTAAACAACTTTCATTTATTACTGTTATTCTAAAATCTTGCTCCACAAAATTTTCGTAAAATATTGATCTACAAATTAGGTCTATTTGAACTTCGTAGTTCATTTTCTGGTTACCGTGTGGCACATAAATATATGTTTAGGTGGAAAATTATAATACGTATACAAACAAACGATTAAAAATTATATTCGCCAAATATTCAGAAGTAATTCTCATATTTGCTTGTTTTATCTATTATCTAATTTATGTTACCACGAACGTTTGAAATAGGTAAATATTGAAATTCATCGGTGGAAATAGGCAAGAACCAATTTTATTGTTGAAATACCTAAATAATATTTTATCGAAGGTTGACAACGGTGCATTTAAAGATTATTATTTTAATTATATTATTAATTTACGTAGTCAATGTGATGTTTGTTCAGTTTCTGTTACCTTTTTTATTAAATTACCTTATGATACCACAAGGTAATTATCATTAGTAACTTCGTACCTAGCATATCAGGTACATTTAAATTACTCACAATTAAATGAAACTATGTGATGTAGTATTATTTCTACTTTCTTTAAGTTTTTTACCACGACCTAGGTTTCGTTGTATTACAACATCTTCAGGTGGGCTATTTGCAAAGATCTTTGACTAATAAGATAAGAATGAGAAAAAAAGTAGAAATAATACTACATCACGTATTTTCATTTATTTGTGAATAATGAATTTCTACAAAATTATTCAACATTTAAATTAATCGGCGGATGAGTGGTAACTTTTCTCACTTTGGAAAATTAACTGAATTTTAAGTTCATGATGATTCGATAAATTCCATAGAAGCAATTCAATAGAACAAACGAAATGTGTTTGGCTCTTTGTATTTAATTACAAACAGTAAGTAGAGTAACTATTACTTTAGTATGTATTTATATATATATGTAACATTCTTTATTTCCTATGGTTTGTTTTTTATCAATTCCTGTTTGTTAATTAAAAAAACTTACACTTTCTTGAAAAAACGCACTTCGTGTAGGAACTTTTTTAATCACTTTTTTTTAATAAAATAATCGTGTACGAGCCCTACTTTTGTTAAATATTTTGTTTTTTATTTATACTATTTTATTTGAAACAAACATAATCGAGAATTTCACTTTTTTGCTAAATTGAATTTGTTTCAGAATTATATTGATCTTTCGGTATACCAGTGAATGCCAATAAATATTCGGCATACCAGTGAATGCCAATAAAAATACATGCAAAAGTTTCCAAAACTTAACGGTAACATTAATCATCTAAAAATAAGACCAATTCTCTGTCTCTTTCTGCAGATCCAATAAATATCCATTATTTTTGGATCATTCTAAATTATCCAAAAGATTGTCGTTTCTCATTTTTAATATTTTTTGTGACTCGCAACGCTAGTGAAACTCATAATTAAACATTAAATTTTCTTTACGGCATACGCAGATTACTTAATAACGTTTTATAAATTAATGCAATATGACGCTTAAAAGTGGAATAAAGGTGCCTATATTCGATGTGTTATGACGTAATATAAAATAATATGCCTACGTAAAATACGCAAAAATATACTCATTTACATGCGTCACATATTTCTTCTATTTAACCTATTTATACATTTGGCGAATTATTTCTAAAAAAAAACCCAGAAGTTGACAACCTAGTGTTACAGAGGCTGAAATAGACTGTTATTAAGACAAAGTAAAATGAACTATTCATTAAAATATAACAATTATTAATATAACAATCTAATAAAGATTAAACTGATGTTAACTAAATCAGGAAATAATTTATGTTTCAACACGGATAAGGGAAGGGAATAGGATAGGAGAAGAAGCTATAGGAATCAAGATGGGAACATCTTTTTCAGACGATTCTTGAAAAGATATTAAGATCAAATTTGTTCCTGAGTTTGGCAGCGTGCAGGGTGTAACAGTAGTTGTATAAGGCGGTGTTACGTTTAGTAATAAGGAGAATGAAGAGGATTATAAATGTAATTCTGAAACGTGGGGCCTTTAATATAGAATTGAGATCAGATGGGCCACAAGGACTCTTTACCGTACTGAAGAGAACATATGTATTGCAGATCACTCTTCGAAGCGTATTTATTGCAAATATTGAACTGGTATTGGCATAGTAGATTATTGCGTGGATATATTAATTTTGTCATACGGCTTATCCTCTTATACCATTGGTTTATTCGTAAGTAATGCTTCAGGTCTTATCATATTATATTGATACTTCTCACATTCATTTACTACTCAACTGCGCAATCATCTGACCACAATCTCGCCAGAGTGTGACTTGTTTGTGATAAATGAGAAATAAGTCCTTATAAATTTTTTTGTTATTGTTTATTGTGGTATTGTTAAATTTCGTATTCTATCGTAAACTTTGTTTTCTTAGTGTTATTGAGACATATGCGAACATAACTTTAATATTTCTTAAATACGAAAAGTAAAAAAAAAAATAGTGTCTGCATAGAAATAAATTAGCCCCTAGACTTATACTGTAATACTGAATAATTATACTATCAGTCTAGAATACTTAGACAATTCACGAAGCGATTGAGGTAATTACGCTAGTAATAAATGCGTACATCATTTTGTTTGAAGGGGTTTAAATGTTAAATAAACCATCTTTAATCACTCAATTTTCTTAAGTATGTCCGTATTATAAATTACGCTTAATAAAATATAGAAACAATAAATGATTAGTATTTATTTGTTGGCACGGGATAAATTCTTACGGAATCTGCAATAGTATATATAAGAACTTCATTTTGATACACACATCTTTGTTGCTGAAACTTTGTATGAGCATTTCGAATAACCTTTTTCTTCACTACAAAGTTTTACAGCTTCCCTCAGTATGATTGTTTTCAATCCTGATTCTCAATATTATTCACAACTTCTTCATCATTTCATTTTATATCAAATAGCCCAAATCTTTTAATTTGGTATTAGTTGAGTAGTTTTTAAATCAATTTATAAAAACTAGGTGAAGAAAAATTACCGTCATATGTTTTAATAGATTTGTGAAATCATAATCGTATAAAACGAATTTTGAAAATCATGTAATTGTGTAAGAATAAGTAAGAAACGCAGTTTGTTTGTCATAATTTATATTACGAATAACATTTAACAAGTAGTAAAAATCGTTGTTAAATATTAGGTAAATTAACAAAAACTGACTTCTAATCTTTGTTACTTTTTCATTAATTATACTGTTTTTCCATAAAATATTTAATCATTATTTAACAATTTTATATACCTGATTTATATATTATTTGTTTTATTCTAATCAACACATTCTAAAACAAGATCTGGGCTCTTGAAATATACTCTGAATGCGATTTTGCTAAAACATGTGTTAGTAATTTATGGTTTACAAAGTTGCTATAAATTTATTAACATTAAAATATTTTTAAAAAATGAATCAATCTTTATTCAATAAAAAATATTTGTATTATCTGATTTTGAAAACAAATTATGAAGAAAATGTTTTAAAAATTTAGAATCAGGACATCAAATTTTGTAATTAGCTCAATTTTCATTAACGCCCTCTTAGGTAATTCTAAGCGAATAGTTTCTGGAGATTTGAAAAGCAATGATCAACTAATAAAAGAATGGTTAGACGAAGAAAGCGAATATGAGTTCGGTGATCTTGATGATGAAAGCGATGACCCGAATTTTGTACCGAAAACCGTACATTTAGAAGACGCCAAAGTTTCAATAACTGAAGAACTATCTCATCTCTTATGTCTTCTTATATCTTCAAGAACAAGCTTAAGAGCGTTTAGAACTTGCCGAAGAAATGCATCCATGAACGTCATTTGAACATTACAAAAGTAAAAATGGATTTATTTGGAATATTCAAGTGCCCGAGAACATCACGAACTGCATCTCACAATATAATAAGATTACCAAAGTGTCCAAATACTAATAACTTTGAAGGTTATTTTGAAATTTTGTCCAACCTTTTCGACCATTCCCTTTTACAAAGTTATAGATAGGATTTAGAAACCAAAAGCTGAGTATCTATCGGGTCAAATTCAAACACCAAGATAGAATTTATGGATACAAATACCACTGAAATGAAAGAATTTATAGTTGTTATGTACTATTCGTCAGTATTCAAGTACAATGACTCCGACATCAATATGATTTCTGCCACTGATGGTACTAGCTATGAAAAATTCCGCTGCGTGGTACCTAAATATTGATTTTCATGTTTGGTCAACTGTTTGAGATTTGATGACTACTACCAGAGAGGAACGTCTCAAAGAAGATCCACTTGCCGAAATATCAGATATATTCAATAAATTTATTTCAAACTGCCAGTCTCAATATATCCTTGGACGATACCTATGAATCGATAAAATGTTGCTGGCGTATAGAGGCCGATGCAAATTCATTGTTTACTTGAATATACTTGGTAACTTATAGATATCTAAAAAAATTTTAAAATAACTTTAATTTTAAATTAGTATAAAATATGGTTGAGTGACGCGCACATACTACATTTACAATGCCTACGTCTACTGTGGCAAAAATTCCGATGGCATAGGTCTGACTGAATAAGAGCGAAAAATGGCAGTACCAACTCAATCAGTTTTGAGACTTACAAAGCTGGTTGAAAACTCAAATCGTAACATAAGGGCTGACCATCATACTTCCTACTTTCTAAAGAAAGGAAGAAATCAGTTATGATTGCACATTACAATCGCACTAAAGAGTGGGGAGGGGGGGGGGTATTGACGAAATTAACATGCTTTTTAAAAATAAAACCAAGTTTTCTTATTTTTCTCATTTTAATTAAAAAAAATTTCTTCCTGAGAAGCGACTGCCATTACTTTTTTGTTATTTATTGCATATTACTATGGTTTATTTTTTGCGAAGTGTATTAGTTTTTTATAGAAGAGTAAATCAAAATAGTAAGAATATTCAGATTATTAGACTAAATTTATTAATTTAGTCTAAGATTATTAGACTAGATTATTAGACTAAATTTATTATTATAAAATATAATTATAAAAATAAAATTATTGAAGAATATATAGTTTAATTGTCTAGTATTGATATACATGCAAGAAATAAAAAAAGTCTCGGGAAATATAGGATATTTTTAATTAAATTGATTATTTACAATTTTCTTCTCAATATATGACCATAGTTTTTGCCAATAATTCATTTCATATATATCTATAACCTATTTAAATATCATCAGAGACAAAAAGTTTTATTCTACATTTCGACTTTATATTTTTTCCCATATTAAAATACATATACGCCATTTAAAACAAAAATTTGAAATTTTGTATGTTAGTACTAAATTTCAAGGATATAAAATCTAATTAAAAAAAAGTGAAATCATTGGAACAAAAGGAATTTTCCGCATGGAAATTGGTTATGCCCTTTACATTTCAACAAATGTTATTGTGAAGATGAGCTCCATGCACATTTTTTTATTAATTTTACCGAACATTTTTAATTTTACCGAAACGGACTAAAAATCAACAACCAATAAATCTTAGATTTTTGGAACCCTTACCTCAAAATGAAAAACGGAATCCTTAAAAAATACTTCTCATGTCTGTCTGTCTGTCTTAGCTGTTTTTCTCAGAAACCACCTGACGTAGAAATTCAAAATTTGGCTTAGTACCAAAATATATTAAGCTTAGTATCAAAACATATTTTAGGAGTAACGAGGGGAAGGGGCGGTGTGTGTGGTTTGAAGGCTAATTAAGTTGTCGAATTTTTTTAATTATAACGTGCGAGATAAAATATGAAAGGGTTAATAATAAAGGAACCAAAAATTAATTTAGGTAGTATATTTTCATAGATATGCTGAAAAATATGCAAAAAAATAACCACAAGTCACACCTCATGTTTTCGAAATTACTCAAGCTGAAACTGTAAATATAGGATTTATGTTTTTGGTTGTAGGAAAACTTCAGCAATTATCGAAGGTCTTACAATGTCCTCAATATGCTCTATGTTTAGACGCATGTCAAAGATGCAATAGATGATATAGTTAAGTTGTGAAAAATGTATATTAGTAAATAGTTCTGCTCGCGCTTTATAGGTTTTCATATTAGTTAAATAATAAAAATTGACCCCTGGCTGATTATAAACGTTATTATATTTTTACATTGAAATATTTTATTTGAATGAAGTGAAAACGAATCTCTTGAAAACAAAATTCGATTCTGCAAAAGTAATCAACTACTAAAAAATTAATAATAACTATATAAAGCATATATACTTAAGTTTAGTTATTAACACTATTATTATTATTTCAAATTATGTATTGTATGCTTCATTCAATACATAATTTGAAATAAACCGATATAAACGAGTAAAATTGTAAGCGCTAGCAAATAAGAAACGATGTTGATCCAAATTAAGTCGAAAAGAGTCGACAAGACGCGAAGCTAGCCAAATTAAGACGGAAAGAGCCGACAATACACGAAACTGGCCGAATGATGAACTAAGTCGGAAAGAGCCGATAATACACGAAGCTGACCGAATGGAAAGGCGCTTTCTATCAAAACATTTTAACTCCCGTCCAAACGCGGCATCAAAAATGTAGTAAACAATTATTCATCGACATATAATACAACGCAACTGCTTCGTATATCACACTTCGCCATAATTATCGCCACTTGTAGAACCTATTACTATAATTTGTAACGTGAATGAGTCACCGAAGGTCGAAGATGAAGTTTTCATTGTGACAACACGCCACGAACGTCCATGTAATAGTGTGGCCGCAAGATTGATATAAAGAATATACGTGACCATACTTTACACTTAAACGCTAATAAATATATATTGAATTATCGCTTTATTTATAGAATTATATAAGCCGAGGTCCAAGACGTGAGTTCTGCTTCCGAAGAGACATAGCTTCCGCAGTTGTTGCTGTTTCAGTGGGTTCGCAGTATTTTATCGTTAATTACAAGTTCAGAATTGGTGTGCAATTAATTTTAGTTAAATTATTACGTCTTGTGAAAATAATCTCTGTTTATATTATTTGTTTTCTTGAATAATAAAGGAACGAATAAAAGTGGCAAAGTTCTTGGAGGAAGCGTTATCCCTAGTTAATATTTTTTTAATTAAAGGGTAAGTTGCATACTTAAAGCTATTAGTGATCATAAGAAATTTAAAGCCAGGATTTAAGAACTGAAAATTTAAAAACTATATTAAATTAATCACCTAATTATATACGTCGTCTTCTATTGAGATAAGGTAAATAAGGATAAGGGCAATGGCTTGCAGAGCTTTATGGGTAGGGCAAGATACTAAGGGAGACATTTAATTCTAAATTTTGAACAATATAATTCTTGCTAAAATTCGTTGCTTCATTTCTTTATTTATTCAAAATTTTCGATGATCAAGGGCCAGGAAGTGTAACGCATAAACACCTATATTAATATAAATGGTGTTAAATTGTGTACCTAACAAACACATAGAGGATCACTACATTCATGCTTTGCATTAATATGTTACGAATTATTTTTCTATTTATCCTTCTATAATCCCCTTTATCGGAATTTATCAAATTATTTCAATTGGGACAAATGCAATTTAACACTACTGAATATTTTATTATTTATTAAATTTTAAATGAAATAATATTCATTAATATAAATAATGCACATATATAACAAAAATAATAATTTCGCGCTCATTTCAAAGCAAAGAATTGATTAGAAATATATTTATTTTGCAAAACAGTTTTTTAAAATTTTTTTCTATGTAATTGCTGTTCTTAATGACGTTAAACACTAAATACACACACTATAAAAATTAAAGTAATACAAAAATTTCAATAACCAAGAATGACTGCGTGAAGAGAGGATGTAAATTTAATGTTTAAAGACTCTTTCATGTTAGTTAAATCACTTTTCAAATCAACATTTTTATAAAAATCACGACCGGTGTTTTTTTATTAAGTATGTTGCTTTTTATTAATATTATTTCATTTATAGAAAGATAAAGTTAAGTTATAGTCAAGGTCGCCCCAAAATTTTATTAAAAATAAATGTCTCGATTAACTGCAAATATTGAACGCATGTGAAAATGGCGTGTTCTCGTTAATATGCATTATTTATTACACATTTATTATGAGCATGTAATATTTAAATTTGGTTCAGTCTACTATTCATAATTATATTATTTCAATAAAAGATAAATGCTAAAATCTCATCTGCATGACATGAATGTATATACATGCACATGAATGTATATACATTATACATGAATGTATATACATTACACTGTTTCAAACTAAAACGAAAATACACAATAATAAACTAATAAAATGAACATACAATAACTAATTAAATTAATTAACTTCACTGACACAATATAATAGGTGTATTTATAGGAGGCAACACTAAATATTTTTACGAAAACTTATTTAATTAAAGTTTGTTTACTTCGGCTGGCATGTGATAGATCTTTACATAGTGATTCTGTGTGTGTGCGTGTGTATGTGTGTTTGTGGCTGTGTGTGTGTGCGTGCTCGTATGCGTGCGCATTTCCATGTGCGTGTGGGTATGCATGTGTGCGTGTGTGTGTGTGCGTGTATATGTGTGTGCGTGTGTGTGTGCGTGCGTATGTGTGGGTTGTGTGTGTGGATGTGGGTGTGTGCGTATATGTGTGATTATGAGTGTGTGCGCGTGTGAGCGTGCGTGTATATGTGTGTGTGTGTGAAAAGTGTGGAACAGATCATATAAATTGTACGTGGCTCAAAATTAATTTAAGTACTTTTAAAACCACGTCACCTTCCATCCGGATCAGGTAAATAAATATAAGAAAGAGCTACATCTAACCATTTTGATAGATTTAGGACATCACTTTTGCATTAACCACTTACACGCAGATACTTTTGTCATAATTAAAATCAATAATTTCTAGTTGTTCTCAGAATTAATAACTTGCATTCGATTACAGTGAATTAATAATAAGAAAGTAGTTTTTTTATTATTAATTCACTGTAATCGAATTTTTTAAAATCGATTTTCGTTTAGTTAACCTTTTTAGGGAGAGGTTTCAAAGTATATTGAATTAACTTTCATTATCATAATTTCTTTTTTCTTTCTACGCTATCCGATGTTATCTCCAGAATAATTTAGTTCACTCCAAAACTTCGTTCGTTTACTTCGCAAAGCTTCTGAATCTATTTACTTATGCACTGAGCATCAAATGGAAAAACCATATTCTCAAGTGTAATTACAGCGCAAAACTATTGCCAACACAATCCCGCAGGTCACGGAAGGTCAAAACGCAAGTTCATCTCCCTGCGGAGTCATTACACTAGCGGTTGATTGTGCAAGTGATCTATTCCAAAACAATTTTTTAAGGTTCGTCGGGTCTGAGGCGGAGGGGGAGGGATGGAGGTGGTGGTAAATATGGTTTGTGGGTAAATGTGATTAAATTATTCGGACCTGTTTTGGGGAGCTATCTGAATGTGCATAAATTTTCTTTCATCGTAATTTCCTTAAGAAATGGCCTTTTAAATATTGGTGAAATTTTTGCAGCAAAGTTTTATATTTGGCTAAGTGTCTTTGTGACTGAAGCAGTATTGTATTGGAACCTGGAAATTGTTATGTGGGTAACAAACTATTGCTAGTTATCAAAAGATTGTTGCTTTTTTTAATCGAACTTCATGTCCATGTGTGCGTGTATGCCTGCGTGTAAGTATTTTTAGGTGTTTTTTGTATATGTATACACAAATACACATACAAATCCACACACACATACACACACGCTCTCGACATATTTTTTTGGCTAAGTGTCTTTGTGACTGAAGCAGTATTGTATTGGAACCTGGAAATTGTTATGTGGGTAACAAACTATTGCTAGTTATCAAAAGATTGCTGCTTTTCTTTTAATCGAACTTCATGTCCATGTGTGCGTGTATGCCTGGGTTTAAGGATTTTTAGGTGTTTTTTGTATGTATATACACAAATACGCATACAAATACACACACACATACACACACGCTCTCTACATATTTTATGAAGTAAAATTACCTGATTCGTAAAATAAACATTTTCCGTATCCTGGTTCCTTATTATCAATTACACGGACCAATTACTACTTATTAGTACACCGTGGTATGTGCTTCGTGAAGAAGCAATTTGCTGAAAAAGACTAAAAGGAAGGATTGAAATGGAGGAAAGAGTAGAAACTGGTCAAAGTAGTGTGTCGCGAAGCTTTGCGGGTCCCTGAGCTGCGGCGTAGAGTAAGCGTTTCCCATGTGATCCCAATAAAACGAGATGAACCAATGAAATCTTTTTGACAAGCGAATATTAATTATACCCCTTTTAACTGTTAAACATCAGTTTTAAACATTTATATGACACATGCCTGAATTTTGTTTGTCTGTCCTTTTAAATATTTACCCAACACTTTAAATGCAATGAAATTAATATGCTCAATGTTTCTTCCCATGAACCTATAAGTAGACTAGAAATATTTATTTAAACTGAAAAATTGAAGTGCAAAAGTACCCTTTCCATATTATTATATATATATATATATATATATATATATATATATATATATATATATATATATATATATATATATGTATATTTATATATAACTGAACAAATGTGTTCTTACCATGAACATTACTTTACAATAGTTGATTTAGCAAACAGTTTATAAAGGAAAACAAAGCCCTAACGTGTTGTTAGAGATAAAAATTCCGTTGTATTTTTCTTATTCTATAATTATAATAATTTATTTCTTTTATTTTGCACAATTAACTTAAACTACGTGCTGTAATATTATTTCTATGTTCTTTAGGTTTTTTACCACGACAAATAATTCTTTGCTAATAGCCCACCTGAAGATGTTGCAATCCAACGAAACCTAGGTCATGGTAAAAAACTAAAAGAAAGTAGAAATAATACTACATCATATAGTTTCATTTAATTGTGAATAATGAATTTCTACAAAATTAACGCCAAATATATTCAATATCAAAGCTTTTACTTTGGCTTCACAAAAAAGTTTTCCATTTTGAAATTTCCGTTTTCCATTTGACGATATAATTTATTAAGTGTTGAATATTTTTCTATATTCTGTGTCACTACGTGACTTTCGACATTCTATACTAATTTAATTTGCATCTGCCGAGCTACTGCCGAAGAGAAATTAACTGACTCATAGATTTGTGCAAACTACGGACGATGTTTTAAGAACAAATAAAATAAATCCAGTTAGGTTTCAAAAGTATACAACCTATTGTATTAATCAGAATTTACGAGCTTTCCGTCTAAAATTTACAATAAATGAAACATATGAAACTTTTTTAACTTTAACGTCGTGAATTCAAACTTGCAAACTTTCATAAACTTAAACTTCGTTCGTAAAATATTGTTCAACTAAACGCGAAACGTTTCTGTAAAAACTTTGTCTATATCTCATGTTCAATTCATTACCCAGATTATAATGAAAGAAAATTCCTGTAAATTAGGATAGTTTCCGAAAAACACGTTTGAAACTAACTTATTAATCATATTTAACCTCAGCGCCACACACGCTGTTAGTTACGACTTGATAGAAACTTTGGGCTCAATGGACTCCCAAATTATGACTCGAGGTCGATCACTTGTGTAATAGTAACCGGCGATGCGTAATATTTTTATCGGCAGCTGAACTTAGTCTTGAAAGTGAGATTATGAACCGTTTTAACATCAACGAAAGTTGGTTGATCTCTGTAAGTTAATAATCTACTCAAGCGGAACTTTCATAAGACGATAAGTCGTATATTTAATGCTGTACTCTATCATTATCAAAGAGGTAGATCACCTTAGATGGAGATGGTACCAATAAATATATACATATTAAGATAGAGCGCAGACTATGACATTCTCTCGTTATTGCAGATTTGCATTTCAATCTGTGTTAATTTAGAAAATATGAAGGGGTAGAGAAAACATACTATGAAAATTAAATTTTAGAATTACATAGAACTTTTTGGCAATGAAACTCTGTAGTATTCAATGCTTTCAGACTCTTTATCGCCAAGCTAGCTTAAGTATCACAATGATGCGAGTTATATTAAAAAAATACTAATTATTAATCCGAATTGGTCTTTTTTCTTTTGTGTTTAGTTTATCAGCTTCTTGAACCGACGCTAATAACAGCAAAATAACTGAAAATGTAGTGTTATAGTCAGTAAACATAAATATGAACATCGAAAGAATTAAAATTTCTCACGATTAAGAGGTTATTTAAAAACATATGTAATAAATAAACAAATAATTAAAAATAAAACTCACTAAGTGCGAGTAAAATTCACACGACGCCATCTTCTATATCCAGAAAGAATATTATAAATTGCATTAACTAAGTTACAATACTCTATCAATATTTACATATAAACATGATTGCGATCTAGAAGTTAAGGAATAAGAGAGAGAAAAAAAGAAAAAAAGAAAACCTAGAGTTTTTAAAAAAATAATTTTTTTTTAAAAACTCTAGGTTGGGAACTTTTTTCAGTAATACATACAAAATTTATGGATCCAAATTATTCCAAATTGTTTGAATTACGTATTTCAGAAACAGGGGGATGGTTTTTTCTCACAAAATTTAAAGTTTTTTTCCTTAGCTTTCTTCCTAAGCACCTTTTTAAATTTAAACTCTCTATTTTGAACCCTGCTTTAAATAAAAATATGAGTATTTCCAAAATTCTGTCACCTAAAATAGAGGCGGATAGTAGCAGTACTTGACGATAGCAATAAAAGTGGCTGAAAAAAACACCATGACGTACGAACAAACAGACATCGAAATCTCATCATAAGGGTTACGTTTTTACTTTTTAGGTAGGGAACCGTAATAGAAAAAAACAAAATTATACACCTCATATGCAAATTGTTTCAGCTTCACTGAAAGTATAAATAGTGGTATTAAAGTGAAACAAATTTCAATAGCTATGGAGGCAACGTTTGTTTTTCTTCCCTCATAAAGCGATGCATTTATAACATTACATTTTGCACTATATTATTTTGGATTATTATAAATATTAATCTAAAATAAGTTAATAAAATTTCTGCAAATTGTATCAGCTTCACTGAAAGTATAAATAGTGGTATTAAAGTGAAACAAATTTCAATAGCTATGGAGGCAACGTTTGTTTTTCTTCCCTCATAAAGCGATGCATTTATAACATTACATTTTGCACTATATTATTTTGGATTATTATAAATATTAATCTAAAATAAGTTAATAAAATTTCTGCAAATTGTATCAGCTTCACTGAAAGTATAAATAGTGGTATTAAAGTGAAACAAATTTCAATAGCTATGGAGGCAACGTTTGTTTTTCTTCCCTCATAAAGCGATGCATTTATAACATTACATTTTGCACTATATTATTTTGGATTATTATAAATATTAATCTAAAATAAGTTAATCTTTCAGAATTTTAAGCATAATTTAAGACATTACTAATTAAAAGTAATATTTCCAATTAATAGAAAGTAATGATTAAACAATTTCTTATACGTATTTAACTAAACACTTGGTTAGAGATACCGGCATTCGGATGTAAATCTTTCTTTAATTAAACTAGAAATATATTTATAACTAAACTTTATAAATGTACATCATTCACTGCCAATAAACAGTTTCATCTAAATACATAATTTTAGAATAGTGCCAAATATATCAACTAAACTTTTCTCATAAAGCATTTGACGCAGAAACGTTAAATTTGGCATAATAATAAATTTCGGTATCCCCCCATGAATCTTAATAGTTAACATTAAACAATTTTCAAACGGAAATTTTTGTGAGGGTAAAGGAGAAAACAAGAAAGTTTCGAATTAATTGTGAGTTTAATTTTAACTAAAATATAATTTTAACTTTAAATTTATCAATTTCTACTTAAGTTACCTGACTTTGCTACTATTGTACATTTACATAAAAAGACAGATGACTCGGCAAGTCATCTGTTAAAATAATAGAATGTGAAATAAATCAAATAATATTCTGTGAATTAGTGTAATATTGATTATAACCCTATTTGATAAATGAATAATGTTTATTGGCTAAGTAGCAACAAGTGTGGCAAAATATATTCTTCATACCTAAACATTCAACCTTTACTGTTTTTTTTATTAAATTAAAAAAAGGAAGTGGCCGTCATGCGGGTTAAAAATATAATATAATATAACGCTATTAGATTTTGGTTAATTGATATACGAGATTCTTTTTTGGCTTCTTCATCTTGGCTTGCATCAGCAATTTAAAAAAAAACACATATTCATCGATTATGCGTACAAAATTCGAACATGTGGGTTGTCCGAAAGTTTATTATTGTGTGTATATATATATATATATATATATATACATATACACATATATATATATATATATATATATATATATATATATATATATATTATATGCGTAGAAATTATTAAGATGACTATTATGACGAAGTGATTTCAAACTTCACCGAATAATTGTTTTTGGGTAATTCTATGTCGCTATTTGAAATGCGCGAAATCCGACCAAAGTAAGTGTCTTATTTTACAAAGCGAATTAAAAAAAAATAAAGTTTTGCCTTCTTTTGTAAGCCAACAAACTTATTAAACTTTCAAATTCAAAATTGATTGTCACTGGTGGTGCTTGCTATGACTCGTACTTTTCTAGAAATCGGTGCACAGTCGTTGCGCCGACTTTCGGAGACAATGCAGCAAGCCCCCCTCATGCACACCTCATCAAAAAGAAAGTATAGTATCTCATGTGTGCAAGTGCTACGTTCTCGCTAAAAAGAGTAAAAATAAAATACAATCGGTTAAAATAATGCAAAACAAACACAAGTTATCTTCATCAATGTCCATACTTATCATATTTTTAATAAATGAAGAATTGTAAATTGAAATAATATTAAATATTTCAATATATAATCAGTATCAATCACTTTTTTAATATGTAGCCATTGACCAAGTTAATTAAAAAAAACAATTAACTGACATTGACATTCGTTCTGTGTTGCCAAAATCAAAGTCTTCTTCGCTCTTTTCTAGTTTTACGTAACTTTTTTCGACGACTCTGTCGGGTCTGCCAGTTTCGTTGATTAATATGTTACATTTTTATATGCAGAATGCAACCGTACACAATTTGAATTTTGTTTTATCTTATTAGTTCAAAGAGTCCCGTAGAAATTTCGTTTAAAAACTATCATGATTTCACATTTGTTTGATTGACAATTAAAATAAAAGTTTTAAAGGTCTTATTTTTGAAATTTTCTCAATAGAATATTGTAATTTTTATTCGGGTAACACTTGAGCTCCACTAAAAAGATTATATTTCAAAATATCCTCCTTAGTTAACCTTATAAGAAAAAATATTTATTTTGTCTCTTACACGGGTCTATGTATAGCAATCAATTATTAAAAAAAAACTTTTTATGTCTATACTTACGTCATCAGTTAACATGATATATCTTGATTCAATTATCACGCGGAGCAGACTAATGAATGAGTTTCTTTCAAACTATTTATATAAAGAACACAAAAAAGTAAAACTTTCTTACTCGTAAGTGTTATAATAATAAAATTGCTATTAGTTCTCGTAATATAGATACAGAAAATTAATTATCGGCCAGAATTAATTCGTAATTCAACCTTAATCACCCACAATATGTTAGTAGGGAGGGACCTTCCACATATTTGCACAATAAATTATCTCTTTTATACAGGGTATCACAATTATTAATTATAAAGTTAAAGTTGAGGCGATATTAATTTTTTATTGAATTACAAAAGTGAGTTTAATTTGCTGTTTTATGACGTGGAAGTTGAGTAATTTATATATCAAAACTAAAAGTCAATTAATAGTCAATCGGTTACAAATAATCTAAAGTTATAATTAAATAGGCGAATCCGAGTCTAAGAGATAACTTTGCAATCAATATTTTAACAGATAACTCTGCCATCAATATTTTTATGTAACGGTAATATAATTGCAAAGTCAGGTAACTTAAGTGAAAATTCATAAATTTAAAGTTAAAATTAAATTTACAATTATTTCAAAAATTTCTTGTTTTCTCATTTAGCCTAAAAAAATGTCCATTTTAAAATTTTTCAATGGCCCTATTAAGGTTCATAGGGGGAATACCGTACTTTATTATTACGCCAAATTTGAAGTTTCTACGTCAAATGATTTTTGAATGAAGTTTTGTGGACATATTTAGCACTATTCTAAAGTTACGCATTTAGATGGAACTATTTATTAGCAGTGAATGATGTACGTTTATAAAGTTTAGTTATAAATATATCTCTAGTATAATTAGAGAAAGATCTACTTCTGAATGCCGGTATGCGGAAAGTGATAGCTATTAAAAATGACATAAGCGATCAAAGTAAAAATTGGACACGATCATAATAGCTTATGTATTTGTGCCATTGAAACATTTACTTCTGAATATATCTTAAAATCTATTGAATCTTTATTATTTATAAAACCTTTCATTACAATTTTTATGTAGAATAAGAAACAACTAAAGTAAAGTAAAGCAACTAGTGAAAAATTACTAAAAATCACCAAAAAATTCACATTCACCCTTTTCTCTTGTTGAAGATGATATGAATTTACACATACACACACACACATAAAAACGAGTACGCACGCCTGCACGCAAACCCATACACCACTCGAGCGTGCACAGATACATACAAGCATATGCACGTAAATAAATGCACATAATGAAATGATTTTGGAGTAATTCCTACCAATTCCATAAATACATCAACATCTTTATTAAATACATTAATATTCCTACATTTTTTATAAAACTGCTTATATACTGTTGAAACGCAAAAAACTTGAATATTGAATACGACAAAAGACTGCCAACGAAATCAATACATGTCGACATAAACTGGTAACTGAGATGACGATGGCTGCCCTTGATGTTGACACACTAATCTAAAACTTCGAAAGCTTTCTGAACGAACCTTGTCTATTATCCATGATTTTAGCCACATAAATAATTTCTTCCACAAACAGCTATCCAAGTTCATTTTAGTTCGAATTGGCCTTTGAATAATTCACTCTCTATAAGGACAAAGGATCCTATAATACAGATTAGTTAGTTAGCTCAAGCGGTCGTCGGACGCGTTCAGGAATAATATGCGGGAGTTAATTAGAGATGAGGGGGTGAGCGGCGGGTTGGAGGGGGTGGTTTATCATCAGATAGGGCAGATTTATGAAAGGTCCACGGTCAGATCTTCGCCCGCAGAATCCAACTGTGTAGTTAGGGATACAAATGGACCACAAATCAATGGCCGTGTGGGAATGTTTGGATTATCTAGATTGAATATTATATTAATGAGAGAATATAATGTTTGTTTATGGGACTTTGAATTGTTGGAAAAAAGATAAGTCCAATTGCGTATTCCAAGCTATAAATGACTTACTCCGAAACTTAATAGATTCTCGTAAATTTTGTGTAAGTAAAAAAAATGCTTGAAATACTCGTAAAACGTGGCTCCGTTTGCATGATAACGGTTAGGTAATTTCTTATTGATTACTTAAAATTTAATGTTATTGTAATTGTTTATAAACTTTCACTGTAAATCTTTTAAAGTTATTAAGGCATTTACTTAATGTCAACATAATTGTTTAGAACGAGTTTCTAATAATTTTGAAATGCTTTTTAAAGTAACCCAAAAACGTAAATTAAATAATAATATTGAAATACATAAAACATTTTTGACTAGCTTTCATTCGCTGCTCCACTCGCGTGTACTATACATGAACCGATTTCGATACCATGAGTTACTTTTCATCTGACGCCATCTACTAGAGTCAGTTGCAAGTGACTTTAAAACATTTATTATATTAATATTTTTAACATTATTCTAAAATTTCTTCGGCCTGCTAATTTTAAAATGATTTTTTTTTGTGGATTATGTGCTTTACATTTCTGGATGATGTATCGAGATTATAACGAAGTTTAATATTGAAAATTTGATTAAAACTTGTTTAATAGTTTTTTCCTGAGGCTCGTACAAATACATACATGAACACTTCTCAACGTTGTAACAACAATATACATACCTCATTTTACTCCTGAAGAAATAGTATTTTATTTTGAGTTATACTTATGTATCTATGTTATTATTTTAAATATTATAACTTTAAATGAAATATATATATATATATATATATATATATATATATATATATATATATATATTATCTGCATAATTTTTTAAATTACTGTATTAAGTTATAGAACAATACAAAAATAATTTCAAATATCCTCGTATTGTGAATTATTGACGGATATTTAAGTATTTAACTTTGACGAATAGATTTGTTTATATAGGAGAGATTTAATAAATAGTTCCTTATTAATACGCGAATTTAAAATAAAGTAGTAAAGTATATTTATAACGGAAAACTTAGATATAGTTTCATAGAAAAATGTTTACATTTCATAAAAGTCTAAAACTGAACGAAGTTCGGAAATTACTTAGAATATTCAAGAAAATTGCAGCAAAAGTAAAAAAAAAACTGAATGCATATAAAAACGAAAACTTATTTTTTATCTATTCGAAAATCTTGGTAAAGCTATAATCCTAACCAAAATTGAGTATCTTATATATTATAGATTTCGCAAAAAAAATTATTTTTTGGTTTCCTTAACTGTTTTAACATCAGTATTTAAACTCCAAAATTTTTCTGTTTTATTTTATTCTAAAAAAAGAATAAAAAAATATTACAACAGATCGTGAAATACCACCAATAAATTGCACAATCGCATTCCAGGGGCCATCAACTGAAAAAAATAAAATGTCCATATTCAAGATAATGCTCATCACCGATTTAAGAGCATTTAGGACAGGATAATAGAACTATATCCGATATTTATTTATCAATTTGTCTATTTCGACTTCAATTCTATTTAAATGTACATAGTTCAAAATATAAGCGAACAGATCTCAAGGTGGATAGCAAGATTATAATTATTATAAAGTCGACAAAAATCTGGTTAAATAAAATAAAAAAACAACATATATAATAACGGATATCTAAAAAAAATAAATTTTTACATCGGGAGGAAAATAAAAAGGACAAAATATAAAGAAAAACAGGATTATAGGTAAATACTTTGTTCAGACGACTTTAAAACATACACAAACCATGATTTCAAACACAATGGCTGTAAAATAGAATGTATGTCGTAAATAGAGAAGTTAATACTCGTAAAGGACGAAAAATGTTTAGAAATGAGCAGCATGCGTAGATATTCTGAACGTAAATCTAGGTATTTGGCAGATAAATTGTTCAATCCGCCCAAAGCTTAAGCAAAGTTTAAGCAATCCGCCCGCAGTTTCACCAAGACACTTTGCTAGTTACAATTTCGTTCCTATGTAGAATATTAGAAGATACGGCAAATTGTCATATCTTCCTTTTAGTTGATTGATTTTGATAAAACATAGCTCATGTGATATCCAGACACAACAAAATCTACCAGTATATATTTCATCAAAATTCTTTTAGCAGTATTTGCGTGATGCGCGAATAAATAAAGAGGCTCACAGATAAAGGGACATTTCAAGAAAAAAAATTTTGTTTTCTAGTATTTTGTTATATTCTCTAAATATTTTTTCACAAATACTTTTGATATGCAGATACTATAGATGTGTTATATGTATAAACAATAACGTATGCAACAATCGCATTTATACAGCATAATATTAAATCCGCCAAAATAATTAAATTACATATATTTACATCTTTAAATTCTAAACAAAGTTCATGAAATAAAGTAAGTTAATAACGAATACATACAACGTCAAAAAATCGCATGTACAGAAGAGGAACGACAACGATGTCTGCCCTCACCCATCTTCCCGCCTTCTAATTACTTAAGCACGTACACGTCCCACAACATTCCACATTTCACCTAGACACGCCCATTTCGCCTGCGTATGTCGGGGTGGAAAACTTCATTGTGCGATTTAAAATACACATAGCTCCATTTATTGTATATGGATTCATTATATATTTGGTAATTACTACGCATTGAGTACACAAGCGCTTCTTTTTTCTTTTTGCACTAATATAATGTGATATAATTTATCGAAATATTCAGTTTTCTTATCTTCTGACTGAGTGAACTGATTTTAATTAAGTAAAAACTAAATATTACGTCAAATTAATTGCTATGACTTATGTAAAATTAAATTTTAACTGAGACAGTAGTTTTACGTGATGCGTGTTCAAAGAAACACACAAACATAAATAAAAAAAAATTTCCAAAATATTCTATTACTTTGTGCCCTTAAATAATTTTTATTGTGAATATCTTCAGGTTATAGACAGGTCAATTCTACAGTTTTAACATAAATATAGTTTTCCCTCAACTACATCATTTAACAAAATCTTTATAAATTTCATGGTTCTAAACTCTGGTAAATATTCCACATATCATTCGACCATAGATTCTTTTTTTATTAACAGGAATATGGTTTACAAGCTGAATATTTATAAGCTGGCCAAAATTTCGTGTAGTATTATTTTATGAAAGCCAAACTATGTACAATAATTATAAACGAGAGAAAGACACATGTAGGAATAAATATGCAAGACCTTTACTAATATTGCACAATAAAGAGATGTCATTTGACGTCCTTGCAATTTCACACCCCCAGTTTCGATCAGATATGAAGAACAGACTTCGTGAAATTCATGAACAGCGGACGGACCACTAGTTTTACTCTTCATTTCATTTTATTCATTGTCTGTCCAAATTAGTTAACTAGAGCACCTTACATAGATGACTTATAATCCATATAGCAGCTTTATTTAATTTATAAGTTAATTACAAGTGAACCCCGTATTAATTTGATGTCTTATTAAAAAAATATTGTTTCGCTTCTTTAAGTTAACAATGTCACATATATAATCTTATTTAATTGGATATTTTATAAATGTATTTATTTTCCTTCGTTCTTTGTGGAAATGTTAGACCACAAGCTTATTTCGTGTTCAGTCTTCATAGAATATTCCAAACAGTTTGTATGAATTTTTTCGTTTATATAAAATAAAACAAACTAAAAATGAAAAATATTGACATGCGGTTTATTACCAAGGCTCCATTGATGAATAGATTCATTATCACTTTCATTTATTGTATCTGAAAGCGGTTGATCGAATATAGCTCGATTAGAAAAAAAACTGCTCTTGAAAAAGTAACAACATTTCAAATTTCAAAGAGAAGATCATCCACAAACGGCTTTTCCATCTCATCACCTTTCCCCCCTCTCCTTCAAAAAATAGCCTTTTTCCACGCCGCCCTGATCTCCCAGTAACATTCTCGCTCGAAAGCGACGCCGCTTGACAGACTTGGCAAAAATGAATAATTACATTTGTGTTTCTGTAATAAAAGGCCGGCATTTCGTCCCCTCCGGAACCCCCGGACTTAGCGCCGTGGCCTCAGCCCATCATCTAAGACGGATATTAATGGCACGGTCTCACCTCTTAAGCCTTAGGTCTTTTGTACACGGCGGCAGTTATGTGAGGAGAATATTAATATAAATGTCCGTTAAGGTTGTATTATATCACGGAAGCATCATTATTTTTCTTTGTTTTCTTGTATTTTTTTATGCTATTAAGTTTCATCTAGTCTCGGCCTAAATACTTATTAAATTATCCTTGTAAGTACTGATTCCGAAAATCATTTTTTTGACAACAGATAAAGGGAGTATATATTTCTTATAATTTCGTTAGTAATATCAATATGAACGGTATTTCACCATTATGGTCTAGTAGTGGATAAATTTTTTATTCCTATATTTATCCACAATTAAATATAACTACGTGATGTAGTATTATTTCTACTTTCTTTAAGTTTAATTTACCACGTTTCGTTGTATTACAACATCTTCAGGTGGGATATTAGCAAAGATTTCTCGATTATCATTGCTAAAGCCCACCTGAAGATGTAGTACAACGAAACCTAGGTCGTGGTAAAGAACTTAAAGAAAGTAGAAATAATACTACATCACGTAGTTTCATTTAATTGTGAATAATGAATTTCTACAAAATTAACGCCAAAAATATTCAATATCCTACATTTATGTTGGAAAATAATATGTAAATGAAAATGTTTACAAGTCATAATGGTTATGAATTCGCGTACTCTTGGGTAGAGTTGAAGTGTTTAACTATAGTTTGCAAGTTTTATGGAAGTTAAACAGAGCATTATTAAATAAAAAGAAAAGGAAATATAATTTATTAAATTTAACTTAATTCAGTGCACGTTGGTGTATATCTAATGCACATGCAAAAATCAGTCTCTTATTTTATAAAAATATCTTTAAATAAAATATTTTAACTATTTAAGGCTAATCTTTGTTATCAGCACTTGAGGGTGATATTAGAAAAGAAAAAAAGAGAAAATAAATATAATTATTATCATCGCTTGGAAATTAAAAACGAAAAAAAAACTGACTGTTAATTTTAAAAAGTTATTGTTTCAATATTTTATTCAAACAGTAATTAATATTTTTTATGAAAGCTGAAAGTTTGGAGCATTTATATTACACTGAAGGAATTACGAAAATGCAATTTTTTGTAGGCAATTTTTTCGTTTTCTTTTTTGAAAACGAGAGAGTTTCTCAATAATTAGCCCACGATTTTTTTTCAGGGGTACCTCGTAATAGCTGTTTACATTCTAAAGATGTTACAAGAGTTCAATTTTAATTAAAATGGATTGTTAATTAATGTAAAATTTATTTGCTTGAGGAAAGTAAATAGTTACATATTTCTGTTCAAGAATCAGGTTACAATAATTGCATTGATCTGAGTGAAAATATTTCGGGTAGTAGAGATAATAATTTAAAAACTCTAATTGTAAGAGATTTTAACCTAAAAAATCTATTGTAAGGGTATGAAAAATACATTTTACATAATTTTGGGTAGCGTATGCCAGGGACATAAAAAAATCCAACATAATTATGGGAAATTATCGTTATATATAAATAATTATCGTTATAAGAAATTATCGTTATACAAATGATTTTAAACCTCATAGTCTTTTAAAAAATTCGTCATATTATTCGTTATATTTTAATCGAAAAAATCTATTGTAAGGGTATCAAAAATAAATTTTACATAATTTTGGGTAGCGTATGCCAGGGACATATAAAAAAATCCAATATAATTATGGGAAATTATCGTTATATATAATTAATTATCGTTATAAGAAATTATCGTTATATAAATTATTTTAAACCTCACAGTCTTTTAAAAAATTCGTTATATTTTTAGCCTGCTAAAAACCTACTACTACAGCAATATAATTATAATACATGATAAAGTAGAAATTAATTTTGAATATATTTGGCAATAATATATTCAATATTAATTTCTACTTTATAATATATAATGTTATAAGAACGTATCCTATAATAATATATGATGTTATAAGAACGTATCTTATATTTGTCATAAGCATTAAAACACGGTGTTTAAAATTGTTATGATATCTAGGATCATAGCTTAATTTTCCTACAATCTTTATGTAAGTTTCTAAAAATCTCTAAAGATATGATACTTAAAATTGTGAAAATATGGTTTTGCGACCCTTATAATTAGCTCTTACGTACCATACCAGATATTATACATGGAAATTAAAAAAAATTCGAGTACTTGATTTTCCCTCTCCAAATTTCCAAATCAATATTACAAAGTATAATCTATTGAAATCCTGGAAGGGATCTATTTTTTTTTCGAGGTAATGAACCCTAAAAATGTATATAAAAAGTTTTCGAATGTATAAAACTAAGTGTTATAGATTTTTTATAAACCATTTTTATGTTTGAAAATAATGGTTTAAAAATTTACGTTCTACTAAAGTGAAAAAATAAATAATTAAACCATCAACTTTCATAAAAAGAAAAGTTAAAAATAATTTCGATTCACTTAACCACTGCACTGCACGGGTGTAGATACGACGGCCATATAATTTATACGAAATAGTTCGTCTATTTATCCGTTCGCACTAGGCTTTGGATCATGTTCGATTTCAAAAATTATTTTCATGCTACAAAGCCCCATTCTTTGAGGATAATGAATTAGCTTATAGAAGGTAAAAAATTGCTTACAGTACATGGTAGAGAAAAGCCGACTTTTGAGAGATCATCCCGAATATTCCCACTCATAACCGATGTCGCTTGGCGAACGGAGTGGAGGTGTTTAGTTGTCGCGGAAGGTTAAACAGTATGATTAAGATAATTCTACAGGAATTAAACCACAGGCATAGTTAGTCAATTATTAAAGTGAGGAAACGGATGGGAAATTTTTAACTTGTTCCTAAGTTATTTTTAGTTTATATTATTGTAGTTACGTCAAATGTCTTTAAATTTGAAAAGGTGAAAATGAGATAGCACACTGCTGATAATACAATATGTTTTACACCTAATTTTACAATCAGACGAAGTAAACAAATAATTAAATAATCTAAATTTTAATATAATCTCTTATCAGGTTGTAAAGTGTAACGATAACATCGTTTAGTAATCTCCATCTCATTAAATGAAATGTTTGTCCGTTGAGAATTTTAATTGTTATTAGAGACTTAATTTTCCTTTATATCGTACTATAACTAATAAATATAAAGTGAATTAAATTAAATTTGAATTTTATATGAATTAAATTTTATTTCGAAAAATACTATTATGTAAAAAGGTATTATTTTTTATATTACGATTTACTGAAATGTTATAAAAGTTGTTATGTTTAAACTTTTTCATTTATTAAGAACTTCTCTGCGAGTAAAAGCCTCCACTATCGGTTTCAGGGTCTTCCCGTATCCTGGTTATTTCTATAATCTACATTGTCAATCTCTCTAGCGATCTTCCTACTTTCCTTTTACCTCTTAAGCCATTGCATATTGATACACTTTTGGTCCATTTGTTGCGTTCCGTGATGAAATTACTAAAACGTAACACTAATGGAATTACTTTGATATCCATCCGTTCGTTATTTCATCCGTCACAGGCAATTTACTTGAAAACTATTCGACGTAAAATTTGAAATTTAGTACAGAGATAGAGTACAGTATCCCAAACAGAGATAGAGAGGTATAAAAAGATAAATTTTAATTGTAAGGGTTAATTTAAAGAGGGTACATTGGGTTATAAAATAAAAAAAAATCAATTTATTGTGTAGGGTGTTAGATGAAAGATTACTAAAGAACTAATTCAATCGTATAAATGTTAGTTTTTACGAATTTTTTTAAACATTTTTCGGGAAAAAATGCTTAGAAATTGCTGTCCGCCATAATTTTTACCTGAAGGATGACTTCGTAAATCGGAAAAAATTTATGAGCGTTCGGAATTAGTTGCAAGATAAACGGAAATGATCAGGATTGAAAGATTCCAGCGCGATTAATTTCCATAAACAATTTAATTGTACATTTTTTTATAACTGCTTAACCATTGCTTTTAGAGAAAAAGTTTACAAACAAAAAAATTTTCTTACGATGTAAAGTACAGTCTGTAGATCTTTTCAAAAACTTTTCCTTTTGCTCAGTCGAAATACGTGCCCCTAAGCTCCGCATACGAGATACGATACGGCATTGGTGCGGTCAGTACCGGGTAACGTTTTAAGCCTTTTAAGCAAAAAGTTATAAAGTTATAAGTTAACGTAAGCCTTTTAAGCAAAAAGTTATAGTGCATTACTATTCATATTTAACTGAAGTGCTGATGGCACAGAACACTAATTGTGCAAGTATAACTTGCATATAATTTTTTTTTTTAATTACTCATCCTCGGTTAGGATTAGAATTGTAGTTTAGAATTTTCAATTAAACTTAAGAATTTCCTGTCTACGTATTTCAAAAATTTCTCTGTAAAATTAAAAGATCACTTAAAATTAAAAAAAATGGATTATTTTTAAACAGCTGTAATTGCCTGAAAAATTATTTAATTACGATGAAAAAAATCAATTTTAAAGCCGCTAACATGTGTGCCAAATTTAAACTTTTAAGTTAATATATATTGTTTATGTTGTTTTATTTCTTTTTTGAGTAATGTTTAAAAAGTTTTGTCAAAAATAAGTCTTTTACAGTTCACCTCAGGAATTATTTTATTTTATTCTTTCATTGTGAATAAGTCCATCGTATAATATTGCATAAATACATATTTTTTTACTGTTCCCACAGAATTACCGATTAAATTCCGAAATAATAAAAAATTCTTAAGTTAATTGCATTTTAAAATGTTATCTTGAATTTCTGTTTTTTTCTTTTATTATCATACTACGATTATCAGTAACGTAGTTATTCGTTGTTAAGATGAAAACTCATTTTTGACGTTGAACGTTGGTAACAAATGATTGAATAACAAATTTACGTAGTTTTAATAGTTTCGAAAGCCAAAAAATATGCCTAAAAATGGATTAGTTGTTAGATATTTTCTTATATTGTTGTCGCTATAATCATTTAAAAATTAGGTCGCCATATAGCATTACTTTTAAGAATATAACATTACTTTTTGAAATGTTTTTTATTTGTAAATTGAATGTGTCTCCAATCTCCAATTTTTAAATACTAAAATAAGCGACGAATACTCAGTTGGTTGAAGAATTGTTTACAATGCACAAGTTGTGGCTGGTACTACTATTTTAAGGAGTTTTTATGTATTTATTAACTTTAAGGATGTTAGAAGTTCAATCTAAATATTATGTTTTTATATTTAGATAATTTATATAATTTTTAAAATTTTTTTTATTAATTGTTTGACTAACGTTTAGAGGCACTCAAGGTGAAATATCAAAGAAAGGGTGATTACCTCAAAGTGAAAGGAGACAACGCGGCGTTTGTATAACTTGTTACTAACTTGATGAAACAGTCGGGTACTTGTTACTAACTTGTTGAAACAGTCGGGTACAGTCTGTTTCAAAAGGTTATATAGGACTGTAATTCGTAATTACCAAATATGCATCGCACGAGGTTTGTGAAAGTACGTTTTGAAAAGAAGTTTTTAAACACAATTATCAATGTATACTATTTTAAAAGCTATCTACGAAGAATACGTGAATATTTAGTAAATATCTTCTTGGAAAAAAAACATTTATCCATAATTTTTGTTTATTCCAATTTGTATTTATCATATTCATTCCGAATTTCAAGTCTGTAGGTCTTATTTTAAA
Organism: Druceiella hillmani; assembly: GCA_039881145.1. Taxonomy (NCBI): domain Eukaryota; kingdom Metazoa; phylum Arthropoda; class Insecta; order Lepidoptera; family Hepialidae; genus Druceiella; species Druceiella hillmani. The sequence goes on along the minus strand of JAYKKI010000034.1, from coordinate 20,766,775 downwards.
TAAACGCAAAACATTTATTTTCAACGCCCCCATAAACTCGAATAGAGGTCGATGAACTAAAAAAAACTTTATTTCAATTATTTCATACTCCAACGAAAATTATTTTTAAATTATTTGTCGCTATAGAAACTTTTGTCAATATTCGTAGAGTTATAGTTTTCGTGTAACGCTTGCTCAAACCAATTTTTTGAATGAAAGATTTTTCCGCCGTAAAACGTATTTTTGATGACGACTCGGATGATAAGTTATAATCACATCAAATTTCATCGAAATTTATCCATTAATTTTTACGTGATTGACGAATATACAGTCAAACAATCAAACAATCAGACAAACAGAAAAAAGTAGGAGGCTGTATCATGTACGTAATATGTTGCAACTACTTTTAAAAAAAATACATGTACAGGCTATTTTCTCGTTACTGTTATATATATATATATATATATATATATATATATATATATATTATATATATATATATATATATATATATATATATATATATATACTTAGTTGCTTTAATATTTCGCTGATAAATTTCGCTTGAATTTTCGCGGGCGAGTGCCGGAGACCATCTCGTAAAGGCCCAATAAGGAGCCGGTTGTGAGGGTAATGTTAGGAGGTAGGGAATAACATATGGAAAATACGTTTTTCTCAATATATATTTTGGAAAACCGTTTGGTCCAACCATTAGATATTATTAAAGTATTTTAGTGTAGATTCCACAGAGTGGAGACATAAGTATAAAAATGGCGTCAAAGCGATTAAATATATTTTGAATACACAGTTATTTTAGTAAAAAGTTTATCTATCATGTTCCTAGTCATTTGATCCCATTTGGCATATAGCCTACTTTTCATGTTATTTTTTTTTAGAAAAAAATCGGTAATTAGTTCGTAAAATTTCAAATCGAAAATGTTCAATTTGGTATATCGGCCTCTTAAAACAGCTATTTCTTTCACACTGAAAATTATAGTTTTTAAGAAAATTTTAATTTTAATAAAACTGATATGACCATTGATACGTCACCATTTTACTATAGATGTATATAGGATAATTTTTGATGGACCATTCTTAAAAAAATCACTTTTTATCCTCATATCTTTGTTCCTCTTCACTTCGATTACTGGTCATTTGTGAACATTGCAATAAGAAATTGTATTTATTTTATAGAAAAGTAAATAAAACCAACAAATTAATAAATTAAAATACATGGTAATATTGTCTATATAGTGAAATATAAATACCTAAAGATGGATTACCTAAAGATATATTAGAAACAAGAAAATGGATTATCGTTTTTGACATTATTAATATCAAGTAAATATTTAAAAACTACAGATGAAAACCGTAAAAGGATTGAATGTCCTAGATATATTTGAAGGCATCTCGTTTTAAAGGTCACTTTAAAAAAAACTTCGTTTGGTTTGTTATTAACCAAATTAATTATTTGTTTTATTGATAATAATCAAACTAATGATTAAATTTAAAAAAAAATAAATTCAAAATACGTTAATTATTATGAATTATGTGACGATATTTATAAAGACCCTTCCTTTACCGTGCCCGAATCTAGAAATATTTGGTGATATTTTTATTAAATTCGTCGATCTTTGTCAGTACTGGATTTGCTTCTATTTCGAGTAAGAACAACAGTAACACCGCATGTTAAAATGAGGTATAAGTAAGAAGATTATGGCTGTAAGTTAATAAAATATAGATAACAGTGAAGCAAATATAAATAAAACTTAACGAGGACAAATGAAAAAAATCAGAAACAGCCGTCAGTGAAGCGTGCTGTAAGCTAATAAGTCGTCGGTCATGTGACTTGCGTTGAAATTAATAACAACTTAGAATTTCAAGCAAAAAATTATCAAACGGAAAACCGAATTGTTTGATAACGTAAATTATATACCGTTGTAACTAATAGTATTACTATGACGACCTGTCTATGATATGTCTACTAAATGTTGTGTTACTACGACATGTCTATAATATGTTGCTTTGCGGTGACAATAAGCCTACGACATGTCATTCCAAATTACTTAAGTTAACAACTTAATTATGATGACGATAATTGAAAAGTTTGTTCGTTTCATTTCATATTTGAAACAACAGAATTATACCCACGAATACTACGAACACTGTGAGTGATTTACCAGCATAATATACTTGACAGGCGTAATTTTTGTAATTATCCTATTTATATTTCTCAATATTTTGAACAATTCCTGTAACGAGTGGTTGTTCTAAGTATAAAGCTTTAGATCTTCATGGTTTTATATAATATTATGAATCCTGAATCTTTCTCTTCATTTTCAAACATCGTATATATCTTATGTCACTTGTGATTATATACATACGGTTGTTTCAGAGGTATAGACCTTTTTTTTGGATTGGACACGAAAATATGAAACAGAAATAATCTACAACATTCTGTTATTCAGGATATGTGTTATGGTAAATAATTTAACTAGCAATTCAACTATGAAATTGTTTTTTGTATAAAATATTTTCTCAACCATAATTATATTTTAAAGTTTTAGTATTGCAAAGAGAAAACCCCTATGAAAAATAAAACTTAATACAAACTGAATTACCAGCATAATAGCAATAATAATCGTATCGTTCAATATTCAAAGTCTAATAAGAGATTCGCCGCGTTCCGTTTTATCGCCTTTATGCGGTAAGCGCACATTGCAATACGCCTTAACCCTTGCATTAATGTTGAACTATTATGTCTCATAAACTGGATGGGATAAGAAAAAAAAACATTGGTTATAATCGTATATTTAATATTTCGTCAAAATTATTGAAGAAGAAAAAATAAAAATTTGCGACATATATTGTACTAAAAAGTAATCTTGGATTCGCTAAGGATATTATACTTTTTCCGAAAGAGCAACAGAACTGGAATTATTATTAACGATCTTAACTCTATAATTAAAAAAAAGATCTAGCTTGGTATTTAAAAAACCAAAGTAATTATTAGTCAATAAAATACGATTAGAGTGAGTAGAATATTTACATATATCTAGGGAAAGAAATACCTTCAATAAAATATAGGCATTATTAAGAAGCAAACAGAGCCATAAATATTACATGGAAGAAATTTGTTTGTAGAAAGAAATACTCAACGCTTATTTATTAAGGAAAATAAAAAAAGGAAATTCTAGATTCATGCCTCTATCTGATATTAGCTTTAAAATAAGGAGTTAATAGTTGAAGTTAGTTTGTTATAATAATTTAACAACATATTTACTGAAAAATTAAAAGAAAGCTTGATCCGACATCAGAGAGGTAAACCTTTTCAAAAGTCGTACGAAAAGTGATTCCGGTCTGCATTACTTACCTTTACTTTTTTCTCTCTTTCTGTTTTATGTCGTATTATCCTATCCCAATTTTGTATCCATGTTTAAGTTTAAATTACATATTTATGCACTTTAGAAAATTGCTTTATTTATAATTTTCTCTGCAATTTCAATACTATCCTCTCACAATACTAAGCTATATAAACATAAATATGTTATGAGAAACGTGTTTATGATGTGTGAAACGTGTTTTCTTTAAATCACTTTTTCTGAGTATTACCGGGCAGGGTGAAAGAGGAGATGGCGTCAGCTTTTAGCTGCACTCACGCCTATTCAGTCGCCGTGTATCAGTTCACAGGGCAACAGAGCACGTTATGTGTTCGCGTATTTTTGCAAAACGGCCAGTCTTACATCGCTGTACGTTGTTTGTTTCGTTTGGAATATCATTTCAACAGCAATAAAAAGTGTTTCAACGTAAGTATTATTAAAATATAGATAAATCGGTTTAAAGAGACAGAATCTACATTTAAACCACATGGCAGAGGGCGTTATCGAATATTTCGCACAACCGAATGTATACAAGAAGTAAGGCGATCGGTAAACGCCTAGCCTTGCATGTCGACTCGGAAACGTGCAGCTGTTAATTATCAAGAAATTCATTAAAACATATTTTATCAATCAATTTTAAGTTTCAACCATACAAAGTACAATTGGTACAAGATCCAAAAGGGTACGATTTTCAATCACGACTCGATTTCGTCACTAAATTGTTTGCAAGACCACGCAGTCTCAACAATATCCTCTTCTGTGATGAAGCGCATTTTTATTTATATGGTTTTGTCAATAAACAGAACTGTCGGTACTGGAGTGATCAAAACCCTTATTTAACGCGCAAAGTTACGGTAACTTACGAAAAATGGAGGGGCTATTCGCCAAAACATACGGTTTGGGCTATCATTGCAAGTTGGGGAACTGCAAGACCTTATTTTTTCAAAAATTCGAGGGCCCAAAACGTAATTGTTAATACAGAGGTTTTGTTTAGATGCTTCACAATTTTTTGTCACCAACACTTGAAGAGATGTCACGATAGAGTAGCCTACATGGTTCCACCAAAGCGGCCCTATATCAGACTTGAGTATGGACATGGCGAAAGAAATATTCTTCAGGAAGGTGATCTCTCGCAGAGGTGACATCGCCTGGCTCCCCAAGAGTCCAGAACTCACATTACCTGATTTGTTGATGGCGATATTTAAAGAGTAAAGTTTCGACTATAATCCAAGAACAATAAGTGCACTTAAGGAGAATATCAGTAAGGAAACGCTATCGATCTCAAGGGAAATACTTTAGCGCGTATTATAAAATTTGCGAGACAATCGTACTTCCAAAGGACGTCATTTGGACGATTTGATTTTTAAATCATAAATGGCAATTATTTTTGTATTTTGTTTTGTTAAACATAAATAAATTATGTTACAACTACTTTGTTTGCTTTTTAAAAAAAAGAACATATTTCTATGTAACAAATAATGTGTTTATTAGTCATGTATTACATAATGGCTATGTGTATCAAATTGAATATATCTGAAGCTTGTTTGTATAAAGAAATATAAATTTTTTCGTTGAATTTTTGCAGTAATTTTTTTCAGAATTATTTGGTAATTTGCATATAGATTCTTAACATTTCCTGTTAAATTTGATGCACAGAACAACCTTTGTGAAAACAGACTCATTTTTTTACATTCTATATTATGTATATGCATAATACGTTGAAATCGGAAATCTCTCTATTTATAAGAAAATAGTAAAGGTCCATACACTTAAAATATTTAAAATAAAATAAGTTTCCATGACTGTAACTAACCGCACGGTTTTGGTGTCTCCGTTCATCTTTCTGCCGCTCTGTGTATTTTTACGTTTGTGCATGTAAAAACTACTGAATAAATTTAGATGGAGTTTTCGCTACCATATTTTATAAATTCTAGAAAAGGGACTATTCTTTTTGGAGGGAAAGAATTATTACATTGAATGTTTTTGGAAAATGTTAGGATCACATACGTAGAGGTCAAACCAAGTATACTAATTATTTTGTGTTTGTGTATCTATTTGTTAAAGTAGACCGCAAAAAATAGTGAACGAATTTTAAAGGTACTTGAATGAGGATAATCGTAGCGTAAATATTAAAACCTCAGCTACATTTTTCACCGACATAATATCCTTTGAGAGTAAACTTTAATTTTTTTCCTAATATAACATCCTTTAAGGGACTTTAAATTCAATTATTAGCTCTCATTTAATTCTCAAAATAAGACGCAAGTACGCACCGTTAACTGGACGGGTTAGTGACGCACATATCTGTGAGACCGGGGTTTAAGAAAATATTAAATATTTTTTTCTTCCAAGACAAGACATTTTTCAAGACAATTCATTGAATAAATTTATGTGAAAAAGCAGCGGGCAATAATTAGTTATTTTTATATAAGAAAAATTTAGTACACAACAAAAAAATTTACATTTACTTAGTTTGGTGTCATATTATGTAGACGTAACATTATGTTTTTAAAATTTTAAATTCATATTTTACTATAAACTCATACGATAACATATATATATTTATCATCCATTCTTGCATACTCGTACATTCATTTAACTAATGTGGAATTGAAAGCTTGTTATTTTAAACAGTTTATTTTTTAAAGAGCTTCAGTAATGATTACTAAAATCATTTAGGTCTCCTACACTACCCTTAACGAAAAAAAAACACTTAATAAAAGTTAAAGCGCACCGTGGGCAGAGCGCTTTATATTGCGCAGTCGTCCGTGTGTTTCTGTAAAAAAATTACGGGACGGGATTCAATTAAACATGCCATAGGACGTCACGACGTTTGGGGACGTGCTGTTTTATTAAATTGTGCGAGATATTATTTTCCTGCTGCTAAATGTTATTCGGACATGCACAAAAAATCTTAGTCGAAAATCTTAAGTAAATGATTCTAGTCAACGTATTTTCAGCAGAATATAAAATTTTAAGTGTCGCGAAAAATTTCTTCTTTATATATTAATACAAAATTTCTTCCTTATCAAACGTTTCTATTGTATTTTATTAACCGTTCAGCTACATATATATGCTTTCCATATATTAAGGAAAAGCAGTTAAATAAATTGAATTAATTTTAAAATTGATGTATATTAATTTTTATCGTCTCGAAAATAGCGCCTTGAAAACTTTCATAATACCTGTTAAAGCGAAGTCTTTGTTTTGTAAAACACTTCAGCACTTTCTGCTTTAATAAGTGTTGTAAAAGTATATATATATATATATATATATATATATATATATATATATATATGTAAATCTTTATCGTCTTGAAAATGGCGCCTTGAAAATTTTCATGATACCTGTTAAAGCAAAGTTTCTGTATTGTTTTGTTGAACACTTCTATTGTATTTTATTAACAGTGGAGATACATCTGTGTTCCATATATTAATGAAGAACAATTCGATAAATTCATTTGCGTTTAAAATTTACGCATCGACTTAATATTTATCTCTCCCGTTTCTAAACACAGGTCATATTTCAAATGGTTAGGGATTCGTGATCGACGCTACCTTCAAATTATCAATCTTTTCTTTATTATTTTATATGGTACATAGAACCTGAATACAATAATAAATAACTAAATGATCATTAGTTAAAAAAAACTTCGCCTGTCCGTTTTACATGTTTGGTCTCAAGAATGTGGCCACGTTTCTGAGTTTATATCAGCTCGTATTGGGTAGCGAATCGTCATCTGTTTTACCTACATATTATTACCCTACTTTTAAATTCATATAGATTTTCTTGCATTCACGGTAGGTTCATGTACTTGTTTGCTTATAATCCATGTCAGAGTTCAGAAATTTACGCGCACTCCTTATTCCCAAATATTGTTCCTTTTAGGAATATTTATTTTCTGCTTACGCGCACTTCTCATTCCAAAATATTGTTCCGTTTATGAATATTTATTTTCTGTTTGTGTGCACTTCTTTTACCCAAATATTGTTCCTTTTATGAATATTTATTTTCTGTTTGTGTGCACTTCTTTTACCCAAATATTGTTCCTTTTATGAATATTTATTTTCTGTTTACGCCTCTAAGTAATGGAATCGATTAGATTCTGACATCAGAAATGTATCGTCTATATGCGTAACGCCCAAGCGTGTACCCGTGCACTAGCATGTCAATACGCACACAGCAAGCACGCGCACGTATGCCCACGCGCGGACTTGCACGAAAAATAAACTTATTTAAATTTTGATATATTTTTATTTCATTTTCCCATTTTCTCTTTATATATTTATGTAATTACTCATTTATTTTAATTTTGCAAATCATGCAAATTTGGTATTATGCGAAGCATACCTGAAGTATACGCTGTCATAACTCACCGTCTTGGGGATAATTAACTAAAATAAAATGTTCGATTTACATACGTTTAAAAAGTAATCCATATAATAAGGTCATATTTTATCAAAAGAAGACATCCTTTCAGAAATGATATTACATCTGAAGCAGTTCATATCTGTGACTATTACTTAGTTCCAAAAATAACTTCCAATTATCGGCGAATGGCTGACATTTTGTAGTATTAACCACTACTTGAACACCATTTATCATTATGATAATATATTTTCGTCACTCACTTTATGTTTGTTCTTGTAAATCTTCTTGAAAGGTTTTGTTATTCAAAACTGAAGTGAGCAGGTGGCGTTTAATATTGTTTATTTGTTGGCTTGTTTAGTAGAAGTCATTGAAAATATATTTATTTTATATTGTAGTATAAATCATTGTAGATATACTAATATAATTTAAATGCGTTTATTTACATTTCACAAAATCATATTTTCGATACTAAGGTGGATTATAGATTTACTGTTTTATAAAAAAATTTTATTTTAAGGTTCCGAAAAAAATGGAGCCTTTGTAAAATTATTCCTGGTTCAATCTATATATGTTTGTCATAGCCGTTTTTCTCAGAAACCGTTTGATGTAGAAACTTCAAATTTGGCTTCCGATAAAGCATATTAAACCGAATACACAATAATGTTAAAAAAGTATGGATATTTTATAGGGAAAATTAAAGTATTTTACTAGAAATTTACGTAAACTACTTTTATTTTCTTAATTTGATGTCGGACGCCCCATCCCGACTTGTACACCCGTTTAATACGCGACTTCAGAGTTAAGATAATAGAATATTTGGGTAGTTTACTATGTATAATTTGGTGGTTTATATTTTCACTATGTATAACTATATTTCTATTCATCGTATTTTAATAATTCTTTAAATATATTTATCTTATCTTTGAATATTTGTTTTGTTTCTTGCTCAATATTTTGGAAACGTATTGGCACTGAGCGATAAGTTGAGCAAAGATTTTACTAAGAAAATAAATAAATAATATTTTTAAATACTTTGGTAGGATACAACTATATGTTTATACCTGCCTTTCTTTTTTAAATTAATCAGTTTGCAGATTCGTGATTTGTTGTTATGCTGTTTCGTCATTTGTTGTTATATTTATACTCATAGTATTTTAATAATTCTTCAAATATATTTATCTTTGAATATTTGTTTTGTTTCTTGCTCAATATTTTAGAAACGTATTGGCACTGAGCGATAAGTTGAGCGAAGATTTTACTAAGAAAATAAATAAATAATATTTTTAAATACTTTGGTAGGATACAACTATATGTTTATACCTGCCTTTCTTTTTTAAATTAATCAGTTTACAGATTCGTCATTTGTTGTTATGCTGTTTACAATTTTCACTTAGGTTGCAAAAAGAGCTCGCTTGTATTCCATTTATTTTTGCATAATTGTTATCAAAACAAATAATATATACTATATATATTTATTTTGGATGCAGACAAACAGAATAACATTTTTATTCACGTAAGACATTATTTTTAAATCAAATAATGCTACGTGACGTAGTATTATTTCTAATTTATTTAGATTTTTTACCACGACCTAGGTTTCATTGTATTACAACATCTTCAGGTGGGCTATTAGCAAAGATTCTAATTATACATTATTATGTTGTAATAATACTAGATAACGTAGTTTCATATGATTGTGAATAATGAATTTCTACGAAATTAACGCCAAATAAATTATACTAAAATCGCCTCTTGTCTAAAAGTCACTCGTTCTGCTCGCGACTTGGCTCGTGTGGACTACAGTAACGTAGCCCACGTGTAACTATCCAGGGTATAATTTATCTCTATTCCAATTTTCTCAAAATTCGTTTGCGTTCAGTAGTAAGATCGTGATCCTGTTATAAAAGTGAGAAAATTTTGCTATCCACACGGTAACCACGCTCGGATTTGGGAATTTGGAATATACGGTATAAGTTAATTCATGCTAAAATCAAGGTTACAGAAGTTTCCTTGTAGGTACGTAATCAAGTAGGAATCTAATGAATATCATAAATAAAGTATGATACGCTACAAAAACTTCTTTAGATTTCGATGTACCTAAAACGGTATATTAATCATAATTATAATATATTCTCATGTGTTATGGATGCGCTCAGAAATAACGAAAGTTATAGAGTAATAAACATCTATCCATCCATTAATCATAATTATGATCTATTCTCATGTGTTATGGATGCGCTCAGAAATAACGAAAGTTATAGAGTAATAAACATCCATCCATCCATTAATCGTAATTATAATCTATTCTCATGTGTTATGGATGCGCTCAGAAATAACGAAAGTTATAGAGTAATAAACATCCATCCATCCATTAATCATAATTATAATCTATTCTCATGTGTTATGGATGCGCTCAGAAATAACGAAAGTTGTAGAGTAATAAACATCCATCTATCCATTCAGGTTTTCGTATTTATGTTATTAATACTATTTTGCTTATAAAAAAGTGATCTATATGTTAATCCGAACTACAATCTATTTGCATATTTTATGTATGCTTTCAGAAATTACGGAGTTATAGAGAAATATACACGCATCCGAATTTTATTAATACTATTTATTCTATATATTAATACTATTTTTTCTATAGAACGTGGCCTATATGTTAACACAAACTATAATATATTCATATATCATATGGACGCGCTCATAAATTGCGTAGTTACAGAGTAATAAACATCCATCCGTCCCTCCAAATTTTCACATTTATAGTTTGATAGTGTTTTCCTGTAAAACGTGGCCTATATGTTAATCAAAGCTACAATCTACTCGTATATCTTATGGATGTGATCAGGATTATAGCATAATAAATATTCATCTATCTATCCATCCAAATTTTTGCAAATTATAAAATAGATACTGTTTTTTCTATAAAGTATGGCCTGTATGTTAAATCAAACTATAATCTATTCGCATATCTTATGGACACGCTCATAAATTACGGAGTTGTAGAGTAATAAATATCCATCCATCCAAATTTCCACATTTATAATTTGACAGCGTTTTTCCTATTAAACGTGGCCTATATGTTAATCCAAACTATAATCCACTCATATATCTTATAGACACGCTCATAAATTGCGGAGTTACAGCATAATAAGTTTCCTCAATTTTTATGTTACAGCATAATAAGTTTCCTCAGTTTCCACTTTCCAAATTTCCTCAATTTTTAATGTTAATACCGTTTTTTCTATAAAACCTGGCCTTAATGTTAATTCAAACTATTAGCTATTCGTATATCTTATGGACGTGCTCAGAAATTACAAGGTTATTTAATAATAAATATCCATCCAAATTTTCGCATTTATAATACTGATACTCTTTTCCTATAAAACGTATTCTACATGTATATCTAAACTATAATCTATTCGTATATTTTATGGACACGCTCAGAAATTACGCGGATATAGCATAATAAGTATCCAAAATCTGTCCAAATTTCCGCAATTTATAATATTAATACTATTTTTCTATAAAATGTAGCCTATATATTAATCAAAACTATAATCTATTCGTATATTTTATGGAACACGCTCAGAAATTACGCGGATATAGCATAATAAGTATCCAAAATCTGTCCAAATTTCCGCAATTTATAATATTAATACTATTTTTCTATAAAATGTAGCCTATATATTAATCAAAACTAAAATCTATTCGTATATTTTATGGAACACGCTCAGAAATTACGCGGTTATAGCATAATAAGTATCCAAAATCTATCCAAATTTCCGCAATTTATAATATTAATACTATTTTTCTATAAAATGTAGCCTATATATTAATCAAAACTATAATCTATTCGTATATTTTATGGAACACGCTCAGAAATTACGCGGATATAGCATAATAAGTATCCAAAATCTGTCCAAATTTCCACAATTTATAATATTAATACTATATTTCTATAAAATGTAGCCTATATATTAATCCAAACTATAATCTATTCGTATATCTATTCGTGCTCAGTAACTATAGAATTAAAGGGTAATGAACATCCATCGATATATCAAAATTTTTGGATTTATAATATAAACACTTTTCTTTCTATAAAATGTGGCCTATGTAGAAGAGGATAAAATAATGATAGAAATTTTTTAGTTAAAGAGGAATAAACAAACATCCATCCATATCTTCTCATTTAAATAAAGTAGAAATAATACTACATCACGTAGTTTAATTTAATTGTGAATTACATATAATATTTAATCTCTTACGTCATACATTTAGTTTCAATTTTGATTTAATCTTTCTCACACAATCGCTATAAAATATATCATAGCAAACAGATATATGTAGATTGAAGTCTATTTTTGCATTTATAACATAAACAAGTCGGTTGGCAACGAATTGTTTGAAACAGATGATCTTGTCGTATCTTAGTTGTGTAAGAAGTGGGTACAATACCAAACCTTATCTGCGGATGTAAGAGATAAAGTTCTCTCTCTCTGTATTTCAAAACAAGATAACGTCAATTTGTGTCAATAAGAAGTCACTTACCTTGATTATAGTTAAAAGACTAAACCATTAAATATATTTCAACTTCAATGTTTTGAAGTTTTCTTAAAAGAAAAGCTGAAATGTTTTTGGAGAGATTTAATTTTAATGTTTATCTTCGTGGTTTAATACAAAATGTCTAAGTGTAATCTGTTTATATCAGGTGAGGAAATTTAGTAGCATAACCATCGAAACCAAGACAAAGACGTTACAGCTTCGATACCAAATCAAACCAATAAATTTATTAGGAATAATTGCATGTCATTATTTTCAAACTATTAATAAAAGTAAATGAGGAAATTCACACACACGTATATATATGTATATATATATATATATATATATATATATATATATATATATATATATATATATATATATATATATTATCTTAAATACAATATTGATATCTTTCAGTTGGTCATAACTAGGAAATCCAGACGGTTTGAGGTGAACTGCTAAATTGATAATAATTTCCTAAACAAAAAATAATTAACATTTATAAAAACATAATATCCTAAATGAAAATCTCAGGAGGAAAACGGATAGTTATGGAAAAGAGCATATGAACATAGTGATAATACGAGTAGTGTGAGTGAAAACGTCAGGTTCCAATGCATTCCACAAATTTGTGGTGTGACGACAAAATATTCGTTTATAAAATAAAAAAAATAAAATAAAGAAAGGTTCAATATAGTTGTAAGACTTTCTTTTATCCAGTAATGTGACAAGTTTTAATTCAGTTTTTTAAATGTGTAATTTAATACCCAGTACCTATTATGATAGCTTTACTAGTATCCATTTGTACTTTACTAAATAATACGAACAGATGAAAACTGGTGCACATATACTATCATACTCGTGCATAGACAGCCAATATCATAACGCATATTTAACTCTGTTCAGTATTTGTTGTTTAAATATGGGATATAAAAATATTAGAGCAGATTTTTTTTAAATAAACTTTTGAAGATATATAGTTTAATATCTAGTAACCATTATGACGGGTTTGCTTGAATCCATTATTCCTTCCTTATTGATACAAGCAGATGAACACTGATATGCATAAACTTTCATACTCGTGCATAGAAAGCCAATATCATAACCCATATTTAATTCTTGTTAATATTTGTTGTTCAAGTAGGGGATATAAAAAATATTAGTAATTTTTTTTTCAATGGACATTTGAAGATATTTCATTTAATATTAAGCACCCATAACGACATATTTGCTAGTATCCATTTATTCCTTCCCTATAGACACGAACAGATGAACACTGATACTTTTATACTTGTGCATGGACTGCCAACATCATTCCCAATATTTAATTCTCCTTAGTATTTGTTGTTTAAATATAGGTTGTGTAAAGATTAATTCGGTTCTAATATGTAATATTAGAACCGAATTTCATTTTCATACGTAAAGACTGGTGAAAAAATAGACCTAAAAATGGCAACTTTGATCGTTGAATAAACTATCATATTTCAGTACAAAAAAAAACAAATTTGTCCTCCGCAGAAAAGCTCTTTTCACAAGTCTATGCAAAAAAAATGTTTATTCAGCTCGCTCTTTATATGTTTAGGTACTCATCAGTAATACAATTTTTCAGTTTTGATCCAAGGAAATTACACATTGTATGCGAATTTAATGTTTTTGTCATTTCATTCATCACGTAGAAGCTTCTGATATATAGACGAATGGGCAAATAGACGGACGTGTTAATGATGTTTCTACAATAGTAGGGTTCCATCGGCAGGTTTTAGGAATAGAATCATAAAAACTACTTCACTCATTACGCGAACTAGTCACACTATTCCAAATCGAATATTTCAGGCACAGACCCTTTTAACTCAAACCATTCAGAATTTTCGTTATAACATCAGGTATTGAATAAATAAATTTAGTTGGGAAATTGATATAAACTAAATATAGGTGCCAAACATTTCATGTTGAAAAAAAAAACGATTGCATCAAATGGGATACAACTTGTTGTTCAGTTCTATAAATAAAACATTTTTGTTAGTCAATATTCGAGAACAAAGTATAGATACAGAAAATTGAAAATGATGAAAGTTTTCCCGTGATCTTTGGGTAATTTCCCATTTTCGATGTATTTTTTCATTACTATATTTTGAAAGCAAAAAAGGACTATATTAATTGATACATGGCCTGCCAGCATTGTCCTGAAATGTAATATATTTATAAAAAAGAAAATTATTTTAGACTGAGCGTATTAATCAATTTTAAGTTTTAACATGGTGATATATAGAAGATAACATCAGATATATAGAAATAATTCTCAAACTAACGATTCTGTAAAGTTAAGTTATAGTTATTTCCTATGTATAATTAAAGTCATCCTATATGGGTACATCGTTGCTTTTTTGTATTATTAACATTCTTAAGAGGGGAATCAAGCCACGGTGGAATTTTATTGCATGTGTTTTTGTAATTAACTGATTTAACAAACATTTTTTTCACTTGATACTTAATGTAAAAAAAAGAATAAAAATTGTCAGACATAAAACTTAAAAAAATTATAAAAGGTAAAAAAGCGACTTAGAGAACGGTTGAACAGTAATAAATTTCCTTTCTAACCGATTTTTCCCATTCTATTGTGCTTGTACTTATGAGATACTATATTCAATTATAGATAGGTATGCTTGGGGAAGAGAAGCAATGTATGAAACAGCTCATGCATGAGGAGGAGAGGTTGTATTGGGATAGGAGACACAAAGTACCCTATAAATTTTCTGAAAGTCGACGCTTCGTTTGAGCGCATTGTTTCGCAATCGGTACACAGTTTGTGCGCCTATATCTCGAAAACTCTTAATCACAGTGTACTGGGATCAATGGCTGTCAATGTGTATTCGAAAGTCTACTTAGTTTAATTTTAATTTGCAGACCTGAGAAAAATTTAAAAAGTTAAAAATAATACATCACGTAGTTTCATTTAATTGTGACTTAGCTACTACATTGACTACCTTAGAAAATTATATTTAAGTGCAAACAAGTTAGTATGCGAATAGATGGAGGATAAACAAGATTTTTTAATTTAATTCTGAGATTTAATCTTAGATTTAAATTAATTATTTTCATCCAATGTCGCGATAACTCAGTGCCAATGAAATAATTTATAAGGATTGAGAGTAAGGCTAGACGTTGTCATTAAGTTAACGACCAGTAGTCGTTATTTATTCGGATTAAGTTGTAGCTTATTCCATTTGCTCCATTCAAAGACAGTCTTTATATCACATAGCGGGATCTAAGAGTCAGTGACGCGTTTTATTTTGGTATAAAGCTTAAAGGTCAGTGACGTAAATAAGAGTATATAACGCTTTGCGTCTCCTTAGTCTGGCAGACCAACCCATTTACTATGATAGTACCTAAATAAAACTAATTTATTACAGATTTAAATCTCGGCTTAGTTCTGACAGAAAAATATTTAATTTCGACTGAGGATTCTTAAATTTTGCTTATTAGTATCATCCACTAAATATTAAAAGGGGTGACATGGAGAGAGGGTAATATGTAGAGAAAAGTCCGCACCTCCACGAAGTTTGGAAACCATATATTTATCGATACGATTGAAGGTTTACAGGGAATCGCAGTATGCTTCATCTATTTTGTAACCTTGTATTCCTTCTTGTCTCAGCTTTTGCACTAAACATGTCAGATCCTCCAAAAACACATTTGAGATATTGAGCGTCCGTTGCGGAAACCTTCTTTACACGACGACTATCAGATTTTCATGTGAATAAAAAATTCTTCAACACACTTAAAACCAAAGAGTTTAGCAACAGAAGAATGGGTCGTAATGAATTTATAGTTCATAACCCTTGACATACTTCCGCTTTTCCATATTAGAGTGACCTGTGTTATTTTTCACTGAGTTTTATGGATACTAATACTGATAAGTTAAAAATAGAAAGTAGTAGCTTACCGAGATTATCACGGAAACTCTGTATATACATATAGGCTACATCCTAATTATTTTATTTGGGAGAAAATTATAAAGAAAAATAAATAAAATAATAATTTTTTCGGACAGTTTCCTTTAATATCATCTATAAATAATGTCATCATATTTCTGACATCTATAAATTAAGATCTCTATTGCTTAATAAAAATACGCCAAATATTTGACGTCAAATAAGTCTCCAAAATAACTTCATGCAGCTGCCTACAAATTTTTATCCCCGATTTTTATCAGATCTTATCATTGGAAACATTTACCATTCCTTATGAGAGAACTCCTGCATTTATCCTCGTAAGTCCCTCTTCAATCTTATCTGATCAGCATCGATAATGGTCAATCAAAACGACTCTGCATTTCTGAACTGTAGACCTTGTAAAAGCAGCAGTGTGAACTGAAGCACAGCAATGGACTAATGTACTCCCTTTAGGCAATTTTGCTGTAGGTTTTTTCTTAATTTCATCTTCGGAGTTCATTGATAAGAGAAGCGTAGTATTTTTCATTTATAACGGAATAACGTTCAATAAAATTAACTATCAATTTACAAATTCATAAACTAAATTTAAATTTATAATTTGACACCATAGATACTATGATGTTACTAGTCACCAAATGCTTAATTATCTTCTAAACCTCTTGACAAAAAAGATCTCTCTGAAGTGCTATAATGATTTACTTTGAGCATCCACATTGCGTCCATTTTGTGGAGATTGTCATAAATTGCACAACGAATGGTGCCTTTTGAAAGGCCAAGTCTTGCTACTATTCCTTTAATTTTTAAAAGTCTGAGGATAATAGTCGAAAAGGACAATCGTTTCTGAAGTGAAATATTTACGGCTCCCAAATATAAATTTGAAAAACGGTTGGCCTTCTTTTTCATATTAATGGCTACTAAAGTTCTTTCAAACTTACATACAGAAATATATACCACTAGCTGCGTCTGCGATCTTTCGCGCCTTTGTCCGCGTGAATTTCACTGATGATTATTGTTAAAAATCTAATCATCATACGTAAAAATATCGAACAATATAGATTTGTTTAAAAAATCAACAGACTAGAGAGAGAATACCACTAATATGTAATGTTAGATTTACATTTATATTTGATAATAAGTCAAAAACTAGGTTAAAAAAGTTCAATATTTGAAAATAACATCAGTGTGGTAATCACTATTGTAGACCACACAAAGGAAAAGTTAATCATCCGTCGGGAACTAAATCCACGTTTTCGACGTACCTTAGCAACGTACTAACCATTGCACTGCAGTCCATAATCCAACTGACTTGTCGAAACTATTATTATTATTATTATCACCATCACTATTAATTTGTTTCTTTTTATTTCTTAATTACTTTTATCTAAAAATGCTAATAGATGGTGGTAGCAATACCATATCCATAATACATTTATGTGCGTAAATTTTACTAAAAACGCTAATATATGGCGTTGGCAGTACCAATATCGAAATAGTCACAAGCTAGATTTTTTTAATTCTATAATATCCAGATAGAAATTCCATATGTTGTTTGAGGGTATAAAATATTATCATTAGAAATTGCATTAAAATCCGTCCAGTGATCTTCGCGTAATTGAAGAACAAATTAACAGGCAGAGAAAAATGTGAAAAATAGGTGTCTGGTTTCTTTTATCATTCTATATGCTAAATAATTTTTTTCCAAAATATTTTTCATCTAGGAAGTCACTCATTTACAGTTTTATTACAAGCACATATTAGTTAAATTGTTTCAAAAGAAAAATTGTTGCTTACTTACTACCAAATCTCCCACTTTGCAAGTTTTCAACTTTTATGTTATAAATAAATAACTCCTCTGTGGAAAGTTGTCGAGGAAACTTGTTCTTTTTAAATAATTAAAACAATATTATTTATCTAAATGAGTTATATATTATAAACTATTTCTTAATACTCATTTAGACCTAAAGTATTTAATCGGCACAGTCGACAAATTTACTTTTTTTCGACAATCGACAAATTTTGTTTTTGGTGGGATATTAATACTTTTTATAAAGTTCCTTTTAGATTTTTAGATAAAATAAATATTTAGCAGCAACATCGATGTACCGGTCATAATACAAACAGTTATCTGAGTTTACGGAAATAAGAAAATGAAGGAGTGATCGCGACAATTCGTCATCGCGCAGTAGCTATTATGCTTATTAAGATAAAATTTACTGTACAGATTGGAGTCTGCGTAATAAGAGAGAGTCAATATCCTCTGAAGCATCTCAAAGTCTTGAATAAAACCTATTTTCAAAAACTATTTTATATCATTGGCAAACAGAAGTATTTTACATCTTGTTGTAATTTTTTCTGTCTTTATTCTTACAAAAATATACAAGATGACCTTACTCGTACATTGTAAGAATCGGCAATTTCTGTGATAACTACATTATACCTATTACTTTACCTATTAATTTACTAAAAGAAAATATAATAAAGTAAGTGTTTTCCATTGACATTAAATTTATTAATTTAACCAATTACGAATATAATTTTATAACGCTTTTAATTACTCGTGTTATATTCTTAGCCTATATGTCGTAAACAGCCTCACGCTACGACGTACTTCTTATAAATTCTATTCAGTTTTATCTTTGCGACATTTTTATACAGAATCACGATTTAATTAAATCTTCAGCTCTATAATATTTGATACATGTTATGCCTTATCAAACTGCAGATTCTTGTGAACACTGTAAGAGTCGGCAATTTATGTGATAACTACATTATATCTATACCAACGGAAAATATAATAAAGCAATTGTTTTCTATTCATATTAAATTGATTAATTTAGCCTATTAAGAATATAATTTTATAACGCTTTTAATTACCCGTGTTATATTCTTAGTCGTAAACAGCCTCACGCTACGACGTACTTCTTATAAATTCTATTCAGCTTTATCATTGCGACATTTTTATACAGAATTCACGATTTAATTAAACCTTCAGCTCTATAATAATTTACATGTTGTGCCTTATCAAACTGCAGATTCTTGTGACGTGTAAATCCCATTTGATCTATCTTAATAACGTGTTTATCTTTCCTATTATTTCATCTCGAGCGCCTTGAAATTTACTTCTTCAAACAAACAACATTATTCTCGTACCGGCAGTTAAAGCTGGACCAGTTTTAGTGAATCGGGTCATTTTTGAGAAGTGTTTAAGAGCAATGTTTTAAACTTAGTCGTGAAATTATAATTTATAGCGGTAAATATTTTAGTTATTTTAAAATATATATTTAAACTCTCTTTATTGGAGTATCATAAATAATATAATGCCCGTATTAACTTATTATTAAGGTATTTATTTATAAATATGTTTGGAATATAAGTTCTTATTAGTTGTTAAAGTTTTAATATAGTAATTTTAATGAACAAAGTGTAAGGACACCGGCAAAAGTAATACGATCAGGCGAACTACATTTTTTTTAAATTATACTAATTAGGAAACTATTTAAAAAAATTAATAATTAAATAAAAAAATTAATAATTAAATAAAAAAAAGTCCGAGTACTTTCCGCAACAGGTTTAAAGTGGGGTTTTGAAGTTGTCTATATTTCTTGAAGTTGCTGATACACGTTAACAGAAATTTTAAAAATATTTAAAATTTAACAGTGGTTTGGAAAAACTTTTTTAGATTTTCTCAAACTACGGTTAAAATTTAGTGATAGGGAAAACATTTTACATCACTTTGGCCTTAATATTTTAAAAACGGGGTGAGTAAATCAAACATGGTAAACGAAACTTCAATTTCAATTTAAAATACCTTTTAAATTACATCTGCCTCAACAGGGTAGGTAAAAAGAAAATGGAAATCCATTTTACGCATTAAATTTTTTTTTAAATCGTGCCATATTAATTGCGTATCTGTTTACAAAAACATTATCTTAAAACGTTACAAATTATTAGGCTTTGACTAAAGTTGTCAAATCCAGTTTGCAGAAATTCTGCATAGGTGGCTAAAATAATCGGTACAAAGGTAGGAAAAAAAATAAAGTTCGCAATCATTAAAAGAAAATATTAATTTGTGTAAATTAAAGTTCAATCATACTTGATACAATTATTCTCGTTACTATACAGTATTACATGCTTAATCATTATATATGCTTAATTATTAATAAAAAAAATGTTTATATCAATAACATGCTTAATCATTAATAAAAAAAATGTTTAAATGCCAGTAATATGACTAACATATATAATAAATAGTCAGTAGCATAATTTTAGTACAAAAATAAATTTAGCAAAACATTTAAAACAATTTAGTTTTTTCCCTTCTAATCTGTAATCTTATCATTTTAGAACGTCTGTAATATTATAGTATCTCTAGTCTTCTCGTTACTAATTTTTATTTATGTGTAAAAAGATTCGATCGTATTCAAAAATTTGCTTCGTAGAGTTATGTGTAATCGACTATTGTCTTTATTGATTTTTAATTCGCGTAAAACTTTTAATTGTCAATAAGATCGAAAAATCCGGACGAATAGCTTCCCGCATGGGCCTTACTCTTATGAAAGCTGAAAAAGAAAGGAAGAAATTGACGTGTTGAAAAAATAAAGGAATATGCACAAAGATAAGAAAAGAAACTTTTAATATATATAATTCATATAGAAATTCTGAATATACTATTAACGTATGTAATATTTTCTTACTAAGTATTCCTAAATGTCTGAGTTATATTTTGGATTTAGTTGCTTGCGAAAGTTTCCTCAGCGTAACTCGATACTGTGCACATACATAGCTGTAAATTTGGAAATGTTGCTAGTGTGACCATTTAGATTGCTTAAAATATTATAAAAAGTCAAAATAATTTTAAATGTCGTTGACAAGGACTCGTCATTCAATTTACCAGGGCTTTTAACTTGGAAATATGATCACACTGTCCGAGAACTAAATTCGCATATACATTTTGGTGACGTCATAATTTGGAATTTAACTAACTGTTCAATAATATTAAAAACACGCAAAACTATGTAATCGAATATTACTAATACGTTTACTGAGAATGATAGCGATGGATTGAATAGGGAAAACATTATAAAAAAACTTCTACTAATTCTACTGAAGATTCGGTGACTGTTACTAATCACATGGGTGTACCAGCTAATATTTTAATACGATGAAAGATATTTTGACGGTGCGGTCGTACGTTCCTGAATTAAGGGAATCCTTTTAATAAAATATTCATTTTTTAATAATATGTCCTTTTAATAATATATTTATGGAGAATCATTTCACAAGCCAATAGAGAACTTATAACTCCATTTAATAACATATTTTTCTAAAATATCAAGTCGTGAGAATGCCTGGAAAGTAACTATTCAAATTGAGTCGGAATCCGTTTAGATCTTAATGTAATCGATTCGTATCTTTCCACCAGATCTAGATATCGTTATCGATATTATTGAACCATCTTAATAAGCTATTGTTAGTATTTATCCAGTTACATACACACATGTACGTCCAAATTTTGTAGGTGGCGAGTCAGGGGCCGACAATTGCCGATTTGTGTATCATTTTCTCCGATTATTGTCAATGGTCCGCTTTGTACGATATTCAAACGATTCGTGCAATTGTAGACAAATATTTATATCGTTCTTTATAAAATAATCCATTTTATATTTGAATTAATAATCGTGATACATAATAGAATTAATTCAAGATTTCATATTATCACTTTCATCTCATTTGACTTGACTGCCCTTAGTGAGCTAGAACCTACCTTTGAAGCGTCTTCCAAAGTTTTCCATTTTTTTATTTTTGTTCTCCGGTTGTTTTCCCGGATGAATTTTAAAGTCCAAGTCAACTGAGTAGATCGAGCGAAATTTGTACCTTTCTATTTTCATAGACCCAATCGGTTTATCTAAACATATTCCTTTTGATTTTGACTCAGCATTTAGATACGTCAATTCATACGATACTAATGTTTCATAATTTAACTTAAGTTTATAGTTATTAATAAGTAGTATATTTATATTTATCGTTGAAAAGGGTTGCTATGTGTATTCGAGTTTGAATAGAATTATGGTACTGAAATCCCGTTTGGACTAAATCAGTATTTTCAGCTTTATCGCTTGGGAAATCGATCGAGTTCAAATTTGGTATTTTTATAGAATAGCTTAAAGGTGTATCTTTCAGAACTAAGATGTGTATTTAAAATATAAACATGTGGATATTAGCATGTATATAAAAGTTCTACTGATCGACAGGTTCCTTTGTATTTTTATTTTTTTATTTATTGAAAGTCAAATGTTAATTACCATAACAATGACATGTACTACAAAACTCGAGAATATTGCATATCGGTGATGATACATCTTTCAGAATCATAGTGGCCTAGCATAACCACTATGTTACACAAGTGCCTGAAAGAGGCGACAAAATGTTGAGAAACATGCTAAAACCTAAACAAAAAAATTTATGTCTTCCTTGCTCTATTATTTTTGAGAAGTACACACCGTGATTTCATGAATGGGGTACGTTTAAGATAGTCTGAATGCATTCCAGGTTTGAAGCAGTCGATATCTGTGCTCTCTTTGCCAACTCTTTTTCTTCAGCGGATGTGATGGTTTTTGATTATAATTCAGCCCATGGTCATTTTAGTAATTTCGCTACTGTATGAATTTCTATGAATAACTCTATGGTTTCCTTTGCGACTGTTAGAATCTGCGTAACGAAGTTGCTTATTAGCATCTATGTTCATTATTATAAAATTGAATTAAACGACTTTGACTATATTTTTTGTACATGGTACCTTATATCTCCCGCATTTATGAACAAATTTGGATGATTCTTTTTTGTTATTTGGAAGGTTATACCCTCAGTGTAATTGTATAAATATTTATTTAGAATTTGACCATGGAAATTTAGATTACACCATAGAAGTCGGTGTCAAGCCAAAATGTAGCACTCACATATTCTGGGTGTGCATATATGTGAGAAGGAAAGAAAAACGTCGATTTGACCCCGATTTAAAAATCTATATCAATAGTAGTATTTTGCAAATTTATAAAATCGGTGCGGTCCATTCGTATTGTTTATCAGTATTTATTTATAATGTAACAAAGAAAATGTTTATTATTTGTACAGGTGTTTCTGTACAAAAAATCTGGGTAAAAATGTTAAATAAATTTATAAAAATTGTCAACCGTTTTTGAAAATATCATAAGAATACGCTTCAAACGTGATTACTTTGATGCATGCACCTATATGAATAACAAAGAGACACGCTCTTTACCGCACTGTGCATACACACTTTATATATACATATATATATATATATATATATATATATATATATATATATAATTTACTTAATTTGCATATCGCCACGTAAGCCACGTGTAAGTAGTGTTATTGAATGGAACATTCGTTTAAGTAGTTTGTTTCTAGATAAGATTTTCCACTAGAGTATTAACAAATAAACCGTGTAAACAACACGGTTTAAGTTGATTTCTGTAAAGAAGTTTTATTACTTTATGTTGTACAAAGTATTTGTCTTCAACCGCATTCGAGTGGATATGGAATAGCCTTGTTTTAACAACAGTGTTTATAGTCTCAAAGAAAATGACTTTTTATTGTCATACTAAAGTAAGGTGCAGTTTTAATTATATTTGTTTTATTACACATGTTACTTGTATCTTAAACAAAAACTTGTTATCAATAGCGGTAATATATTCAGGTATAGTAGAAAATATTTGAGGTATATATTATTAATTAAAAAAAATTACTTATTTAGATCTAAGTCGTAGTAACTGAATCAGGTATTGTACGTCTATTATTTGATACTTTTAACTGAATATATCAAATATTAGATAACCGTAACAACGTAAAATTGTACATCTTTCCATCCCATTTCAATGGTCCTTTCCATCCCATTTCAATTGTCAATAGCGGTAATATATTCAGGTATAGTAGAAAATATGTGAGGTATATATTATTTATTAAAAAAAATTACTTATCTAGATCTAAGTCGTAGTAACTGAATCAGGTATTGTACGTCTATTATTTGATACTTTTAACTGAATATATCAAATATTAGATAACCATGATAACGTAAAATTGTACATCATTCTATCCCATTTCAATGGTCCCAAAACAGAGTGATTCTAAAATTACGGTTTTTTGACCGTTTGGGGTATCAAACATTTTCAATTAAATTGCGGTATAAATTTATCTTGTAACAAGAAAATATTTGAAATCGGCATAAGAATCGTTTGAGAAATATGACGGGCCATAATTAGAAAAAGCATTAAATTGTATAGTGATTTATTATAATTATTATTATGTACGTTAGCAGTACGTAAGCAGCATTTTTACCTTGATACGGTATCACTGTACTGAGTGGACTTGTATGATCCTCAATTTTGAATAATTTCAAAATTAGTACATATTTTGTCTTTTTTAAATTTTTTAAAAATATTTTTTGTTTTTCCGCCTTTTATATATCTGGAATTTTAAAAGTTAAAAGTGCGTTAAATTTTTATTTAAATTTTTATTAATTTGTCAAATAGGAAATCATCATTCTGTTTCTACTATTTCGGCCTTTCATATCTCTCTTTCTAAACAGTTTTTATACTCATCTTAATTTTTTTGTGGCTAATGTCTTATCACAAGCTATTACTTAGACCCTAACTGAATTAAAGGCACTAACTCCACTAAAACGGTACCAATCTTTCTCTTGTTGAATCCTTTGTTCTTAAAATTGGACTGTAACTGAACAATAAGATGGTTTGCTCCATTTACACATATTTGTGATAACCCGAATAACAATGTCATTATAGATATGCTTTTTTGTTAAAATCTAGATATGTCAAAGAGGAAACGCTGAGCAAAATAATCAATCAAATATATTGTAAGATAGACGAGATAAACTGTGTTTCATAGAAATATAACACAATGTTATGACCGTCACCTATTTTGACGTAAAATCATATTGATAAGAAACGTTGTCTTACGTCATTTTTTTTGTCGCCGATTTTATTGCGAGTAAAATCACAGTACGTTCAAGTGTGATCATAAAATGATAATAATTGGAAACATAACAATATGCAACATTGACTTTAAAACCGAGATCAACCTGATAGTAAACTGTCAAATGTGTGATATAAAACCCATGTTACTCGTCACAAATCTGAATTTTGTAGCTAAAATAGATGTTGCGATGTACCGCGAAAACGAATAATTTAACCGGTGTAGGACGAATCGTAATCGGTCGAAAGTTAGATACTTCAAAAGAATCGCCACCCTTAAGTACGGGTGTCACTCGAGTATTTTTTTATCGTAAAGGATAGATACCAGTTGACAATACTGTATTAGATAAATGTTTTAAAGTTTCAACGAATACATCAGTGCGTGCTTTGAGTACATAACCGGCTAAGCCATCAGGTTAAATCGATCTCTTCAATTTGGAAAAAATACAGAACATCATACCAATTGTCTTTCATAGTTAATCTTGCAATGCATTTTAATTGGAAAAAAGCTATCGATACGCCACGATATTATACTAATCATATAAGTCTTTCTTTACACGTGGATAGTACGATGTCAAGACTATTCCAGGTCAACATGTGCAGGACGTTTCAATATTATGTCAAAAATTATGGATCGAAACAGATCACTAAAGAAATATTGTTTCATATTTATTGAGTATTTAAAATAATAATTAATTACAATTTTAATATTATGAGAAATAAGCCACTTGAATTTTATTTTGTTTAGAGTCCTAACAATAAGAAAATAAAAATCCCAATTGATGATAACATAAATCCTCTAATTAAAAGCGTAGTGCTTAAAGCAGAAATCTTTAGGCAAGGTTATGTACATCTTCATATTCGGAAAATAACTGTTATTGTATATAAAACTTCCTGCAGCAATGGAAATGAATGTGCCATCCCTTAAGAGAACCTTGAGCCAAAAATTACTAAAAAGTAATATTAGTAAACACAGTAGTAAAGAGATCTAATTACAGGAAAGTGGGATATCTTATTGTCAAACAAGTTTCATCCTACTTAAAATCTGTCCTCGTTAAATTACATATAACACGAATGTGTTTTTTAAAAGCATGAACTTTTTCAGAAGCACGAAAAATAACATACCTCTTTTTCGTGCTTTTGGAAAAGTAGATGGTATACACGAATACAAAAAGCTAGGCAGAAATGTATGGTTATGTCTGTTCATTAGAGTGTTTCCCTTTCTCCTGATAGTTCTACGTTAAGTACAAAAACGAGTTATTCAATTTAATAAAATTGTCGCTATTTCGTAGTATATATTTATAAAAATGGCTTACAATTTACTTTGTTCCCATTCATTAAATATTAAGCTCTTTAACCGACAGTCTAAACTACCAAAAACTAACTTTTGGAGGTAAAATGACAGGTCGCAACACGCAGTAGGACGTTCTTTTTACGATTTCGCACAAGTGTCCGAAAGAAAATCCGTTTTCTTTTCTCACAAGGTTATTTGTGACTTTATTCTCTCGGGCTTAGAAAAGCTATATTTCTATATATATATATATATATATATATATATATATATATATATATATATATTTCATTTACAAAAATCATATACTGCTTTGACCTAAATCTAAAAATTATATTAGAAATTTTCTATAACATCAATTGATAAAAAATAATATTTTCTTAAGCTTTTAGAGTACTGTTGAATAGAATTTTTTCAGTAACAATTATGTTTTTTTCACATTTTTAGCCATAAAGTACTGATCTACTAAATTACAGAACTTAGATATTTTTAAGTACCTAGAATTCCTCGCCTATTTCAAAATAATTATCCTGCATTTAAACTTAGATTATATTTAGCTATGATAGCTTCTAAGTTATGAGTGACAAAAACATAATTATCTCGATTTTGGTAGGTTTCCATTATCTGCAGCTTCAGTTGATATTGCTAATGATAACATCCACGTTTTAATAATTTCAAGAGCATCCCATGACTCGGTTTTCTAGATAAACAAGATAAGCTGGGAGTTAAACATTATTCTGATATGCAATTTATAAATAAATACTTATTTATAAATAAATATATAATATTTCTTTCTTTAAACAGGTGACGACAACAGCAAAATGGTAGAAATAATAAAAGCAGAAAATAACGTCAGCACAATTAATACAGAAAACAATATCGAAAATGGAAAAGATGCTTATAATCCTTTCGAACATAGGAATGTTCGGTACCCTACTTCGTAAGTATTTATAAGATAAATACATAGCAATATACTTGCAACTATTCACTATACACAGAGAGATTTCAAACTTTTACAATGTGCGCTTTTTAGAAGTTTAAATGTGTTAATATATTTTTAGCTCATCATAGCGCCTCAGCTTTCTCCATTTCCACTTTTTGCTATTGTTGAAGATCTGGCGAATTTAATTAATTTCAAAAACATAATGAAATCAAAGAATATTTTGGGTCCCTGAGCGAACAAGTTCAAACTAATTATCAAACAGATACTTAACGTCTAGTGCATAACATGCAAAAACTGGAGAATGAAGAGAATTATTTAAAACGATGTAACAATATTTATACCATTCTTTTGACATTTTTTTTGCTGACTACATTTATAAACGATTACCAGATTAAATAAAAATCTTATGCTTAAAACAAAAACGGGAATATAATTACCATTTATTTATTTCTTTATTTTTTATTTATTTACATAACATATATTTACTGATGCGACGCATTTGTAACGATAAAAAATTAATAGTTTAACAAAGTTTATTTTTTCAGATTAAACATGAGTACAAAAGTACATGGGAACTGCAAAAGTTGACAATGATATATTTTTATTGAGTTTCTTTCACTTATCATAAACAAATTATACTTTGTATGCCTCTCCTCGTCGTTTCTCAGTTGAATACCGTGAGAAACTGGAGAGATCCAATGTAATTCGGTTCTAGGGGATGGTGTAATAAAAAAGTTATGAATGCTTGAGCGTAGAAAATTGTCATGTGCGAAGAATGAAAGTTTACCGACTGATAGTTTTAATAGCGGAAAGATGAGTTTCATAAGCGTGATGTCTACAAGGTTTCCACATCTTGTAACTCAGAAACGACGAGGAGAGGCATACAAAAGAGGGAATCGGCAGGAAATGGAAAGAGGAAGTATACATATATCGGTAGTACGTCTTTTGCACACGTTCCATCATCAAACTGTAACTTGCTTCGTGTAGGTTCCAAATAAAGAAGCCAGATTCTAATCGGCTCTGCACTAATGAAGTGTACAGCAGGCGAATTGATGACACGGGCTGAAAATCGTTTTGATTATGCAACACGGGCTCAAGTTTTTGAAAATATTTTTTTACTCTCTTCGATAACCATAAAAAAACATTCTTCATAAAAAACGATAATATCACGAAGTTAAAGCGAAGATTAAGTAATTAGCTTTGTACCCGCCCATTATGAATGTTATCGTGTGAATTCGTCATGAGGACTTTGACTTGTAAATCATTAACTTCTTATCATTTTTAATGCCTGTATTTACTTTAATAATGCTTTGATTACAGATGAAAACTTTCATCCAGATATTACTTACTCACAGTCCTTGGAAGCAAAATAAAGCAAAACAACAAGTAGCTATGAAACGTTGTAATATTTACGTCTATTGGTCAAAAATCTGTCCATTTAAGAACGTTTTATTTCTGTTCACATCATTTACTATGAGAGTCCAAGAATCTTGGAAACCTTTTCAGTTTCCTTTATCTTTTTAAAAATGTAAATGGATTTGATGTAAGTTATCATGCCGAGGGTCTTACAACAGAGAATAGATGTGAGTGAAACGTAAGATGGTTTCTAAGAAGAGTCAACGTCAACAATGGTGTATATTTTATATATTTCTTTCAAGGTTCTAAGTGGCTTTAAAATTTACTTTTAAATATTTATATCTTAATTTATATATTTGTACACAATATCAAGTATACACTACAATGAAAGCAGTTTGGTTTTTTTAACAGTAGGAATTTTATTGGTAGTAAGAAACTTGTACTAATGTGAAATAGTACCTTAAAAAATGGAGTATAAATTTTTTTCTACACTGAACTTTAAATATTTTGGTAATTTTGGGAAAAGAATCACTTTATAAAAACGTATACAATTAATAGGAATTCATATGAAAATCCAATTGCGTCACCTCAATCTATTTTTTCACAAAAAATTATTGGACGCCAATTATCGTGCCAATAATTTTTATAATTAATATAATTTAGTACCGTTTAAAACGTTTCTTGAAACATTTGACTGATATACATCAAGTTAGTTTGATTTCAGAAAAAATCACAAAATCGTTCTGATTTTTTCTGAGTGAACGCCATATTTGTATTTAATCGCCGACTTGAAATGAAATAATTTTTATTGTGAATTGGTCACTAGATGTTGTGGGTAGGTCATTTGGATGTTGTGGGTAGGTACATTTTAGTTGTTGTGGATAGGTACTTTTTAGATGTTGTGGGTAGGTACATTTTAGAAGTTGAGGGTAGGTATATTTTAGATGTTGTGAGTAAGTACATTTCAATTGATATGGGTCGGTACATTTTAGATGTTGTGGGCGGGTACATTTTAGTTGTTGTGGTTAGGTATATTTTAGATGTTGTATGTAGGGACATTTTAGATGTTGTGGGTAAGTATATTTTAGATGTTGTGGTCTAAGGTCAAAAGTTGAAGCGTCGCGGTTTTTGAATAGGCATTTCAACAAAATAAAGGATGATAATACCCAAGTGCAGAAGAAAAACGTCATATAAAAGGTTAAAAATAGAACTTCATTGTTAAGTTTTTGTTTCAGTGAGCGTTGCTTCTTAACAAATTCCTTCTAATTAATTTTAGAATTGTCATTTTTGTTATTGCAAAAAAATGCGTTCATCATATAGTCGTGCTCACGTGGCTTTAATGACTTACAATTACGGTTCTGTTAAGTACCCATATTTTTTAATATTACAATAATCATAAAATTAATTAGAATAATTATCTTACGATAAAAATTAACTTGCAAAAAATAAAAACTCAAAACTATTTTCTAGATTTTTTAAAAGTTTTAAAAAAGGCTGTAAAATATATCTATGTATACACTAGGTAAAATTGTAACATTTAAGATACAGGAAAATTGAGAGTTGAACCAAACTCAATAGGTTTACTCTTAATTATTAAGAAGTTTCTATGACCACCTCCTTTTTTCACCATTGTACTGTTTCGGTGACAATATGTGACCCATTAACTTATTGAAATAAGTCGAACAAGCCTAAACTCGATGGATTTACAGTTAACTATTGAGAAGTTCCCATGACTACCTTCGTCCTCCATCTGCAGGCCCTCCTGGGTACAATAAGCAAGCAAATGACTGATTGAAAGAAGTCAAATGAATCCAAACTAGATGGGTTTACTGTTAGCCATTGGGAAGTTCCCATAACAAATTTCATTCTTCATTACCGTATCAGATCGATGCTATTATTGTATTGTCATACACTTTATTGTCTTGCCTCTAAGTTGTCATCAGAATTGTATAAGCTGGGAACTTTTAAATCAATGTGATGATTAGAAGTGGATGGAAGTCAACTTGAGAAATTTGTACGCTTAGTTACATACACGTCAAGCTAAGAAAAGCGAGTTAAAATCACAAAAAAATAAATAGTGTTTAGAACAGTCATAGTAACTTTATAAGAGTTTATAAATCATAAGTAGCTTAGATTCTGCGAAAGAATAGACAAACGTGCATATGGAATATGTATTTACGAAAGTTTTAACTTTTGACCTTCTTTGGATTTTTCCGTAATTGGGTAATAAATCGTACACGTCATAACGTTCCATAATAACAGTAATATCATAATATTACAAATTGATTACACAAAAAATATTACTTCCTTACGGAAGCTCTACCCGTTATTACTGGCTGCTAAAGCTTTCTTTGTTCAAAGCTTTTAATATTTTGTCAATTACAGGAATATACGAGCTACTGCCAACATGATTAAGAGTTGTGTCGGTTCCGGCCTGCTGGCGATGCCCTCGGCTATGAAGAATGCCGGTTATGGCCTTGGCTTGGTGTCCACCATAGTTTTGGGTGTTATATGTACACATTGTATTCAAATATTTGTAAGTATTTTTTTAATCACAATATTCTTAGATTTATTTAGGAAAATAATCGCCTTTATGCCTACTAAATAAAAAGTAAATGTTGGATCTCATCTAATCATTGTATTGTATCATTTGCCATATTGTTTTAAGATTGTCGTAACTTTTAAAAAAAATATAATTATCAAAAAAATATTTGAAGTTAGTGTCAAGCATCCTAATAAGTAAATCTAGTGTTGCTATGAATAACAATATTATTTAATTAATTGATTAAGTACAGTTAGACTTTTAATGAATATTCGGTTAATGTTACGAATATTCAGTTAGTATTCGGCATATTCGGCACCAGTTATGGTATTCGGCCGAGTATGCACCATTTATTTGAAAATTGGATTGTTGGATCTCTAACTAAACGCATAATTTTGTTAATCGTGCATTTAACATGAATTTGATTTATTATTCTTATTTCTACTTTTAATAGTGATACTATTAAAAGTTTATTGAATATTGTAATCAAAGTTGAGAAGCGACGGACTATAATGTAAAAATATTAATTTTTTTAAATTTTTTGGAAGAAGTCGATTAGTTTTGTCTCTGCCAGATGTCAATTTTACACAATATTTCAATTAAAATTTTATAAAGTGGATCAACCTTTTTTTATAATTTTTCTTCTTTTTATATAAGAAAATAATATATTTTATACGTAAAATAAATTATTATCTTTTATTAAATATTAATTAACCAAGGCAGTGATAACCCTGTTAGACTGTTTGACTAAACATTACAAGTGTTATATATTTTTTCAATACATTTTATTTAATGACGGTATCCTTATATACTACAGTGTGACCTTTTTTCTCCACCTGTTTTTTTTTATCCAGACATACGGAATATCTCTAATAAAAGCTTTTGAGTAAAACACGACGGCATTTTTGAAATTTTTAAATCTGTCTTACATTTAGTCAATTTCATTAAAATTTATATATTTTATTAAAATTAGTAAATTATCCATATTTTTAAAATATAATTCATTAGCTGCATACCTAATAGGTGATTTATATGCATAATAATTACAGAAATACAAGAAAGTGCAAGGTTTTTAATCATTGAAAAATAATACTGAACAGTTTATTAATTTATGTGTAAAACGATTCTTAAATTATAGGTCCGAACTTCTCAAGAAGCCTGCAAATTAGAAAGGGTACCATTGTTAGGTTATGCAGAGACCTGCGGGGCGGCCATCGCCAATGGACCGAAAAAAATACGCTTTCTCGCGAAATCTTTCAGGTATAGTGTATATATTACACATTTATCCAATACGGTCGAAAATATAAAAATGTTATCGTTTTTTCATTAGGAAAAATGACATTGCCTTTTTCGCCGATATACTTGCGTGATGCTAAGCTGACGCCATCTATCGGTGAATTTATAAGTATTGAGTAAAAGAGATAATAGCAAATATATGTGAAATTACATTAATTACAAAAAAATATTTACCAAAAAAAGTTTCGCTCCCAATCCGATTCCACGTGCAAAAAAGTTTTATTTGCTAAAATATATTTTTAGGGTTAAAAAGAAAAATCGCAGCCCTTATAATATCACTCATTTGTCAGACAATGTAACTGTTATGACCATTTTTAACTCAAAAACCACTTGAGATAGAAACTTGAAATTAGACGAAGAAAACCACATAAAAATATTATCCAAAGAAAAAATATTACACAAACTCTTTTTAACACACCCAATACTTTTCTCGAGTCCGATGTTTACCCGCAATGATAATGTTTCCGCAGCTATTCGCGGGTTATTCCCCCTAGCGGCGCTGAACAGTATCGTGTGCACGAAAAAGATGACAAATAATTATGAATATTATTTTAAATTTTCTGAAAAAAAATCATCTTTTAAATTTTATTTTAACGACAATCAACTATTTTTCAGGCAAAGAATAATATTTTTCTTAGTCCGACACTTATTCCCGGATACCGTGTATGTATATATATATATATATATATATATATATATATATATATATATATATATATATATATATATATATATATATATATATTTATATATTTATAAATATATATATATATATATATATATATATATATATATATATATATACATATATATATTTATAACGTTACCTATTGTTTACATGGTTAATAAATTTGACTGCTGCATTTTTCTGTGGGTACTTATAAACTGTTTAATATTTTCACGAATACCGTTTATTACTGATAAATTCGTCATGAAAAGTTCAATTATCAGGAATTTTAAGAGGAATTAGCTTTAAATTATATGAAAATCCAGTTATTTTCTGAAAGTAATTTTTTAAACTCTATATATTTCATAATCTATTTTAACTATATGAAAGTTATGCTTTGACACAAATATTGCTATAGAAAAAGTAATATTACCGGTAAGGTATTTCTCGAATAAAACTGACAATTATACAATTTGCAAAATCGCTGTCATTCATATTCTTGGGACAACGGGGTATTTGACTAAATGTTTTTTATTACTAAAATAGAATAAGTAATAACATTAAAGATGGTTAAACCATTTTTAATGTTATTAATATATATAACTTTGTAATAAAAAGTCCTAGGTACGATATATTTCTATATCGCACCTAGGACTTTTTATTACAAAGTTATAACGACTAAAAACTGACGAACTACGATTCGCGCGAAAACGCTCCATACAAAACATAATTGAATTATGACGTCACTGGCCAGCATTTAGCATTCGTTATAAAGGATTTTATTAAATATCTTTAGTATCTCGTTAAATATTGGATTTAAGTTATATATTGCATATTATAATTTACTCATTTTTGTATGGAAACTAAATTCATAATAACTTTTCCGATGTGATGAAAAAAAATAAACATTTTTTCCTATTTAGAAGTTTTGATTAATTATTTGTTATATGCATTATTTTTTCATTCCAAGGTTTTTAAACTTATTCTACAATTTTAAAACATTTTTACACACCCAATTTATAGATGCAAATATGCCTAAAAAACCATATAATGACGGTTGAAACCATATAATGATGTTCGATTATGCCCGCGATATCGTAAAACATATGATAGATTTACACAATTTATTTGTACTTTTTCCCAGTGTGAAAATTTAGAATTGTCAAATTGTATTTGAATGATTTAGTTAGTCTTTTGTTTTCAACATTAAAGTTACTAATATTAAAATGCAGTTTGTTTTTGAGTCTCTTTTCAGAATTAGACTGAATAATTTGTATATTTTTAAAAACAATTTGAATTACCTAGAAAGACCCTATTCTTACACCTCATCATATAGCTATCCTTGTGACAGATGTGAAGATAAATAAAGATTTTCTTAATAAAAAAATATAGACAAATTATTTTATCGAACTTCTTAACGTTCATTTTCAGAGTATTTGCGGATGGCGCTATGTTTTTTACCTACCTCGGTATGTGCTGCGTATACGTGGTGCTGATGGCAGAGTCAATTAAACAGGTATACATATTGGATTCCTACTGAAATAAGTTACCAATTCTACTACTTGGGGAAATTGGTAACCCTGAATGGGTAAATTGGTAACTAATTTCTAGATTGATAAATTTTCCCTCTGGAATGCATTCAAAAAAGCATATTCTAGAATGTTGATACAGATTATAGCGCAGTTGCTAATATGTACATTAAATCCATGTAAAATTGAAAATATTCATTAAAAAATAAAATAAATAATGCAATCTAGTTCAGAATCATAAAACTACATTTTATTCCATTAAGACTTTCATAAATGTTTATAAAAAATAGTTATGACTCTTAATTAAATATCATTAGTTATGAACTTATGTGATGATACTGTCATGTAATAATCCGATTGGCGTTTGAAATATTTAGTTTATTAGATTTTATTCTAGAAAACACACCCCTTTCGGGTAAGATATATTTAAATATTAAAACATCTCATACAGGCAAATAAA
Organism: Druceiella hillmani; assembly: GCA_039881145.1. Classification (NCBI taxonomy): domain Eukaryota; kingdom Metazoa; phylum Arthropoda; class Insecta; order Lepidoptera; family Hepialidae; genus Druceiella; species Druceiella hillmani. Next base: position 20,731,437 of record JAYKKI010000034.1, on the reverse strand, counting down.
ATATTAAAAAAACAAAATATGGATTGGATCAAAAGCGTTATCGTTAAGCGGATAGCTGAATGTTTTGTTTAATTATTTAGTTTCTTTTTTTTTATTATATATACCGATCACAAATATGTATAGAATGGATTTAAATCCATCCTGATTTAAATCTTGTTTTTCGTTAGCTGAAAAACGAGTTGAAATCAAATTTTTTCATGTGGAACTTATTAAAGTTGAAATACAAAAGTTATATTAAGAACTCAAAAATATTCATACCTTTGAACTTTGAACTTCCTTTCAAACCCATCATTTCTTCTTTAGCTAACATGATTATTTATTAACTTGCCCTATTTTTCACATTTATGTTTTTGATGGAATTTCACAGCTGTTTCGTTACAAATTCAAAGATGAAACAGTATAAGGAAGAGAAGCATTTGTTAAATACTATTAAGTAAAAATGAAATAAGCGTAAACTAACGTAAGCATGATGTAAATCTGGAAGCCCAAAATAAATTATTGAAATATGACTTGATCAAGCAAATTTTATAAAAAATATTTTACATTTAACCGCATTATAAATTTTGTCAAACAACCTAACTCGCCTTTGACAGGTTTCTGCTGTTTTCTTTCTTTTAAATGGAAAAGTGCCAAATTCCAAAGTTTTAAACCATCTGGGAAAAGCCCAGAGGTTTTGATGATGAGTAAGTTAGCCACAACCAAAATTAATAATTATCAGAGATCGAAAGTTTGTTCATGAAATTTGGTCTAAAAATCAGCCATTGAATTTTAATAAAACAAACCTTAAATAAAACTTCAGTTTGAGGAGCATCAAAAGTGGCTTGAAATGATTTTCATTACAAATTAAGAGACTTTGACAAATTGACGCTTAAAAAATATGACCAACATCAGTGTTATCGTTTGATGAAATATAAGCATTTGTTGTTTTACTATAGAATCCTAAAATATTTTATTAATTTGACAAAAAATATTCTTTTTCTCTGATCAACTAAGGTCTTTTTTACATTTTTAATTTGTAACTTATTTTACAGATGGTAGATCAGTTTCACCCTGAGCTGGTGTTAGACACAAAGATGTACTGCCTCATACTATTAGTGCCACTGGCAATCCTCAGTCAAGTAAAGAACCTGACCTTTCTGGCTCCTTTATCGATGCTGGCCAATATAATGCTTGTTACAGTATGTGGGATATGTCTCTACTACATATTCGGTGATACAATTACATTCGAAGGCAAGGAAATTGTGAACGACATACATCATTTTCCAATGTTTCTAGCGTGAGTTGCTTTAAAATTTAATAGAAGAAATTATTAAGAGTTTTATTTACTTTATTACTTTTAGAGACAATTGTGCAGGTGGGTGAAAATTAGTAAAATTGTGTACAAAAATAACTCAAGAAAAATAACCTAGCCAAGTGTGGCTGTTCTCGCGTATCAGGGATTTCGTACCGGATTTAAAGTGAAATTAGATTATTAATCTCAAGTCATAACTCATATGAACTTCTTAGTGCAATAAATATTGTAAAATATTTAATTTAATTAGGAAAGAACTAACATACATTTTATCGTGAAAATTTCTAAAATTATGATATCATGAATCACAGTTATAGCTTTCCCGCAATTTTTGCGTAGGACTCTAAAAATCTACTTTCTTTCTTCGTTTTAGGTTCAGTAGTTTCGGAAGTAAGAGGAAGGGTGAACTTATTTCTTGTCAGAGCTAAAAAAATCGCTTAGTAAAGAAGTCGCGTAAAGCGGGTATTGCTGTGTACAAAACATACGAGTTACACAAATACTCGTACATAAATACAAAATACGTTTACTTCGATGTGTGCATGATTATGAACGTGCATACCTAACGCAATTACACACATATATGTAGGTATTTTCATATATGTACGTATGTACAATAAACTTATAAGTTTCAACTGGGTATTTAATTATCTGTAATTTGCAACCATGGATTTTAGACAATTTAACTTTCCTAAAATCCATGGTTGAAAAATTAGGCGAGTGAATTAGACTTTGGTGAGTGAAGAACTTATTGCATTTTAAATTTAAACTTAATATTTCATAGAAGGGCTTGAAAAGAAAAAAAACCGTGAAAGAAACTCCATCTTCATTTTGAAAGATATCCCACTGAAACCAGAAAAAACAATTATGTGGTTTGAATGGGGTATCCTTCTTTGTGGGGATATTTTGACTTTACATACGTTTATCAGGAAATAGATTAAATGACTATTTTCCTTTAACATTTTGTTACATAATCATTACGATCGATTTGTTCCAATTGAGATACATCTAATTTCGAAATTTCTTGCGGCTTCTTCTAAAGGGGTAGAAATTATAAGCCCGTGACAGACTATAAGTCCAGATGAACAGACATTGCAATATTATAAGCATAAAACCCCTAATTCGTAACATTAACTGAAAAAGCTTCAGCACTTGTCTATCTCTCTGCCACGGGTATTTGACACAGAAATTTAGTATGATAGTAGAAAGTAGTGACCTATTTACTGATTTTATCTACCTACATGAAATTCATTTTCCATTTTTGAAATTCATTATCAAATTTTTTTCATCCGAAAGAGGGTGTGAAAAAAACCACATTACGCGAGAAAAATTTCAATTGAAAAGGTGTGGGGCATGAATTGAAAGATTGATAAGGATTCTGATAATATTTTTTCCAAAATTTTATGTTAGGTAGTTCTAGACGTATTGTGGAAAATATTTACAATAAATGTCTCTTCCCTCTCCCTATCTCCGAAACTGCAGAAATCGATATTATTAAAAAAGGAGAATTACTAGACGTTTATATAAACTTTACCGGAAAACTGTGATGATGATTCTAAATTATACAGTTTTTGAGATATTAATGATAATTTTACATCTGTGAAAGACGAATAAGCAATATATTATTATCTTATTATTAATTATGACTTGTAAAAAGTTTAATAAATGCTATCTATGTACTCTTAAATGCCTATGTCTGCTTAAGTGTTTGCGTAGCTGTCATAGTTCGTATTAACATATTTCTATTCGTGTTTAACAGATTTCCTTTTTTTATTTGCAGCTATCAAGAAACATTTTTTGTTTTGTTTTAAGAGTTTAACTTTCATTAAAGTCTAACATTTATTAAAGTCTAACTTTTATTAAAGTTTTTCTTTTCCGAAAGTTTCTCGAAAGATATTAGTCTAAAAGTGATCAGCAAAAGCTTATAACAAATTAATTTTATTTAACTGTATATAATTTTAATTAACTGTGTCTGTAACATCAATCATCATCAATCATATGATCAAAACGTTTAAAGATACGATTTTAACCGTTGCAATTTATAGTATATGAATAGGAATAGGCATGTTAGAATTTGAAGATATTTTGTAACCAATAAATACTGTTAAACCTGTTGCTTTCCAAAGTTTCCGTGTTAAGACGGGAATGGTAAAGATTTCAGATTTAGATGTAAATATTTGATAAAAAAAATACTTAGTTTTTGGTATGAGTGAGATTGAAAAATAGTTTTTATCAACGAAACTTTAACTGGCTATACAAGTGTGTTAAGAAGCATTCTATCTCCACTTAATAAAAGTATATCTATATACTTAAGGGTTGTAATTTATTTCTTGTAATTTTTGGTTATTTCCAACGTTTAAAATGGTATTGAAAGTAAATAGTCTTAAGTCAAGAGGAGCATCAGTCAAACATCAACTTGTTAGATGTACTTCAAACGTTCTAGAAATATTTCTATTTTCGTTTCACTGGAAGAACTCTGTACAATCTGAAGGGAAACATGAGATAAATGTTAAAAATGTAATAAATTAACATATTTTCTTAAAATAAGAACCAATCATTTTTGAATTGACCTCGTAATGTTACATGAAAACTCTTCGTATTTCAACAAGTCTATATTAATAACTATAACTAAATTATAATTACGTCTATTCGTTTTCAGGACAGTACTCTTCGCAATGGAAGGTATTGGTGTGGTGATGCCTACGGAGAACAATATGGCCAAACCTAAAAATTTCCTTGGTTGTCCAGGAGTTCTTATTATATCCATGATTTTTGTTGTTGTCCTCTATGCATTTTTAGGTTTCCTGGGATATATTCGATTCGGCAGCGAGGTAGCTGGGAGCATTACTTTGAATTTGCCCATGGACGAATGGTATTTATCATTCTTATATTATATAGAAATTCTTTAAAATTTTGAAATGAGATATTCTACAATGATATTGGATGAAACGTTTGAAAAATTTAGTGAGAGAATTCAAGGGTGTGAATAAAAAAAAGTATAAATGTATGTATGTGGGAGAGAATAAATGAAAGAGAGAAGAAAGGAGAAAGGAAAATAATTCTCTTGTCGCTGGTTGATTAGAGGTTCTAGAGTATATTCGGCGTCAAAGTATGCTGTTTATTGAGTTTAGGTTTTTATAGAAGTACTGTTATTACGTACAACATATCTTGGTTAACTCTTCTACTACGGGACTACAAAGCTATAGAGAGCATAGCAAATGGTAAACGGAGTTTTTCAAAGCCAACTATAACAACATAAATCAACATGAATGTTTCTCTTTCTATAAATATATTTACTTAGAGAACATGTATGGCAAACTGGCAACGAAACTGTGATGTAATTATCCTGCAAGAAACACATGAAAGCCCTAAATATATACGAAAGATCAGCGAAATAGAACTAATCCTAGAGAGACCTCACGATCAATATGGTAGTATAGGGTTCAAGAAACCAGACTTCCAGATTAGGTCAGCTGTGATGACCTCCAACGGTGACATCGAGATTTTTACGATTGAGCTTCAATACTGCACAATCTATAAACCACCTGATATTGACTTTGGGTTTGAGAAACCCTGAAACTTTGGTACCTGGAAGATCAAAATCTTTTTCGGTGGTTACACTGCTCCTATAATAAATAAAATGTAACGATACAGACAGCCGAGAACTAGAAAGTTGATTGCTTCCAACTTTCTGCATCATCATTGGTCTCATGATTATACACAATCCTATACTATTAAGTTCGTTAAAAATTTAAAGATGAAAACGTAACTATGATCCTGAAAACATCTTCGTTTGTCAAGTCATTGCATAATAGAGAGCAAAATTGGTTGAAAATACTCTACCACATATACGTAGAGTGATGTCACCTTTACCGTACATCCGTCGTCTGACTGGATGTTGTTCCTTTCAAGAGGCACTTAATTCAAGTAAGCATGATGGGACCAATACACAGCAAAATTAGGAAAAGAGTTATTGTTATTATAAAGAGTATTATCAAGCCATCTTATAAAGGTACCAGCAACTCTTCTAAAATTATCCATTCTCCGAGGACACAATAGAAGCAAGCGGGAAACTTCTCAATATCCTAACAACATCCAGAAGAGAGAAGTTGTATAGTCGAATTGATGATCTATTCAAACGCATACTACTTCCGACAAGATTATCTATCAACTATTACTGAATGATATATATACTTTTATAGAACAGTGCAAGTGACGATTAAATGAAAATTGAGTCTGAAAACTACCTGCAGTATAGCCTATTAACAGTAAAATATCATCAAATAAATGAGGAACAAAGAATAAGCTAGGCTATACAATCAAGCACTTCGGGTTAGAGAAAAGCACATGAATCCTGTAGCTGATGAACGACTGTATTACAATTATAAGACTTGATAATTTTTCATAGCATGACCTCCCCGTAGACTGCTTGTAGTTTAACAGTATTCGATCCAGGTTTTTCAAGAGTCATAGTAAAAACACAGGGAGAAGCGTTCTTAGCGTTTATTAGGTCCTTGTCTGGTTTTAAGAGAGCGATGACGCGAGCCTTGTTCTAAACCTTCGAGATATATAGATCTATAGATCCTTGAAATGTAGAGGAAAGTTCTCTTGAAGACATACAAGGAACTAAAAGATGCTAAGAACTTCCTCTCTATATTTTAACGACACGGCAATGATAGCACGAGGAGTCACGATTGAAGAAATAGAAGAAAAATTGACTTCATCGCAGAACGACCCGCTTTATATTATAATCAAAATTTATTCAAACCAAACCCAAGCAAGACCCAAGTTTACACAAATGGCCTGGAAAATAAAAAAGTGGCGAAAAGACTGCAAATTAGGTTAAGGCTGAATTTTGGAATACAACGACATTCCAAGATACGGTATGAAGTTAGTGAAGGGCGTAAAATTAGTAAAGTTAGGCAGAACCCTGAATTTGGAACATGCATTACTTGGGCACGAAGAAGAATGTGTACGCACAGCTACACAGTCAGTTTGTGGATGATTTCACATTTTCGGTATATTCAACATTATCCGCAAATTATCAAGCACGACTTCAGGTACCGATGTGCGTGTATGCCAAATATCAATCTCTGTCTTAAGTATTTAGGTAGTGGAGTGAGTATGCAGCTCTGATGTTGAGTAAATCAACCCAGGGTAAACAAATCGAGATCTCCATCAAGGACAGAATCGTCGCATTTAGGGTGGCGTTATTATCGGGAAAGTAAAAAGTTGCAGCAATGGTGAAAAGACAAAAGTAGATGACAGGCCAATTTCATTCTCCTTATAGACACCATGACGAGTCTGCCAGACTCCAGCTGAGAAAGAGCTTTTCTCACACTACCAATTTTAATGCTCGCCTCTTCTAGGCACAGCGATGCCAAATAAGCCAAGAATCACTAACACATGCTCTGCTGGAGCTATGTGATGAGTTGTCTACTCACTGCCCTACATAATAGGGAAGACGTTGAAACTATTAACGACGGGGTTCTCCATGTGTAAGGTCAACTTCATTGATTTAGTTCAATAAAATTATAGAAGTTTCACATAAAACATACTGATTTGCAAGACCAGCTATACTTCACTTTTGCTTTTAGTAAAACCTTAATTGCTTCTATGGATTAGCTGTTCAAAAAATCTTAAGCAACTTATAAACAATATTAAAATTTTTAAATAAAAGGAATTTGATCATAATCATTTGTCCAGAATACATGTAAAATTTCTGTAGCATACCCAAGCAAGAATGCGATATGAATGAAAACTCTTGAAAATATCTTGTACTTGTCATCTTTGCAATGGCTATGTCTATCGCTGCAATAGACATAGGCTTACCAGAAAGATTATAATAATGTTCTATTAAAACTAGTGTTATATTTTGAGTCTTGCGAGTGATCCAAAATTCGGCATGTTCACAGTTTAAATCGTCAGCGTAAGTTTTCCGTGTTAACCCTTCTTTGCTTCTATCACAGTTATTGTTGAATGTATTTACAGAAAATAACAAATGTATCCGGAAATGTTAAATAATTTTGCTGAAAATTAAAAAATAATTATAATATTTCCTATCTCATAACAAAATTGTTTCCTGTGTAACATCTCCCTGAGAGTTTCATCAATTCCAAATAGCTTAAATTATATCCAAACGACTTTTTTCAAAATGTGTCTATGTTAATATTTTCAGGCCAGCTTTGTCAGCTAAAGTTTTGCTCATCGGAGCTATATTCTTCACATATGCTCTACAGTTCTACGTTCCAGTAGATATTCTTTGGAAATATACTGAGCCAAGAATAAGCAAGAATCACCATACCATTGGAAACATAATTGTTAGAATAATATCTGTTTGTATTACAGGTCAGTATTCGACAAAAAGTAGGCTTTTTCAAATTATTAACATTTTCATTGGTTTCTTAAATAGAGTGAAATACTTCAAGTGCAACATAATAGGTGTTGGTGTAGATGAATTCGATAAAGCAATTATATAAAGATTCAAGCATAGTAACAATCGCTCAAATGATCCTCTTTTCAAAGGACTTTGACGCTAAAATCAAAAATAAAACCTCCAAAATTGTTTTAATTTGAATATATTTATCAATGATTTTTATAATGTGATGTTTAAATTAAATCTATCTAGTATCTATTTAATTAATGAAATTGGCAATTAATTAGCTATAACCCTGCCATCCGATCCATTTAAAATTTTCTGTTAGTGTAGAGTAATGTGGAAAATTTAAATGAAATAATTTGAAAATTATAGGAGCCTATGGAGAATTTATATATATTATGTTTTATGTATAAATATTCCGATCTAATAATATATTATAATTAGCCCTCTTCAGAAAATTTTCACAATAATGAAATATTGAATATGGTAAGTCAAAAAATATGAAAGATTTCAAATTGCCCGAAAACGATTCTACTGAATTTATATAATTTTTTTAGATAGTATATTACTAAGTTATTAATTTAAATATAAAAACACGACATTTTTCTGCGGTTAAAATTAAAATTTTGGACTCCAGTATATGCAGAATGTTATTTTTACTATGACGTAATAATACTTATCACATTCTATTTAAATTTCAATTGCTTCATAATAAGAAAAAATTATACAGAGCAAAGTTTTTGAAACTTAAATTTTCTTGCAAGCAATTATTTTCATTAAAAATCATATCCTCGAAAAATCAAAACAAGTTAAACAATCAAACTAATTCAAAATGTATTTTATATTATATTTCCAGTTGCGTTTGCAGTGGCTATTCCCCTTCTGGAACAGGTCATAGGTATTGTTGGAGCACTCTTCTTGTCGCTACTAGGTATAACAATCCCAGCCATTATAGAGACCGTATTCTACTGGGAAAAATGTAGCTGGTTCCTCATATTGAAGAATCTCATACTCCTTGCTATCTCGCTATTCGCCATGATAGCTGGTTGCACTGTTACAATACAGGAAATTATTCGAATAAATGCCGAATCTTCTTTAGAATAAGTTTAGTTATTATTTTTTAGAACGAAATTTTGTGAAGAGAAATTGTTAGGTTTTTTTACCTTTGTGGAAATGAATGTGTACTGTCTTTTTCGGAGAAGTCTTTTATCCATACCAACAAATGTATTATGTAAAAAAGACCTTCTTGATTACATAAATTAAGTTAATTTAAATTTTGAAAATAAAAAATTAATTAATTTGTTTTAAGTTTGTTTAATATTTTTCCAAGAAATGTAGAACAAACGGTTAATATTACACTAGAGATAATTAACCGGATATTTATTGCTTCGCATTGATCACTCAATTTTTAGTTTTTAGCTTATTATTTTATATTTTATTTTGATCTTATATTTTTATTGAATTAAGAAGCTTGTCAGTATATTAACCATCTACGCATAAGAAGTTACAGAAAGAGGCTAGTTTAAAATATGATTGTGAAACATAGACCAAATATTTAAAACCACTGCAAAATATCGCGCAAATGTTACCAGTGCCACAAAAACCGATAGCAATCATTATAAATAATTGCACTTGGTAATACCTGTATATCATCTGTGCCCATTTACTTATAAAATATAGTTTATTACTTAAACCCCATTGATAAACAGAGTCGATATTACTCTAAAATAATAAGAATTGTTTAGATAATGTAAGTAACATTATCTAATTATTAAAAAGAATTTAGATCATCACGTTTGCATGCTACAAAACACAATGTACAATTGACTAATAGTTGACGATACACCATAAACAACTAATTCGGAGACTTAGAACAAACAAAGAGTTGTACCATAAATTTCCATATTGCGGATATTTTGGCTTCAAAAAATCAGTAATAGACATGTGTTCCAAAAATTACTTAAATTTTAATATAAAACAGTTTTCGTCACCAACAAAGCAAAACTTAAAAACGAACGACAAAATTTTCCTCTTTATTAACTTTAATTTGCATAAGGCATAATCTTCTTATTCTAAAAAGGTTGGAATAAAATTATTATCACTAGAGAATAAGAAACTACTGATCTTAAATGTTTAAGATATAATTTGTAGGTCCCCGACTTCCCCGACGTTTTATTATCTGGATTGTCTGCAAGTAATTGCATTATGAAAACTGAGCTAGTAGAATTTATGTGCTTTTTTAATTTTTTGCCTTGTAGGTTTTTCGTGTATAATGATTAGTATTATTACTAAATATCTCTTACATAAAAAATGAAATAGAACAATTTTTGTTACAAAATAAATGTCACCTTAAAATGTAGTTACATTTGCAGTATCGTGAGCAAATTTATGAGAATTCCAGCGTTAAGGAGGTGCTGATCTACATAATTTGTTCTTTTCGAAAGCAGTGATTTCCAGAGTTGAAATGTTAATGTATTTACTCTTAAATATAGCACAACGCTATTTCTTCCATCTCGATGCAGGATGACGTGAAGTGAAGCATTAAAATATGTAAACTACAGCGTAGATTAATTTTTTTATATTGATTGTCGGTCAGAGAATGAACTTTTTTGTTGTCAATTAACTAAAGAAAAATTTATAAATTTGCGATCACGAAGTTCAACGTGACTTTAATTTTATTGCCATTAGATATTTTTAAAAAATGTAGTTTATTAGAGATTACCTTAAAATTAACATACATCTCCCATCAACATTGTAATTATTATTAATGTTGCACGACAGCTGTATATGTATACTCCCCAGAATCATCAGTATAAAAAACTGATTACAAAATAAATTACTTTATACTTCAGATCAGCTTGTCAGCCATTGAACTATTTTGTTAGCCAATGTCTTGGAAATGGGAGCTATGATTGGCGGCAAACAATTTTGTACTTAGAGTCTATTAAGTTATCACAATATTGTTATTTTGCAGGCATGAAGGCAAAAGGGTCTATTTTCAGTTCATCCAGTACCGCAAAAGTTCAAACTGAGTTCTTTTATTTTTCTTATTTTATATTTTCCATTGCACTTCTCATGCGGTGGTTATTTGAAGTCGATTAATTTTTTTAAGTCGACCTGTAAATAATTAATTAACTCACTATGTAATGGAATCCACGAAACTAAATTTCATGCACTTCTGATTGTTGTACCATAATGAAAGGAGTGGTGTGTAGTGTTGTTTACAACACAATAAAATGTTAACATTGGACTGTTTCAATGAAATTAGATACTGAACTCTATAATGGAAAAAAAAAACGTATCCTACTGTGTTTTTGGGCTTTTAATTATTGTATCATCACGACACATGGAAATTGTGTTGAGTTCTGATGACAACCCCATGAAATGGTATTATCGGACTTATTCAATGAAACAGACCCGGAAGTTAGACACTGAATTCTAAAATGGAACAACGTATCCTACCGTGTTTTTGTAGTTCTAACGACAACACAATAAATGAAAATGATTAGAATTTCATTTAGATTTCAGCAATTTTAATATCTATGATATCCTACGTTACCCAGAAAATTACGAATTGACAATGAATTCAATAGCAATATTGAAAAAAGTCGGAAAAGAGTAATGTAGTAAAATATATTCATATGTATATATATATATATATATATATATATATATATATATATATATATATCAATGCATGTATACAAACACACATAAATATGTAATGTTTAGTCACTTCACGTGTTTGTTTAGATCTGCGCTTACTTACGTACCTTACTACCAAATAATACTTTAGTTGCTTGATTCCTTTGTTTGTACCTGCCTATACTTGTTTACCTATCTAGCTTATTATTTTCTTGCCTACGTCAGCAAAAGTGAAATGAGCCCATACTCGATGAGATTCACTGAGAAGTTCCTATCATTATATCGAATTCTACAGTATAACTTAAATTTTCATAGTCAGATTCCAACCGAATTTCCATGGAACTATACTAAGTATACACCCTGCTAAATAAAAAAAGTATTGTGCAAATTGGTTGAGAAATGCCGGAGACATGAGATAATTTATATTAAAAAATATTATTGGGAACTTCCTACTTTTTTAAAGTCGGTTAAAAATTACTTTAATAACTAAGAGAAAACTACGAATCCCGTCAATTACATTTTTCTTAAGTTTTTTAGCTACTCGTCAAAATTTAACAAAAATGAAAAACATTTTATTCACATGCGAACGATACTATCATAAGATTTCGTTAAAAAAGAAAAAATACCATTAAAGTTATTTAAAGAAACGACATTGACGGTTCCAGTGCCTTGGAGACTTTATTTTATGGTCACACCTCGTACGTACGTTTTATTAAAAGGGGTTAACATCGGTAGTATATTTCTTAGAATTTTTCTGTTTTAATTGTGAAGTGCAAAAACTGCCCATCGCCGTCAACGCTGCTTTATATCAATAGTTTGAGGTCAGTAGTCTGTCGCAAAGCTTTGTATATGCTTACTTATTTTTGGACCTTATTTGTCCCTATTTCTGTCTTTCGCCGCTCTTCATTTGTGTAGCGTGCATGTGTTATTTCATATTCTGTGTTTTTTTATAATAATTACGTTAATATTTTACAAAATTCGATAATCGCTAATATATTTCAACTTTCGCGTGGATTTTGAACTCGGATTTTTCCTTGTGTTTGGATAAGTGTCGATTTAATTGGTGACAATTAAGATGGAGAGAAATCTGTTTATTTCTTGCCAACACAACTTGAATCGCACAAACATATGGATTATTTATTAATTTTGAAAGACTAAATATAAACGACCATCTATTCCATTTTTTATTGAATTTTATAAAGCACAGGTTTGTAAAATACTAGAATTTAGACCATCTATTTCTCAGAATAACCGAATAATTTTATTAAAACTACACACAGGAGAACCTAATAAATGTCTATGTGAAATATTTAGTGTATCTTGACCAAATTTTGAACGAAACATGATGAGCTTGAGAAACGAATTTATCAGATAGTTTGTATCTAGATACGGATTACGACTAAACATCAAGAGAGTAAGTCATATCAAGAAGTTTATTCAGGCCTAACACTTTGGTGAAGATAATGAAGACGGGGTCCTTATGACCCACGACGGCACCTGCATATATTTCCAGAAGAGTAGTAATTACTATTTTTATGTAAAATCATACAGCCTCCAGAAATGGTAGTAAGTATACAAATCTTACTAAATGGTTTACCCAAATGGACACATTATAGATATTTTTTACCCCTGCGATGCAACGACATCAGGTTCCATCATATTAAAAAGACTTTTAAGTAATAGTTATGAGCCGCTCCGGTAGATCTTTATACTCAACGACGTTATTATATTAGATAAAGGACTTCAATAAACTGTGGAAGAAATGGAATCTTCCGGATATAAGGTTAAAATGCCAAAGACATATAACAAACAAATAACAAAATCCCAAAGAGGCAACATACAGTTGACTACTCAAGAGGCAAATGAATCTCGAAAAATTACCATGAGTTGTTGGAACTTTTAGGGATGATGAAAGGGTGAGATCATCAAGGATGAGTTAATCAATTCAAAATATTTGGAAACACGGCAAATAATAGAGCTTTGTGCTACTGGTCTGATGAAATTAAAACTGCAGCAGCACTTCTTAATGCTTTTGGGCGCCTGTTTACCAATCACAGATGAGTAAATGAAATTTTAGAGAAAATAAATCAACGGTTACTTACCGGAAATCGCCCGAGTAATTACATAATCGCAAATGGTATGAACTCTTGCAGAGCTGCTTTCTAGATAATCTAGGTGACGATATTGGTTTGAATGATTTTTGAGTCTTTACTAAGTTACAATTAGTTATTTACGCCTTGAGTACCTACCAACTAAAATAAGCACCAAGTTATTATGGCGAACACATCAAACAAAGTGGTTAATATGCAATAGAATTATGAAGTTGATTTGGGAAAACTAAGATGGCATGATATCTTTGTCACTAATCCGTAGCTTCTACGGGGAAGAATTCAGTAGCGTCACAGACAAGCTCGAATGGTAGATACATCTATATTATTAAAAGGAGAACCTCTAGGTAGAGACGTGATAGAAACGCATACTCAACTGTTGTTCCCTTATAATGTCCATGATTTTGTTTCGGGATGGGACGGTCATCAAAATAATTGTAGCCCACCAGCCTTTGTTCTAGACAATATAATAAAAAGACAAGACGTGTATAATGAAGCTGACGGATACAGTGATAATGATCTTTATTTGTAATGTTTTATCAATAAACTGGTTTGAAAATATAAATTATTATTTCTGAGTACCTCAACAAAGTAATTGTGAATATTTATACTAAAATAGTGTTACAACACAAGTAATCATCGACATCTTTCATCACCTTAAATAGGCCTCTCTTTTAATACCTTGAAAAATTATTTGCCGTAATAACCACTAATTTGCAGTTCAAAATTGCACTCAAGTGGACGCTGCTACCCATACTCTTTCATGCTTAAATAATTACACTGTTGTTGTATTAATAATTCCAAATAATACTTTAATAATTCCAAATAATTATTTAAATATAATTGTTTATAACTTAAATAATTACACTGTTGTAATATTAATAATTCCAAATAATTATTTAAATATAATTGTTTATAACTTAAATAATTACATTGTTGTAGTATTAATAATTCCAAATAATTATTTAAATATAATTGTTTACTGGTTATAAATACTTTATTTTCTATATGAATTTAAAAAAACCGCTACGTATAACCATTCTAATTTATGGCATTTACATACGAAATTATAACATTCAAATTTTGTCTTGCACGGTAATATAGGTTCTTTAAAATATTATAATTCCTGCTAACATAATAAAGAGATGTTTTGTTTTATTACTTTCTCTTTTTTATGGATTCACGCAAAAGCTACTAAACCAGTTGACATAAGACGATTTTCTCAGCACTAAAGTATATAGTTTTCCGATTGCCATTGAATATATAATACGTATATAAATAAAAAATATAAATATATAATATATAATACGTATATAATATAATTCTGGAAAAAGTATTAAAAATGCACTAACAATAAGTATGGGGGAATTTTAGGTCTTGAAAATGACTAAAAATGTCTGCGACTTCATTAATCCGACTTTTACAGATCAGTCACCGCAATTGCATTTAAGTTAAGTTAGTGCCTATGGCAAATATGTCGATGTTAAGGTTAATTAATTAATTATCATTAAAATAAATATCACAGTGATTTTAAGCGTTTGCAGTGGTTAAAAATTGACCAATCACATTTTATAATTTGGTTTAGTAGTTTAAATCAAATGAAAAGGTTATTGGAAATAAATAATATAAAAAATGCGCATATTAATTAGTTGCGTTAATAGCGATATATTCGGTCATGGAGAGAATAAAGGGGCAAGAGGTTAGGAGGGTAAATTATAATATTTTTCTTAACAAAAATAAAGCGCAGGATTATCTTCATGAAGGAAAAAGTACATATCGAAAAATTGAACTAAAATTATTTAATTTTCTTGTGATATAATCTTTGTAGTCTTTGTATTATTTGTTTGATGTGGAGAAAATATGTACTATGGTATATAAATAAGATTATGTATATTCATAACGATGGTGTATAAATAAAAAAATATTTTAGACACTATATTTGCTACTTTAAAACGTATGCTAGCGAAGTCAAGGCGGGTCGCTAGTAAGTTTATATAAATTGGCCAATAGGTGGGGTTTGGATAGCATTATATGTCAGAAAAATGGTATAAAATGAAAGTTTCACCTCATAATTCTTAGCTTTCATTATCGTATTACAATACCAAATTTGTACCTTACCTCCAACTCTTTTCATATTCAAGACATTTTGTTTTTTACTTTATAATCTACGTATCTAATCTAAGTAACGTTAATTTTATATTGAGTAACTACATTAATATATAACAATAAGCTAACCATTAAAGTCTTACAGCAATTCATAATAACATAAATTTTGAGTGCTCATTAAAAGCATAAATTACATGGATTAAAAAAAATTAAACAAAAAGACTGAAATCGACAATCTGAAAGCAGAAAACTGTCATATTTTTTATGTTAATTTCTAAACATTTGTATTATATTTTCCATTATTAAAGAATCTTAGTATCAGATCATCTGTGTCTAAAAATTTAACGAGATACGTGTTAAAAACTTTGACATGGTAATTTGTGTTCACAATCTTCGTAACACGTTTAGTCCCATTTATGATTCCTTACTCAAATTGCAACGGCGCATTCATCAGACGTGTTGATTTGGAATAAAATACTTTTAAGAATATTTCCTTAAAAATCATAGTTTTAACAAATTCTGAAATTAGGTTTTGGCAAAATGACTGATGAGAATAACAATACATTAGAAAATGTCAAAGAAGAATACAATCCATTTGAACACAGAAATGTTCCACACCCGACTTCGTAAGTGTGTTATTATATTATTATTATCATAATTTTCATTACATACGTATTTGTTAATTTATATGTATATTACTAATGAGGTTAAATATTATTTTGATCGACCTTTCGTTTCATCAGTTATGTATCCGAGGGAACAAAATCATTCATTGCGAATGAAGCTCATGTGGTTAAAGAACATTTATTTCTGTATGAAAGGCATTTGTTCCTTATAATAATTTTTCCAAGCACAGACGGGTATCTATTGAGAC
Source organism: Druceiella hillmani (assembly GCA_039881145.1). Classification (NCBI taxonomy): domain Eukaryota; kingdom Metazoa; phylum Arthropoda; class Insecta; order Lepidoptera; family Hepialidae; genus Druceiella; species Druceiella hillmani. The sequence goes on along the minus strand of JAYKKI010000034.1, from coordinate 20,715,037 downwards.
AAAAAAAATATTTCATATTATGTGCGTATTGTGTGTAACTGCAGCCTATAGACTCTGGTCAGTTCAAATTTTTTTTAATTTTATGAAGCTTGCTTTTTTTGGGAATATATGAAAAATGTATAATTTTTTTAATTTTAAATAATATTTATGTATACTTTATTTAAATAAGTAATAGTTATATAAATTGAAAAGAAAGTAGCAATTCTGTGATTGTTACTCTAAAATTTAAGGCAAGTAAGATTATGATCTCAACCGTGTCCTATACACCGTTTCATGTCCTATACACGGCTATACGCAACGTTAATCTTACAATTAAAATTATAATACGAAATCATGGTAAAACCAAAAGAGCACACGCCGCGTTTTTCTTAGTTGTAAGTCAAAAATAAAAAAAAGTGTGAGGGGTCAAGAAGATCCGCATAAAACGTAGGCTGAGAAAAATCTTCAAGCATGAAAAAAGGTAATTTTTATAGTGTTTATACTAAACTATTTGACAAATTATTATGGAAATCAGTAAGTTTCCATTCTGAAAATTAGGCAATAGATAGAAAAAAGAATCACCAAAATAAGTCAAAAATTGCGACCTATAACGTGTCCCCACACGTACGTATATACAAACGTACATGCCAACAGCCCGTACATATATATATATATATATATATATATATATATATATATATATATGTAACATCTACATAATTATTTTATAGACGCACGTTATTTTCCAAAAGTAAATTTAATACCTAATAAATATTTAAAAAAATAGCAAATCATATTCTTTATTAGACAAATATCTCTTCTTTTCAAAATTTCAAAATCTGTATTAAAAGCTGATTATTTGTAAAATTATCCAAGCTATAATTACTTGACGGCAAAACTCGAGGTTTTCGCGCTAGTCGATTATAAGGCACATGCCCGCGGATTATGAAGCTGGCGTGCTAGTTAATATGGCACATTATCAACTAACATGCCAGCTTCGAGTTTTGACATCAGAAGTCATTATAACTCGAGTAATTTTACAATAGGATTTGAGAAATCGCATTTACGTCATTGTTCTCATTTAAATACTTCTAGTTGCTTCTTTTTTTGTGTGTTCTCAATTTAGTTTTCTCATCGAGACAATGAGTAATTTATTTTCATAACATACAAATAGATGTTGCATTTTACTTATAAAACGCTACTGTTTCGTTGTTACATTATTTTCTGTTTGTTCAACATTTTGATTTTATATAGATATTATACCTGTTTGCGATTTTGCGTGATGTTTTGATCGTATCGTTTGATTTGCTTACTTAGTGAACTTTCAAGGTACATATATCAAGGCGATAACCGGTTCTCATTCAAAACGATCTCATTGATTCACGCTGCTTTAAACAATAAAAGTTCTTAAATAAAGTTAAGTGATAAAGTACTTAAAAATTCAGTTGAATGAATTATTACCACTTTCTAGTGCGTGTTCTTTTAGATTTTGTCTGGAAAAATCGAATCCTACAATTTGTTACCAAATTTTGCAGTGACCTTCTTAGTTTTTGTTATTTGGAGGAATTTTGGGTTACTACTAAAGTAATATTTTTCAAAATGTCGTCACAGTATATAAAGACCTTTAAAAGAATTCCTTAAAATATCTTTATAGAAATATTGCAGTATTAGGATGCCGTACCTCGAGAGGAAAAATGGAATAATGTTCAAATGCTCAAAAAATGTATATAGAAATATTAGGGAGAGCCAATTATTTATTAGAAAAATGTTACCAATTTCATATGGAGTGTGAGTTTCGTTAGAAAGATCTAGTTATAAGGGTCTTTTTTATAATTTTATGTAGTATACCTTTAAAAAACCCCTAAAAATATGCAAGGAAATACATATATCCCCTTCTCCATTATTTCCAAAACTGCTGAACCTCTGAAGAGATACTACATAAAAATTTGAAAAAATTATTTTCTTGAACTTTATAACTAATCTTTTCAAACGGTATCCCACGCTATGTACGGAATAAAAACATTTTTTTGTGTATTTAATGCGTTCCCCGTAAAGTTTCAATATGAATATTTTTGAGTATTACTTAACATATATGTATTTTTTCTGAGAAAAACGGCTATGACCCGTGGACAGACTGACTTGCGAGTGATCTTATAAAGGTTCAGTTTTTAGGGTTCCCTAGCCAAATTAAGAATCTTTATAGTTTCCCAACGCCCATATGTCTGTCTGTACGTCTGTATGGTACAGCCATTTTACACGCAGATTGTTAGTTTCCTAAAGCCGAAACAGTTTTTAGGGTATATGTCCCCTATATGTAAATTGGGATACGTAACAAAAAAATGGGTGTGATTTTTTTCCGCATATATATATATATATATATATATATATATATATATATATATATATATATATATATATATATATATATATTTCAAAAATACGGAAGGTTATGAATATGTTCATCATGGAGGAAAATGAACATGTTATTATGAACACCTAATTTGTTAAAGGAATCAATTTACAAAATATTAATCATTAAAGTAGCCATTTTTGGTAAAGTTACGTGTCCTCAACCCTTCGCACTAAACCGTTATTTTTGAATATAAAAAAAGTATTTACAATAGTAGTCCATAAAAAGAAATGAAAAGAAATAATCTTGTAGACGTTATATATATATATATATATATATATATATATATATATATATATATATATATATATATGTATATATATATATATATATATATATATATATATATGTATATATATATATATATATATAATCATGCCTTTTAGCTTTCTAGCCCCAATAGTCCTAATATGGTTATGGAACTCTAAAAACAGATGAAATTCTACAGAGGAGCACTTTATCTAATAAAAACCTCCATCTTTCTTCAAAAGTTAATATTGATTAACTAGCTAATCTTTTTTTCGCGATTATAATGGTAAATATTTATAAACAAGTATCCAGAACCTTGTTCTACGTATACTCATGTAAGGAGGTGGTTTAAAAACTTAACTTAAGATCATCGTTTAACTTTATGACTTGTATGAATGTAGGTATAAGCCGTTTTCTGCGTGTGACCCGTATCAAGGAAAGTTAGATAATAAACATTTACCTAATACATAACAGAAATTAATTTTTTACGACTGTCGCTTAGAGATCCAAGTCAATATCTTAAAACTTGGTGAGCATCCAATAAGTTGAACCATTGTCGGTTAGATAACTAAGGCTAAATAACTACCCATGGTCTCCCAGGTTTTTCTCCAGTTTACGGGAACTTTTTCACTATTATTTTTTAATTATTTTACATAATGCACGCAATAATACACGTGATATGTATATATTAACGGGTTACTCCTTATAATACTTAAATGCTTCCGATCGTCGACGGTATTTTTAAAAATTTAGTATTAAAACTTTAATTATTACAATGTCAAGAGTAGCGTATATTTATAAGCACCACAGCGTTTATTATATTTTTTAAATTAAGATATATTCTCACACAAAGCTATAATACACACAAAGCTCCTTTAGTCAGCCATATATAGGTATGCACATGGCAAATATTCATATGAGAAAGATATTTTTGGCAACTGCGTAATATTTATATTCATTGCAATCCATAAATTTCTAATTTACCTATTACCAGACTGCAGTTACGATTCCATAGTTTTAGGTCTGCTTTATGTCAATTAAAATTGTCAAAAATGATTAGCTGTAACCAAACAAAAAAACAGAAAGAACAAAGTAAACATAATTTAAAGATGTCACCCGTATATCTCGTATATACGTTTATGTACATACTCGCTATTGTTAGATTGGTATAGCAAGCCGGCTTATATGAGTTCCTGAATACAAAATAATATTATTACATTCGAAAAAATATTTTGGTATCTTATACCGTTCTCGAGTCACACTAATTAACCGCAACGATTAAGCGTTCTGGAGTGCCACGCACGCCGAGCGTCTCACGTCATCATGCGGTAGACGCTTATTAGGCTGAAATGATTTTACTGGTTAATGATTTTACTGGTTAATTTTACTGCTAAATTAGCATTTTTCAAGTCTTTTTTATGGAGATTCTGATTATGAGACTTTTAAATACGATTACGGTAAAAAAATGTTAAAAATATAAAAATTATATTAAAAAAGAAGTTATTTCTCAGTAACAAAAGCCCAAACCAAAAAAATGTCATAATTATTTTCGTCCTGTATTTTCAAAAAGGTTCCATAAGAAACTTTCTGCGCTAAATACCAAATATACTGTGTGAGCTTATCAAAATTTAGGTATATCGATTTTTTTGAATAAGTAACCCATCACTAACACAGGAACGTCCGAGCCATGGCGAACTTAATAAAAGCATGCATCGGCACAGGCATCCTCGCAATGCCTATGGCAATAAAAAATGCTGGTTACGGCCTTGGATTAATATCTACAATAATCGTTGGAATAATATGCACGCATTGCATGTACATTTTGGTAAGTTTATATTTGCTTCACTAATTTTATTGAGATTAAAAAATTTCTGTAAAAACATTTGGAGAGTCCTACGAGAATGCGTGTTCAAATTCTATGGTGTTCAAAAAACTAGTTCAACGTTACATTATTTATGACAGAGATATGTATTTGCATATAAATTATTAATCGAAATCTAACGAGTCTAAAATTTTTACAACCCTCCGGATTGATCTCAAAATACAGTTTGCAGTTATTAAAATTTCTTGTTCGAAATTGACTTTAAAGATCACAATTTTAGTTGATATTCCCTGTTAGAAGTAAAAGCACAAAACAATGCAGCTATTGTTGACCAACTCCCTTAATATTAGCAGTATAAAATATCCTCACAATATTCTAACTGATCCTAAACAATTAATCTAGCATGATTTTCGAAAACTTAACTGAACATTTTTCCTATGATGAAAATGCAAGAAATAATATGTCGCTAAAAACGCACACAGTGCCATTCCACAAACATTTTAACTTACGTAAAGATGGATAGAATTGTAAAATTTCCAGCCAATAAATATTAAATACGAAAGACTAACAAAGGGGCAAATTATAATTAATGAAGGAATTATAATTATAATGATTTAAGGAAGGTCACGTTATAAATGTGACGGAGTTTAATTCTCAAGTAGATCTTAAAATTATCCATTAAGTAGTTGCACAAACAAGGATTATAGTCAAGTTTGACGTAAATGTGTCTGTAAGTAAAGTTCAACTGTAATTATTACGTGACTGTACATTAAATAAGCACAATAACTTAAGGGATAGGTAGTCCCTTAAGTTATTGTGCTTATTTAATATACAGTCATTATATTAAATAAGCATTAAATAAGCACAATAACTTAAGGGATAGGTAGTCCCTTAAGTTATTGTGCTTATTTAATATACAGTCACGTAATAATTACAGTTGAACTTTACTTACCGACACATTTACGTCAAACTTGACTACAATCCTTGTTTGTGCAACTACCTAGATTACATATAGGCACTTTAATTTAATCACAATATATACATTATTGCCAAAATTTAAAATATGTCAACCATAAATGACAGCAGCTTAATTTAGTTAGGTTTATTAATTTATCATCAGATGGTGCTGATAGGATTAGCTTAGATGGTATAAATATTGGAAAATTATTGAGGCTAAATTCCGCCTGATGTGAAGTATTCAGAAAAGTATTCAATTCATATTTCTCGTTTTGGTTGACAGTAGTTGTCAACCTTGATAGCAGCTCATAAATTTAATTCGAGAATTTGTAGATTTTAACTTTGTAGAATGTTTGTCAGAAATCATTTCAATCACATCATTTTCTATAATTCTGGCAATTTCTGGTGTGTAAAATGCCCATATACTCTTTAAATTTGCTTCCTAGGATATCAAAATACCCAAAAAATAGTGCTTTAGTAGCTACTCTTAAATTTAACTTAGTTTCTACTACAAGAAAAGTAGTGGAAAGTAAATAAATTTAATATTTTTATCAACGTTAAAGAAATTTCGTTTCGTTCCAGCTTGTAAATAATTTGGGACATGCAGAGTTTTGGAAAGTTTTAAAATTGTATTTGACCATTGTCATTACGGATATTCTGGTTTCAATCATTATAATAATTATATATTTTTTTCAGGTAAAGACGTCTCAAGATGTTTGTAAGATGATAAGATTGCCAATGCTTGGCTATTCAGAAACATGCGGGGCGGCTTTCGAGAACGGACCTGAGAAATTACAATTTCTGTCGAAACCATCACGGTAAGTTTAAAATTGGAATTAAACTTAGTTTCATTCCCTTAAGGAAACTTTTCTTCAACTTCCAAATAAATAAATCCACATGAAATCTTAACTAATATAATAAATGCGAAAGTGAGTTTCTTTATTTATTCGTTTGCTTTCTCCTTTTTACGGTTCAACTATTCTATTTGTTTTCGTGGAATTTAGCACACGAATGGCTTGAATCATAAATACAAATTAACAATTTATTTTGGGAGAAAACTTGTAATTAGCGAGCGAAACCGCAGTGGACAGCCAATAATAAATAAAGTGTAGATAAATTTCTTATTAGCACAAATATATAAATAATATGCATAGTTAGTTGTTTATAATCTCTTATTAGCCCAAAGATATCAATAACATGCATAGTCGATTGCTTAGTATCTCTTATTAGTAATAATATGTCAATAACATGCATAGTTGATTATTTATCGTATCTTATTAGCATAGAGATATCAATAACATGCACAGTTGATTATTTATAATCTCTTATTAGCACAAGAGATCAATAATATGCACAACTGATTCTTTATTATATCTTGTTAGCACAAAGATATGGATAATATATATAATTTAAATTGACTGAAAGTAAAGTGATTTATTCCAAATCACTAAAGCTAAAATACATTAGGCACGCTTTCGTCATATATATTTCGATATTCACTTTCTTCGTTAATAAATATAAATAAACATAACTAAATTGATATACGATAGATGCAAATTATCAATAAGAAATAGTTTAGCCTCGTGTGTAAACATATAGACCATTCTACATTATTAGCAACAGATGTTATACATTTAATTTATAGCGCATGGTGATACATGTGTCTCAAATGTTTAAGGAGAAAATATATAGGCACAAGTTGTTGATAAGTGCAAAAACTATCTGCAAAAACATCCTGAGTATACATATTTTCCATTTTACGTATCATATCTTACAAATATACTTGTCATATTGCAATAACAGACAAAAACACGACACTTAACACATATACAAAATGTGCGGTAAATCTTATTGGTCTTTATCTCATATGAAAGATATGTCGATGATTTGGTTTATCTAGAATATTTTATGTCATGTTACTAAGAATAATATGATGCAATACTGGTAACTAATGCATTTGATTGAATCACTGATATTTTTAGGAAAGTAGCAAGAAAAATATATATAGAAAAACTGTCAAGTACAAGTAGTGTTTGAGAACCAGCGGCAACTACAGTATACTGGCTTCAATATCACCCTCATCCCGATGCTAAGAATCATTCATTAATTCGATTAAGATGACACAATTTTTCCCTTACTTAATATATCTTTTGCCAGCGTAAAAATATTGTGAATTAATGAAAAAACCGTAAGATCTAGGATAATAGCTGTAGTTATATTATAAACTCCTAGTTAAATTCTGCCAATCCTATTATTTTCATGATTTTTTGGTTTGGAAGCGTCGGAAATGGAAAAGAAAAAAGTATTTCTTTTGAAAATTTTGCTGCATATATCTGAGGAAGCCAAAAATTAAAATCAGCTTAAAAGAAAATAAAAAAAAAATTATTTTTTTATATCCAGCCATTTCAAACAATATCTCGTGTGAGGACACGAGATATAAATTTAAAAAAGAAATTCATTGCCAAGAAATGTTTTTACAAATATTTTAAAGCTCAAAATGTATGGGTTTATAAGTTGTATTTCTATGCCAAATTTCAACCTTGTAATCGTTCCTTATTTCCTTTTGAGGAAATACGTATTACGGATCATCCCAATTTTACTGAAATTTTAATTTATCGCTTATGATGTTCAAAATAAACTTTTAGTTTAATATACTATTATAAACCATGTTATGTTTAACATTTTAATAATTTAATAAATAATTAAAATATAAAAAAAAATTCTCTATTTATTAAAAATTATTTCTTATATTTTAATAACGTATGCGCAACAACGTATGCGTAACGTATGCGCAACAGCGTTCAACGTATGCGCAACAAATAATTTGGTTATAACTCGAGTACTGAGGTACTGAGTTCTTGAGCTAAAAATATAAATGAGTGATATGTATAAATATAAATATGTATATATATATATATATATATATATATATATATATATAATATATATATTTCCTATCAATTGATATATATCACTCTTTTCTTTCATTTCTTTTCATTGATACATTTTGAGCACCTCGAGGACAATTTGTTTATGCAATTGGTTATGGGCGACAGAACCCTAGGGGCTATCTTGTGGCGAAAAGGGCCTCTCTTTATGATAAACTCCTTCTTTCAAAAGTTAGTCCCGAACATGCAACTACAAAAGGAGATAGACTACATCCTGACTACCAAATGGCAGCGATGTCTCTGTGATCGGCAAGGTGTACACGAAAAATGATCACTGAAGGCGATATCTAGTTTGATAATATCCAGCACCCACCAAAATATAAAACCCTGAAAGCTTTCACCTCAAACTCACCAATCGTTTGGGGGCTTGGACGAGTGCTTGATAACGGACGATTTGAATAACAGATTGGTGGAAACTGTTCGTGCGGTGGGTTCTTACTTCATTAAAATCATTGCATTAAAAGAACAAAAAAAACAAAGGCAGTCATGGGGACTGCCGACAGAATTGAACTTGAAACTATGAATTTTATAGAAATTTTAATTTTAAAATTCATTACGTAAATATTATGGAACAATTAGAAATCTGTTTTACCACGTAATATAACTCATAAGTCACTTTGAAATAATCATTGCATGATGTATTCCAGAGGTCAAACATTAAAAAAATTAAAAATAAATGGTATAAAATTTTAAAACGCAAATATTGACATAAATATTAAAAATATTTCGAAACAATTATTTTGGTTTTGTTATTAATTTTCTTATATTAAAATATTAACATATTTAGTACTCACTATTGTACTGCAAAGTGATCCTATAATTAAACAGAATAATAATCAAACTAAATCACAATTTAAACAATGCACAGTATACACACATTGAACTTTCCATGCAGTCAATTTAACTTTACTTGTATAGATATTCACAGCACTAATGTTGCACAATACGTCAACGTTATAAGAGATATACTGCTATTACAGAATCACAATTTAAACATTGCACAGTATACACACATTGAACTTTCCATGCAGTCAATTTAACTTTACTTGTATAGATATTCACAGCACTAATGTTGCACAATACGTCAACGTTATAACAAGAGATATACTGCTATTACAGAATGTCGGTGACGCGAACTCACAAGATTTTAACCCATTTTACAAAAGCGTCCAATGCGCACGTCATACAGTAGTGTATATACAATGTGTTAGTGAATATATGTGTATACGTGCCGCTGCGCCAGTCTGGTGCCAGAGCAGTAGATGTCATATACAGGTGTCCTATAGGTGATGAACCAATCAAAAAAAGAGGTAGGCAAAATTATAACTAGGTTACTGACAAAAATTGACATTAATAAAAATCTTAGTTTTTGAGATAGGTAGTTATCAAAAATATGTTAAAATGATTACGCTGTGTCGATATTTTGGTTGCCACAGCTACAAATGAAATCTGATTGTTAATTTTTTTGTAGCTAAATTTATCTGAATAATGAGCTTTTTGAATAAATTGAAACATTTTACGAGAACTAATACGGTTCTCTTAAGAAACAATTCAAATCGTATGTTCTAGGATTATGTAATTTTCATAATCTAAATTTTGCTGTTTATGGTAAAAAAAATGTACGATGTAAAACGTGAAAATCATTTCAAAAATTGGCGCATATGACTCAAAAAATATGGTAATAAAAATCTTACCTTTTTACTTTTAACTATAAAAAAAGATACTTGTACTTAATCACAGAAGGTACCCATTATGAGATAATTATCCTGTGTTTCAATTTTCATGTAAATGTATTTTTAAAATAATAAAAGTTATTTAAGGTTAAACAAATGTTCTAACTGCCTGCAATTGATTCTAATGTACATACGATAACAAAGCAAAAGAATTCAGTTAATATTAAAAACAATTTTAATTATGTTTAAAACATTCAGTGACAATTTCAAGGGCAGCAACATAGCAAAAGTTGCTACCCATTTTATCATATATTTTTAAATGTTGCTACGTCAGGAGCAAATGTACAAGTACGAGGAATGATACTTACCTGTTATTCCTTTATGTGGAGTTTAAACAATTTTTCGAAATTAGTAATTTTTCCAAAAAAAGCTGACAAGATTAATTTACTTTTTTTAAGTTTATAATTCGTTTCGGTCGAAATTCCGTCATGCAATTGTTTTATGGCCCTTACCTTCATGGTTCATAAACAATATTACAATTTTCGGGACAATTTGTATTCTTATAAATATATAATTCCCAAAACATACGTTTTTGAATTTTTTGTTGAGAGAACCGTATTAGTTGTCGTAAAATATTTCCATTTATTAAAAAGGCTAATAAGCTTTTTTAATAAATGGAATTTTTATTTAATTAAAATTAATTTTTACTAGTTAAGTATATCTGAGTAATAACTCAGATATATTTAACTAGTAAAAATTAACAATGAGACTATTAAGTCTCATTGTTAATTTTTACTAGTTAAATATATCTGAGTTATTACTCAGATATACTTAACTAGTAAAAATTAATTAAAATTAATTTTTACTAATAAAGTATATCTGAGTAATAACTCAGATATATTTAACTAGTAAAAATTAACAATGAGACTATTAAGCCTCATTGTTAATTTTTACTAGTTAAATATATCTGAGTTATTACTCAGATATACTTAACTAGTAAAAATTAATTTTAATTAACGCTACTAATTATAGTAGCGTTGCACCCAAGAGATCGACATAGAGTAGTGATTTTTACAAATTTTAAAAAAACGTCTATGTCTACTAAGAGATGTTTATTAATATCTAATTTTGTCAGTAGCCTAGTTATAGCTTGGCCTATTTCCCTTTTTCCATGACTTACGGGACAACCTACATTATATATATGCTTTCACTGCTGGCCAATCGCAATACGTACTCATAGCTGCAGATATACTATTAACATTAGCATGTCGGTGGCGCGAATCCACAAGATTTTCCCCCACTTAAATCGCTCAACACAAAGGACTCCTAAAGAAATTTTCACTTCAAAAATTCTCAGATCAAACTCTTGAAGTTATGGCAATTCCTAGCAAATGGAAGTTGTAGTCTTCAGCGGGCATGTCATGTTATAGGTAGCTAAATGAGTGGATTTCTGAATCTATATGATGCGATGCAATCCCTTTAGTAAGAAATATATTAAAAAATCGATAGGGTTTTGTTGAAATCGAAGTTGCCAGGAATAGAGACTCCAAAGTTTTTGCAAGAGATGATTCCATTGTATAGAACCCGTTGACAAAGCTGAAGACCAACAACGGCGATGCAGTTTTGTCGAGATCCGAGAACTTAAAAAAGGTCAAGAAGGTCTACAAACAGTTATACACTCGATCACAAAATCCTATAGAGAGCATGGCCAATGACCCAAGAGCCAAGCTGACCTGAATTTATTCTAACGATATCCCGGACGTCAGCATAATAGACGAGATAACGATTCTTCTTTGGTAATGTTGTTTAAAAAGATAATAAAAAATCGATAATAAAAACAATTCAAAAAACATTGTCCTAAAGAATTATAGACCAATCACCCCTTTGAGTTACGTTTTTAAGTTGTTTCCGAGAGTCATCACGAACAAGTTTTCGCGCTAATCTGGCGACTTCTAGCTATCCGAATAAGCTGGTCTCCGAAAAAGCTATAGTACTATAAATCACATTTACACACTACGCTAGACTATGCAGAAGTGCGAGGAGTATAATCAGCCACTACATCTTGCGTTTGTGGGCTGTGAGAAAGACTTTGATTCTATCAAAATTTGGCACGTATGTCAGTTTCTTCAGCAATTCCGTATTGACGCCGGTGTATTGAAGTACTGAAGTGTTTATATCACCACAGGAATTACGGAATCAGAGTATGAAACCAATCCAGGAGCAGAAATGTATAAATTAAAAAGATGCCTTCAATCTCTTGGATTGGAACTTTGGTACCAATATCAATGGCAAATAAATCACAAATATTCCAATGGCAAATAAATCACAAAATTTTACTTTGGGTCTATATCGTTATTATGTACCATAATCGTTAAATGACCTTGGTAAAATTCTTATAAACCTAAGCAAATAATTTCAACAGATTGGTCTCACAAAGAATACGGATAAGACAAAGATTATATATAATGTTAATGAATTACCTATAGCGGTTCATATTGCGAATGTCACTCTCGAAGTTGGTGTTCATATATCTTTCTAGAATACACTGTACAACACTGTAAATTTATCCAAATTCAAGTAAGAAACCAATTGTAAAATCTAACTCAGCTAGCCAATCTGTCGGCAAATTTGCTATATCTTTTACCCAAAATACCCCAATGTCGAAGACAAAGTTATGAATCATTGAATGTTGCCAGTGATGACTTCCGGAAGTAATACGTGGTCCATTACCAAATTACCCAATGAGCAATGGAAATGGTTATGCTCGGCGCTTTGCCTACTAGATATGATCCCTAATAAGGAGATCTATAGTAGAACTAAGGTCATAGACATAGATCACAGGATTCGTGGGCCGAAGTAGCAGTGTGCAAGTTACATATCACTCAGAATCGGTAACTGCTTGAGACAGAAGTTCCCGAATGGCGACCACGTACCCGAGGACTCAGAATAGAATGGCCCCTAGCTAGATAGACACAACTTCGTAAAGGTCACGAGAATCAATAAATTGTGAACAAACGGCATTGACTCCTTAGGAATATGTTTACTTTTTATCACAGAACCTAATACGATCAGAAATTTTTCACAAATTTCACGTTACTTTTATATGATATTTTCTCCCAAAGAATGTAATTCTTCGGCAGGAGAACACAGTAGACAAAATAGTGAGAATTTGTGAAAATCTTGTAGTTCCGTATTGAAATGTTATAAAATGTAGAAATTAAATTTATTTCAATATTCCTGCTCTAATGATTACTAGTTCTGAAAATGAAGCGCTCAAATTATAGAATATTTCCACACACCCTACTCTAGAACTGACTATCGTCTATCATTGAAAAAAATATTCTTTTGTATTTAAATGTTTTTGTAGTAATTTTTCCAGTGATATAAATACATATATATTTTTTTGCTTTTCTTTTCAGAATTTTTGCAGACATAGCTATGCTTTTAACGTACCTTGGCTCATGTTGCGTTTACATAGTATTGATGGCAGAATCAATGAAACAGGTTTGACATGAATATGCTATCACTTAAAAATAATTCATTAAAGACGGCGCAAATAAACGCATATTAATAGAATTATGAAAAATAACATTGCTTGAAATGAAATGTGAAAAGTGTTGATTAATGATGATGTAATTTTGAAACAATTTAATTGAATTATAAAAGAAAACCACAGCAAAAAAAATAAATAACAGAAAATATTGAAAAAAGAAAGTATGTTAAAATTTACAGTGAAAGTGTATTAGGTTTACACATAACAAAAAAGTGCAAAATAAAAAATAATTTTATTCTGTAAGTGAAGGCGATCGTGATAGGAGCTGAATTATTCATCTTGAAAACGTATAATATATTTAACCTACCTCTAATATTAATTTTTGCCAAAAATAGTTTTTCAAGTGATTTCGCGATCTATTGATCAGCATCATAGTCATCAGGTTTTAACTATCCACTGTTGTACATAGATCTTACCCAAGGCCCACCCGGTCCTTAACCTTCGGCATCCGGTCATTTTTCAGGCATAGCGTAAATCCATTTGGCTGATGAGCGAACATTCTAACTTATTGAAATTAAAAATATAGCATTGTAATCTTTATATAAAAGTATGTGTATTATGTTTTCATCTGGTTGAATCTAAAAAATGTTTCCTACGTAAAAATGTTTGGCTACTATTTTTAGTAAATATAAAATATTTTTAGTAAATATAACTTACATTAGTAAGTTGTCATTCATTTGTTAAGGGTTTCCTTTAACAAATGATTGAAAACTTACTTATTATGCAAGTACTCTTCTTGACCGCATAGTTCTATAATAATTTACACATGATTGTGCACTTTAAAATTCATTTTAAATTTGACATTATGTTTGGAAGGAGGAGAATACTTGGTATGTTTTCTATGTATGCTTAGTATGTTTAGTATGTTTTCTGATATTTGTTGTTATAATTTACAAGATCTGTGAAAAGTTTTTGGTGGATGCCGACCGTTGGGGTTGATTTTTTGAAAATATGTTCAATTGAAGTTTTTCTATTAATACTCTACATATTACAATAGGCTGCATTTGACACGAGCGTAAGTTCAAAATTTAAATTTCCAGATTGTAGACCAATATTACCCAATGTCTGGTCTAAGTACCGGAGTATACTGCTCACTGCTTCTCCTGCCACTATTTTTGATATGCCAAGTGAAGAACTTAAAATTTTTGGCGCCATTTTCGATGATTGCCAATACCATGCTCTTGGTGGTATTTGTTATATGTCTGTATTACATCTTCGAAAAGCCGCTCTCATTTGAAGGAAAAGAATCTATAAATATAGATAAATTTTCACTTTTTATTTCGTAAGTATCAATGGATTGCATTAAAAATATTGTTAATAATTATGATTATATAAAACTTACCCTTTAAAATATGATAACAAAATAGCTTAGCCCTATTATTTGATAAAAGTCCTAAATATGTTTTACTATACACAGACCCAAACTTTTCCTAAAATGCGATTCTTTACTGATACTCTCCACCTTAAAAGAAATTTAGCCCATATTTTGAAAATTTAGTAGCACTCCATTATTGTGTCAATATACATAATAGCTCATCTACTAATTAAGAAATAGCCCATCGTCATATGAAAAGAGCCTTTCATGACAGAAGTTTATCCAATTCTTTCAGAAACAAAGTTGTGAAGTAATTTTGCCATTAAAGGGGTATAGTGAACAGGTTTTCACGTTTACTATTACAATATAAATAATATTGAGACAAGTTCCATCAAATATACGGCGAGGAAACACACTACGAGAAGACATTTAACTCCTTGTTACGTGAATTCCATGTCTGATATTTCGTTGAAGAGGTTATCAAATAGAATTCAATACTTTTTAGGGTTATATTCCTCAAAGAAAAACGGAACCTATATAAGATCATTCAGGTGTCTGTCTGTTTGTCACAGCTGTTTTTCATACAAACTTCACATTTGGCATATTGATAATGCATATTAACCTGCAAATCACAACAGCTAACACTGAAAAATATTTCTTTCGAAAATTTTTTGCAGCAAATAACATACTCCAAAAAAATTTATATTCCACCTATAGTGTGGCGAACCTTTTAAAAAACTAGTTATAAAAGTTTCAAAAATAATTTTTCATGCTTTTAAATAGTAAATCTTCCGAAATCTACTAACAAAATACGTCCCCTCTTCTCATTTCCAAAATTACTTACCCAAAATCAAGGAAGAAATAGGCTTTTTTGAAGCCTCAGAAAATGTTGTAGGAAAACTATAAAAATAATACTATATGTCATAGCTTTCGAAATTTTCACGAGTGATACTTAAAAATATACATATTATTCAATATTTATTTATAAAATAATTTTACTTCAAACGAGATACGGAAGCAACTCATTCGAAATTTTCCTTAATATGACCGACTTCCTAAGCAATGTTGCAAATTATCCTAGAATACAAATTAAAACTATATCTGAATTTCTCTTATTCAGGACGGTTTTATTCGCCATGGAGGGTATAGGTGTGATTATGCCCACGGAGAATAATATGGAAAAACCAGAGAATTTTCTCGGATCTTCAGGGATTCTTTTTAAAGCCATGTTAGTGGTTACCGTGCTTTATACGATCCTTGGTTTCCTGGGCTATATGAGATTTGGAGATTCAGTTGCTGGGAGTATCACACTGAATCTACCGATGGATGAATGGTTAGTAATAATAGAATATGTCTTTTTTCATTGAGTTTATGGAACATAATAAACATTTTTTGACTATAAAATACTCCCAAAATGCAAAAGGGCTTATTGTAACAAAATTTATTACTACCTACTATAAAGCAATAAACGAAATATTATGCACTCTATTGTAAGGTTTACATTTTTGAAATTTGTATAACAGATTCGCAAAACTGACTAGCAATACCTAATAGAGTTTCTGGAATATATTTAAAAATACTGGATTCAAAAAAATATTTAATTCCTCCTAAAAGCTTTTTTAAATGTAAAATTATTCAGTCGTGGGAGGTCCTTACAGGGCAGCAACATACAGGAACAATTGATAATTAACAATATTATTAAATTTTGTTAAGTTCAATCAAAGAATTTATAAATATATATTATATATTCCGATAATCTTTGAATTTTGGCAAAAAGTAAATTTTTTAAATATTTGTTATTAATTTTTTTATTTCGGCTAAAAATACGGGAAACGTGATCTGGTTTATAAAATAAATTTCTTTTGCATTTTAATTTAGTTACGGACACACTGTTACTTGATGATTTATTATTCAACATTACTCAAATCTACCAATAATAAAGGGTTTTTCTGCAAAGGTTTATGTTATTTAAAAACCACTTCTTTTAAACAATAAATATTAATTTATCGCTCAATCAATTCTAGAGAGACATCAATAAAATATAAAAAATTCACCCAATCAAAAATTAAACACAACACTCAAAAACAGCATAACTATGGTTGCTATATACCCTTTTACGCTGCCTTTGATAATAAATGTTGGCACTTTCTTCATATTTGTCACCGAAAGAAAATATTGAAAATTTTGAACGGCGAAAATATTGAACGGCGAAATGAGTTAGACCCTGATCTCCAGAATGCGCTATCAATTCAAAAGTCGTCTGAAAGAAAAATACTTTCATAACTCTCTATCATCCCTTACCTGGTTTATCCCCCCAAATTCTGTCCCTCCCTTTTATTTTTGTTATTATGTTTATGTATGTACACACATATACACATATACATATATATATATATATATATATATATATATATATATATATATATATATATGAATAGTTTTATTATTAATTACTCGTTTTTTCTTGTTAGCTTGAAATTTGTTACTGTTTTAAGTGTTTTTTTTCGCAACTGTGTTCATAATCCGTTGCAATCTTCCACACCACTTAAATGTTTTATTACTTGGTTGCTTTAGTTAACTAGTAGAGATTGCACCTGTAGCGATAAGTTCGTCACATGTAGAATTTTTTTAAAAAACTTTCAAAATTAATTCAACATTTTAATATTTTTTGTCACGCTTCCCGTTTCTATTAAATTTGCCTAATTATCCTGTTATTACAGAATTGTAGTTACACAACTGACTTAATTTGGCATTTGTTTTTGATAATGCACTTCGAATATAGATAAACAGTAATGTAATTTAGTCTTTTGTAATTTACCTACTGTTTATTCCAGGCCGGCCATTCTAGCTAAGGTTTTTATAATATTGGCAATATTCTTCACCTTTGCTCTACAGTTTTATGTACCAATCGATATAATGTGGAAGTATTTGGAGACAAGAATAAGGAAAAGTAGGCATAATATTACAATGTTCATACTGAGAATTTTTACCGTTGGATGTTCAGGTTGGTATTGAATTTGATACTTCATTCCCAAAATCCAAATTATACATTTTTGCTAATTTTTTTTGCATTTTATGAAAGTTTTCGTTATGAATACTTTAATATGCAAGGAAAAAATTTTTGTAGATTGCCATGATCTGAAGTACAAGCTAAAAAGTATCTTTTGAGTCGAATTGTTTTAGTAAAGGTTAAATGTAACTCTAACCGCGTATTTTTTTTTGTTATTTTACAGTTCCGTAGTAAAAAAAGACTCTTATAATACTGTTATGTCCACCCATAGATCTTTCCTACGTCAAAGCATTTGAATTTTTCAATTAAAAATCTTAATTACTATATTGCAAATGATTAAATAAAGAAGTATTGATAAATCTCCCTATATATATATATATATATATATATATATATATATATATATATATATGTATATATATATATATATACATATATATATATATATATATATATATATATATATATATATATATATATATACATGCACATATAAAGTCGAAGTGAAACTTTTATTTTCATCCCACTGATTTGATCTTAGTCACTATGTAGGGCTTTTGAAGCATAAAAATTTATTTGATACTTAAGTCCTTTTTGAGAAATATTAAGCTTCAAAATGAGGTATAGTATTGTCCCTCGCCCCTTAAATTGTACAACCATTGGTTTGAATTGGGTATGAAAATTGTACAGAGTATAAACCAATTTCTATAGTTACTGCACTGTTTATCCGCTAGTCAGAGATCTTTAATTTTTGTACTGAAATTAGCTACTTTCTTGAAATTTACACCTTTTATAGATTGCTTTGACCTGAAATTAAACGAGCGTCTGGAACAAAGCCAAAGCGAACTTTAATCAAAATGGCATTTAGTAACCTTTTAAATCTAAATAAAAAGTAAAAATTAACCAATTTTTGGAAACAGCTGAGTCAAACTCATCATGACTCTTTTAAAATAGCGCTGATTCAGCAGTAACTAGTAAGCAAAAAATTCAATTTTTTGTTTCAGTACAAAATGCTTTTATGATTATAACTATATATAAAAATTAGGTACAAAGTAAGTTCATTCTTAATTTTTGTAAGATGTAGCTTTAAATTTTTAATGGCATAACTAATGACGAAAAGGATTTTCGAACTTGAAATTGACCTTTTTTTCATTCCGCTGAGTACCATCAAATAAATCAAATCCGATATTCCTTTGGATGTCTCATTTATATGTTATAAGCTTTTGAAAGTGCACTTACTGGCTTTCTTACATGCCTACGTACGTTCGTAATCCTTACGAGCTTACGTACTTATGTACGTACGTAAGTACGTACATGTACACAGAATTTGCCATAATTCATTAATTTACTCCACTTTCATTGAACCCCTCCGGGGATGTCAGTTCAATACTTTCATCATTTTAATGAAAACGGAAATAGTATTGGAAATGCGGTGTAGTCTTTGATGTAACTTAGTTCTTAGTGATCGACTTACGATAATATATTTAAAGATAGTTTTTTTCCATTTAGTCTGTGGGGTGTCACTGAAAAAAATCTTTCTTTCTTTAAAGTGCTGACGTATTCTATTTATGTATAGATTTGATTAAATCGTTTTTTAAATTAAATTAAAATTTGGTAAATTTTCGAAATCGGAATGTTGCTAAACTTAGAGATCATTTCGGTCTATTTTGATTTCTATACTATATTGGAAATAACCTGTATTTGAACAACAAATAAATACATTATATTCATATAATATAATATTTTTTATCTTATGATTAAGAAAAACATTGTTTTTACAGAAAAACATTATTTTTAAACATAAAAAAGAGTATGTTTATTGTTTATGCAGGTGAATCTGTGCAAGACATTGAGTAATTTGAAGAAAGTTTTTATAAATAAAGTAAATTATTTTGTTGAAATTGCAAGTTGAATTGTAATTTTTCAGAAACTGTTGAAAATTGTCATACAGTTTCTTAACATTTTCTACTCAGTTTGATGCATAGAATCATCTATATGAAGTACAGAAACATTTCTATTACAGCTTTTATTTATGTATAAAAATGTAACAAAAAATATGTATATTATTAATATAGGTTATTACGTATATTAAATTGAGGATATTTAAAGCTTGTTTCTGTAAATAAACCTAATTATTTGTTTTAAACAGCAAGTTTGCAGTGATTTTTGAGAGAAACGTTGAGAATTTTTATTTAGTTTCACAAAATAACCTGGCTGAATGATAGATATGTTCTTTGCGTTCCTGTACATATGTTTTATAAACGCACAGTTGACTTTAAATAATGTGGACATAGAATCCAAGAAGCGCAAGCTCTACTCACGCTTGCCCAGCTTAATTCCGCACGTTACCGGATTCATATATATTGCCGTCTTGGCTACCTTAATTCTGCATGTTACCGGATTCACATCTGTTACGTGATCTTAAAACATGTGAGTAAAACTGGTCTATGTGAGTAAAACTGGACTACAAAAATTGGTTCGAACACATATGCCTGTACTAAAAGCACTTGTAACGTAACTGTTCCACCAGAAGTACTCGAACAGGTTACAAATTAAAACTATTTACCCGCTACCCATAAAGGAGCTCATTTACTTTATAGGCCCATAAATCTAGAACGCAATTGTCGGACGCGGCGACCTGAATTCGGCCTCTCGTCAACATTCGCAAAATACTAATTCAGTCAATCGACCAAATCTTGATGGATGACTGGCCGAGCGGCTCGGTGAGGGCGTTAGTTACCTCCCCCCGTAAAACGACCCTGCCGCTCCACGCGGTATTAATTTCCCACCCACCCCCGCAGTTAATTAATGTTATGTTAAGAATCCATACGACTAACGAAGCAGCGGTATTATTCTAAATTAATTAACGAACCGAAGTGATAGGCGAAGGTAGTTATTAGTGAGGGTTTTAATTGAAAAAGTTGCAATTTGGCTTAATTGTGAGCATTATTAAGTTAACGTATATACGATCATTACTAAAATAGCGCACAAAAATTTTCCGCACTAGAGTTATGACTTTCACTAAACTACGATTACATATTAACCGAATGTACCAAGAATAACTCGTAACATGTTGTGCGTCGTTATCGCCACTACTCAGCGAGAATTATAATAAACAATCTATTAAATATTAACTGGGTATATCAAGAATAATATGTAATATATCGTGTGTCACTATCGTCAATGCTCGGCAAGAATTATGATGATGAATCAATTACATATTAATGGGGTGTACCAAGAATAACATGCAATATGTCGTGTATCGTTATCACCACTACTCTACGTCGTATGTCGTTACCGCCACTACTCGGCGAGAAATATAATGACGAATCGATTACAAATTAATTGGGTGTACCAAGAATAACATGTAATATGTCGTGTATCGTTATTACCACTACTCGGCGAGAATTATAATAACGAATCGATTACATATTAATTGGGTGTACCAAGAATAACATGTAATATGTCGTATGTATGTCGTTACCGCCACTACTCGGCGAGAATTATAATAACGAATCAATTACATATTAATTGGTTGTACCAAGAATGACATGTAATATGTCGTGTATCGTTGTTGCCACTACTCGGCGATAAGTATAATAACGAATCGATTACACATTAATATGGTTGTACCAAGAATAACATGTAATACGTCGTGTGTCGTTATCGCCACTACTCGGCGAGAATTATAATAACGAATCGATTGCATATTAATTGGGTGTACCAAGAATAACATGTAATATGTCATATGTCGTTATCGCCACTATTCAGCGAGAATTATAATAAGAAATCGATTACATATTAATTGGGTGTACCAAGAATAACATGTAATATGTCGTATGTCGTTACCGCCACTATTCGGAGTGAATTATAATAACGAATCAATTACATATTAATTGGGTGTACCAAGAATAACATGTAATATATTGTGTGTCGTCACCGCCACTACTCGGCGAAAAATATAATAACAAATCGATTACATATTAATTGGGTGTACCAAGAATAACATGTAATATGTCGTGTATCGTCATCGCCACTACTCGGCGAGAATTATAATAACGAATCAATTACATATTAATTGGTTGCACCAAGAATAACATGTAATATGTCGTGTATCGTTGTCGCCACTATTCGGCGATAAGTATAATAACGAATCAATTACATATTAATTGGTTGCACCAAGAATAACATGTAATATGTCGTGTATCGTTGTCGCCACTATTCGGCGATAAGTATAATAACGAATCGATTACACATTAATTGGGTGTACCAAGAATAATATGTAATACGTCGTGTGTCGTTATCGCCACTACTCGGCGAGAATTATAATAACGAATCGATTACATATTCACTAAGTGTATCGAGAACAACATCTAACATGTCGTGTGTCGTTATCGCCACTATTCGGCGAGAAATATAATAACGAATCGATTACATATTCACTAAGTGTATCGAGAACAACATCTAACATGTCGTGTGTCGTTATCGCCACTATTCGGCGAGAAATATAACAACGAATTAATTACATATGAACTTGCTGTACCGAGAATAAAATATTAATTGTATATTAATTGGCTCTACAGAGAATAAAATATACCATGTCGAGAGTCGTTATCGGCACTAATCAACGATATATTCTGTAATAACAAATCGATTACATATTAACTGGGTATGCCAAGAATAATATGTAATATGTCATATGTTGCTATTGCCACTGCTGGGCCAGAATTATATTAACGAATCGATTACATATTACTTGGGTGTGTCGAGAATAGCATGTAAATGGCGTGTCGTTATCGGCACTGATCGGCAAGAATTATAGTAACGAATCAAGTATACATTAACTGGCTGTTCCAAAAAAAGTTTAACATGTCGTGTGTTATTATCAGCACTGTTCGGTGAAAATTAAAATAACGAATCTATTACATTTTAATTGGCTCTACCGAGAATAAAATGTAAGGTACTGTGTATCGTTATCGGCACTGCTTGGCGAGAATTATAATAACGAATCGCTTACACATTAAAATATGAAATACGTCGTGTGTCGTTATTGCCACTGTTCGGCGTGAATTATAATAACGAATTGGTTACATCTGGATGTATAAAAAATAACATGGTTACGTCTCTACTACTTGGCGAGAATTATAATAATGAATCGATTACATCTGGTGTATCCAAAATTGCATGTTTATCTCTAATATTCGGCGAGAATTATAATAACGAATCAATTCCATATTAGATGCATCATTTTACAAATGTATACATCAGTTGTTCGAGGAAGTTCATTTATCCTTACTTTGAACCTGAAATTACAACTAATATGTTATTTTAAAAATAATTACTGCAAAGTGTTATAATCATACTTAATATTTATCTGAAATTACCTTAAAAAATTATATACAAACATGTTTTAACATATTTGAAGAATATAAAAATTTGTATTATTTAGTAAGTACAGTACAGTAGTATACTTCTATCTAATTCTATTTACAATTATAAAAAAGTCAAATAGGTTTTGAAGAGAATGAAAAATTACTATAAAAAGAAGTACATTAAAGTAAGGAATGAATGAAATTTAAAATAATGGATTATCATTATTTACCTCATATCTCCAACTACGTACAATTTTAAAGTTGCTATGCTGTGTATAATACCTAATAATTAAAATAAGATACCATAATTTCTAATTGTACAGTAGTTACAGAGAAAACAATTTTATTAAATTGCGAAAAAAATCCGCTTTCATTATCGAATTTCCTTAAACAGTAGCACGTTGACGAAGCCTAATGATTCTTGATAAAATTATGTATAATAAATTATCTTTATTAAGTTATAAATTAACATTAAACAGCGTCAGCGGCATTATCAACCTCGCTGGTTAAACTAATGTAGCCAGTTATTTCTTGTTTCGATTATTTATTTATGTCTCTAAGTTATATATCTGTAAGCTTAACTTTATTTATATATGTGTAAATTTAAATTTGTTAAATGCACACTGTTAAAAATTTCCAAATTAATAAACAATTATCTTCACCAGTTGCAGTCGGAATTGCTATACCGATGTTGGAGCAAGTAATCGGTATAGTGGGCGCACTGTTTTTCTCCCTTCTCGGCATCATACTTCCAGCGATTGTGGAAACAGTCTTCTACTGGGAAAACGGAAGTTGGTTTATGGTCGCGAAGAACTCTGTATTAGTTTTTATTGGGTTTTACACAATGATATCTGGTTGTACCTTTACCATCAAAGAAATCGTCGAGTTAAACTCAAAAAACCATTTATAATAAAATCTGTTATAATCACGTTAACAGAAATTATAAGAATAATATATAATAATGGGCAGATAAAAAATGTATCCTCAATGACAAACGGGATGACTTTGATAAGCTAACCGCAAGGTAATTCAGTAACAAATAATTGTATCAATTGCAATTAATAGTAAATTTTATGGTACAAAGAATATATTTCATATTCCATTTCGAATGATAACGAAAGAATAATTTAAAGCTATATTTTATTACCCATTATATTAAATATTCAAAATAATTAAACCAATATTGAAGTTTACACCTCAAGAATCGATTTTCATATATAGCGCCCGGTATGAAGTTTTATGAGGAGTAAAATCAGAAGTTCAGAGCGTTCGAAGTTCAGAGAGTTAAAAAAATATAACCGTTAGGTGGCCTCTTCGAGCAACATGTCTGCGCATCTTTAGAGTAGGATATTAATATATTTATTTGGCATTTTCTTATGGCGTAATCGCAATGACGGAGTGTGATACACATAGTTTACTATTTTACGCTTGTATTAAGATGTATTCATTAATTATATGTGAATAGTTGGTGTCTTCTGTCCTACAAAATTAAAAAGTCTCTTTTAATTCTAACTTCTTAGTCTGATGTTACCAAAATGTTTTTAATTTTGTTATAAATTAGATTTTGTTCATTTGTGTTTTATTTGAAAATAATTGTATTGTCACCATTTTTATTAAAGAATTGTCCATTTACATTTAATCATATTTATCATTTTTTTTATATTTGAATAAAAGTATGGTTTGTTTAAGGAAATTCTGACTTTGTATTCTCGACACCTTCTAAACAATAATAATATTAAAAATAATACGAAAAAAATTATTCAAACTCGAATTTAAATCGGTTGTCAAGAGTTTATTTATTCACGTTTGCGGGAAAACATTTTGTTGGCAATCTTTAATTATCAAAACTGATTGTAAATGAAATAATCGGTGTGTTTTATTAACGTTTTTATTGATTGCTTAATAAGATAATCGTATAATTTGAAAAAGACTTAATAATCTGATTTTATAATAATTTTTTAGAATTTTTATAGTTCAAAAAGAAAAATGGAACCTCGATTATATCACTCGCGTGTTCATCTGTCTATTTGTTACAGCCGTTTATCTCAGAAAACGCTTGACGTAGAGACTTAAAATTTGGTGTAATAATATAGTATATTAACCAGCATACGTCACAATAAATTAAACTAAAAATATTTATGTGGAAAAGTGAAGGGGTGTTTTTTGAGAGGTTTAATTACAAGGATCTATTTTTTCATAATTTTAAATAATATATTTTTAGACGTATATTACCTAAAATAAGCACAAAAATATATTTCTGAAAATATTGTACCCAAAAATTTTGAAAAACACATATTCTTTACAAGCCTACACAAAGGTTCTAGGAAAACTATAACAATTATTCTGGATGTCATTGTTTTTGAGATATTCCTGATAATATACGAGATATGCGTCCTGAGATATTCCTGATATATGTTCCCTTACTTATTATTTTATAATATTAAATATTTATTTTCCTAGGAAGTCGATGTGAATGATGACTTATAAATATTAAAATAAAACAATTTCACTTCCAACGATGTACGGAACGCTTGACCGGTTTTCTGTATTTTGACTGATTTTACAAATACTAATCTCTTGCAAAATCCTGGAATGATCTTACTAACAGGTTGAACAGAAACTCGAAATTGACGTAATACATTTTAAATATTGATTGTATTTGGCGGTAATTTTGTATACATTATGTAGTAAGATTGATCAGGTGGACTATTAGCAATCTTTGCTAATAGCCCACCTGAAGATGTTGTAATACAACGAAACCTAGGTTGTGGTAAAGAACTTAAAGAAAGTAGAAATAATACTACATCACGTAGTTTCATTTAATTGTGAGTAATACATTTTGTTTTCCTTAGTGAATCATTTGGTTATAGTGTCACCATTTAAAAAAAAACTTAACACAGAAACTTTGACTTGGTCGATCTTCGTTCATAGTTATAGATACTGCTCTCACAAGTATCCCTCACTTTTCAATTTGAGCACGGTCGAGTATAATTTTCTGCAAATAAGGGCTACATCCGGTCTTGAATATATTAAAAATATAAATACTAAGTAATATTATAAACTAAATAGCGTGTATGTTTTGGAATAATGGAGTGGCGTGAAATATTGCATTTTATCTCTAGAAACCTCATTACTTTACTTATATATATATTTATATATATATATATATATATATATATATATATATATATATATATATATATATAAATTTATGTAAGATATAGCAATATTTGTAACTCAAGCCGAAGATAACCGACCAAATTAACTACATTGTTGACTTACGCTGGGCAAACCATTACGATGTCAAATCAAAAGCAAACTACAAATTTTGAAAAAACCCTTGACCAATGTAGTCGTAATTAAAAAACGATTTAATATTTTTTTTAAACCCCCCCAGCAATTCGTTGGCAACAAAATGTTGCAGTATCCCCTGGCAAGCTAACACCATAACAAATATCTAAGCACCATCGCCGATTAGTTCTAAATATGTTGCAGAAAACTGTGTCTAAACCGGTCAAACCATTTTGGAGATAAATGGAAACATTCGTTTGTAGCAAAATATTGCAGCATCCCCTGGTGAGCAAACATCGTAACACCCATCTGAGAACCATCGCCGATAAGTCCCAAATATTTTGCAGGAAACCGTGTCTAAATCGATCAAACCATTTTGGAGATAAATGTGTAGCGCTACCTGGTAAGTTAACACCATAAAAACTATCTAACAATTATCGCCAATCAGTCCCAAATATTTTGCAGAAAACCGTATCTAAATCGGTAAAATAGTTTTGAAGATAAATGAGAACATTGGATTGTACACACAAACAAACAAACAAACAACCTCCCGTCCTAAACGCATATACCTCCTCCGTTCCGTCATGGGTAAAAACAGTGTGAGAACGAACTGTGTACTCCATAAGTGTATATATTATGGAAAGTGTGTAATATTGGTAATTAAGATTAAAAATATATTAAAATTAACTTGTCACTTTGCGGCTCAGTTTTGTCATTTCAAAATTGGTCTTAATCAAAATATCAAACTATGTACATGGCACCAATATTGAATGTATATAAATAATTACTTTAATTATTATTTGAATAATTGTTTCAAACAATGTTTTTTTTAATATACAAAAATACTTGCTGCGTGGCCAGCTAGGTGGTGCGGGGTGAAGTCGGCAGTAGACCGGGGAGTGCAAGGCGTCGGTATGATATATAGAATACCACCCCAACACCCACCACGCTCATATTTTGCGCGAACGAAGTCGCTGTGGAATACAAGTCATTCAAATCTCAAAAAACACTTGAATTATCAATAATGTTCTTATTTTCCATTCATCCATAGTACTTGATAAATTTTTAAAAATGTTATTATTTTATTTTATTTTGTGGTTTTAGGAACAGAATAGATAAAATAAGTTGTTTAAAATAATTAATTTCAATTACATTAAAGAATTAAATTGAAAAAAATTAATGAACTCTTCACTATTACATCCAACACGATCAAGTTTTTTTAAATCGAGTTAAAAAGAAACATAATGAACCTATGCTTACTTTTGTAGTATCCGTTATTTACTTATAACATATAGTAGTCTACTGGTAATATCGTGCAATTAGGGTGGGGAGCTAATGATGCTTAATTTGCTACCCTTAATATTTTCAAGTGTTAATTTTTTAGATATGTTCTGATTATATATGTTCTGATTGATGATGTTTTATTACTACGCCAAATATAAAGTTTCTGCGTCAAACGATTTCCGAGAAAAAAAACGTTTATTACAAATGGATAGACAGATACGTCGGCGATATAATAGTTTCGTTTTTCCTTTTGAGGTACGGAACCCTAAAATTGCAACTCTTGTAAAATTGTCTTTTCTTTATTTTTAACAAAATTTATATTATTAGCATAACTAAACCCGAAAGTGTTTCATTAATATCTAAATTTTTAACACATGTCTAAAGTATTGTTTTGTTTTAAGAATCCCACGCAACCATCTTTATTCTTTCATAATATGCAGGCAATATCCAATCCTCTGTCTTTTTTTAGAGATTATGCGCAGAGATTATGATTATGTATTTAAAAATACATTTATTAAAATACATACGTGTTTACTCGTATCCATCTTTTTTTAAATTGGTTAAAATTTAAAAATAAAACTAAGCTGGTCGTTCTAAAGTCAGTCAATTTTAATACCCTTTACTTTCTACAGCAACATTTTGTTAATAAGTACTTTTCATAAAAAAATCAACTTAAAAACAATAAACATTTTTTTCAAAACAAATGAACCACTTCGTAAAAAAACGAAACAATGCAAGAAAAATACAAACAGCTCGTACTAAGAATTTCCTCCTATTTTTAAGTTACTTAAAACCTTCTCACACTATCCATTCTCAAACATAATACAGCAACGGAAATTCATTTACATTGTGCGTTGACACGTCGTGAAATTAATTGTATCCCGACACGCGAAGTACCTCGTTAATAAATATTTTTAATAGCCACCTTAAAAATTCTGAACATGTTAAGTTATGTAAAAGAAAAGAGTACTTTTTTTATAATTTTCATGTTTGCCAGTATGTGTTTATGTGTTTACTCGTAATATTCAAAAACTAAGTATTTAACTTACTTTCGTATTTAATCTTCTCAGAAAATCAATTAAAATATGATAGTTAAATTGTTTAAAAACCACTTACCTCTGCTAGATCTCCGAATACAGATTTGGACGATCGGAATAATGGCATTACAATTTAGCTACATTATAGTATAACTAAGTTATTGTACAATAATAATACGCATAGTAAGGACAGTCGTGTGGTGATTATTGAGCCTTACCACCAACCGAGTTAGTAAATTAATACACAGTGTTCTTTAATTTGTGCTTCATAATTATCTGAAAGTGTTTCGTTTTTTAGTACAATTTATCATTTGGAAAAATGATTTTTTGTTAATAATTATGCCTTTTAATGTTTTGTCCGCGATTTCGCCCGCGTGACATTTGGAAAATGTAAAAATTGATTTTAAAAGGAGCAGATATAGATTTAAGTCACAGTTATATATCAATCAAAGTTACGCGATGTTTAATATAGACTAAATACCATATAATAATTAACCCATCAATATGGCATTAAATGGAGCATATTTTATTTCTTTTATAAATTAAATTGAAAGCATTCAGTTTTTCTTTTCTTTTTTTAATTTTCTATTCACTGCTTTGCTCCTGTAAATGATAAAATGATTATATAAAGCTTATAATTTAATCTAGGGTATATATTATCAAATGTACAAAATAAATTAAAATCCTTAAAGCTATTTAATTGCGAACAAAAGACAATCAAACAAATAAACAGACAACGTTTTGATTTTAAGGAAAACGTTGTGTTAGTTATGATTTTTAATAACCTTTTTTGGTTAATTTTAAGTTTTGAATATATTTGGCGTTAATTTTGTAGAAATTCATTATTCACAATTAAATGAAACTACGTGATGTAGTATTATTTCTACTTTCTTTAAGTTCTTTACCACGACCTAGGTTTCGTTGTATTACAACATCCTCAGGTGGGCTATTAGCAAAGATCTTTGCTAATAAACATCCTTACTAATAGCCCACCTGAAGATGTTGTAATACAACAAAACCTAGGTCGTGATAAAGAACTTAAAGGAAGTAGAAATAATACTACATCAGGTGGTTTCATTTAATTGTGAGTAATTTTAAGTTGTTAATTCTTTGTTTTCCTTGGATGTTGTTAACTTAACAAAGCTATGAGTTTGTAAAAAGCTTTAGATGTTACGAAGAAAAGCTTTAGTCAGCCCACACGGATATCTTGAATTTGCATTCACGTTTTCCACGAGAGTTTATTTATTCGCTAATCTCCCTGCCACACGTAACGACGACAAGGACCCGCACCGCCCTTTTCGTGTCGTCTTTAAATTTCGACAAAAAACTTATGAAAAATGGTCATTTTGTGCGGAGCACGCACTTCGTTACTGTTCGGGGCTAAATTTCTTTAACGTTTTTTTCAGGGGATCGGCAAATGAGATGCAAATTATTTAAATCTCAAGAGTTCAAGACGTAATCTTACATAATAATATGGACCAGAGCCATTTCGAATATCAAGGTCTGACGCTGGTTTTATGTGCTCCAATATCAACTGCCGCTCCTATGTTTCCGACAATATTTTTGTTAAAACGCAATTGGGAAGGATACATTTTATTCATAACCAAATTAAAAAGCAAATATTCAAATTTATAAGTTAAAATATGTGATTCATTTTTGCATATCGAAAAGCTAGTTCCTTTTGAATAAAAAGCAGAAAATTTAGATTTTTTTTTAAACAAGTTGTTTATAAGTTTTAGACACTATTGAAATTTATTTGCAGTTAAAAAATATAAAATATGTTTTAGCGTCATAGGTCACAAAAAACTTTCACGTACTTACAAATATTATATTATTTTTCACAATCGAACAAGCTAATGCCCATTCGACACCTTGGGAAACTATATGAAAAAAGCCCCTCTGATCGAGTATTCGTATGAATACGAGTATTGTGTGTAACTCATCACAAGTGATTAGGTCACATAACTTACTTGGAAATGTTTACGATATTTTAAAATAAAGAAAAACATAAAGTATTACTTTAATATGATCTAATTTGACTTTAACCTAATTTTCATATTTCTGTTATTTTAGTTATTAAATTGTGGGCTAGAACGCAAATGTTTTTCTTCATTAATTACACTTAAGTATGTAGATAAATTGAATTAAAAATATACGGAAATTTTACAATTTCAAAATATATAAACAATACTCTTCAGCGGAGTAATGGAGAATGGCGCTCTTATGAAATAACAAAGTTTGAAGCGAAAGCAAACGTCTAGTTTTCCACGTGAAGCAACTCATATCCTCACGCTGGTGAAAATATTAAAAAAGTTTAATAGATTTTTCCATTACAAAATGTACGATTACTACCCTTTTTCCGCATATTATGCATGGTTTTCATTTTTAAATATTTATGTTGATAACCTTTCTGTTTTAAATTAAATAGCAGAGAATGAGGTCATAGTTTATTTTATCTGCTTAGAGCGCATACGAATATCTAGCGGCACACCCAATTTTTATAGTACATGAGTTGCACTCGATTGTGACTCTCTTTATGCTCCATTGATAGTTTCAGGAACGCGATAAAGTTTTACTTTATAATTTATGATTAATCATTAATTAGGATGATGGTAACGTAAACTGCTGTATGCTTTTTTATTTTTTACATTATTTTTCAAACTTCATCATCTGTTCCTCAAAAAGGTACCTTTTATGGCACTTGGATGGTTAATCCAAGGTTTTATATACATCAATAATTTGCAATAAAGCATACAAAATATAGTAAGAAACACAAGTACACAATTGTTTACTGATGCAAAGAATTATGTAGAGAAATAAGACTAAGATAATGAAGGATGACAAAAATACGGTGGAGACGTATATTAATCAAGCAGAAGTTAGAAAATAAAATAGGTACGTTAATATAAAAAATTAAATTAGAAAAGGAAATGGGAAACAGCGAGAAACCTGGCATAATAAGTGCAGAGTATAGCATTTACGGTCGCGCATATTGTATACAAAGGAGAAATGGAGTGATAAAGATGGGAATGCAATTTATATAAATGCTTAAAATATTCGATTTTAATCAATGCTTGTACCGAATTAATTTTCTTCAGGACAGTAATTGGTCACATTTTTTATAAGAACAAATCAGGGTGAAAAACTTATTAATCTAATCCTAACTACGTGTAGACAACACGTAACGTGCATATGTCTACATAACTACGTGCGTAAGTGGAAATTAGTTAGGTCTGCTATTCTAAGAAACGTTATCGATAGTAAAAACTTCGACACAATTTAAACCAGACTGAATTTATGACTCGTCCACTATTAGAGCAAACGCCATAAACTCGATTCGATATTTAACTTTTCATATAAAAACTGTGCGGTTCGCCGATAAATTGCTAGCATGAACTCATTGAACAAAGATAAACTTTTGCTTCAAATTTCATCATGAATCATAATACGGCGCGATTTAAATTGAATTTGAAATGTTTACTATTGAATTTGTTCTTTTTAATAATTCTGTTTCATAATTTCAAATTTTTTTATAAACTTTCCCTCTCATTTGTATGCTTCGATTCTTGGAATTTAGTTATAAAATATATAATGTCATTATGAAGATATTTTTGTTTTGTTTCACAAGTGACTATGACAGACCACGAAGAAGACCGAAAAAAAGAACTTCCTCCTTCGTCGAATGGATCTTATATTTTTATACTATGAATACTTATTCATTAATTAATTAAATCCATTAATTAGATCCACATAAACGTTCCTACAAATATTATTGTGTTTATATCTTTATGTTTTTATTATTTTCAATAAATCGTGGTATTCATTCACATAAATTGCACAATTATTACTGGCTTCTTTGAACTACACTGAAATAGATCCAATGTAAGGTGAATGTGCACACTGAATGATTTTTTTAAATTTTATACCGTGGTATCGAGAAGAAGCAAAAACCAATTTCTTTTTAAGATTTCTATCTGCCTGTTTGTTTGTCCTGGCTTTATTAAAAAATTACTGGACAAATTTGAATGAGACTTTCACCAAGACCTCACGATATTTAGGTTAATACTTAGATTTAAAATTGCACGACATTGCTCCGGAATTATAATTAAAATTTAGATTGCTCGGGATTTCCATGCATAAATACTGTCAAAATAAATGTTCAGAATTTCAGCTAAATTTTAAGCTGCTTTTTGCTCTAGTCGGATATTGGCTAAAAATAATTATTGCCACTCGCGTAATAAGAACCTAACTATCGAATTAAAGAGCTGGTGAATAGAAACTGTCGAGACTGACAAAGAGATTAAACTTAAAATTCCAGCTATGTTTTCCCGGTCGAGGGGCCTTCAAGGTTCAAACATTCTTACCTACGCAAAGATCGGGGGAAAACTATAGCGATGATCCCAGACGTCATAATTTTTCTAAATTTGTACTATGTTTTTACGCTTTTGAAAGGTGTAATATATTTACGCTGGGAAAAATGTATAGCTGTAAATGGTTTAATAGAAACATTATGTACCATTAAACATTTATAAATGTCAAATTTTTATTCAATTTTTTATTTTTAGTGTATAATTTGTTTTTAACTAACGTAGTTCGAGAATATCATATTTACTGTTTAGTGGTTAAATTGTTTAACAGAAGAACTAAAGAAAAAGCATCATATGCTAAAATACTCTAAGCTAAATACGATAAGAACTAAAAATCTATCAGAACGGTAAGGAGATTCATAAGCAATTTGTATTTTCGTAGACTTCATCTCAACCTCATCCACCTAATTTATAAAATCGTCGTGTCCTGTAACATATACCTTCTAATAAAGCTAATCATGATTAAAACAAGTCAAAAATCTGTATCACTAACAAAAATTAATCTGGCAGTCACAGCATGTGTATGAAAATTACATTCCGTTTTAATGTTAAACGACATAATTAATTGTTAATTAATCAAATAATAGTTACCCTAAGGATTTTAGTATATGAAAAAAAATGTGAAATGTACATTAGTACATTAAACTTGAACATTGACCTCTTGTCGCTAGCTTGAATTCCAATATTCGAAATGATCATCCTTTCTCAATGCTTGGCCATTAGTTTTTGCTAATAACGGTAATATGTCACCACTAAAATGGTTTATTTGCTCTATGGGAAAATATTTATACGGAGTTTATATATATATATATATATATATATATATATATATATATATATATATATAAGCATTAAAGTCACCATGTTTTTAGCTTCTTCAAAAAAGGAAAACGTTATAAATCTGCCATTTAAGAAAATCAGGGCACAATGATGAAATCGAAGGATGGCGACAGGAATTTTCAAATGATGAAGAGTAAACTCATTAAGTTTGGATTCGCTTCACTTGTCGTAACATAGACAAGAAAATAACGAAGCAAACAGATAGATAAGTAAATATATACAAGTATATCCAAATACATGCAGCAATGAGAATATTAGGACGCGTACATACAGTAATATACAAAAGCATTAAGTAACTGGGATATTAGTGGGCTGATACATAGTATGTGAAGGTATATAAAGGCTTGAAGTACAGAATACGGTAAAGCCGAAAGAGGGAAGGTGATTCATATGTCAGTAAGTATGTATGTAGATATATAAAAACATGTTTAGGTTCATTAAATTCTGTGAACTTCTCTTCCAATTGCAATAAATGAGATATCACTGATATTAATCGTAGGGTCATGATCTCCTGGGTAACATAGGATATCATTTGGAGTCTGTGCCAAGTGAAATGTAACACTCATCTGCATGCGTGAATTTGAGAGTGATGAGAAGCGTCAACTGGACACCGATCCCAGAAATCTTTAGCAGTAGCAGTATCTCGGAAATTTATATTAGGATTTCGTTTTCACATGTATGTTCACAAGAATGTGTCAAACTTTTCATAATGCTCTATAACGTTAAATATGTGTGTGTATCTATGCACTCATATTTATATACGCATGTATTTGTCTATGCACATTATACGCTTATATATACAGGTGTAACAAAGAACGTATTTATTATTAATACAAGTGATTCTATGTTTGATACACATATTATTTTATATTACAAAATTTT
This sequence comes from Druceiella hillmani, assembly GCA_039881145.1. NCBI lineage: Eukaryota > Metazoa > Arthropoda > Insecta > Lepidoptera > Hepialidae > Druceiella > Druceiella hillmani. Next base: position 20,680,048 of record JAYKKI010000034.1, on the reverse strand, counting down.
GTAAGAAATATAATCTTTCTTTTGGAATCGCAGCAATAACAATAATGCTATACAAAAGATTATTCACTAATCAAGTTTTTCTTGAAGATGGCATAACGCCATTATACACAAACGCGGTTGCATACATAACAAAATTAAGTTTAAATTTTATTAATAAAAACTAATTAAGTTTCTGCTGAAAGTCATTTAGATAGCGCTGTATTATTTCGCATATTTAAATCAAAGGTGCCAATTGGAAAGTTAAATTATTTAATTACTGCATTTATTTTATCTTAACTATTTAGTTAAGATAAAATAAATGCAGTATTTTGTCCTTTTTTAGAACAGTATAACCAATGCAGGCAATCAAAAACTCCACGACACACACCTTTACTACTAGCGCTTGTCATCGGTGTTACTCGCTTTCAGAGGAAAATTCAGTTTTCAGAAGTAAACACCCACATTTTAACTTTTAAATTGAAAACTGTGCATTTTACCAATAAATTATCGACAAGTTTCAACTTCAAAAGCTTCGTTCCAAAAGTTTCGTTTGATTTATGAAGCGCTGCGACTATATATGAATTTAAAGCCATTTCGCAATCAATTTATTTCCCACGCAAGTAGAAGTCAAAAATGATTTCTGGCTTCCATATTAATTTTTATATTACAAATCTAAGAATAATTTGACAAAGTGCCATGTTAAAACGAATGTCCATGGATAGTCACCGTTTCTTGCCTCACAGTTGCATTTAAAAAATGTGGAAAATGATAATAATTATCTAAAAATGCAAGACATTTATACTGTTTAATTATGTATGAACAAAAAATTTAGATGCAAAAATGTAAATTATTTGATAATTTTAATGTTCCAGAAAAAAAACCTATCACCGTGATGCGTTAACTTGAGTAGATTTTTATATCACAAAGATTTTTATAGTGGTGACTCGGAAACGACGACTTAATTTTCTAAGTTACCTTTATAAATAGCATTATCTCATATTTAAAAAATAATCGTAATTACAGAATAAAGGCAAGGGCAGTATTTTGAAAATAAACGTATTTCAATTAAATCTTATTTAAAAATTTAACTTGCCAATTCCTCTTATTTTCTTAACATTTACAATTAAGTATAAATTAAGAAGTGTTTATTTGGAATATCTAATTTAGACCATCAAACATTAGATTGCGTTGCTTTTATTAAAAAAAGTTTTGTAGGCAATCAAACACACACAAAAGTATCGAAATAAGTATGTAAGATACTTTTTAATATCAATTGATTTAATTGAATGTGCCCTGAAAACGAAACTTTTCTTGAAAAAACAATATAGACGGGATACAAGTTAGTTACTACGGGTAACAAAATCAAGATTTTATTCATAATGTCTTCAATAATAGTGTTGATGTTTATTGTACAATTTTAAAAATTGTTAAAAACGTATTAATTAAAAATATATTGGATACATTTGGCGTTAATTTTGTAGAAATTCATTATTCACAATTAAATGAAACTACGATATGTAGTATTATTTCTACTTTCTTTAATTTCTTTACCACGACCTAGGTTTCGTTGTATGCAACCTAGATGTTGTAATACAACGAAACGTAGGTCATGGTAAAGAAAGTAGAAATAATACTACATCACGTAGTTTTATTTAATTGTAAAAAGATATTTTTAATTTTATATGAATTAACATTTCCCAAAACATAAGTACATCTTCGATTTTATAGTTATATTAATTCAATATCATTTAATTGATTTAATATTTTAAATTCAATTCAAATACATTAGTATTCTAAAATGTAGACATTATAAAATATATCTGAATTCTCAAATGGTTTCAAGACCTCAACACTGTTCAGATGAATGAATCATTATCTGAAAGTAGGGATTGCAATCTAGTATCGTTTTTAGTGCAGCTGAATTTTTGCTAGACCAATATAATTCCAGCTGGATCCAGCACGAATCCAGCAATTTATCGATTTTTAAAGAAATTATTTTTATTTTTAGACACTTAAGAAATAAATGTATCTTCTTATTTCTTTTATTATTTCGATTGGTCACTTTCAGCACAAATAAGTAAAACTTCCTACACTAATAGATAGTAAACTTAATTTTGCTTCGATTTTACTTGAGATAATGAACTTCAAATAATAATATTGTAATTATTTATAATGAAATCTATAAATTATGTAATATCAAATATAACTATACTAATTAAATTATGTAAATATATTATATTATAACAATGTAAAGACGGATAATAAGTGGCAATCGGTCTAAACCGTTTTCTTTGGTTTTACATGGCTGGGTAGAATAAGGTTACATACATACTTAACAGTCTTTTTTCTGTAGTTATTTATAACTTTATAAATAATTTGGTTATTAGTATTAGTAAAGTAGTAAGGAATTGTTAGTAGTTAAATAAGTTTTTTCCAAATCATAAATTATTCATCATGTATATACGGCACATAGATACTAAACAAACATCAATATAATTAACAAAGCAGATTCAGTTTCTCATCTCACAAATTTTCACAACGACTTATTTATCCTAGCCCAGTAACCAAATACTATTTAAGTTACCAATTCTTATTCATTGGAAATGGAGAAGAGTAGAAGTTACAAACTATTAGTCTTGTCTTGATCTAAGGATTAATTAAATAAAATATTTTGTTGACTCCTCTGGAAGTAGGATCTCAAAGAACAAATGGTATTGATGGTGTTGTCTCCCAATCTACTTCTCAACGAACAGCATGTATATCAAGCTATAGAGAAGGCTCTTTCTCCCTCTACGCTGGTTGGTTTTAGAGTCACCAAATAATCATAAATTAAAGTTAGTTTTTTAACTCTGATTCCTTCTCTTTCACAAAAAGTAATTTCGTTTTTAATATCTTATCATACTCCTTGTCAATTCTCGTTCTCGTCCGTTTCATGAATTTTTCTTTATCATGTTTTAGTGGAATTTCGAGTTCTTGTTCCAGTGTGAAACTTAGGGAATCAGAGTTATCCGGGCCATCGTTATTTACTTTCATTAAATCTTCTTCCACTTACTTACACGATTCAGCATATTTTTCACCCCTGACGCATTTTACATTGTAAAATTCGACATTGTGGAAATAGAATAATTGGTTCTACTTTTAATTTCTTTTTGTTCATATTTCTTCGGATTCTGTAGATAAATCAACATCTTTGTGATTCTCTGATTTATTTGCACAGTCCTTCAGAAAACTCAACACTCAAGAACGTGTCCTGATTTTTCAGTTTATCTAAGACAAATTTTAGGGTTGTGTCAGCAGTCATCAATCACTACTTTCTTCTATGGAGAGCTTCTATGGCCGGTTTGACTAGGTCAAAACTGGCAATTAACTTATTAATTAGTCACTCGTCAGCGGAGAATTTAATGTCGGAGTCAGTGTCTATTACGGTTTATTGATGCAAACTTTTAGACTGTAGGAACTTCCCATTTGCTAAGCAAACTGTTCCTCCTAATGCGACACTCAAGAATCAAACTCAATTTTGTTCCCTTTATTTCCTTCACATATTTTTGCAAAACATATCATCTTTAGTAGGTGCTTTTTTTAAGTCTTAAAAATTTATTGGCACTTTTTTAAAAATTCGCTGTATCGCGAAATCATTTCAGGTTAAGCAACCGGTGTCGGTTCAATTACTACTTGTAAGCCTTCATTGGTTTCCTTGTCTTTGTCACTTTCGTCTATCTCTGTATTTTCTACTTATTTTTTGAGGTTTTTATACACAGGACGGCTACTACAGCTATCTGTATTCTACATGCAAAACACGGTTGTTAATAGCAAGGCAAGAACCTACCAACTTTCAACATACCACTTGCGACATAAATAGGGTAATACGTAAGCATTTTTAGAACGTCTGGAACATCAAACGACACGAAAGATAAACTGGCTGGGTACTAGTAGCAACACCTACTACTAGATAAAGCCAGAGTGCTACCTTCCGAAAAGGCTGTGAGTCACGCAAATGAGGTCATCCATATATTAAGACGTCAGCGCCGTGAGTAGTTTATTTCAAAATTATTAACAAATGTTAAGATAGCGGCTTTTATCTGAATATTTCATTTCACTCCTTTAATACTTGAGTTTACTTTAAAGTTTTAAAATGGTTAATAAGTGCTGTACACCGAATTGTAAAACAAATTACGTCACGGCACACACACAGTTTTCTCGTTCCCAAAAAAAGGAGAATTGATGAAATGGAGTCACGCAATTCACCGATAACATTTCGAATCACGTTCTAACCTAGCAAATATTCCAGAGTGAGAATTTAAAGATTTGCCTGTATTCAAATTATTTCAATGGTAGTTTTAAGTGTCTCACGTAAATAACGACATATTCTAATTTTATTATAAATGTGCGACCTACATTTTGCAGAAAAGGACATCCGTCGTATCGCAGAAATTTTCGACGAGAAAACTGGAAGATAGTTGTGTCTTCACAAAAACCTCGTTTGTTGATTGTCCTAGTTATAACAGTGATGCCGATTTAAAATTTTAAACCAAATTTCTTCAACCATTCTGACATTAATTCAATGCAATGTTCGGTCGTGTCTAAGATTAAAATAATTCCCTTTTTGGTGCACGATGAGATGTATGCATCTATTGAATATATTTGGCGTTAATTTTGTAGAAATTCATTATTCACAATTTAATGAAACTACGTGATGTAGTATTATTTCTACTATCTTTAATTTCTCTACTACGACCTAGGTTTCGTTGTATTACAACATTTTCAGGTGGGATATTAGCAAAGATTGGTGGGATATTAGCAAAGATATCTTTGCTAATATCCCACCTGAAGATGTTGTAATACAACGAAACCTAGGTCGTGGTAAAGAAATTAAAGATAGTAGAAATAATACTACATCACGTAGTTTCATTTAATTGTGGATGTATGCATCTGTAATTCTTTGAGATGTTCACTCGTCAAAACTTAACGAAAACATAATTGGAAATCGTCGACCTTATGACGTGCGGCAAAGTCGACGTTTAGAATCCGCTTTTTGCATATAAACATCTTAAGCTCGGGAGATGTACAAAATGAACTCAGTGTGAACCCAACATCACCATCCTGATAACAATGGCTTCCATCGAAGTTTCTTTTACAAAATAGGCGTCAATAATCTTCTTAACCTTTTTGTTAGGTATAATAACTATTTCCTGATTATCGTCATTTTTTGATGTTGAGAACTACTGTATCTGTATTATAAAGAGGTAATTGGCTCTTTGCAGAAGTAAAATTACCACAGTGTATCTTTTGTAGATGGCCTTTTAAGCCTGTTGTTGAACGGTTACAGATCATCCAAATTTTTTATCATAATGAATATTTTGCATTACGACCATCATCCAGTTATAGTCCCATAAGGTTTTTATCTTCATCCTCAATATATTTCTCTTGCTGACTTGGTTTTTAAAGAAACATTATTCATCATTCTGTGCGAATAAGAATTGTGCAGTAATATGCTTATTATACATGTACTATGAACAGCTGTCCGAACTGAACTGGCTTCAAATTTGAAAAATGTAAATGAGAAATATTTTATTCATAAATATCTTTACATTTTTATACCATACAAAGTTCTATTTTTGTCGGTCTTTCTGTCTATTTAGGCAGAGGAACACACAGAAATAGCGCCTTTTTGGACGCTTACGCTGATTAAACCCTAATAGATGCACCAAATTAATGTACTAACAGAATTGTACATCATCGTAGCACAGAAAGACATACCGGGAAAAAATCCGCAATAGCAAGTTTCTATCTTCTAAGGCTAATCCACAATTATCATTTTTCTTTCAAAATTTAATAAATAAATGATGACTTATTTATAAAGCTGTTTTAGACGGCATAGTATTAGTTCTTATCCAATTAAACATGCCAATTAAATTGAGCAATAAATGTAAAACAAAATTGTTTTACCGTTATCACTTGCCGTAATACAAGACTTATATTAAAAAAAATTAAATCATATTACTTATAATTCTTACAACAAACCACATGGGCCACAGCGGAGCGAAGCAGACACGTATTTAGGGCAAACATATTATATCTAACGAGAGTGTTAAGTAAACTGGCGATCAGATCATGGCAGAGGTTAAAGGGCAAGCGGTGTGGTATAGAGAGGGTGTTGCACGTACTGCAAGTATGATAGAACGAGAACGTCGTTTCCGCTGAGCGGAAGCATACCTAGCAAGTACGCAAAGTCGGAGACGTAGACTTTCGCACCATTATTTAGAAATTTAATTATTTGCGCATCCGCAGTGCTGGATTCAGCGCCGGCTGGATTTAGCAGGTCAGAGGATGTGCTGGATATAGGTGGATTGCTAGATGAAGGATCCTACAATTGCAACCTCCAACAAATTCAACAAACTCAACCCTTCCAGAGAGGTTGCAGTTTTGGATTATAATTAGTTGATGCGTGCAGCGTTTGTTTCTTGCCTCTCTTCGAAACGCTGATTATAGTAGAAACTGCTCTCCTGTAATTATGTATAATTAATAAATAAATGTAATACTTATAAATTTTATTCAGTAAGACATATTTAAATTTGAGATGCAACGTTGTGATGCGGTTTCTTTCTTAGAGAGTACGCAGCAACATGGAAATAATAGCACGCATCATATCTTCCCTCTACGATAAATTTTATCTAAAAAATTTTAACATGCGAGTATTGAACTTACTCTCAGTGAAATTGCATTAGCGACTTAAAACAAAATTGTTAATTAAAATATCTCTATTGATTGATGAAATCGATTTATCCGAGAACAAAAGCAAATAATTTTTAGCTAAATATCTCCGTGTTCCAATAACTTCATTAATAAATATATCACTTTCTGTTTCCAATTTAAACTTTACGTATTTAATTTGATAAAAGACTGAAACGTTACACTGTGCCATCAGAAAACTTTTTCAATTAATATAAATATAAAGTTAGAGAAATTTTGAAAGAGAACAATTTCAAACTTGAATATAAATAACGTAACATAAATAAGTATAGTCAGTAGTCGCTGAATCTGAAGAGCTAATATCATTGCTGTCAAGCTAAGAAATTAATATCTCAAAGTTAAAAATATGAAACATTTTTAGGATGAATTCCTCACATTAAACATACAATAAATGCATGTAGAGCTTGGTTTTTGAAATGTAAAATTTTCACGCTTCTACTTCGGGTAAAGGACAGCAAACATCCCTCCATAAGTAATAAATGAATCGACCAAATTTAATATAAAAACATTATACTGCACCATCAAATGACTCGTTCACTGTCAGAGCGAACGCCAAAACTCGATTTTCGTTTTAATCTTTTCAGCTGAAAACTCGGCGGTTTGCCGATAAATTGCCAGTGCGACAGAAACTCGCTCGCTGAAAGTTTTCTTTGATTTACGACAGGGCTTAAGTAAAATTTACAGCCGTTACCCTTATTTAATTTGTTTTTGTGATAGTTTCGGATAGAGGTAATGACTGAAATAAATAAACTTATAATAAGTTTCCTCCCTGCGTTTTTATTCGTCACGAATTTACACTTGAAGGATATGAAAGTCGTTTAAGTATATTATTTTCTTAAACATATCAGTAATTTTATCTCAAACAGTCTTCTTTCTATGCATCGAAACAGCTAGTAAATAAACTTTAGAACAAAACGGCAATAAATAAGCTATGGAACAAAAAACGACAAAATTTCCAAAAACTAACATGGTTTTTAGAGACAGTAATCTGTATCTTTGTTTGACCAGAAATCACATAATAACTAGAAGAAGATTTTGATAGTGATTTCATTATTACATTTTTAGCGCTCAAGAAAGTATGTAAGATGGAGTTGATGAGTATCTCTTTTATCCTTAGTGGATGACGAGGTTATCTGGCGCCACATCTATTCGGTGTGAGCTGTCTGACATGAATATTTATTTCCCTCTGGACCATTTGGACGGTATCTACCCACGTTATTCTTCTATGCCCTTGGCTCTTCTGTTTGCGAGACTAAGATAAACTCTCAGGGAACATCTGCGAAAAATGACGAAACTAAAGGAGTTTGACTCTACCAAGTTGGATTTTAGTGGACATCCATCCTTCTCTACCTATAAAAGATATCAATTTTGTTTGAATGATCCTCTCTTTATCATTTAAGCTTACGTGTTTAAAGAATTGTTAACATATTTAAATAAAGCTTTCACACTTGTATTTAGTAAAACTTGAGAAACAAAGTGATGCGTCATAATAGGTCATAAATAAAAAAAAATTCGAAATGAAACAACAGGAATCGGTATACTAATGAATGCAACGTGATTAACCATAACTACATATTTCATTTTCCCCACCGATCAGGGTAAACAAAATAATGAGTAAAGTCCATTAGAGCGAATTCGCGAACAACGGGAAGTTTCAAATAAATACGAGCAAATTGAAATGAAGGTCTCACGTTTGTATTTATTAAAATTTACCAAACAAATTGATTTCACAAGAGAAAATCATAAGTTAAAAAAAATTGGAAATAAGACAAAAGGAATCAGCATACTAACGATCGCGATTTGATTAATGTCGACTATATATCTCACTGACGCCCCCAATCACGTAAAGAAAATAACGAGAAACGTCCACGCGAACGAAGTCGCGAACAACCGGTCGCAAAAAAATGTAAATGAAGCTCTCACATTTATATTTACTATTACTTTGATATAATAGATTTTCCATAATTGATATAATAGATTTTCCATAATAGACCATCATAAATTTTAAACAAATTAGAACTAAAACAAAAGGAATCAGCATACTAATGATCATGATGTGGTTAACCATGTACTGCATATCTGTCACCGCCAATCGGGTAAAGAAAATAACGAAAAACGTCCTCGCGAGCGAAGTTGCGAACAACGAGACCAAAATATAATTAGAATCGAAAGGTACGGCAATCAGAAGAAAGGGCCAATCAAGGAAAACAGAAAAATGCTCAAGTGATATTGGTTTTAATAATAAAAATAAAAATTTTTATGACTACAAAGTTGAAAAAATTTACGTTTCACACAGAAAAAAGTGACGTCCCCAAATATTTTACTCAAGGATACGGTTCGCACACGATTGAGCCCAGTTCATATTTTTTTAAAATAATGTTAGGCTCAGTAGTCTCGGAATTAATATGGAAGATATAAAGAGGAAAATAACACTATTCATAAATTTAAAAAAGAAATATGCCACATTGTGAAAAATTTTATTTGTAATTGAAAACAAGTGTGATAAAACCAAATTATCAATGCAAAGTAATGGATATTTTACATTTCCGGGACTTTTTTATATCAAGGTAATCGGGACGGAATCGGGAATCGGGACGCCATGAAGCTATGTTTTTATTTCGAGAAATGCTGAAAAACAAAAGCTGAAAGTTTTTCAGAGCTTTAATATACCATGTTTAATTTCTTTTTTTTTCTAGTTCGAATACTTCAAACTCATTAAACTGCTAGCGCGCCACCAGACATTCGTGGTTAATACTTTTTTCCCACATTGGTGACGCTTCGGATCGCGCAACATTGGTTTTGTTTGAAAATATTCCAGGGATTACAATTTCAGGTTATTTATATACAAATTCTACTATGTACAAATTCTATAAACATAACATTTTTGTACACCTCTGTCCTCGTCCGTAGTTGGTAGTACACTGAGCGGATGCCGTGAAGTTGGATGCTTTCGCGTTCGCGTCCTATGAACTCTTTATCACGGTACAAAAAACCGACTTCGATTAGTGCACATGCGCGAAGCGGACGTACTTGTGAGCCATATACATTCAAGTTCGCGCCTATTCGCGTGTCGTCGCGGCATGAATGTGTGCTTTATGTTTTACAGTGAATAAGACAATATTCAGTATTTTATTTTATATAAAACATAGTTTAAATCGTCTGTAATTCTAGTTAAAAATGTTACGCACTCTTTTATTGCTAAACATAACTTTTTCAATAAATATACGAACAAACTGAATATCTTACATTCGCTTTTCCGTATTTTACTTTATAGGCACTTCATATTTTATAACTATTAGATTCAATATTAATCTGGAAACCAATTTTGTATTATTCATTTACTTTTTCGGTTGTTCCAATTTCTTTTTACTTTTATTGCCTTTTATACATGTTAGAAATCAATATCATGTATTACACATACAGTAGTCTGATAAATATACTCAGAAATAACACGTGCTTGAATCTAGAAAGTTGGGAAAAATAACTACCTCAGAATTTCACTTATGATTCTTTAATAATATAAAAAGTTCAAAAATTAGAAAATGCTTTGGAAAAATTTTGTATTACTAAAAGCTTCTTTTAACTAGGATTTATACCTTTAACGCAAAAAAATCCAACTACGATACCTTCGTAGTTGCAAATTCGTAAGAAATTTTATCGCGTGTCCTAATTCTGTACATTTTCTGCATGCCTTACGTAGGTAGTTTTGAATGTATTTGTCACAACTTTTCTGACTGATGGAGTTTATTTCAGCTAAATTTTTGCTCACACTGAACGCTTTGTACATTTTGAAGTGGTCTTCCAAAGCACTTTCATTTATATAAGGTAACATTATCGGAATAAAAAAGTTCCCAGAATTTTCCACAATTTAAAATTAAAAACGATATTTTTAATCCAAATATTAAGGATTAACCCAAATAAAGTCCAATGCAATGTCATTTGGTAAGCTTTAAATATTTTCTTTGTTAAATGTTTTTGGAAAAAATGGTGAAATATACGGTCTGCATATGTTCGTCGGTTTATGTACATGAAACACTTTGAAAACCAGCTCAGTTCTTTTTTTTCAAATACGCAATACCGTTTACAAAAAGTTCTTCTTTCTATAACCTACAAATTTTGGAATCGACTGGGTTCTGATACTATTAACTCGCCCTTCGTAAATGTTTTTAAGACCGTCTGAAAAAGTATTTTGTCGTATAATGGCTTAGTCCATCCCCCTTAATTTTATTTTGCCCCCCTTTCTTTCTCTAATTTATTACATTTACAATCAACAAGATTTACAATTAATAATTTATTTTAATTCAATTTTTTATTTTTAGTCTCGTTCCTAACATACTTAATTTTCTTGATTTTTCCATAAAAAGGTTTATATTTAAATTTACAAATTGTGTAGGTTTATAAACATATTTTACAACCTTTTACTTTGATGTATTCTTATATTAAACAATTGGGGTTGATTGAAAAGGATTAATCATATAGTAACAAGCCCTCAAAATATAAATTTAATTTTATGTATACATAAAAATTTTAAATAAAAATAAATAAAACTAACGGTCCGTAACTCTTTACTTTGCCGTAGTCGGTAGAAGTAAGAAGTATTGTGACAAGTTATACAAAATTTAAACAAAGATTTAGTTTAAATCAGAAAACGTACACAATGTTGTTTTATCAAACTTGTATTATATTTGTGTATAAGTAAACACTGACTCCATTTTACGGCACATAATATTTTAAACCCAGTTTGTACTCGAATGTACCGAACACTAGAAATAACTAATGCAGAATAACTTACTCGGCCCACTAAGTAAACAATCACTGTGTTCTACCCTCCGCCCACGATACTGCCCACAATGAATGTTAGGCGGAAAACAAACAGAACGTACACAATCATGACAACGAATCCATTAGCAAATTTGGAATATATGTAAATTCGGTGTAAACCCAGGTCCGAAGACCCGGAGGGAAAGCCGCGTCGTTGCGACACGCACATAAGCTCTCTATCCTAAATAAACAATATGGACTAAAGAAATATATATTTCTTACAACAAATATCGCTTAAAACCTTCAGTTTACACATTGTAAAACAATTTATGAAATTTCACTCCTAACTTGGAAATCAAATTTTACAAATAATTGTTTTATTACTGCGAGCGATGCCTTATAATCAATTTTGACCAAAACCTGATTATAAACAATTATTGTAGAGAGAGAGAGTAAAATTGTTTGTTGAATATAAATTACATAGAATCAAACAGGAAATTAATCTTCAAATTTACGTCTATGTATTTATCTGAGGATTTTAACGTCCAATCGAATATGAAAGAGTATTCAAAGTTAAACATAATATATATAAACACAATTAAATGACTATATATATAAATGACTACGTGATGTAGTATTATTTCTACTTTCTTTAAGTTCTTTACCACGACCTAGGTTTCGTTGATTACAACATCTTCAGGTGGGCTATTAGCAAAGATTCCTTCAGTTTACACATTGTAAAACAATTTATGGAATCTTTGCTAATAGCCCACCTTAAAGAAAGTAGAAATAATACTACATCACGTAGTTTCATTTAATTGTGAATAATGAATTTCTACAAAATTAACGCCAAATGTATTCAACATAATATTTATAATGTATTAAAATTATACTTTGAGAGACATGCGTGCGTAAATCGCTTTTTCAATTGTTTTCTTCACTGAACAATAAATTATTAAACCGTCAAAGTTGTTACAAGTTTCATTTCAAATATGTTATTATGTGGGCAACTGTAATACAGCTCTAATATTTCACTTAAATTGTATTTAAAAAAATAATTTTTAAAAAGAGCAAATATATAACTCGGCAATATTTTTAAACAGTTTAATAAAAATACTATAAATCCTTAAAATTTATATTTATATAAGTATATACGCTCATTTAATTATTGTGCTCATTTTAATCATACTTAACAGGTTTTTCGTAATGGTATTCAACTAGATATTAAGTGTAATATAAATAAAAGACGCAGAAATAAGAAACTTGTCAAGTACAAACCTATATCTATTAATTTTAAATATACACTCTATGTTAAGTTCCGTATAAAATATACTATTTTTTTTTTGCAAATAATACTATTTTCTTGCAAAATATAAACTAAATTTCTTAAATGTTGTTTGTCCCAGACAAACTATTCAAAGTTTAATACGTACGCAACTTTGTCAAAGTATCATGTTCGCCCATGACCAACTTTTCTTCATGTACATACAAAACTCTATATACCAAATTTCATATGTCTGGGTCGGTTGGAAGGATCCTAAAATGATTGTTGATGACCTACCAGTGCATCGATCTGATAATGAGTCTTAAAATCGATAGAATCAAAAATGTTGTGCAAATATTTTATTATATTGATCAGTTTTGACACTTTTATCAAATTCTGAGTATTATTTACAAAATCCCGCAGCTTGAAAACTGATATGTACTAGTTGTAAATTCACTAATATACGTGTAGCAATGCCCCTTGCTGGTGTGCAACTACTTTAAAGTAACTTGCGCCTTATCTTGATCGCTTACGTATTTCACCTAAAATTTGTTTTATATTTTTTGCAACCAATTTCATTTTGTTTTATATTATAAAAATTATATTTATATAACTATGACAAATAATAGCATTATCGCAGTTTTAATTAGGTTTTTGCCCGTTAACAAGGCTAGCTGACAAAATGTCTGCGGACAAAGATTTTACCTTCCATATGCGGCTTTATCGAGGTAGCAATACCTCGTAACTACTAATTAATCTCATTGGTTTCCGCCTATAAAATAAAAACAGGACTTAAAAATATGACAACTAAAATGTGAGTAAAAATTTAATAAATATAACAAAAAGTGACGTCTCCATAATTTTTTTAAAGCTGCTAATGCACTTGCTTGCTCCGCCTCCGTCCTTAAAGCATTTTCCCTGGAAGTAAACAATTAGAATAAATTTAATATTAATAATTAAACAGAGTACCAAATATATTAAAATTAAGGGTTCAGTAATTTTAGGGCCAGTCTGTTTTAAACTAACACGTCCGTGAATACAAATATGTCCTTCTAATGAATTGTGACAAACTATCACAATAAATCATTACAGAGGCAACAAATACGACATCTGTTACTTTCATTCATAAATACTGTCTTACAGTCACAGCATCATATATCGAATCTTCAAAAATACCATTGCACTTTTGTAATTGGCGTGAAATAATAAAACGTACCATAAAATATTAAATAAATATTCCATGTTCATGTATGCGATTAAAATAGTACTTTTTATAATTAAGTGTACTTTGTATTGAAATGGAAAATTGCTATATTTTCTTTTTACTTGGTCGACTGCGATAAAATATAGCCTTTATATTGCCACAAACCTGATAGAATCTAGCAATAAAAATCAATGGCGTATCGTAGTGGAGGCGGCAGGGGTGACCCGCCCCGGGCGGCAATTTAAGGGGGCAACAAAATTTCACAAATTTTTGTAAAAATTTTAACCATTTCTTTTCATAGACGGTACTTATATCACTTATTCTTTGACGAAACCAGGAAATCCCCTTCTTTTTAATGAATGTAGTCATCTTGCTCGGTGTCTCTACTGACTTGCAGTGATACCCCGTGTTTTATTTTCTGCTCCAATTGTTTACAACTAATATTCAGCGAGAATGAATTATTTTCTATAAGAATAGTTCTATAAAGAATAGTGAATGATGCTTTGACAATTCAAAGAAAGTGTTATTCATTGCTCGTCATTAGTTATTCAAGTTACATTTAATTGTATATGTGTATACGCCTTCCAACCTATAAAATTAGAGCTCATAAGTATGTGTTGTGATTCTTAAATTATTGAACTCTGTCGAAAAATCATATTCTTCGACTCTTAGTTTTTTTTTTATTTCAATGAGGCATCAAACAGGCTGATAGGCCACGTAATGGAAAGCAGTCTTTGTCGCATATAGACACAGGACTAAGTCCCGTAATTATGTTACTGCCTCGGAGGTTTAAGATGTTATACGTAATGTATGTGATCCTGTAAAACCGATACACAGCGAACTGTTTTGCATCAGAAATTAAAAAGGGGTGTTACTAACCCAGACGTCCCCGCCACATACATAGTGGGTCTTACCACCTATATAAGTAAATCGACTATGGATATAGTCGACTGAGCATTAAATATTTTATTTACTTTATTTAATTATGTAATTGTATGTTTGACTATATACTACGCTGTTAAAGCTTTAAGTAATTTAAAAAAATAAATTGAAAACTATGTTCTATTTTTTTTAATTCATTAGTAATTCTTTTGAAATGTTTTACGATAGTTTCGTTTTCGAATAAAACTCGTACTTAGCGAATTAGATAAGTGTCAAAAATTAAAAAAGAGTAACAGAAAGCGGGGTAGGTTATTGTAATAAAAGAAAAGCTAAGTTGGAAAATATTAGAAAAAATGAATGGGCTTAAATATGTGAAAAGTCCTGTTCCTGAGTCATCCATATTGGGCTTAAATACGACTGGGCCTTCAAACTCAGAACAAGGAAAGAAAAAAAATCAGGAACTTTACACTGTTGATCTGGTGCCTGTTAGAAATTTTGATATCGTTCCTCAATATCAAATTCCAAAATCATCTACTTAATCAGAGTCTGTGTCTGTAGTCTGGACATGGATCTTGATAGTTTAGAGACAAAGACTTATACGATGAAAATGTGCAATTGCATCTCGTTCAGCAAGGTCAGGAAGTTGTTCAACATATCGATACTAACTCCGCCGAAGCGTCAATGATAACACGTTTAAATTCATTCTCTTTAACACCAAAAATAAAGAAAAGGCGGGCAAAAGACAAGGCGGTTTACCAAGGAATGGTTTTACCGCACATTAGCTAACGGCAAAAAACTTTTACCTACTTGGATGACTTATTATCCTTCCAAAGCTTCATTATTTTGGTTTTGCTGTCATTTACTTGAGAACGTAAATACACCGAACGGATCAAAGTTTTTGCGTTTTGCTTACAAAAAAAAGAAAGTTTTATTGAGGTACTACTACTTTTGTTGGTTGAGGTACAACTCTAATCAACAAGGATTTGAATTCAAATATTGTTGATCTTCGTTTAAAAAAGAAATTACGCTATCACACTTTTATCGTTTTAATTCTGCACATCGGTTTCGTGCTATTTCCATCTGACAGCACACTGAATACTCCAACCGCCTTATACTTTTCATTTGTAAACTCTGCGGTTCACCAATAAATTACCGATGAAATGCCATCCCAGCGACGCGCCGGCTGAAAGTTCCTTTGATTTATGAAGCGCCGGAACTTAATTCGAACTTACAACCGTTCTGTTTGTTGAATTTATTTCCACGATAGTTTTGGGAAACTGAAAGGACTAAAAAATATTATCATCGCTAGTTTTTCAACTTCATTTTATCAGAAGATATATTTTTGGAAATGAGTTGGGGCAACTACTGGGCTTTATGTTTTTATTAATATTTATAATACTTTTTAAGGCTTTATATCAATTGGCCTAAATGTAAATGGAAAGCACCTCACGCTTTCTTTAAATATAAAGAATTTGGTCAAGAATAAAAGGATGTCTTACAATTGTATAATTTAATTTCTTTCAATTAGCTTAAAATAATAATATGATTGACAAAAAAATTAAGTTTGATGTAAAAGAAAGCGTGAGGTGCTTTCGACTTACATTTATGCCAATTAATATAAAGCCTTAAAAAGTATTATAAATATTATATTTCCCTTATGAAAAAAAATTCATTATAAACACAAAAGAAATTTCATAAAATTGTATAGTTATTAAAAAAATAGCAAACAGTAAAAAAATGTCTTTGCATAATAAAGGTAAAACCCTAAAACGTGTTTGACGTAATTAACGGCGTAAATTGAATATTGCTTTGGCATTTTTTCAAGAGGAAATAAAACAAATTTAGGTCGTGTTTATTATAGAATAATACATGCAATGCGCATAAAATTGGCACACATTATACAAAATAATAATCCAAAATTGAGCAGAATTCAGAAACACAAAACAATTTGGGTAAAATGTAAAACAATATGCAGAAGCTATAAAAAGGGGAATTTTAAGTTTATTAGATAGATATATTTCTATTCTTAATTGTAATTTTACATGGCGATGCTCGAAAATACACAAAAATTGAGTTCCCCCAGTTTCTATAGGTTCTAAAACACGTGGACTTAAAATAAGAAATGAGTTTTAATAACCACAATTAAGTTTTATTTAGGCCTTACATGTCACTTTGGAGAAATAATCTTTTTTAATTTTTTTTTACATCTATAATAGACATATAATATATTTACATGATAATAAAAATAAATAAATAGAGCGAATTTGTTTTTTGTTTGTTTATATGTGAGAAGAAAATTCGAAATCTTTGATAAAATTCCTTTACATTAAAAAGCTGCATAATTTCAAATAGATAAAGATTAACTATGCGTTTTATTCTGAAAACTTAAGGTTCCCGTAATATATAGAATTAGTGGTAGATCAAACCGAAGAAAAACGATCAAATTAACTGTTTTCTTGGCTTACTCTGGTTAAACCGTTTTTTAATAAAATAATGTAAAAACGACGTATGCATCCCAATGAGATCTATAAAATAGTGATACTATATATCTATATTTTATAAAAATTCCATAATGTTTGTACTTATAATTAAGACATAATACAATTGACTCAGAAATGCGTGGCTCTATCTCGACCTATTCAAAATGATCTTTATCGACTTAAACTAAATCGTTGATATAACGGCATTTTTGGCACACACGCGTGCAAGCATGCGCGCACACATGCATCCACATACGCATACTCAGACGCACGCGTACATACACAACATGTAGGGATACATACATGCACATACCTGTGTGTGAGTGTGCATATATATATATATATATATATATATATATATATATATATATTTCATAGTAGCTTAGACTACCCAAAAAACAGAGCACACCGCTGAAACAAATGTACAAGGTTTGATTCATGCATTAATTTCATCAAACAAGGAAATTATTTTCAATACACTCAAAGTGCAATTTAAACTTCCTTTTAGTTAAGAGAATAAAGTTATTCCTCCATTATTCTTCATACAAGTTTCTTCGATGTAATTCCACTCAAAAACCCATAAACCGTTACTAGTTTACTATTAAAGCGAACTTCGCAAACGCGACTCCCGTAATCTTTTTAACTGAAAACTGCGGTTTGCCGATAAATCGCCAGCAAGATTTTGCTTCAAGGGGCCGCTCGCCTAAAGTTTTCCTGATTTATGACGCGTCACAGTTTAAGTAGAATTTACAGCAGTGTCACTTATTGAATTTGTTCTGGTACGACCATTTATGATAGTGTATGTCTGAGTAACTAAAAAACATATATATTCTTGAAACTCTTTTGCATTATTTATTTATGAATGTCAGGAATGTTTATCAGAACATTTTAGACGGTTATGGTAGCATTGTATTTGGGTATTTTAGTTTAGTTACGAACTTGGATTTGGCATTTGGATAGTACACGAGTTTTATACTCCAAAAACAATTATATATAAATAAAAAAGATATAAAACGTAATTATAACAAAAATTATAACAATTTAAAAGTGGCGAGTTTACATTTGTTTTTCTTTAAGTGAGTCATTGGCACAGCGATAAGAAAACATTGGAGTTTGAACTTGGAAATATTGGGTTTTAACCTTGGAATAAATATTTTAATGACTAAAATAAAAAAGAGTTCTTCCTCTAAATTATATGTTAAACATAACTAAAAAAATGGAAAATCGATTTTTTCCCATTAAAACTATTTAACAAATGAGTACATGTTTATTTCAGCAAAATCTATAACATGCGAGCAGAATCATATATTAGAGATTTATCTAATAATACAATTTTTTAACTCGAAATCGAAACGCGACAATTCAATTCGTCGACTAAAGAAAACTAACTAAATGATCCAGACTATGACCTAGAGTTGAGCACGACTCAAACAAATTCAGCAGAAATTTCAATATAACATCTGATACTTCAACGTAACGACGATTGCAACATAACGTGAACTCGCGTTCACGTTATAACTTTTCCCTCAAGTTATATTGAAAATACATTTTACTATTTTCTGTCTTCTTCTTCTTTATCTTTTGCTTCCTCGCTTTTACACGAAGTCGAATTTCTTAATCTCTAGGTATCATTGTATACACTCATAAACATTGTTATGAGAAAGGTCTAGTTTCCACTGCCTACTTTCTTCAAATACCTTTAAACATTGGTCAGCTCCTCATTTTAGAATTTTCTTGCTATAAAATTTGCTGCATTACATCAAAGTAAGTTTGGAAAAGAAATAGTAAAATAAATTTTATCTAGGTTGTTTAATTTTATTTTATTTTTGATAGATTTTATGACAACCATTATTATTTTTAGTTACAGTTCTACGGTATTTTTTAGTTTATGCTACAGTCTTTCGAGAAATGTTTCAAACGAGGTTGATTTTTTTAAATTTTCTTAGCCGATTTCAAAAAAAGGAGAAAGATTTCAATTTAACTCATTTTTTTCTGTTTATGCTACCTCATTTCTACGGTATTTAGGAACAAATTTGGATGATTCTTTTTGTTTTTATTTAAAATAGTATACTTCCAGTATAGTCTCGTAAATATTAGTTTAGAATCTGACTATGAAAATTGGATATACTCCATAGAATTTCTTAACAATGAACAGCTCAAATATTGTGTTCAAATTTCGTTGATTTGGGTCTATAAAAATCTTGTAAGATACGATAAAGGGCGACCTAAATTTGCTCTAGCAAATTCAGTGTACAACGATGGAGCCGGAAGGCGGTGACAATAACTCTTCAGTAATGAGGAGAAAACTTATTGAGTTGTGACTCATTTAACTTGCTTTGACGTAGCAAGGTAAATAGGAAGTAAATAGGAAGGTCAGTATTATAAGGGTTCGTACAAAACTATAACGATACGTTATTACATAGTTTTATTTAGCTTTAAGTTCCGTATATTGTTGTTTTTTATTTAAATCTTGCAATAGATTTTTCAACAGCTTCTAATTAACCAATTCTTATGAAATTTCGCACACGTATTTCATTATGATAATTTCATCTTTGATCCATATTTCACGTTGATGTAATTGTACTACCTGCTTAAATCATGAGACTTGAAGGTCTACTGTTTTGAAATCAGTATTATGGATCTTAAGCAGAGACTATATTATTGAACTCCTGGTTCTAACTCCTTTGTTCTGATACTGGAGTGATACTACCTCCTTAAACCGTAAGACTTGAGAATTTGCTGTTATTAAATTAATATTGTGGAAATCAAATAGAGACCCTGCCATTGAAATCCGGTTTCAACTTTTCAGTTGTGAATGTATTGTCTGTTTAAATTAGGTCTTGAGCATTTGCTCTTTTAAAATTAGGATAACTCCAAATTCTAATTCCTCAGCCCAATGCTGCAGTGGTACCATTTGTGGTCTACACACCATACATAAAAATAACTAACGGAAGGGGGATGAATGAAGAAACAGAATAAAATATTTTGAAAATTATATCATAAGCGATTTGGTCCTTTGCCCACTGACATATTTTTGCTTCACTTTTATTCAACTCTGCGGGATCTCATGTCTAAAAAGTTTAAATAAATACGTTGTGTGCGCGAAAATCGTAGCAATATTTAACATTAAGATTTATTCACCCTTAAAATATTGTAACCAATACGTTTAAAAAATTAAGTAAAGTCATCGACATGAATTATTATACTATTTTCAAAAAACAGCACTAATTACTAAATTACGATTTTCAATAAACAAAATGGTAACATGATAAAGACGTAGAAGTTTTTTTCCGTTTTAGGGCCCCGTGTTAGATAATAATTGTCGACAGGTTCAGATATTTGGATGAGACTATATGATGATAGTCGATCAACGAAGAGAGCTTGAGGAGATCACTAAATGGCAAAGACAAAGTCCAGTTAACTAGTTGATTATATATTTGATAAGCACTCAGATAGATAGCTTTTTGAGAAGTATCTGAAAATATATCTTGACTGATATCCGAATTGATCATTTTAATGTTTTAAATAAAACTGATCATTTTAATATTGAATTCGAGGCTTCGAAAATCTTCAAGATTTATTAAGATTATTTCAGATAATGATAAATAATTCAATACGTATAAAAATTATACATTCGATTCGATGAAAAACAAAATATGTTCGATTCGAGAGTTTTCTAGTAAGCGGGGGCATAAACAAGTTTAGTGGTTTGTTCGGAAGCTTCTGGAAGTTTTTCTTTTTTTGAGCACAGGTTTAAACAGGTATCGGCTGGAAAATGAGTCAAATTTTGTTTTTCAATTGTAAGCGACTAATTGCTTGCCGAAATACCCCGTGTTTCAAGAGGAAAAAATGGAATTCTTATAAAATCGCCCACATCAGTCCGTCTATTTGTCACAACCGTTTTTCGCATACGTTTATGTGTGTGCGGGAACGTCACTATGCGAGCTCTATTCATATTTAAAATAAGTTTTCTTTTAGAATAAATACAACTGTACATCACCTCAAGGCTATTGATTCATAGATCCTTATACATGAATTGAACTACAAATCAAGAGAAAATTTTAGGCCCCAATTAACTAAACAGAAGAAAAACCCATCAGTTCCATATATGATCTGTAATTAAAAAAAAAACGAATGCCTTCAAATGATCACCGAATAACAAGCGCATTGAAAAAAACAAAATACGAGTACCTAATTGGAACTTTTGCAGGACGATATCGCTTCCGTTACATATTTATATATATATATATATATATATATATATATATATATATATATATATATATATATATATATATACAATCTTCCTATTTACTCTGCTACGTCAAGGCAAGTCAAATGAGTCACAACTCAATGAGTTTTCTCCTCATCACTGAAGAGTTATTGTCACCACATTCCGGCTCCACCATTATGCCCTGAATTTGCTAGAGCAAATTTACGTCGCTCTTAATCGTATCTTACAAGATTTCTCTAGTCTCTAATCATCCAAACTTGATCACGATACTTGTGCTGTTCAGTTTTAAGGAATTCTATGGTGTATCTTCAATTAACCAAATTTTATGAGACTATATTCAAAGTATACTCTTTTGAGAAAAAAAAGGAACCATCCAAATCGGTTCATAAATACCGTAGATATGAAGTAATATCAACGAGAAAAAAATGGATCCGAATCGAGATCGTCTTCCTTTTTTGAAATAGCTAGGAAAATTTTAAAAAATACCACAAGAGACACCAACAAATATGCAAACAGTCATTGCGGCAAATCCATTAGCGAATTTGAAATGTAAATTTTGCCTAAAATTGCGCGTCCCAAATTAAACCCAACTCAGTCCTAAACAAACAACGAGAAACAATATGTCTAGGAATATAAACATTTTGTCCCAGGGGTCTACCCACAAACTCTGTTCAAATGTCGATTACAGACGACAGCGAAACTTAAATATAATGGATTTGTAGACTTGCTCTACTGAAAAGCTATTCGTGCAGTAATATACGTAAGCATTTTAGACGTTTATTGAACCCGAAGGACATAGGAGTTACGCAGTAATAAAAATTGAAAAAAAAACTTGACAAGTTTATGTTGAGACACGTATAAAGTAAGGTTTTGTAGTTAGCTATATCCTTTGAAGTTATTGATGGCAGCTAACCAAAATAATTTTAATTGAAAATTATAATCAAATGGTAGTATCTAATTTTCGAATTATTTAAATTCATCGTTGAAAAATTATAAGGATGAATAGAATTTCTACCTCATTTTAAAAGCTCTTTTTAATCGTACCTCATTCGGCCAAATATACCAAAAAATCCTTTACTTCCACTTTGTATTTATGGAAAGGTACATTTTTTTTTATATTTTAAATCTGAAAACACGGACTAAAAGACGCACGGGCATGGTGGAATGAAATTATTTTGACTGCCCCTTTTTTACTATAGAACTAAAAAAAGACAGTCAAAACGAGCAAGGGATTTGCATGTGGTTACAACATGAATGAATAATCAATCCCTAATTTACACGTAAGTATCTATTTCTTAAGTAATTTTTCTTTGAACTAAATGTCAATTTCAAATTAATAATTGGTTGGCTCCATAACAGCATTCAATTATAAATTAATAAAAATATAATTTTCTTTTAATATTTGCACTATACCTAAATAAAAACAATATTTTTACTATAACATTTACTGCCAGGATGATAAAATTCTATCTAAAATTACGTTGTTTTCCACCAAGTGTTACCAATCATATCTAAAAAAATAAGTAAAGTGCAAAACTGTTCTATTACATTTGTGTTTTATAGTTAAAAAACATTTATTTATTTCCTTTAAAAATTGAGAATTTTCTTTATTTGTAGATGAAAATTTTTTTGTTTACTTTATTTAGCTCATGAATATTGAATATATAAATTACATAGTCTAAAAAGACATAGAGAGAAATATTTTAACAAGACTACTAAAAGTATGTTTTTAAGATTAAAATGAATCTTTGTTTTAAGTTACAATGTTGATTATTAAATCAAACTATATTTCATCAAAAATATTTAATTACCTTTCCGTGTACCATATTATATAAATTTGTGGAAAAAAAAATTAGGAACTGATTTTTCGTTTAAACAATTTCAACCAAGTAATCATTATCCAAATTTGTATGAAAACTTGGTGAACCAAATGCCATAATTCTTCCATGGAAAAATTGCTAGTGGTTGACGACTATAAATTAGATATATTCATAATTTTCATATAGTTTAACTGTTATCTTACGTTCAAAACTGTCGAAGATGAAAATTCAATACACAAGAGGTAAACGTCTTTTCTTATAATAATGATACCAATAATAATACTTAACGTAAGAGCGCAGGTTTAAGTTTTTATTATTTAAAAAAATTAATCTGACATTACAAATTTTGGTGGTAAAACATAATAACAAGTGTAATATATTGTTGCGTTAGGTCAGGTTAGATTAGGTTCCTCAGCAATAGCAATGAGACTAATGCTCCAACATAGCAGGTCTCACTAAATAGGTGTCTATGCGAGATGTCCAAATACCATAGATGTACAAATCACACTCCGTCTTCTCCATGTTGAAAAGATTGATATAGTTATATAAATTAATAGATTGTAAATTTTTAATTATGCTGTGTCAACTAGTAATAAACATTTAACTTGAAAGTAGCATGATCTTAATAATAATGAGGAGAAATGTCTTCCAAAATAGAAACATTAGATTTATCGCTTAAATGGACTTTGTCAAATAAGCTAATTACTTAAAATCTTAATTGTAATTTCGTAACGATAACTAACTTTCTTATTTATCAATTCCTTCGATTCAATTCAGATAATCATTTTCAGGGCTATCAGATAACAGAAATACTACTCGAACCCGCCAGTCCGTTAACCCGACTCAATAATCTTTTCAGCTGAAAACTGTGTGTCGATAAATCACTGCAGAATGTCGGTCTAAAGCCGCGTTCACTGAAACTTGGTAGATCGTTCGTGACGCATCGTATCTTAACTTGAATTTACTGCATTTTCGCTTATTGAACTTGTACTCACGATCGTTTTTTACGTTGATTTAAAAAATTTCCTAAACATTATTTGAAAAATGTCCTAAAGATATTTGATATTTTGATTTGATTCAAGTGAATTCTCCGTTTAAAGGATCAGAAATGATAAATTATTAGCTATTCACGATATAGATTACGATTAAATATACTGAATTTCGATTAAATATATCATGAAAATAAATATTTTCAAAAAATTATGTGTAGTCTGTCTCGTAACTCCTATAGGATTGTAAATATTAAGCATCATGAAGCAGATTATTTAAAAAAATGTATATTTCTATTGCATTATTACACAAAGTTTATTAACGTGTATGTAAATTTTTGAAAAGTTCTTTCCGCTATCTTCCTCTTCAAAACCAAAACAATATAGGTAAAAAAAAAATTAAAAATATAAGACGGGGAAGTCAAAGGATATGTCCCAGGAAAATAAATTAATTCAATAATTTTTCGCTCACCATCCATCGCTCATCACTATCTATTTAACCAGAATAAGAGCATCAGCGACGCGACATTAAGCAAATCAAAACTTTGTCCGTACTTCTTGTATTCTCAGTATTCTATTGTAGGATGAACTTTCCAGTTAATGTAAATACTTTCATCAGCATTTACAAAATCTTCGCTAAAACATTAGCGTCCTAGCCGAGGATATAAAAGACATTGGTCTTGTGGTGGGAGCATTTTAACTCTGTTCATCATTCGACCGTAGTCCCCGGATCTGCTACCACATCTTGACACAAATTTGGTGTCTATTTATTTAGACTTTATCTTTATATATAATTAAAGGGTAAACAATCATTACCACTGTTCAAGTATTAAAGTTTAATAATTTATTATTTAAAGTTGTACGACGTAATCACTAGTTATAAAACATTATATCGTTCATTAAGTAAAGGAAATAAATTCTATATCTGTTTCTCTAGACTCACTGAAGTGAAAATCACGTTTTAAGAAAACTGTCCATCACTCGATCATATATAATTCTTAAGAGACACGCTGCACATATTCCTTGTTAAGTAATAAACGTTTGCTCGACCGTTAACGCTGGCAGTATCTTTATCACTCCCACGTTACTGAGGTGTGCGCTAAGTTTTTCTTTTAATATTGCGGTTTGTCTTATATGATATATATATATATATATATATATATACATATACTACTATATATATATATATATACATATACTACTATATATATATATATATATATATAAGGGGAAGGAGAAGGGGAAGGGGAAGGGGAAGGGGAAGGGGAAGGGGAAGGGGAAGGGGAAGGGGAAGGGGAAGGGGAAGGGGAAGGGGAAGGGGAAGGGGAAGGGGAAGGGGAAGGGGAAGGGGAAGGGGAAGGGGAAGGGGAAGGGGAAGGGGAAGGGGAAGGGGAAGGGGAAGGGGAAGGGGAAGGGGAAGGGGAAGGGGAAGGGGAAGGGGAAGGGGAAGGGGAAGGGGAAGGGGAAGGGGAAGGGGAAGGGGAAGGGGAAGGGGAAGGGGAAGGGGAAGGGGAAGGGGAAGGGGAAGGGGAAGGGGAAGGGGAAGGGGAAGGGGAAGGGGAAGGGGAAGGGGAAGGGGAAGGGGAAGGGGAAGGGGAAGGGGAAGGGGAAGGGGAAGGGGAAGGGGAAGGGGAAGGGGAAGGGGAAGGGGAAGGGGAAGGGGAAGGGGAAGGGGAAGGGGAAGGGGAAGGGGAAGGGGAAGGGGAAGGGGAAGGGGAAGGGGAAGGGGAAGGGGAAGGGGAAGGGGAAGGGGAAGGGGAAGGGGAAGGGGAAGGGGAAGGGGAAGGGGAAGGGGAAGGGGAAGGGGAAGGGGAAGGGGAAGGGGAAGGGGAAGGGGAAGGGGAAGGGGAAGGGGAAGGGGAAGGGGAAGGGGAAGGGGAAGGGGAAGGGGAAGGGGAAGGGGAAGGGGAAGGGGAAGGGGAAGGGGAAGGGGAGGGGAAGGGGAAGGGGAAGGGGAAGGGGAAGGGGAAGGGGAAGGGGAAGGGGAAGGGGAAGGGGAAGGGGAAGGGGAAGGGGAAGGGGAAGGGGAAGGGGAAGGGGAAGGGGAAGGGAAGGGGAAGGGGAAGGGGAAGGGGAAGGGAAGGGAAGGGGAAGGGGAAGGGGAAGGGAGGGGAAGGGGAAGGGGAAGGGGAAGGGGAGGGGGAAGGGGAAGGGGAAGGGGGAAGGGGGGGGGGAAAAAGGGAAAACGGGGCCCGGCACAGGCCAAGGACCCGGCCCCGGCAAAGGAACAGGACCAGGCAAGGGAAGGGGAAGGGGAAGGGGAAGGGGAAGGGGAAGGGGAAGGGGAAGGGGAAGGGGAAGGGGAAGGGGAAGGGGAAGGGGAAGGGGAAGGGGAAGGGGAAGGGGAAGGGGAAGGGGAAGGGGAAGGGGAAGGGGAAGGGGAAGGGGAAGGGGAAGGGGAAGGGGAGGAGAAGAAAATCTAATATTCAATCTAATACAATGAAACAATTAATTTCACGTTCTTATGGGATACTTGAAATATACCATATGAAATAAATCATATATATATATACATATATATATTGCATCCTTAATATAACAATTTAATATATAACCAGTCCATAATAGCAAAGAATATGAA
This sequence comes from Druceiella hillmani, assembly GCA_039881145.1. NCBI lineage: Eukaryota > Metazoa > Arthropoda > Insecta > Lepidoptera > Hepialidae > Druceiella > Druceiella hillmani. The sequence continues at coordinate 20,653,104 of JAYKKI010000034.1, read as the reverse complement.
TCACATCAAATGCAAATTACGGTAACCAAAAAATATTTCTCAGATATTTAAACTGTATAGCTACCCTGTACGCGAAAGGCAGAAACTATGTGTGTGTATATAATGTTGGAGTAAAATTGTATGTATAATGCTGAAGTAAAATTTTATTTTTGAAGTGAAAACTTCATGTGAAACAAGGAAAAAGATTGGCGATTTCTTCAAAGCATGACACGCTTCAGGGACACAGGGCGATGGGCCGAAAACGGCTGAATGATTTGACGGTTTTTGGGTACAATCGGCGCTACTCCGATTACGGCCGAACAAGAGGCCGAGTTAGTATGTGTTATTTTTGTGTAAGTGCACAGCAGTAAAGCAGTCTGAGTTTCGTTTTATTTCCATAAATTTATTACGTAATTTTTTATAAAAATAATATTTATTAAAGTAATTTAAATAAAACTCCCCCTCGGCCATGCTGGAGAAAATATTTAAAAAATTAATAGGTTTTTGCATAATGAAATGTATGGGTATTATCCTTATTTATTTCTCTCAGATTTCATAATGGGCATAGTTCGTTGTAATTTCCTTCAACTCCGAAGGAAATTGTTTTGCTTTAAATTATTAAATCATTATGTTAATAACCCCTCGATCCTGAGTTTAGTGGCCCTCTATACTCCTGGCTGCTGCATGAGGGGACGATGACATTGCTTATTTTACCTCCCTGGATGCGTATGAATATTCTATAGCGTTTGCATGTTTTTCGTGCACTCACGTTGCTCAATGCAGTATAGCGAGATGCAACCTGTCTAGTATTTTTTCTGCTTCATTAACCATTTCAGAAATAGGGTCATAGAGTTGTTTAGTAGTTCACGACTGATTGAATTGTATGGAATTTCTCTGTGAGTGTGTTCACCTATTCGTCATTGCTTTATAACTTTTTGTTATATGTTCTTCCACGTGCCCAATGATTTGGATAATACTGTATTTTGGACATGAGTTTTTTAAGAAATAAATAAAATTAAAATAAATCACGTATTTAATTGAAAATTCGTATAAATTAATTTTGTGTATTTGTACGCATTAATATATCATATTTATTGTTATTATTTGGTTTCAAATTGGATAAAATATTATCAGTTGAATGTGCACTGCCTTCTTTTGGCTTCTTCACGCGTCTTCGTGATTGTATATCTTGTACACAACTACTATTCATGTTTTTTATTTTTGTTTTTTCCTTTTCATGTTCAAAATTTTCTATATATACAATACTATCACATTGTCGCAAAGTTTACACTTCTGCAATGTAGCCTTAAGCACAATAAAACTCTTATTTTAAGCATATCTTTACTTTATAGTTGAGTTTATAAAATATTTGTATTTCTAGGCACATAAAGAATTAATCTTTGTAGCGCCGAGCATACCGCCCCAGTAGCGCCGAGCATACCGCCCCAAGTCTTGGTATCAGCACGCGTAATTATTTGAAGTTTACATGAGGAACAGATTTTTCCCGAGTTTCAGAATATTGTTGGATTTTTGAACTACTAATTACAACAACCAATTTAGAGTTTAATAAGTCGGGCTTATAATATAATAATGTGGTGTAAAATTTTAAGAAAATCGTTGAAAATATTTTTGAGAAAAAAACATTTTTATTATTAATTTCGTATTACAGATATCCAAAATTTTAAAGGGACAAAGGAGAAAAATAACAATTTGAAGATTTATTTGCAATATCCTCAACAAGATTATGGAATCATTCAAACATAAATATACAACTTGCGCTCCATCCCTGCATTTAAATTTGTTTAAAATCTCATCAATTGACATAACTTACAGGAGTAAATGCTCTTTCTATCACTTCCCCAAGCACGTGGAATAGGAGCAAACTCAAAGGATTCAAACTCCCTCTCCCCCCCCCCCTCTCCACGTTATACCTGGAACACTTAATATAATGGCATGTCACAATGAACACTTGAACACTTTGTGTGTCACCTATAAAAACTGGTGTTTAAACACTTGAAGAAAACTAGTGCTCAACAGGCCTATTATTTCATACAAAAATTATTCTATTTTGACGAAAATAAACATTTAAGACACATTATGATCGTATGATTTTAGGAAAATATGCCACGTATAATTCAATTACACATGAAGCTCTTCATCTTCTTTAACAATGAACTGCGTGTGAACAACCCCAACGTTGTCAATTGTCTTTTTTATTGAGGCAACAATAGTGGAGACGATGACCATCAACATGTTTTTTTTTCAAAATTAGACAGTTTACAAGTCTGTGTGACTGAATTTTTTTCAGTCGTAGTTATGGCTATTATATATATATATATATATATATATATATATATATATATATATATATATATATATATATATATATACAAATATATACATATATTTATAAATATATATATATATATATATATATATATATATGTACATTTTTTTTAATCTTTCTCTCTTTTATAAAGTATCATACTAAAAGTATTCGACCGATACTAATGGAACTTTCACTGGAACTATCTATGGTGTCCAAATTTAATTTTAGGACCTTTTCTCCCGTTCAAATATTTCCTATGGGACGTTTTGTTTGTCTGTCCATTTTATTGTTCATCTTTTTAATTATTTGAGAATCATGTTAAAACTGCTAAACTGATTTGGATTAAACTTTCTGTAAAATAATGCTTAAGGTGCACACTAAAATCTCAGGCACTTTCTTTTATTCAATTTCCTCTAAGGAACTTGGCATTCATTTCTCAACACTCAGGCATTAAGGCTGAGCTTATAAATTAAATTACATAAATTAAATAAATTATATTATAGATACGATTACAGCGATTTGGTTAAAGTTAAAACTGAGACATCTAAAGCTTTTCACACGGCTAAGGGTACTTTGAGATTCAAAACTTAATCGCCTTACTACCAATGAAAAAGAAAATTCACTTTTACTTAGCTGTAGAAAAATCTAATAAACAATAAACTCATAGCAATTAATTTTATCTTAGATACCACGCGAATTCTGCTCGTATTTAATGGGTTTTATTTTGTTCGACTTAACTCTACGGTCGCTTACCAGCTTTCCAATAAAGCAATTACATCTAAATACGTGAAATCCAATGCCATATAAACAACTACTTAACAGATATAAATATACCACTTGGCCTGTAACAATATCAAACAAAAAATAGTCTTTAGCTATTTAAAATACACTACGAGTAGTTTAACTGTATAGCTAACGATTGAGCAAAAATTTATTAACACCAGAAAAAACTACACTTCTTGAAGATAAAATTTAATTGGAAGAGGCAAAATAGTCTCTTGAATCTCATGACGTTAAATCATCAGCAACTAACTTAAAAGTAATCAGTAGTAACTTATAATAATGAGGAGAAACGTCTGAGGAAATAGACACCTTAGATTAAAATAAGTTTCGATTTTCGTTGAGAATTGAAAATGACATCAGCGTAAGTTATATTTGTAATATATTTTATGTAGCCAAAATTTCAATTCATTTAATTGTAGCAGATCTTTTATCAAATAAGCCCATAATTTCAAATCTTAATCTAAATTTCGTAACGGTAACTAACTTTCTAATAACTCGATCTTCCGACGCAGGGCCATCAGATAACAAAATTACTGCCCGTTTTCCGACATTATCCGCCAGTCTGATATCCCGACGTAATTTTTTCAGCTGAAAACTATGCGCTCATAAATAACTGCAAAACGTCGGTCTAAAGCCGCGTTCACAAAAGTTGGTACTTGTAGATCGCTCATAACGCATCGTGCCTTAACTTGAATTTACTGCATTTTCGCTTATTGGACTCGCTCTCACATAGTTTTTTTACATTGATGTACAAATTATACCTTATTTCACAGGTGTTTAGAATTCACTTGAATCTAACCGCTAGTTAGATTCAAGTGAATTCTCCGTTTAAAAGATCAGAAATGGAAAATGTATTAGCTGTTCGTAATATAAACACATTATGATTAAATATATAGAGTTGCGATTTAGACTAAGGTGAAAAAAATATTTGCAAAAGATTATGTGTAATAAAATAAAGCTATAACTCAAAATAGGAAACACCCCAATTACCACTAATTGATTATGGATATGTGTTCTATCCTGATCTTAATGAAGAATATTTATGATGTCTTCAAAATGTAGGTATACAGTACATCTTGGGCCTCAGAAAACATGGTTATATTTCTGAACACTGGTCACTTCTCAAATGGCTGGAGATCTGTGATCAAAGCCAACTTCACATACTTACACTTCTTTTTAATATATTAAAAAAATTCTCAGAGCCTAAATTATCTTAGTAGCAAATTTAAAGATTTGTCCGCTCACGGCCTTGGGCTACAATCTGAAAGTTCACTCACCCTAGTTATTCCTAAACATACTTCTGCCTCTAACGAAAAATCCTTCACTGTCCAACCAGCAATAATTTGGAATCACTTGGATCCTAAGACCAGGAAAATCAAGTACCTAAATATTTTCAAAGATCGAATGAAAAAGTCCTTCTGAAACCTTTATCTTTGTGTCCTTGTCCTTTCCTGTCTTTCCTATCTCAAATCCTGTCAACAGTTTATATCACTTATACTTTTGTATTTGATATATGTACTGATGTACAATACACAAGTTTCATTGTAAAATCTCTTACAGTCTACCAAATAAATTTCAATACCAATTGTTATGGTTGACTGGGAGAGATTGCTCATGTAACAAGAAGTCCTCCATATGTAATATACATAAAACTTGATAAATAAATAAATAAAATATGACTTACCGAGTTTTTCTGTAAATATATTAAATTTACGCTAGTGGTACAACTACTTATTGATAATTTTGTCGATGAAATTAATTAGGTTTTTGGGTTAGTATTACTGAATGCAATTATATGCCAATACACTGTTGCAAACCAGGAATCCTATAATTTCATCATATCTGTTCGTCCATCTTTTGTACATATATTACAGCGCTCTAGTTATGTCATTTTTAGATATTTTGCAATTATAAATATTTTGCACGTTTATGAGTTTAATCAACTCGTGGAAACTTGAGATATTTCAAATGGAATATCATATATATTAATACGCTAAGGTTAAGATGTTACTCTCCCTTTTTAGAAAAAACCTCACAACTAATCCACATAAATTATATATCATTTTATAGATAATTGCTTGCTCTACCGGCATCCACAACTAAACAATTTATTATTGCTATTGTTTTTGCAAATTAATTAATTATTAAAATTATATACACAAAACAGCAATGCTGCTCAACGGCTCAACGTCAATATGATTGACGGTCGGTAAAATTTTTGTTTAATTTCAAATCCACTCACGTATAAATAAAGTGGCGTTTTAGCTCAATGCTTTTGATACTTGCGCCTCTATATGTCAATTTTAGTAAAATATTTGTTTGATCCGTCATCTGAGCTTCATAATGGAATAAATAATGCGAAGACTTCGTACGGGTCACGCTAGTCAGTTAATATTTCAAATCGTTTTTCAAAATGCAATTAAATTATAGTTTTAGTTTAATTCGCTGTTCCCCTCTTTTCGATAATACGTTTTTAAAATCTAAGTAAAATCAAATTAATATGTCTTAACTATTACTCAGAATATTTTATAAGATAACTTTTGCAATACAATATTAAACAAATAGCTTAAGTTAAATGAAGTTTAATATAATTAATATTAATAACTTTTTAAAACTTAACAAAATATTATTAAATATAATTTATTCTAAATTATAAAATAACTTATGATGTAATAAATAATTAATAAAATTAAATTTATTTCTTGAAAACCTAAATAAATTTACAAACGATTAAAATATCATTTCTTTTTAATTTGTTTTTAATAATTGTATAAAATTGATTAAACTAATTAATTGACTCTTTTAAATTTGAGAATATTTATTTATAAAATTTATATTTATTAAACTCTGACACCCAAGATACAATATATTTAATTTACTTTAAATAAAAAAAATATTTTAAACCATTTCAAATTTGTTACATAATACTAATTTTAATTTTATAATTTTTTGTTTCAAAATATTTTAACTTTTAATTTTGAAATTATTTTTATTATAATAAAATCTTTTAATTTTTATTTCAAAACCTATTACCGTTAACACTGGCTGTCCCGTTATCACTGCGATTCTCTGTGGTGTGCTCGAAATTTTAACACTTGATTTTTAATTTAATGCCAATTTCAAATAATGCGTCAGTATTTGTCATATATGCCATATTTAATTACTGTTCTGCTATTGTACGTTTCAAAGTTTCTAAGCTTCTTGTCAGTCCATTAGTTAACAACTCTGTATTTGCCACTTGCTCTAAACTATCCATAACAAAGAAAGTTAACGATGAAGCACTATACAAAATACGCCTATAATGGAAAATAAGCCAATCTGCTCAGAAATATGATAAAAGCTTGAAGTCCTAAACCCGCACCTATAACGAGTTTCCTGATCCAAGCCGCTCCTAGTACGTCCAACCATGCGTAAACTGTAGGCAATATACAGAGTAATTATTTTGATAACTCTCTCTCATATCACACTGGTGTGTTCGGTGCTACGGAATATTTTGGTCTATGTAACGCATGATTGAAAATGTGTTTAATTAATAAATGTATTTACTGTACTTTTGCGAAATAGAACAATTTTTTATTAGGTTTTTTAATATGAAATTAAAGTTTGTGAAAATCTCATTTATAAAATAAAAACCCGCTAAAGGGAGTTTCACGCCGTGAATTAAATAGAGTTGTCTATTTATTTTTAAATTATTGATGAAATTTAATCAAAATCATCTCAATGGGAAGTTCTAATCAATTGTAAGGAAAAATTATTATCAAACTCAGATCTTTTTTCAAAATGTTCATAGCCACTGTTCAAAATTAGAAGGAAGGGGATAAACTGGATAGCACTTTTAAGTTCAATATTTCACGAAGGGTGTTAAAAGATGAAATATTATAAATGAAACTTCACTTTCAGTTTCAAGGACCTATTTGATAACATTCCATCTTAAAATGGACTTCGCAGAAAAAAATACCCTAATTTTACATGTTTATATATATATATATATATATATATATATATATATATATATATATTATATGCTCAGGTTTACAGGCTTCAGCTCCCTGCAACCAGTCAGTGTCAAAACCACACGATTAGACAACAAGCCAAACAACGAATATGCTATACTAAAGTACACCTGACACATTGTTGGATAGACCTATAAAAAGGAAATTATTTCCATTTTTCCTTTAGTCCCATTACCCATAAGTTATAAGAGCACTATTACCCATAAGTTATAAGAGCATTATTACCCATAAGTTATAAGAGCCTTTATAAGAGCCACGGCGACTTCTTGTAGCAATACAGACGTGCGTATCGTGAACGAGCAGCTGCATCGCCATATTATCTTCTGTCGCACGTATGTGTTGCTATCGCAGTAACAAGATTGTATCGATGAATCGTAACTTTATCGCATTTATTTAATAATTCGGCAACGCGACTATATCGACTATATTAACTTTTTTCTTAATCGATTCAGCAGCGCGTTAGTACCGATGCAAGCGTACAGCACATGTCTCTTTTTAATGATTATACTTCAGAGAATTCATTCAGGTTTCCTAATGAAAAGCGCTTCAAAGGATTTTGAATATGATATACTATAATAATTTTTAAATGTTTTCCTATGCCTTGTTAGTTTTTGAAATGTTGTTACATAATGAGGAAGCGGAAAACCTTCCTTTAGAAAATGGGACAAACTTTGAGGATATTCCCAATAATTAGGCTGTCGACGTTTCCGTTTAGTTAAAAGCACCAAATCAAAAGAGACTTTTGTGTCCCTACTAGATAGGGACTATATCTGAAGCAGCACAACCTAAATATAGTTGCCGACCCCCATGTTTGCGTTGCAACTGAGCAGTCACAGTAGCGAATGCGCATATATTAGAGTAGCGAGATAGCAAGATATCGCCCAACTCACGGTCTAATCAATACATTACAATAAGTTGCAATTGGTCAATTGATGTATTTATAATTTTATGTGTTCACCCGTTAATTGCGTACTTTTAATCTCTTTAACAATCATTTCAAAATTTTGAAATCGAAAGTAAGAGAGATACGAGTATAACACAAAGTGAGACGTATATAGTCTGACTGCTAGTAAAGTGAGAATAGCTTGTATCAGTTTGTATTACGATATCATTTCTAAAGATGTGAACTTGTACTAAGGATGGCAAGGTGGATGGAAGGATTAGGGCTGAAGCCACTAGATTTAGGGGTACAATCAGGGAGAAATGAAGAAGGCCTGAGAAGGTTTTAAATCTTTTCTTTTTACGATGGAAATCCATACGAAGGAAATCCATCGTTTTTGCTTGAAACAAAATTATAATAATATTTTATTGTGTTTCAATAGTGATCAAAATTAGTTTTAATAAAAACAAAACCCAAAAATCAATAAACAAACAAAATTGTGTAGATACTGCGCGCGGATCTTCCTGATGTATTATTATATGGAAGGTATATATATATATATATGTATATATATATGTGTGTGTGTGTGTATGTGTGTGTATATTTATATATATATATATACATATATATATATATATATATATATATTATATATATATATATATATATATATAGATTTTTTTTTTTTAATCATTCATAACTTGAAAACTAGACTGACGACAGATGGACTGGATAGATGGATTTGCTCTAAAAATGTTTCTAGCTGTTTATTTATGAGGCATTAAAAATTAAAATAGAGTTTGTTGTTACAAACAGAGGTGACTCGTCCCAGGGTCGCTAGCACAGTTATTAAAAGCTATTAAAAGTGTTATTTATTAAGCACATAAACTATTGTATTGATTATTACTAATAAACAACAAATATAACGTCAATTTCCTTTTAGAGTGTAAATTATTAGTGTTTCACTCATTATTAGCGTTTCACTCATAACAACTCTTAATATTGGTGATAAATTTGTAAGCAACTTCGGTTAATGGGAGCGCACAACGATGTGCTCTTGTGAACCGAAGTTAAGTACTAGAGATGGGCGTTTAAGCTCACTTTTGTGACGCAGTTCAATAAAGGTCTCCAAAATTCGGGAACTAGATCTTCTAGTCCATTCATTGTACCTAAAAAGCTCCAACTTTCCTTTCATTCTTTCCAAGCTTGATATTGACAGTTTACACTCTTTGCGTATTTCAGGTAGGTTTTGGCTTACAAGAACTAAAATCACTTGGCTGTGTGACAATTACGACTTTTACTATAACTATTCAATCGATTTATTAAACTACATAAACGTAGCTGATAAAAAAGAAATATATATTTTAATTAAGAAAATACATGAAGATTTTAGTACAAAACCTACCCAAACTAGTTTCTAGGAACTAATAATCATCATAAATTAATTAATTAAATCATGAAAAAACTTGCACGTAATAATTCTTGCACGTAATAATACTTAAGCCTATTAAACTAAATACAAAAATATATTACTTCAATTACTTTTTATAAAGTTTAACAAAATTTGAGTGTGTACAACTCAGTACACGTGACAGAAATGAAACTTCATTGGCGATCTAAGCAGAAGGTTAATTAACCGAATTTGTATGTAGTGAGAGGTAAAAGGGCAGAGAGAGGAAAAAAGAGGAAAATATAGTTATAGTATTTATAGGACTTAAGGATAGTATTTAAAGGAAGAAGGTAAAATATTGGTTATACTTCTTAATTTATTTCCTCAATATTTACAGTGTTACAGTGTTACAATGTTTATGTTGCAACTATAGCACCATGGTACCTAAAATATGAAACGTACATTCTTGACTCTATTCTTTCTAGATATCGTATAAAACAGCAACTATTTTAGTTTCAGATCTTGTTGTTGATATCTTAAGATAATTATTAACATTTAAATTAAATTTTTCACGCAGAAAGGTAATTAATGATACTGAATCATCAAATGCAAAATTCAAATTAAAATCATCAAGCGAAACAAATCGGCATAATTTTGATATTTATTTTTTTTTCTTTAATTTTTAACACCTAAATAAAACTACATGACATAGTATTATATCTACATTCTTTACCACGACCTAGGTTTCGTTGTATGACAACATCTTCACGTGGGCAATTGTAAAGATTCTTTACTATAACTAGTCAGTCAATTAAAAATTAAACTAAAATGAATTTCTACTAAATTAACTCTAAACATATTCAATAATTTTGACAGTTTACTTTTGACACACATAAAAAACAAAACAGCTGATGGCAGTTTTAAGCGCCACTTTTTGCCTTTAACACACAAATCCTACAAAATGGCTGATAGCAGTAGTGAGCGCTATCTTTGTTGCTTTTTGCATATACGCACACTTCTTGTCTTATTCTATCGTGTTCATCTATCTCTCCCAGTTGTTGTATAAGTACGCATTTTCTATTCATCTCGCGATAAATTCGTTACATTTAGATATTTCAACAAATCGTTGGACGAAAACGTAGCTTTAAATTTGACCATGACATTTTGCTTTCATTGCGCCCAAAGAAGTCTCACTTCGAAACTCAAGACAACACAACTCGGTTGTATTTAAATAATCAAGCACACTATCTCAGAAACATTCTGTTAATTGTTTACCATAGTACAACCGGTCTTCGATTTTAAAACTAAAACAACTAATTGATTTAGACCAGCAACCTATGTCCTATTGATTTAAACTTTTTAAGATTTTTCAAATCAATTATTTCAGATTAAATTAAGATTGAAAAATAAAATGACATTCTTTCATTTAGTATCTTGCTTTTTCTGGAGATTATCGTTATTTTCCATCTCGCTCTTGCGCGCGATTAAAGTGAGGTTAACCTCATAATAATAATATATTGCAAATATTGTTTGTTTCCCACTTTATTAATATATTTTATAACTAATTTGATACCGCTATACATTTTATACAAATACATACATATTATATATATATATATATACATATATATATATATATATATATATATATATATATATATATATATATATATATACTAGCTGACCCGGCGAACTTCGTACCGCCTCAGAGTCAATAAATATTTAACTTATTAGCTGAATTAAGTTCAATAAATATACAAATCAAAATGAAAACTATTTTAATTAAATTAAAATAACATTAAAATCACGACTTTGTAGTCACCACTTGGCATACGATCCAACGCAGTTATGAACAACCGAACCAATGTATGATATTTATGAAGTAGTTGCTGCAAATCTTGAAGGACTTCTCTTTTTATTGCCGATTCGATATTTTGACACCGATCAAGTTGTTCCTCCATGCTGCCCATGAAGTAAATTTAGATGAATTTATGCTGTGCATCTTTAAGCGGTTGCAATAATCCAATTCGATTGTGAATTTGGCCTTGGATCTATAAAGTCGAAGGCGAAGTTAGATTTATTAAATTATGATCACTCTAACAGAAATTACCTTGAATATCGGATTGAATCCGCATTCTTCGATAATGTCTGCTCCAAATGAAGTCATTTGGAAACATCCCTTGTATCTTTGAACGTTCGATAGAAAATGTCGTGATTCTGGTGTTTCGGTACGAAGTAATGAATGCAATGACTCAGGTGGCAGAAGCAACCAATTCATCTTGCCACTGAGAGAGCACAATCCAGGCGTTTCTCCAGCGAACTAATTCAATGCACCGCAATGGTCATACACAATATCCATAGGGCCAATTCGAACGTAAGGATGCGAGCTGTAGTCAATTATGCAATCGTATTGAAATGCTACTCGATTTAAATGAACGCTTGAAGCATTTCTTCTTGTGCGTCGAAGATTATTACGTTATTGATCTGTGCGATAAGCTCGAAGATTTTCCGTTGCCAACTGAGCTGTTCGTCTTGTTCTTGAGTCGGGCCATACTTACGCGGCGCTCTTCCCGTGCAATTTCTTATTCATCGGCAGTGGACTGATTCGCAATATTCCTAAGTCGAATTGCATTACGGTTTCGTTGTGAAAGATTAGACTCTCAGCATTATAAATACACTTTCAAATTAATCACTTAAATTACATAATGAAGCAATTATCGATGCCCGCACAATCACGAATATCATAACCTCACAAAGTGAACTCTTCATAAAACTTAACTATTTGAAATCACTCTTCGCTAATGAATTACAGAAAAAATTCTTTAATGAGAATTAATTTAATCAAATTCAAATAAAATAACGGTCGAAAACTGAATAAGAATTATTAAAAACCAATTATAATTTTCGTTCGGGTCTGTCATTTATGACTTACTTTTTTCTTTTTTTTTCTGTCATTTATCACGCTAATCACAACTGATACATTTTAAGACGCTTAATAGACACAATTAAATGAAACTACGTGATGTAGTATTATTTCCACTTTCTTTAATTTCTTTACCACGACCTAGGTTTTGTTGTATTACATCTTGAGGTGGGATATTAGCAAAGATTCTTATATTATTATATTAGCAAAAATCTTTGCTAATATCCCAACCGAAGACGTTGTAATGCAACGAAACCTAGGTCGTGGTAAAGAACTTAAAGAAAGTAAAAATAATACTACATCACGTAGTTTCATTTAATTGTGAATAATGCATTTCTACAATATTAACGCCAAACATATTCAACGCTTAATAGAGATAATAGACTCCTTATTATTCTGTGGGATACTATACGTGGCTATACGGAGGCATCACGAATCTACGAAATCCCTGATTTCTGGAATATATAGATGATTGATTAATTTTGTTTCTAAGATCGACTTAGGTATGAAGCAACATTTATTCGGTGATGCGTTTTTAAGGGCACATCTAAGTCAATTCATAGTGATGCTATTAATAAAGTTTGGAAATATGAAATAGAGATTGAAATATAAAATAAAGTGTTTATAGCAATTTAAATAAAGTGTTTATAGCAATTTAAATAAAGTGTTTATAGCAAATAAATAAAGTGTTTATAGCAATTCATAGTGATGCTATTTATAAAGTTTGGAAATATGAAATAGAGATTGAAATATAAAATAAAGTGTTTATAGCAATTTAAATAAAGTGTTTATAGCAATTTAAATAAAGTGTTTATAGCAAATAAATAAAGTGTTTATAGCAATTTATAGTGATGCTATTTATAAAGTTTGGAAATATGAAATAGAGATTGAAATATAAAATAAAGTGTTTATAGCAATTTAAATAAAGTGTTTATAGCAATTCATAGTGATGCTATTTATAAAATTTGGAAATATGAAATAGAGATTCAGATAAAAAATAAAGTGTTTATAGCAATTTAAATAGACAAATTAACTGATTATTTTATTATTCAACACCTAGTGTTCGTTGTGATATACAAATGATGAAACAGTATAAGAAATATTTTTCAATTTTTTACAGTAGAAGTCAGGAATGAACCTTACTGTTTTGAAGATTCATAAAAATAAATTAATCGGACAAATTTACCACGCATCTTCTATCATGAGTGGAAATCCAAATGATTTTCAAAATATTATATGATATACCTAAATGAAATTCGAAATGCTGTAACACTCCATTCGCCGGAGAAAAATATCGGTCTAGTACTTGAATCTATTCAATTAAAAATAAATATGTGACCTATTAAGAACACATATGAAAGACAGATTTGCATATACGGATCATTCAGAGGCTTCGACATTATATATATATATATATATATATATATATATATATATATATATATATATATATATATATAAGTTTGCAGAATATAATAAGAGTCTTCATAAAAAAACAAAACTGAAAATGAGTTATTGGGCGTACGTAACTGAAAAAAAATTCATATTGCTGAGGTGGGCTTTGCTATACTTCGAAATTTTATAGAATTTTCATAAGAGTCGATATTTGCTGTAAACATAAAATTATTAAATTTTTCTAGGATATTCCTGTGACTTCAATAAAAACTGAGCGCTGTTTCGCGACTTTAAATAAAGTCAAAACTTTTACACTCAATACTAGGTCGCAAGATCGCCTGAATTCATTATGTAATATAAACATAGAAAAAGAATTAATTCTATTTCCGATTTTTACAAAAAAGTGATAGATATTTTCTCTTGTCGAAAAAGGTCGACAAATTAATGTTATACACAGATAAACAAATAAGTGGTAAGCGGCATATATTTTGTTTATTTTTTTAAGTAAACTCCCGCTGAATTTTTCACGAGCCGCCCCTGGCTACAAGCTAACAATTTTAGAATTTTTCAAACTTTTTAAATAATGTTTCACTTTTATTACGATCGGGAAATGATATTTTATGACGTTTTAAACACAAACGATATTCATTTAACATTTATTTACTTTTACCCGCGTCTCAACAATAATTGAGTAAATGAAAAAGTTCATAGCTTCACTAACAATTGTTAATTATATTGGTATAATGTTACTTTTTCTCCATTTTATTATAGAGTATTCAATGAAATATAAAGAACAAAAACAGCATTTGTGATAAATTTTGTCTTCATAATTTAAAGAGGACTTATATATTGACGTCGGCTTATTCACTATGTTCTCGGAAATGCCAGAAAATACCTATTCAAGTTTCAATGTCGACTTATTAGTTTCAAAGTTTCAGTCACGTATAATCCTATTTACGTTAAATTTAACACAATTTTAATTTCCTAAATGTCTTCGATATTCTATAAGGGAATATTTGGAATATTTCTAGTTATCAATGAAAATAAACGCTTCGAACAAACGTTGCACAGAAAAATTTTCTTGAGCAAAATAATATAAAACCGTTACGACAACGAAAATTTAATAAAAGAGCACGCCCTGATTATGTTTTTATTCTTCTGATGGAAAATATATCAACTTATCTGTAGATCGTATCATCGACGCAGCTGTTAGAGAGATGGGGGGAGATAACATGACTACTATGACACATGACAAGTCGATTCATCGATACGTTGACAAATCAATAAATTATGGCATCCACATTTCAATGCGATGACTAAATAGTGAGCAAGTGAAAGTCTGTTGCAATATGTACTACCAGCAACTCAAAAAAAATTTGCAAGCGAGTTGCTTTGACATAGAAACAGAATGAATAATCTACACCAAGCCCGTCCAACATCCGGCCCGCGAACTGTTTAAAACGCCGAGTGAAACCTAGAGTTAGGAATTGGTTGATAAACAAAGTAATTCTCTCCTAAAAACAACATATGATGGTTGCCTTCCGAACGGACTGATTGAACTTTACAAAAATATATTGACCGCAACCAATTCCCACACCATATCAAATTAGCTCTTCGACAAATTTCCTTATTTGGTAGTACATACATTTGCGACCAGCGTTTCCCACATGAAACATAAGAAGTCGAAAACAAGATCATCTTTATTAGACACACATCTTACAGGCACTCTGTGCATAGCCACTTCTAAAATATCAGCTGATGTAGATGTACTGTGCAAACAAAATAAATGGCAGTATTCTCATTATTGCGATAATTTGTAAACCTGAGACTTTCTTTTTTTAAATAAATGATTCATGTTGAAAAATTAAAATTACTGTTTTCTTTACATTTAAAGTTCACTATTTCCTGCCACGGTTCCAAAAATAATAAACCTGGCCGTCCACAAAATTATGTCGCACACCCCTGATCTACATTATGTCACACTGTTTAACGTAGCTTACTTTTGTTTTAGAGCCCGATATCGGACTCTCGGGCGCTTGAGTGGTTAAAGAAAATAATTTTTAGATTATTTCAGCCACGTCTTACATAATTTGGAGAAACATTTAACATAACAAGATAGAAATTCATAATTTGTGAAACCTCATTTCAAACGGGGAACCCTGGAACAGTTTTATTCACCGCCGACCCTTTTAATGGTTTAAGGTTCTTGTAAACGTTGTTGGTGTTTTCTATTTAAAAGGTAAAAAGAAACTTATTGTGAAACTTAAATGTTTTTATGTCTGTATCATGCTAAGATTTTTCAGCTTCTATAATTGCTATCGATTATTTAGGATGAAAGGAATTTGGAATTATTTTTTTCAAAATGGGGCCCCAAAATTAGGTGTTAAAATATAAAAGTAGAGTCACAATGTAAAGAGAAGCATCATATGAAAGTATTTTGTTGAACATCCCAAGTTTCCTTTAATTTCAGACAGAATAGGTCTGCATTTTCGTTGAAAATTTCTCGTTTTTAATTTATCCAATCTCCATTATAAAGAATATTGTCATACTTTGGCAATACTTTTTTAAACTCTCATATACTATTGATAAAAATAAAATTTTACAACAAATTAACGATGTATTTAATTATAAATTTTACAAAAATCTATTCATCAGTAATACCCGATTTTATTTCAATAATTTCTTGAATAGAAACAATGCAACCGGATACCATAGCAAAGAGTCCGATAGCGACTAGAATGAAATTCTTGATAACGACGAAGTTGCTCATTTTATCCCAATTGAACACTGTCTGCATGATTGGTGGCAAGATGATACCCAGCACGGATAAGAACAGGGCACCAACGAGGCTGACGATCTGTTCCAGGAGCGGTATAGCTACCGCCAAAGCAACTATAAGTAGAGTTAAAAAATTAAAAAGTGGTATTTGGATACTAAATTTAATTACACTAAGAAACATAATGATAGAAAATATTTCGTTTATTAACTATATTTGATATAAAATTAAAAATTTCTTTAAACAAATATTTTATCCTCTTTCCATTGAGAATTACCAACCTTCAACAATTTTTCTTCAATCTAATATGAATAATCTTTCCTGTTTAAATACTGGCTGAAATAACCGTGATCTAATCATTACTTACCATTTACCATGAGCCATATTATACTATATTACTATACTTTAATACTATATAGTCATGTTGTCTAGACTATATTAGTATATAGTCCTATTAAGCCTTACATAACACACAGATAACATTGAATAAACGCTCCCTACTCTTTCAAGTTACTCAAATACACACCACTTTATTTGGTTTGACTTTCAGATAATTCTCTTGTGTATACTAAAAATTATGTATATTTGTTTATCATCTATATTTTAATTGAGCCTAGCTATTTAACGTTAAATAAATCGTCAAGTGAATTGATTTAAGTTTCTGAAATTTAAAACAGACTGATTTTTGTTATAATCTTTACCGAATGAAGAGGAAATATAACTGATTATAAATTCAACGAGGTGAAGTGGACAAGATTATTCCACAATACTTTCCGTTAAGTCAGTTACATAAATGAATTATCACCTGCTACAGCCACAGCAACAGTCCTCATTATGATTGTCGTCACAGTATGGTGCTTTTTATTAATATACGGCTCGCTATACCGCCACAAGATCTCAATCGATACATAGAATTGCAGTGCGAAACTGAAGTATATTGCAAGGACGATTAAGACTTTCGCTGCAATTGCTGGCCTGCAAATTGGGAAACAATAATCTGTATAATAAAAGACACTTACTTACAAATATCTATAGACATACTAACTATAATAAAACTAACTCTTAATACAAATTAGAAAGTTTTATGGATGTGATAGCAAAATTCTTACTAAAAAAGGAAATTTAAAGAATTGCTTCTTTATATATTGTTTAAGATCATAATTTTTACATATTTTTTTAAGGAATAAAACCAAAAACATAATTAAAAACGTGTAAATTGTTGATGACACTTTTTTTTTATTTAATCTGAGAAACTTTGCAAATTTAAATAAAGTTTCCCCCCAATTAAATGAAACTACGTAAATGTAGCATTATTTCTACTTTCTTTAATTTCTTTACCACGACCTAGGTTTCGTTGTATTACAACATCTTCAGGTTGGCTATTATAAAGATTGAATCTTTGCTAATAGCCCACCTAAAGGTGCTGTAATACAACAAAACCCAGGTCGTGGTAAAGAACTTTTTAAAATTACTATTTAAAATTAGTATTTTAAAATTAGTATTATGAGTTTCAAGCAGGAACTCTCTCGTTGAACTCCGTATTCCAATTCCTTAGCCTGATACTGTCTTGATATGGCCTGCTTAACTGCTAGTCTGCTAGTTTCCAAAGTGGGCAACAACTGATTCTGGTCATTTAATAAATGTAATAAAATCAGTCTAAGCAAGCAAAACACAATAAAAAGTAAAAAAATTGTTAAGTCATTTGTATTTTATTTTGCAGTCGATGATGTACTAAAAGCTCGAGAATAATTATGGATGAGCAATCTGGGACTTTCATCAGAAAAAATAAATCGTGACAAGCATTTAGTAGGAAACTTTCTTTTGCTGATATTTTCAAATTATACTGCTTTATTTTAGAATGTACCAAATAACGGTTTGATGACTTAATAAAACGATTTGACTACAAAATTAAGAGGCTCCGATAGGATTTCGAAACTCTAACAAAAGAAATTTCTTACTAAATACGGATATTTTAATCTGACCAAAGCTCCAGTTTACTCACCCATAATTATTTCGAAGCTTTTATTACATCACTTTTCGTATAATAAAACCGTCAAACTTAATTTTTTCTTCTGCATTTAATTTTTTTGGAAAACTACAAATTTCCTCCACATATTTTATAACCGAACGATAAAAACACACGGAGACAATTAAACAATCAGAAAGAATAACAGGGGATTTTTATTTAAAATTAAATCAAAACCCCATATTATGACATCGTCATAAATAATCAATTAATACAATTAAATGAAACTACGTGACGTAGTATTATGTCTATTTTCTTTAATTTCTTTACCACGACCTAGGTTTTGTTGTATTACAATATCTTCAGGTGGGATATTAGCAAAGATCTTTGCTAATAGTCCACCTGAAGATGTTGTTATACAACGAAACCTAGGTCGTGGTAAAGAACTTAAAGAAAGCAGAAATAATACTACATCACGTAGTTTCATTTAATTGTGAATAATGAATTTCTACAAAATTAACGCCACATGTATTCTATAATCAATTAATAATTATTAGTAAATCAAAAACGAATTCCTTACCACTCATCCATAGGCAAGCTCAAGGTAATGCTACCCGCTACTTCACTTCCAAACCTCAAGTACCCGAAAAGTCCCAACACAGCGAAAATAGCTACTATTGTTGTCATTGAAACGTACAGAACACCTGGGCATCCGAGGAAAAACTGAGGTTTCGCCATATTATTTTCGGTTGGCATAATTACACCAATCCCCTCCATTGCAAAGAGAACTATCCTGAAAATGGAAATTCATTTATTTTATTCACATATAATTACAAAAGCATTACCTTTATACACCTATACGTTGTAATGACCATAAAAATACTGATTTTATTCTATATAACGATAATACATTTCTAGAATTGTATTAACATTCATCATAAGCAAATCATCTTCTTGTGCAAGCGCAATCAGGTGTTGGAGCAATTGAAAACCATGACAAAGTGGATAATTGCGAATTATTTAGTTCTTGACTCGAGTGTTGTAAAATTGATGCTGGTATTGAAATAATAAATAATTTGACTACGCAGGAGAAAGAAGTTATTGGACATGAAAAGCAAGTTTATTACCATTTAACAATAGACTTTTTTAAACTTTCGCGATTCGAACACATATTTTATTTGATTTGAATCGGAATTGAACGGGAAGACTCTGTCCCGTGACCACAGGCTGTGCAACCAGTCTGAAACGTCGGGACATAGTGAATACTTAGTTTATAATATCTAGGTTTACTCATTAAATAGATAATTACCGCGAAAAACCCGATTCAAATCAAATAAAATATACCATTTAACAGTCAAAAAAAAACAAATTCCATCTATGAAATGAGTCTTTTAAGCTATGAAAAACAGGAATTTGACATGCCCGTAAAAGCGGAAAGAAATGTAAAAGGAGGATGGGTAACAATATCGTCCTATATATAAAAAATAAAGGAAGTTTTTTGACACCTTGAAACATCAGACTGTACTTGATCTTGTGTGAATTCTAAGTAACAAATGTAACTTTTAACTTACTTCACACTAAAGACGTGTGTTGTAAATTACTTGGACAAAAACATCAGATATCTATGTTTATAACACAAGACGAATTCAAACCGTCTGAATTTTTTTTTGCTCCATCCGTAAGAAACCACGAAAAGTCAAGAGTGAACCGAATCTGAACCGCAGAAAAAATAATTTTAAATAAAAGGATAGTGTAATATTTAAAAAATATTATTATAGTTAGAACTTTAATGGAATAATGAATATATTTGGCGTTAATTTTGTAGAAATTCATTATTCACAGTTAAATGAAACTATGTGATGTAGTATTATTTCTACTTTCTTTAAGTTCTTTACCACGACCTAGTTTCGTTTCGTTGTATTACAACATCTTCGGGTGGGCTATTAGCTAATATCTCACCTGCAAATGTTGTAAATGATTGATGTGTAGGTCGTGGTAAAGACTTTAAAGAAAGTAGAAATAATACTACATCACGTAGTTTCATTTAACATTAATGGAACTTAAGCACTAAAATTCTCATTCCTTCAACGTGCTCTTTTTTTCTATTTGACATTCTTTATTCGTGACGTAATGTATTATACTGCACATTTAGAAAATTTATTGATATTTACTTCCAAAATGAACTAAAGGTATTTCATTAGTTCAATTTTTACGTGTAGATTAGTAGCAATAATTGGTGCCATCCTTTATTAACCTCAGAATTAACCGATAAAAAACTTCTTTGTTACATTACTGTCCGATAAATCTAAGTATGATGATATTGCTTTTAATCTTCCCCAAAATATGGGCTTTTTAATAAAAAGTAATTGTATTTTTTTTCTAGAAATTAACGCGAACAAACGAATAAACTAGTGTTTACCATTATATTTTAATAAAGCAATATAGGTTATTCTAAAATATCATTGTGATGTAGAGATTTTAACGAAATCTTTTACTTCAATTATCTTAATATTATTAATATACAAAGATGAATAAGCGCTATACTCTGACTAAGATCTTAACAAAAATTTAAGCAAATCAGATTTACTTAACTGACGGTGTACTATTCGTTCAAGTGCAGATAAAATGAGAGCGAAGGAGGAAATCCTAATTGTTGCTCTCTCTCTCTCTCTCCACTATCGATGACTTTCACTTTTTTTTACTGCCTCATTTCTCATCACGCTAAGTTATATTATTGTGACAAAAGAACTTTCAAGCCACAAACAGCTTTTTCGTTGGCAAGCTTTTATTAATCTAACTTTTTTTCTTATAAACAATTAAGAAACTCCTCGGAGAGCTTTAACAGAATTAAATATTTTGCTATAGTTAGACCAAACTTTACATACCAATTTTGATTAAATTTTGTCATAAAAATGTTTCTGCTCGTATCATAATTCCCAAGCGTAGAACAAATTTTACGTAGACGAAAATATAAAGCACATTGAACTAATAAATTTAAACTGATGAATACTCACGCGATAAACATTGGGAACTGACGCAAATCATTGACCGCCACTTTTCCTTCTAGACTTATCGGCTCATCGAACATATAATAGAGGCAAATTCCCACCACTGTTACGAACATTAAATTAGCTATAATTGAGAACGGTGCAAGAAACTTTAAGTTTTTAATCTGGTTTATAACGGCCAGAGGTACAAACAATGTTAAGCAGTATATCTCGATACTTATGTTGGAGTCTGGGTAATATTGATCCACGACCTGTAAGAAAGGCGTTGTATTATTATTTGAAACAACGTTGATTAAATCATTCAATAAAACTTTTTTCAGATTTCTCACGAAAAGATAACATGTATGTAATATGCGACGACATTTTTTGATTTAATTTTCGTTGCGGAGAAATAATTTGTTTTTCTGCAAAGTGATGATTTATTAATTTCAACATTTATATTTTAATGTTTTATTATCAAACTTACAACTTACAACCAGCCTCCACAAAAACAAAACTTATCCAAAACACTGAATGACTAATATAATCAATATATCTTTCCCGTATCGCTCATCATCAAATATCGAAGTCCCCATAGGACTTTGTTCGTAAATCGTCACATTGAATCGTATCATTTTGATGAAACCGCGTTTAGCACCCGGTGTGTGGCGTACTGCATAACACTTAACCCTTTAGTTAAAAGGAAATAGAGTATTTCGTAAACGGGATGCATAAAAAATCATTAATAATAATTATCTTATTTTACGTTCCAGAATCATCAAAATATGGTTTGGTGTGCCAAATAAACCACAGCTTCTATCCTAGTTATAGTCTATCACATTTAAGAAAGTAAAGTGTTGCTATCTTGTTTATACTGTATAACGATTGAAAGAAAATTTTATGTTTTTGTTCATTGACCTCTGACGTCTGTTCTTCTGCCTATGTATATATTGGAAACTGTGGAAATTGCTACAGATATCAAATATAATTTCCGAAAGATTCATGCTAATAGAGAAGGACTCTTTTTTTATATATATATTTAATAAAATTCCATGGAATCAAGTAAAACCAAGAAACACATTTGAAAGTCCAAAACAATTTTTAATTGAATGGTTCCAATGAAAATTTTATCTGTACCGACCAACGAAACATTGAGACTTACATTTCACGACCTCCATATTTTTATACGTAGAACCAAAACCAATTTTCAAGGTTTTTAATCAATTTACTTAATCATGTGCTTAAATTATACAATTACTGTGACGGCTAAAAATAGTGTGCCTCTAAAAAAATTATAACTAAATCTCAGTTTATTGCAACTAATATTTATTTATCCATTTTCATTGATTTGGCAAATACGGGTTGGTACCAAAATAGAAACTAGTATGTTTTGAATATAAAAATTCGTCGATGAACTCTCGGGCATGATTCTCATCATCAGAATTTTTTACCGGAATGGGTAAAAATCGGTCTGAAGTACATCATTGCCGTAATAATTGTATTATTATAAAATGTTGTCCGATAGATGATTCCATGAGTTATCCCACTAAACATTACTTTCATGATGAGTTTCAATATTAGTTTTTTATCCCGTAACGTATAATCGCATCTCCAGTATCACTAGATCCATCATCTTGTAGTAGCTTCAGAGACCGCGTCGAAAGCTACTCTCTGACATATGCTATTCGTGAGTTTTGTTGCAGAATGACCGCATTGAAATTCATAAGGCAATCAGTGATGTACATGAGTTTAAACGTTGGTTATATTTTCTCGATGTTGAGTCGCCAATAGTCTAACCATAAATAACATATCCCTTTATTACGCTCGACCATAAAATATTCTCCAACTTTCCCATAAATTCTAATTTTTTTTTAAAACGGTTATTGCTTATTAGGTAACACACATATTTTATTCACCATAC
The DNA here is from genome assembly GCA_039881145.1 of Druceiella hillmani. Classification (NCBI taxonomy): domain Eukaryota; kingdom Metazoa; phylum Arthropoda; class Insecta; order Lepidoptera; family Hepialidae; genus Druceiella; species Druceiella hillmani. Next base: position 20,629,762 of record JAYKKI010000034.1, on the reverse strand, counting down.
TTCGAAGTAAAAAACTAATTAAGTTTTCAGTGTGGGTTGTACAGTAAATAAATAGATGCAAAAAGGTAGACGAACTATAAAATTGCACAAAGCATTTGTTCAGGATAATGTCATTTTGCCCTAATCCATTTTTATCAGCCTGCAACTCAACCTTAGCAGCATCTACTCTCAGGCTATACTTTGTATTAGATCAGTTTTATTTTTAGCACCTATTCTTAAAATTTTTCAATAATTAATTTTAACCACCCTAATAGGTTTATAAAGAGGTCAATATACTGCTGACCAAAGAAATTTACTTTATGGCGTTGATATTGATACATTATTTATTGACTTACCAGAATCTCCCAGAAAAAATTCTTTTACATAATAAGTAATTAAAAATGTTATCTATCGGAGAAAACAATTTAGTCAATCGTAAATTTTTTTCCCATTAAAACCAGCGTAGTGCAGTGCGTTAGTGTTTCAAATACGATATCAGTCAAATTTGAATTACCGACTCAATTCAATTTTATAACACTTTTACCACACTTTCGTCTATAGTTTTTTACGTAAAAATCATTCGATTAAAAATTTGCAACTAACTTCTATAAATGTTAAAAATTTCAATTAATCATGCCTTAGACGCTACTACGAGACTTCGCTCGCAGTGCATTTATTCGGTTTTATTTTCATATAATCTTTAGGTGGAAGGCATTTTTTGTTTTCATTATTTGCACCACCAACGAAAAAAGTTTATAGGTAAAAAAAATCCATAAAGTGCTTCTTACCACAAAGTGTAATTTTAATTGTTTTCTATTACATATTTCTAGCAAAAAACCTTATATTTTATGTCGGTCTTTTCCGTCAAATATAACTTTCAAAAACTCCACTTTCTTATTCTCAAATTTGTATTCCTTGCATTTCTCGTACAGTTCAGAGAGAAAAAATAAAAACTATTAATAAATAAAATTTTGTTTTCATCATAAATAAAATATTATTTTACTTATTTTCTACTCACCTGTTTCATGGATTCAGCCATCAGAACTACGTAGACGCAAGCAGTACCGAGGTAGGTTAAAAACATGATACAGTCTGCAAAAATCCTGTGAATTTGAACTTTAGTAAGTGATACGAAGATAAGATGATATATTTATTAGCTGTGCCTGGCGGTTTCAACCGCACAGAATTTTAACAACTATGCCACACCCCCGCGATCACTAAACGCCTCCATTCCGTTCGCCAAACGATATCGGTTGTCGGGCTGGCTTTTCTCTCTACTTTGCACCATTTTACAATGGTCTCCCGATTTCTTTAATTTTTTCTGCCATTACTCTGCGCCTATGAATTGTAGGGTAATGATATAAAGCCTGTACTTTTTTGCAAAGCATGAGCTTTGTAATACAGAAAGAACTGCTGATATAGAAAATGTGTTCCTTGACATAGTATGAATCAAGAAAAAAAATGTTTACGCTTCATATATTAATAGAGATTAATCATAGAAAATTATGAACAACTTTCTGTCAATATTACGAAGCAATTAACGAAAAAGTTAAGATTTCCAAAAAAAATTATATTCCTATGACACACATTTTATTGACGAAAGTAATAGTAATATTTTCCAACTTTCCAGAAAACGTGGTAAAATAAATATTATTTTAACCTTTATATATAGATATAAAACAAATCTGAGAATTCAAAATTAACAATAAATTTTTGAAAAAACTTTTCGTGCTGTCTTTAATTAATATTTCCCCAAATTGTAAAATATAAAAGGAAATAATAAATAAAAACAACCATGACCATCACTCAATATAGTTTCTAGAAAAGTTTTTAGGTTAAACAATTTCATAGAATGCAATTAATCACCATGCCCAGATCGAATGAACATGTTTAATATTTATCTTTTAAATGTTTATATTAGAGTTATTATTATTATTTATTTACATTATTACTTTTTAAATGTTGCTCAGATGGGCGTGATTACCTCCCACACCTGACACAGATTTTGAAGATGATCTCATGTCAAAAAAATATTGAATCTTATAAAAATTCCAGTTTTTAATATTTACAGACCTTTTACCCGACTTTACAAAATAAGCTCATTAAGAATAATATGCAATCAATTATAGAATCAATAATATGCAATCAATTATATGCAAGAAATTAACAGTCTACCAATCTATATTTCTTCATAACTCTTATGAGAAGTGCTTTGTGAAATAAAAAAAACAATCAAGTTAGAAAATCCATTCAAATTGCATAAATACTCATATAAACGTAAAAATAAAATTTTCAATTGCAATATTTTTAAAATAGTTTAAAGACTATCTTTTAGAGTCCATATTAGAATATGGATAATTAACAGTCTTACTTCAAACTGTAGTCCAAGATTGTTTATGAATAAATTTCAACCTTACCATAAAGTTTACTTCATATTAGTTTGTGTGGATAAAAATTAATCTAACTGTGAAATTAAACCCTTGTTAGTTTATAAATAAATGTATATGTTACTTTTAATTTAAGCTCATGTTAGTTTATAGATAAATGTCAATCTTACTTTGAAGTTTTCGATAGAAACCTGAATTTCTTCATTCCATAAGCGAAAGCAGCTTCACATGTATCGGCGTAACCCAACAAGGGTACCCTTTTGGCAATGCAAACTTCTCTCGATGTTTTAACCTAAAATAAAATAAAGTGAAATAATTTACCAACAACTAAACATAATTTAACTACTTACAAAATTACAAATTAATTTTATTATCTAAGTTCTATACCTTAAAAAGAAAAAAGGAAATTTTGTAAGATTACTCACGTGTCTGCCTAACAATCTGTGATGGCCGTTTTTCTCAAAAAATGTTTGAAATAGAAACCTTAAACATGTCACAGTAATAAAACATATCAACCCTCCTACGCCTCAATAGTCTAGTACTCAAAAAATGTATATAGAAATTTTAGGGGACAAATTAAGTACATAAATATTTTTAAATTGTAAATGCGTAGTAGTGTGTAAGTTTAGGTAGCATATGTTCAAAAATATATTGAAAAATACTCAAAAAATATGGCCCTCCTTTCTAAATCTACTGAAAGTAAAATTATGAAAAAGCAAGCTATTTATAAGACTACAAAGCAAACAATTGCAGTAAATCTATACGATATTTCCATATATCATAGTTCCATATATCATAGTTTTGTCCTATTCAGTTATATTGGGTATTATTAAATATTGATTGCACTAAGAAGTACATATTAATCATGACTGCTAAATAATTTCACTTTAAATCGAAGTACGAAATGATCAATGCGCAAGAGCTTAACCGGTTTTTGATTTTTGACTAATTCTTACGATTTATGATGCTTTAAAAAATTTAAATATAACTTAAATTTCCGAAGTGATACGATACAAATCGCTACCCCACTTACAAATAATTCCAAAGCGATGAGCATATAACAGAAAATATAAACAAACGGGCAGAGAGAAACGTAAATTAAACGGAATAAACTATTATTTCATATTCTTTAACTGCAACGCATAAAAAATAAAATGCCATAAACTTGCCAATATTATTGATTTAGAAAAAATGTAATCCCCTCTGTAGTTGAAGAAAATTAGGGATGAAATAAGGATAATTAATTTATAGAACCAAAATCTGTAAGATATTCTTAATATGTTAATTTACTTGAGAAAATAATTTCTTTATGAAGCCATTCTTTTTTAAAAATAGTAATGACTGGAGTATTACACAAAATTACAATTCCCTCGATGGCATGGGAATATTGCACGGCTAACTATAGTACAATTGTATATAAACAATCGAAATGGAAGGGTACTTTTCATTATTCATATCAGGTATTTCTAAGCTACATTGGTGACATGAATGTGTTTTGCACAAAATTATTTGCTCAAAATTAATTAGTTTGTTGACCAAAATTTGAATCAGATATTCACTATTTTATAGGAAAAAAATTGTGTCATTTCCAAAGTTAGGATGATTCACCATTAACTAAACGAATATCAGTAGATACATAAGACTACTCCTTCCAGCCAACAATACAATTACAGTCAATATTTCGTCTAGAAATCAGAGAAAAGTTTATTTTTATGTGCATAATGCTCGAATCCACGCAGCAAAAGTAACCGTTGAAAAATACTTTCGAAAAAGTACTCGTGGAAAAATACTTTCACTCTGATGAAATGTGTTCCTCGCCTATCGCCCTCCTTGCCCCTTCACCTTCTTACAATCCATTGTTTCACTCGTTATCTGATATGCGTTGAATGATTTAAAGGCGTTAAGCATCTTAAGGTTGCAGTTGCGCAATCATTCAGTTAAAAGCACAAGAAAGCAATTTTATTTCTTCATGTACGCTGGCAACAAGTAATACTTAACGATGGTGTTTACGTGTAACTAAGAAAATAAAATGAACAAAAATTCCATGATACTCAAATAACACAAATTTCCCACAACTTACCAATATTTGCATGCAATGTGTACTAATTATTCCGATGATTATGGTAGCTGTAAACCCTAGTACATAACCAGCATTACTTATAGCTAGGGGCATTGCCAGCATACCCATTCCAATACATCCTTTGATCAGATTCGCAGTTGAACGGATGTTTCTACAAGTCGAGAAAAAATATTTTTTTACTAGAAAAATTTAAAATAGCATCGCAATTTCGAGCTCCGCCAAAACTGACATAAAAATCATTAATAGGAATAGACACTTTTTAATTTGATACTTTCGTAATCAAGTTCTTCGTTTTGACTATGGACCTCCATAGAAAGAGATCCCTAGTATTCATCATTTTATTCATTTGAAGCAGGTTTAAATTAATAAAAATATTTTACATCCCTCTAAGATTTAGTATAATCCACTATTCTTTGTACTTCATGAATAGATGAATCTCTCTCGACATATAAGAAGTACAACATATTAGTTTTAAATATTTTAGTTGCAATGTACTCAGGTGAATGCAAGCGTGTCAAGTGTGGCATTAACTTTTCAGTTATAAAATGTTAAAACCATGTTTTTCTTCACATTTCATTAATTTTTTGCCGTAGAGGTATGGTCGTCTTACCAGCTCTTGACGGGCTTACTGTAAACGCCGACGATAATAATTTGTACGGATAATCCAACAGCAGCTAATAGAGGAGGCGAATTTCGTGGGAGCGGAAAAGATAAAATCATTAGTTTCGCTCTTGATCGATATCTTTGAGTGAATAAGAGAAAAACTGATACAAGAATTATTAGAATTTCGATTCATTTGTATTCCGTGTAGAGATGTGATAAAATTATCACTTTCGCTGCCCACCATGAAAGTCGCTTTAGTTTCTCCATTAAGGTTCATAGCTCTGTGGTCAATACTCCAATGTCGATCTTAATCATCTTTTATTGCCATAGTTTATTAATAATTATACATCAAATTATTTATAAATAGGTATAATACTTACGAGTTGGGATAAGGAATCTTTCTATGTTCAAATGGATTATATTCACCACCTAGATTTTCAGCACGATTGAAATCTTTTTCAGCGACCATTTTGTGCACCTGATAGTATAAAATATATTTTGATTATACAATATAAATAAGACATGAGGGAATCTATTATTTTATAAAATAGTTAGGAATTTATTTTTCTAAATGATTACTTTATATGAATTAAAATGTATGTTTTTAAACAATGTATTGAATCTGTGAATCAGTCTGGAAAAATATTTAACTCCTGGAATGTGCATGGACTTTGGGAAATGTACGGTTATCTCATTCTAAGTTTATTATGTATGTTTAAGCGGCGCTAGTCGCCGCTTTACTTATAAGTAACGAGCTTGCGTAAGATATATACGCAGCACGGAAACCAAATTTTCACAAAACCAACAGTGTGCACGTCATCCACTACATATTTATTCAAAGTTCCTAGTCACTTTTGATAACCTGTATACCTTAGCAATAACTAAGTCCTGAAATTAGACTATATTATAAATAATCCCAAATTTGGGACATAACTGGCAATATGTATGTATATAAAAGGAAAAATAATAAAATGGTGAAAACTTGTTAGAAAACCCAAAAATCGAGAACATGCCTTATATTTACATTAAATATACCTTGCACTTGCGGTTATTTTACAAAAATGTTGTTCTAATTTGTTCTAAACTTGAATAAAACTGGGAGTAAATGGTATGTCATCATTGGTTAAAGCCCAAAAATATGCAATAGTAGAATACAATAGAATCAGATTCATTTACTGACCTGAATTGCAAAATATTTTATTTAAAGTGTAAAAAAAATTGCATACAATGAGTGGCTCGGTGTCCCTATATTGTCATGTTATAGATACAAGAGAACATTATTTAGGGCAATAACTATACATATATATATATATATATATATATATATATATATATATTATGTATATGTATATATATGTATATTTATGTATATATATATATATATATATATATATATATATACACAACTTATTTAAAAAATTGCTCCAAAAAGTAAATAGAGACTAAATAAAAAAAATCAGGTTCTATAAAAATGTAAATTTCATTAAATTTGAAAAAGGATTGGAATCCCACCAAAAATAGTTCCATGTACCAACTTCACATCGCACTACTTAATCAATATTAAATAAATACGAAATATTCGGCATTGTCCAGTTCATTTTCGATATCAAGCTTGTAATTAAAAATAGTATTAGACAAAGTAAAACATATTTTGAATTGAATCGCAAGGTTTGTGCTTGGCATATTTTTTGCAATCAGTGGAAATCTAAGTAAAAGCAAGCTTATTTTGAGGAATCAAGAATTTTTGTGGAATATATAGTTAAATATATTCCACACAGTTAAATATAAGAATATATAGTTAAATTTTCTTTTTGCTGAGAGAATTTTGAAAATAATCTTCCTTACCTTTATGATAAGAATCCGAATTCTCGAAAATATTTATAAATCGCTCCGCAAAACAACAATGTACTTTAAACTACGCAAAGTTTTTTATATATTTCTATGGCTACAACTTTGTATTCAAACACATAACAAAACAAATACGTTCATCGGTCTATGGCGAAATGACCTAAATAACAAGTTTAAATGTGACGTTGTTCAGAGATAATCCAATCACTGCTATCATCAATGTCACGGAAGCTGCGATACAAGCTTTGGTTTCAACAGATTTATCTCAATATCATCGGAATGCACTACGTATTCCGATGCTATTAAGATAAACCTTTGCAATGAATGCACCTTGCATAGTACCACGAGCTAAACGTTATGCAACATCTTGACACGTAACTTATAAGATTGAGTTACGACTTGCCCTCTTAAATCATATCTATTTCATTCTATTTTCCTTCTTCCTGCTACCTACTTAACTTGCATCATAATCATAATGGTTTTTATTTAAGATTCTACTGACAATATTTTGTTAACCAAATTTTTTTTCAAAACCTATTTATTTATTTATGACATATGGGGAAGAAACCTATACAAATTATGGTGGTAGATAATGAGTGATACTTTTAAGTGTCAGATAAACTTATATCCTATTATTTCCACATCACACAAATGAAATACCACCATTACATCCAGTGTGCACTAACTTTATAGAACATATAACATTGATAAGAAAACTGTTCTAAATAATAAATAGAATTTGTTATAAAAATCGGTCAACGATTATGATCATTAGTAATAAAATAAAAAATAAAAATAATAACTACCAATAAATAACAATAACACCATAAAAATTAAACGGACCTGCAAGATTTAACTTGTGAGGATGAAAATATATTGAAAATTTCATATATACTTTAAAAAAAAAGAGAAAATATAATGTCACAAGATTTCATAAGATTGATAGTTGTATAGTATCCTTATAATTGACTGCTTGTTTTGAAACAACGAGCCAGCAAATAAGGCCAGATAATGATACGTTACGACGCGATCATCGCAAAGTCTGTGCAATGGTATGATGGTAGATACCGGCATTAGTGCGAGATAGTTTTTTTATTATATGATTTAGAAACTTTATGCTAAATTAGTTAGTTTTTAGATCATCATATTTTTTGATTGACATTATCTAAATTATTTTTTGAATTTATTAAATACTGCCGTAAATCTGCGACTTCTTTAATACACATATCACATTTTACTACTTCATTTTGGATCAGTTGTAAAGATAATACTTTGAAAACCCTCGCATCATTCTTTTCGATGCTAGAAGCCATATTCCGCCAATAAATTCCGCCTCCAAATCCGCCTCCGTCTGACTCCAAAGCTATATGGTTGACAACGAAGACACCGGTCTCGAATTCAAGTAGTTGCATAACTTTTATCTCATAGTGCGGAGTAAAACTGAACAAACCAATGCATGGAACTATATTTTCCGATGGTATTTTACTTTCTTAGTCACGAGTAGTTTTCAAGGATATCACATCTGTTTCTGGTAACGTAACAGACATATTCCAAAATCCTTCGAATACATTAATACAAAATCGTTTATCTAATAGAGCGTCCATAGACTGCAACAAAGAAGACAAAAAGATTTTCATTAGCTTATGTTTCGTCATTACTGAAGCACTTCTTTCCTCACATAAATATGTTTTAGAGGGCGCTTGTCTACCCTGATGAACCTGATTGTAATGTTACAATGTTCAATGTTCGTATTAGTGACATTAGGTACTGTGGGACCCAAAACTTTGAAAAAATAACCATAGGCCGGTTTAATTTAAACACCGGAAACCCTTGCCACAGTAAATAAAGCCGTAGAGGAGTTTTTAATACATTGCCTAATATTGATGTCTTGTATCCTTTCCTTTAGGATATAGACTTTATAAATATACATCCAAAAAGCTTCATTAAAAATTCTCAAAAATAGATCCAAAAAACTTCGTTAAAAATTCTCTTCAAAAGCCTCATTCAAATTTCTAATCTCTTGAGTCAAATACCATGGCAACACATTGCTTATTGCCACAAGGTTATGGAATAAACGTGACCAAAAATAGTATAAGTACTTTTAGCGTAAACCTTATTTCATATCTGCTATTGAAAATATTGAAATAAAACTATTTACAAATAATTTTTTTGGAATCTCTCTTGTGGACCTATCAATATTTGAAGTAACTTTTGCAGCAAACACGAAACAATTCGTAATAGGAGTATTATGAATGGCATCGAAATTGTGTATCTTACAACCACATATAGAATATATTTTTATTTAGTAATTTCGAATATTCAGTCGAAGGTCAAAAAGTGTAAGAAAACGTTTATTATTAATCGAATTGTTACTTACAGAAATTTACATTTATGTATGAAATTATAGAGGTTATTCGTATATTTATGTTAAAGTAAATTTTAAGAAAATGTATATATTTTCTGTTTTACCAAGAATCATCTGTAATCTGGTTTACTGAGATTCATCAATAACTAAATGTCATTTCGAGTTTGTATATCTTTTAACCACCGATGAAATATATATTTATTTTACAATATCCCAATTATCTGTCGTTCGAACATTTCATTGTGCTTCGGCAAGTGAGTAAATGTTCATTATTTGTCTTATTGTTGCTGGCAAAGTTTACGTATAAGAAGAAGTTAACACAGGGTGTTTGTACAAAGTTTTTTTTTATTTACTTATCATAGAAAAACAATTTAAGAAAGCAAAAAAATATTTTGTATTTTATTGGAATTTTTCTGTCTGAATGTTATCTCTTTGTGTATCTTATGACCACAAATAAAATACATTTTTATTTAATAATATCGCAATTATCTGTCATCCAAATATTCCACTGTACATGGGCAAGTGGATGAATGCTCATTATTTACCTAATTTTTTGTTACAAGTTTTTGGTACAAGGTCTTCATTTATTTATCATAAAAGTAAATTTTAAGAAAATAGATAAATATTCTGTATTTTATCAAGATTATTCTATCTTAATGTCATTTCGAATTTGCGTATCTTATGACCGCAGATAAAATATATTTTTATTTATTAATAGCGCAATTATCTGTCATTCGAACATTCCACTGTGCATCAGAAAGTGTATAATTGTTCATTATTTGCCTAATTTTTACATATAAGAAGGATATAAGAATGGCTATGTGTACAATGTTTTCATTTACTTGTTATAAAGATAAATTTTAAGAAAATGGATAAATATTTTGTATTTTACCAAGATTCTTCTGTTTGAATGTCATCTCGAATTTGTGCATCTTCTGACTACAGATAAATCATATTTTCATTTATTAGTATCGCAATTATCTATCATGGGAATATTTCTATGTTGTGTGAATGTTCATTATTTATATTATATAACATTGTGTGAATGTTCATTATTTATATTATATTATATTGTGTGAATGTTCATTATTTGTCTAAATGTTAGAGGGTGAAATTTACATATCGTTTGAGATGACACAGAGTATTGGTACAAATCTTCATTTATTTATAATAAATGTAAATTTTAAGAAAATGGATAAATATTTCGTATTTTACCAAGATTCTTCTGCCTGAATGTCATCTCGAATTTGTGTATCTTATGACCGCAGATAAAATATATTTTTATTTATTAATAGCGCAATTATCTGTCATTCGAACATTCCACTGTGCATCAGCAAGTGTATAATTGTTCATTATTGGCCTAATTTTTAAGAGGCGAAGTTTACATATAAGAAGAATATAAGACTGGCTATGTATACAATGTTTTCACTTACTTGTTATAAAGATAAATTTTAAGAAAATGGATAAATATTTTGTATTTTACCAAGATTCTTCTGTTTGAATGTCATCTCGAATTTGTGCATCTTCTGACTACAGATAAATCATATTTTCATTTATTAGTATCGCAATTATCTATCATGGGAATATTTCTATGTTGTGTGAATGTTCATTATTTATATTATATAACATTGTGTGAATGTTCATTATTTATATTATATTATATTGTGTGAATGTTCATTATTTGTCTAAATGTTAGAGGGTGAAATTTACATATCGTTTGAGATGACACAGAGTATTGGTACAAATCTTCATTTATTTATAATAAATGTAAATTTTAAGAAAATGGATAAATATTTCGTATTTTACCAAGATTCTTCTGCCTGAATGTCATCTCGAATTTGTGTATCTTATGACCGCAGATAAAATATATTTTTATTTATTAATAGCGCAATTATCTGTCATTCGAACATTCCACTGTGCATCAGAAAGTGTATAATTGTTCATTATTTGCCTAATTTTTACATATAAGAAGGATATAAGAATGGCTATGTGTACAATGTTTTCATTTACTTGTTATAAAGATAAATTTTAAGAAAATGGATAAATATTTTGTATTTTACCAAGATTCTTCTGTTTGAATGTCATCTCGAATTTGTGCATCTTCTGACTACAGATAAATCATATTTTCATTTATTAGTATCGCAATTATCTATCATGGGAATATTTCTATGTTGTGTGAATGTTCATTATTTATATTATATAACATTGTGTGAATGTTCATTATTTATATTATATTATATTGTGTGAATGTTCATTATTTGTCTAAATGTTAGAGGGTGAAATTTACATATCGTTTGAGATGACACAGAGTATTGGTACAAATCTTCATTTATTTATAATAAATGTAAATTTTAAGAAAATAGATAAATATTCTGTATTTTATCAAGATTATTCTATCTTAATGTCATTTCGAATTTGCGTATCTTATGACCGCAGATAAAATATATTTTTATTTATTAATAGCGCAATTATCTGTCATTCGAACATTCCACTGTGCATCAGAAAGTGTATAATTGTTCATTATTTGCCTAATTTTTACATATAAGAAGGATATAAGAATGGCTATGTGTACAATGTTTTCATTTACTTGTTATAAAGATAAATTTTAAGAAAATGGATAAATATTTTGTATTTTACCAAGATTCTTCTGTTTGAATGTCATCTCGAATTTGTGCATCTTCTGACTACAGATAAATCATATTTTCATTTATTAGTATCGCAATTATCTATCATGGGAATATTTCTATGTTGTGTGAATGTTCATTATTTATATTATATAACATTGTGTGAATGTTCATTATTTATATTATATTATATTGTGTGAATGTTCATTATTTGTCTAAATGTTAGAGGGTGAAATTTACATATCGTTTGAGATGACACAGAGTATTGGTACAAATCTTCATTTATTTATAATAAATGTAAATTTTAAGAAAATAGATAAATATTCTGTATTTTATCAAGATTATTCTATCTTAATGTCATTTCGAATTTGCGTATCTTATGACCGCAGATAAAATATATTTTTATTTATTAATAGCGCAATTATCTGTCATTCGAACATTCCACTGTGCATCAGAAAGTGTATAATTGTTCATTATTTGCCTAATTTTTACATATAAGAAGGATATAAGAATGGCTATGTGTACAATGTTTTCATTTACTTGTTATAAAGATAAATTTTAAGAAAATGGATAAATATTTTGTATTTTACCAAGATTCTTCTGTTTGAATGTCATCTCGAATTTGTGCATCTTCTGACTACAGATAAATCATATTTTCATTTATTAGTATCGCAATTATCTATCATGGGAATATTTCTATGTTGTGTGAATGTTCATTATTTATATTATATAACATTGTGTGAATGTTCATTATTTATATTATATTATATTGTGTGAATGTTCATTATTTGTCTAAATGTTAGAGGGTGAAATTTACATATCGTTTGAGATGACACAGAGTATTGGTACAAATCTTCATTTATTTATAATAAATGTAAATTTTAAGAAAATGGATAAATATTTCGTATTTTACCAAGATTCTTCTGCCTGAATGTCATCTCGAATTTGTGTATCTTATGACCGCAGATAAAATATATTTTTATTTATTAATAGCGCAATTATCTGTCATTCGAACATTCCACTGTGCATCAGCAAGTGTATAATTGTTCATTATTGGCCTAATTTTTAAGAGGCGAAGTTTACATATAAGAAGAATATAAGACTGGCTATGTATACAATGTTTTCACTTACTTGTTATAAAGATAAATTTTAAGAAAATGGATAAATATTTTGTATTTTACCAAGATTCTTCTGTTTGAATGTCATCTCGAATTTGTGCATCTTCTGACTACAGATAAATCATATTTTCATTTATTAGTATCGCAATTATCTATCATGGGAATATTTCTATGTTGTGTGAATGTTCATTATTTATATTATATAACATTGTGTGAATGTTCATTATTTATATTATATTATATTGTGTGAATGTTCATTATTTGTCTAAATGTTAGAGGGTGAAATTTACATATCGTTTGAGATGACACAGAGTATTGGTACAAATCTTCATTTATTTATAATAAATGTAAATTTTAAGAAAATGGATAAATATTTCGTATTTTACCAAGATTCTTCTGCCTGAATGTCATCTCGAATTTGTGTATCTTATGACCGCAGATAAAATATATTTTTATTTATTAATAGCGCAATTATCTGTCATTCGAACATTCCACTGTGCATCAGCAAGTGTATAATTGTTCATTATTGGCCTAATTTTTAAGAGGCGAAGTTTACATATAAGAAGAATATAAGACTGGCTATGTGTACAATGTTTTCATTTACTTGTTATAAAGATAAATTTTAAGAAAATAGATAAATATTTTGTATTTTACCAAGACTCTTCTGCCTGAATGTCATCTCGAATTTGTGTATCTTATGACCACAGATAAAATATATTTTTATTTATTAATAGCGCAATTATCTGTCATTCGAACATTCCACTGTGCATCAGAAAGTGTATAATTGTTCATTATTTGCCTAATTTTTAAGAGGCGAAGTTTACATATAAGAAGAATATAAGACTGGCTATGTATACAATGTTTTCATTTACTTGTTATAAAGATAAATTTTAAGAAAATGGATAAATATTTTGTATTTTACCAAGATTCTTCTGCCTGAATGTTATCTCGAATTTGTGTATCTTATGACCACAGATAAAATATATTTTTATTTATTAATAGCGCAATTATCTGTCATTCGAACATTCCACTGTGCATCAGAAAGTGTATAATTGTTCATTATTTGCCTAATTTTTAAGAGGCGAAGTTTACATATAAGAAGAATATAAGACTGGCTATGTATACAATGTTTTCATTTACTTGTTATAAAGATAAATTTTAAGAAAATGGATAAATATTTTGTATTTTACCAAGATTCTTCTGCCTGAATGTCATCTCGAATTTGTGTATCTTATGACCACAGATAAAATATATTTTTATTTATTAATAGCGCAATTATCTGTCATTCGAACATTCCACTGTGCATCAGAAAGTGTATAATTGTTCATTATTTGCCTAATTTTTAAGAGGCGAAGTTTACATATAAGAAGAATATAAGACTGGCTATGTGTACAATGTTTTCACTTACTTGTTATAAAGATAAATTTTAAGAAAATGGATAAATATTTTGTATTTTACCAAGATTTTTCTGTTTGAATGTCATCTCGAATTTGTGCATCTTATGACTACAGATAAATTATATTTTCATTTATTAGTATCGCAATTATCTATCATGGGAATATTTCTATGTTGTTTGAATGTTCATTATTTATATTATATTATACTAGCGTGACCAGTGCGAAGTCTTCGCATTATTATTTATTCCATTATGAAGCTCAGATGACAGATCAAACAAATATTTTACTAAAATTGACATATAGAGGCGCAAGTATCAAAAGCATTGAGCTAAAGCGCCACTTTATTTATACGTGAGTGGATTTGAAATTAAACAAAAATTTTACCGATCGTCAATCATATTGACGTTGAGCCGTTAGATGGCAGCATTGCTGTTTTGTGTATATAATTTTAATAATTAGTTAATTTGCAAAAACAATAGCAATAATACATTTTTTAGTTGTGGATGCCGGTAGAGCAAGCAATTATCTATAAAATGATATATAATTTATGTGGATTAGTTGTGAGGTTTTTTCTAAAAAGGGAGAGTAACATCTTAAAACCTTAGCGTATTAATATATGATGATGATTGTGTGAATGTTCATTATTTATATTATATTATATTGTGTGAATGTTCATTATTTATCTAAATATTAGAGGGTGAAATTTACATATCGTTTGAGATGACACAGAGTATTGGTACAAATCTTCATTTATTTATAATAAAAGTAAATTTTAAGAAAATGGCTAAATATATAGGTTAATTATTTTAACAAGATTCTTCTCTCTGAACGTCATCTCGTATTTTTATATTTCATGAGCACAGATAAAATATATATGTTTATTTATTAATATCGCAATTATCTGTCGTTCGAAAATTCTACTGTACGTCGGAAAATGTGTAAATATTCATTATTTTTCTAATTGTTACTGGGCGACGTTTACATATAAAAAGGTGATAACACAGACTATTGGCACAAGTCTTCATTTACTTGTCATAAAAGTAAATTTTAGGAAAATAAATAAATATTTTGTATTTCACTAATATTTTTCTGTCTGAATGTCTGTCGAGATGTCAAATTCGTGTATATTATGACCACTGACAAAATATATTTTTATTGATTAATGTCGCAATTATCTGTAGTGCAAATTTTCCACTGCGCATCGGCAAGTACAAACCATTTGTACAATGTCTTCATTTACTTATAGTAAGGGTATTTTCTTTAAAAATAGATGAAAATAGATAACGAATAAAGTTCTATATTTAGTGAGATAATGACTTATTTATATGAAATCTACATTGTGACTTTGGTTTTGTTCCGTGTACGGTAAAATCTATTTTTCTGCTGAAACGTTCTATCTATCCCAAAAGTGATCATCTCTATAATATGTGGGTTACCTAATTCTGAATTTGATTATCCCATTCATAAAGCCTAAAATTGCCTGGATTTCTAATTGATCGGTGCCAAAATTCGAATTGCGGCCAAAAACATGCGGGTTTGTACAGTGTTGAAACTGGAAAATATTTTTCCTTTACAACATGAGACTGAAATAAGGTTGAACTTTCTCATTTCCCCTTTTAATTCGGAGAAACTCAAATTCATGTTTGAAGAGTAGTGCAAACAATATTTACAAACAATTGTCTACAAAACTCCCTTTCTTGTACTCGGTGACTGCTCACGACCTCTTTTTTGCGTGAATCTTTCTTTTTCTTTCCAATTCCGTGCCATTTTTATCTTTTAAAATGTTTTTTATTTCTTTTTTTAGCTTTTTGATAAAACATTTTTTTTAAAATTGATTATATTCTAAATAAGGAAAATCAGAGGCGAATCGTTGTTTATAAGTAATTTGAAAAACGGTATGCGTCATACGTGCGGTCGAACAGACGAAGACGCATGTCGTTTAAGTGTGTACACATGAGGACACATTACAGGTCACGATTCTTGGCTGATTTTGGTGATTACGCTTTCCATCGATTGGTTAACCATCAAAATATAAACCTAAATTTTTACAAACAATTTTCCTCTAAACGACGATGAGGTTTGACGACTTTTCTCGACGTCCTTTTTGCGTAGGTATTCTTGCTTCTTTTCTTCAGTCCGTGCATTTTTAACTTTTAAACTGTGTTTACTTTTTTAACTTTTGTAAAAACTATATTTTATTTTTCATTGATTTTTACCTGTTTATTAGTCATAAGTAAATAATTTAAACTTATCACATTAATTAGATAATGAATATCCATTATAAAAGAATAAAGCATCATGTTCTTTTAGTTTTACCAATATTTTTAAATTATTATATTTAACATTGTCCACCACTTCTTCAAATGATAATTACTCCAGAAATATCCTTAAGAATATTTAATACAAGAGTTTCCCGTTGCTTTCCACATTCAAGTACTTTATACTACTTCTTATAATACTGTAGCAATATCCTTAAGCATATTTAATACAATAGTTTCCCGTTGCTTTTCACATTTAAGTACTTTCTACAACCACTTATAATACTGTAGCAATATCCTTAAGATATATTTAATACAATAGTTAATACAATTATACAATTTAATACAATAGTTAAGTTAATACAATAGTTAATTTTAATACAATAGTTACCCGTTGCTTTCCACATATCCTTAATACAATAGTTTCCCGTTGCTTTTCACATTCAAGTACTTTCTACAACGTCTTATAATACTGTAGGAATATCCTTAAGATATATTTAATACAATAGTTACCCGTTGCTTTCCACATTCAAGTACTTTATACAACCACTTATAATAGTGTAGCAATATCCTTAAGCATATTTAATATAATAGTTTCCCGTTGTTTTCCACATTCAAGTACTTTCTACAAGAAAAAAAATATTCAATCAGGTGGACTGCAAGATTGCGATAACTATGAAATATAAAAAAATATTTCTCAAATATTTAAATAAACTGTACAGCCTTACTGTATTATATATATGTATATATATATATATATATACATATATATGTATATATATACATATATATATATATATATATATATATATATATATATATATATATAGAATTAATTAGAACTTTACTAAAATGAGCTAGTAAGGTAATAATGTCGAAAGTTTAAAAAAAACATTCGAAATATCTAAAACCCTTTTTTATTATTTATATTCTGTATAACTGATGCCCAAAATTTCGAAGATATGAAAATGGGAAAAAACCCCTTGCAATATTCCCAATAAGAAAATTAAATCATTCAAACATAAATATGCAACTTGCGTTCTCATCAACATATTTAAAAGTTTTCTAAACTCTCCATAACTGACATAACTTACAGGCGTAAATTTTCTTTCTACCTCATCCCCAAGCATGTTGGAAAGGAGTAAAATTAATGAATTCGAATCCCTTTTATTACACCTGTAACAGATAATGGAATGGCATGTTACAATTAACACTCTCTGTGTTAACACTGTGTCACTCTCAATTAACACTCTCTGTGTCACAGTAACAACCGGTGTCTAACACCATATTTAGTTTTTAGAGATATTATAATATATAGATATATATATATATATATATATATATATATATATATATATATATATATATATATATGCCGACGTCCTGAAACCAACGCAACAAATTGCAAGCGCATTCCTGCACTTTTCGCATACAACATTTGTTTACCAAATATTATATCTGCCTTAACAAAGAACCGGAAACGGTGGTGATCGTTTTTATTTATATGATTTTTGTCCGTCACTTAATTTTTTCGACACGATCACATACGGCCAGCAGATTCGTTTACCCGTCTCTGCCATTGTCGATTATATTCATTTTAGAAGTGTTTACTAAATACCTTTCAAAACTGTTTAACTTGTTTTATAATTAGCGACTTGTATCTTGTAGTGTTAAAATTTAAGTTTAATAATTAAAGACTATATCGTAGCATTCGTACGTGTTTCTCTGCCCACAAATATGTGCCAAAACGTGGTACCCTTGTGATATCCTACGAGAACCCGTCGACGCTCCGACATATATATATATATATATATATATATATATATATATATATACACACATATAATATTTAAAATAAATATCTAAGACATTTAATAATTTTAGAAAAATACGTTAAATGTAATTCAAATACTCACGAAGGTCTTTGCCACCTTTGGCCATCGATTGCATGTGAGCGGAAGGCGCGGTGATGTCATCGAATATGCAACACCAGCGTTATCAATTGTTTTTCTTTATTGAAATGCCGACAGTAGACGCGACGACCATTGACAAAATATTATCAGATATAATTAGTTTGTGATTGAACTTTTTTTAGTCGTCATAAACAGTTATGGTTAACATTTGAACATAAATATTTTTATAAAAGTGTATATCTGTAGATTGAAGATATATTTTTAAAAAAGATAGTGCAAATACTATGGAACTTCGGAAAAGCGGGAAAATTTCGGGGAGGAGAATCCAAAACTTATTTTTTAGAATTTTAATCTGTCTATTTATTTTATCGAGTATCGTACAAAACATACTGGACCGACTTAAATGGAATCCCTGAAATAATCGTCGGGGTTGAAATTTCCATTTAGATTTCCTTTCGTACAATTCAAATATTTCTTAAGGGATGTTTGAATGTTTGGTTTTACGTTCATCTGTTTATTTGGGCATGACATTAAAACTATTGAACATATTTGAATTAAATTTCCCCTAAGAAAATGCTTAAAGTACAAAACAGGTACAAGGAGTTAAAACTTATTATCAGTACTCAGACGGCAAGGCTGACCGTATGGGCTTAAGACTAATCAATAAAAAATACTGTTAGATGAATTTGGGTTAAAGTTCAAGTTAAACCACATGTAAGATACCTTTAATCCGGTCAAAGATAAGATTGAAGAACCTCACGGCAGCAATAAAAAAATAAAGCGACGCTGTGAACAAAATCCAGTAAATTAAAAACTCATTGCAATTCATAATGTCCTAGATAGAGAACCCCAGCTACCAAGCCCAATTCGCTCTTAGAACTCCCCTCGAATGCTGCTTATCAGTTTTCCTATAACCAACAAAGTTATTAGATCTAAATATGTAGACCTCGACTTCATCGACAAACAGCCATATACGGATAATAATATATCACTTTACATATACTCAGCAATGACATTAATCGAACAAATAATATTAAACAATTAAAATATAGTAATTTATCTAAATATTTAGCAATAAATTAGTTACTCAGGGATAGTAGTATCATTATTAAAACATTTTAATTAAATCTAAAAAAATAACGATAAACATTTTTGTAAAATTTAAGGATAATACACAAAAAATATTCAATTAAAAAAATAAAAGGGGGTAAAATATTTAATTAAATCGCACTAAATATTTTTTCTCCTCTAAGTAATTTTATTTCATGCTTTAAAGGGTTGAACTACGTCAAGGTTCGTTACAAACTACCCTAAAATAATATTTATACTGGTTCTAAACGAAGGGATATATAACTTACTTATAAGTAAATCTTGAGTTTCGATTATTAGGTCTATATCTCCAGTGAAAACTTTTTCTCGTTCCTAATTAACCTTAGATTAATATTATAGATAATTGTCATCTTTAAACTTATTAAAACTTTAACTCTAATATAAAGTTGGAAGAAAAATAATTCTGTAATAAATTAGTAATATTTTTATTTGTAAACTACAACAATTAACCTATTCATCTTTAAGCCCCGATTGTATTTCAATAATTTCCTGAATGGAGACAGCACAACCAGATATCATAGCAAAGAATCCGACTATCACCAAGATAAAGTTCTTGATAACCACGAAGTAGCTAATATTATCCCAGGCGAAGACTATTTGCATGATCGGTGGCAAGATGACACCCAGCATGGAAAAGAACAAGGCACCGACGATGCTGATGACCTGCTTCAGAAGTGGTATGGCAACAGCCAATGCAACTGCAATAGGGGTTAAAATAATTAGCTTATTTGATATTGCGTTAAAATACGCTAAGTTAAATAGTCGTTCAAGTTGCGTAGAAATTTTTCGTTTGTTATTTTTCATTTGTTAATTATTAAAAACATAACATTAAACTGAAAAAGTTAAATCTTTCATTAAACAAATATTTCTATTGCCCTGCCGTGTTCAGAGTAATTAACCTCCAAAAATATTAGTTGATACAGATACTTTTTAAAATAGATACGTTTAATGTCTAACATCTACTCCAATTATTACTTTGCATCGGGATTGGTTACACAAATTGTATTATCGTTGTAAAAATGACATGGTATAATCATTGCCTACCCTTCCAAATTACCAAAAAGTATTTTTCCAAAAAATATTTAAATTTATTATCCGCCCTATTTTATTATTTTTCCCAGGGATTAAAACCAATGGAGTCATTGATAATGCTGGGTCATAAGAAAACTCCAAACTATATACGCGACCTTAAATGGGCTTGAACAGCTAAATATCTTTCCCCAAATTTTCCACCTCGTTCGCTTACTTTTTAAAACAGATACGTTTAATGTCTAACACCTACTCCAATTATTACTTTGCATCGGGATTGGTTACACCTTACGTTGTAAAAATGACATGGAATAATCACTGCTGACCCTTCCAAATTACCAAAAGATTTTCTTCCAAAAGATATTTAAAAATTATTATCCGCACTATTTCATTATTTTTCCCAGTGATTAAAACCAATAGAGTCATTGATAATGCTAGAGTCATAAGAAAACTCCAAACTATCTACGCGAGCAATATATAAATAGGCTTGAAAAGCTAAATATCTTTCGCCAAATTTACCTCCTCGTTTGGTTTCCAGATGGTCCTTCTATCCATATACTAAATGGTATATTTGTTTGTTGGGAGTCGATATTTTTTTTAAGGCCAGTTACTTACTTTTAATAAAAATTCCAACTGAATTTATCTAAAAACTTTTAAACGGAAAATAAACTGATTTTGATTAACATCTTTAAAGCGTTAGTAACGGATATCCCTAGTTCGGATAAAAATAGAAGGCTTTAGTACAATGAGATAAAGCGTACAATACATGTCATTAAGACGGTTATGTAACCTATAATTACCTGACATAGCCACAGCAACAGTCCTCATGATGATTGTCATCACAGTATGGTGCTTTTTGTTAATATACGGCTCACTATATCGCCACAAGATCTCAATCGGTACATAGAACTGTAGTGCGAAGGTGAAGAATATTGTAATGATGATTAAGACCTTCGCTGTAATTGCTGGCCTGCAAATAAAAAAATCATAATTTGTACACAGGCACACACTTACAATTTTCAATGTAGGTTTGGGATATTGGAAACTTTTGTAGATGAAGTAGCCAAATTATTGACAAGAATGGATGTCTCATAAGTTGCTTTTAGGATTCTGTAGTCAAATGGCAAAAACGGAACTCTTGTAATTCCGTCCTGTCCGTCGGTCTGTCTCTATGCCACGGCCATTTTACTCAGAG
The DNA here is from genome assembly GCA_039881145.1 of Druceiella hillmani. Classification (NCBI taxonomy): domain Eukaryota; kingdom Metazoa; phylum Arthropoda; class Insecta; order Lepidoptera; family Hepialidae; genus Druceiella; species Druceiella hillmani. The sequence goes on along the minus strand of JAYKKI010000034.1, from coordinate 20,607,856 downwards.
ATTATAGATTATAGATGAAATTTGGATGGTAGGTGAAATTATGAAAACAATAATATTAAGTTGGCACAGTATGCATAGGTGCATACAGAAGTTCCAAAATAACTTTTTATTTAAGTCAATAGTTGGTGAAATATACGCTGCTAAAGTCTAAAAAGTGTGTCTTCGTCGTCCCACCTCTAAGTTGTCAACTGACGTGTGTAAAATTCTGAAAAAAATTTAAGCTAATAGAAACTAAAATAAATTTTCTAAGAAAATTGGTTTGAATAAAATATGCTGTTCGTGACATTTTTTTGTTATTTCTTATAAAAAATTGCTAATTTTGTTAAAAAAATTATATTCAAAAATTTGTATGTAAGTATATAATCGATTTTAATATTTAATAATGATAGGCTTTTATTATTATTTATTTTTTAGAAATCGTTAACTAATTAATAAAGCTAGTATTTTTTTCGAACTTCTATCGAAAATATTAGACAAAAATAATCTATTACATTTTTGGTTTCGCTCTTCATTACGGATAATTTATTTTTATATAAAAAACTATTTTCTGATTTCAATATTTTCTCAGTCATAATTACATTTAAATGTTTCATTAATATAGGCAAAACCACTATGTAAAAATTAAACTTAGGAAAACACTGAATTAATCATATAATCAATTTTTTTTTCTAAATTGATACTCGTACCGCTCACTATTCAAGGCCGAGTAAAATGTTCCGTGCGTCGCATCATAGATCGTTTACATAATGCCGCGTGGCACTCGGTGTACGTACACTGCAGGTGTGCACACGAATACGCACTGTCACATACTCACGCCCACTTTCATGTGCACACGCCATTCAGATGCACACGTACGTGCACACACATACGATCATACATACTTTACATTCGGTTTAATGGATCAAAACTTAATTTTCGATCTTATTGACAATTAATAACTTCCGTCGCTCCTATTGTTGTACGAAAGTAAAAACAAGCGGAGATACGTTACAATAGGAAAAAATTAAATATGCAGTATGCAAATTAATATATGACTTTTTATTTAAGAATATTTCATTAAAAACTCTTTCAAAAATAATTTCTAAAACCTGCCTCAAAGCGCAATCGTAATACTGGCAACTGAATTAAAATTTCTTTTTCGCTCGAGTTTCTTACCATTCATCCATGGGCAGATTAAGGGTGATACTGCCAGCTACTTCACTTCCATACCTCAAGTACCCGAAAGTTCCCAACAAAATGTAGAGAACTACTACCAGCGTCATTGAAATGTACAGAACACCTGGGCATCCCAGGAAAAACTTAGGTTTCGCCATGTTGTTTTCTGTCGGCATAACTACTCCGATTCCCTCCATTGCGAAAAGGACTGTCCTGTAAATGGTAATTTATTTATTTCATTCCAGTTACAAAAATGTTATCATCATCCACCTGCACATTTCAATAATCATAAAAAAGGCTAATTTTGTCATATGCGAATATACAGCAATTTAAAAATCCAATGGCAATACAAAATATAAAGATATTGCAATTGAATAAATTTGTTTTCATTTATAATAAATAAATCATAGCAAACCTGGCGCAACAATAAATAGGTTACTGAGTAGTAGAATATCGTGTAAAAATAGGGAAATCTCACGTAATTCGGTTCTAGGTGCTATTGATTCTAGGGTTATATCATATTGGAAAAATGATGACATCAAAGCAAGAAGTAATCATATACCAAGAACATTAGTTGTCCCAAAAAGGACAGAACATCATCAAAAGAACATCTACTTATTTAACAATCGAAAAATAGATTCCATAAAAAGAATGTCTCTTCTGAGCTACAAAGAATACTTGAATATACTTGACATGGTTTGGATAAAAGAAGTAGGAAATAGAAAAGAGAAGTAACAACATCGTCTCATTTAAAATAAGGTATGAACATCCTATCGGCATGTTCAGTAATCAGGCTGTACTTGATCTTTTGTGAACTTCAAATAATACAGCCAAATTTGAATGCACCTTGCACCAAAGATATCTATGATAAATTAATAGCGGAAGTCGAAAATACCTGGCATTGAGTAACATGAATTTAATCGCTCCAAATGTTTTTTTTTTTGCTATACACGATTTTTACTACATTCTCAAAGATAATAATTTTAAATAAAAGTAGTTTTGACAATACTCACGCAATGAACAGAGGAAACTGTCCCAAATCATTGACAGGCACCTTTCCCTCTAATGTTAATGGCTCATCGAATATGTAATAGAGGCAAATTCCCACCACTGTTACGAGCATTAAATTCGCTATAATTGAGAACGGTGCTAAAAACTTTAAATTTTTAATCTGGCATAAAACGGCCAGCGGCACAAATAATATTAAACAGTATATCTCTATACTTATATTAGATTCTGGGTAATATTGATCCACGATCTGCAAAAAAAGGGTTGTGTTATTATAACTGAAACTAGGTTATATGTATGCATGTATATTTGCAGTCAGCCATAACTCACCAAGAATGATCTACACTTTCATACAAAAAAAGGTTCTAATGATGTATTTTTATATTCGTTTTAACACAAATTTTTACTTAATAAATTCATATTTTTACACGATTTCAACTGAACCACAAAATTGTAAAAAATTATCACAAATTAAAAAGTCGATCGTTTTCTCATTCTGTAAATATATGTATATACCAGTAAGGTAGAACGTAAAAACATAAAAATTTTAGAAGAATTTCGACTATTTTTATGGAAAAAATTCCTTTTTTACGTTTTGAAAACACGTTGATTTATTTTTATTTAATTTAGAAATCCAAACTTTGTGGAAAAATTCCACAATTAAAAAAAAAATTGTGGTATTTTTCTTTTTCTATTTTTTTACTTTCTTTTTATCCGTAAGAATGAGTCGTTTTAAACTCGTTCAAATATTTTCGTATTTTTTATTCTAGCTTACTTTAGGCACAAATTTGGAAAAAATGAAAAAATTAAAAATTAAAAATTAAAAATTACAAATTTTTAAAAAAATTTTTTAAAACTGGAAATTCCGAAAAATGATTCGTATTTCATCATTCTTTCATCAGTTACTACTTTTAAAAAATCCCAAAAATTGGCTACATTTCATGGCAACAAAATAGAACTTTAAACTTGAGAAGTTTCTAGGACCACCTTCCTTCTCCATCATCAAATCCTTTCGGTTACAATATGTAACCAAAGGACTTATTGAAACAACTCATCCAAACCCAGATGTATTAATTAAGTCTTCTGAAGGAAAATATTTTCACATTATTTGCACCTTTGCAAAATTTTAATTTCTATACTAAATATTCACATATTACAGATGCTGAATAAATGCGTCATTGTCGTTATACGTAAAAGATAAATCACACAAACCCCTTCTTAACATTTTCTTAACATTTCATATAACTTATAACTATAAAGATGCAAAGAGATAAATTAAAACCTTTTCATACATAGTTCTTAATTACAAAAATTTTGAACGTTTTCAAAAATTATTTTTTAGTCACCTGTTTCATAGATTCAGCCATCAGTACTATGTAGACGCAGGCAGAACCGACGTAGGTTAGCAACATCGTACAGTCTGCTAATATCCTGTGAACGAAAACTTTAATAAATAACATAAAGTCAAAACTTGTTTCTTTATATCTCATACAAGAAACAAGTTTTGACTTGTAGTGTACAGTATATTTGGATAACACATTAGTACCTTGAGCAAAATTGATAAGAACTTTACTGTTCTACCAGTACTTAATACACTAAAAGTAAAATAAGGCCGCCTAATAGGATAACAAAGTATCAAAGTATAATAAACAACAATCAACTATGTAAATAATTACTTTAATTATTAATAGGAAACCTTAAATATATATTTTTTCTTTGATAGTCGAATTGTTCAAAGTTAAGCCTAATTATAATTTTTTTGTTTTACAAATAATTACAAAATTTGAAATAATAGAAGCAAACAAAATTTAAAAACACAATCAAATATACATAAATTTAAAAATTGAAATATTGAAAAAATTCCCATCTGTATCCAAAACAATTACAGTACCCCTATATTTCATTTACAAAGAGCAAGCGCCCAAATAGCAGTTATATGTATAAATTTTTGTTTATTTTTCATTTCGAATGGAAAATAAAGAAAAATTTACATACATTTTCGGATAATCTGAACGTAGTATCCGAAGATATTTAAAACAGCCACCATAACATGACTAGGGGAAGTTAAACTTCTGAATGGAACTTGGATTCCTGTATCTACGTAAATATTTCCTACAAGCACATAGAGATACCCCTCCAACACCATTCAAACCGTTGTCTAAAGGGGGCACTTTGAACTTAAAATTTTAAAATGACATTCAAACAATTAACGCAGAATTGGCTCCAAAAAATCGTAAATAAATGAACACGTGAAATTGTTTTATTAGATATTACGAAAATTTTAAAATTATTTTCAAACAATTAACGCAGAATTGGCTCCAAAAAATCGTAAATAAATGAACACGTGAAATTGTTTTATTAGATATTACGAAAATTTTAAAATTATTTTCAAACAATTAACGCAGAATTGGCTCCAAAAAAATTGTAAATAAATGACTGCCATAGTAGAAAGAGTATTCTACGTATGATTGTTAAGAAATCATCTTAGGAGATTTCTTCTCTGTCTTTATCTTGTTTTATGTCACCATACTTTTTAGAGCTCCCAAACACAGAATGAAACATGAAACCCTCATTCTGTTGTCTGTCTGTCTGGCAACACCCTTTTTCTCGGCTACGGCCAGAAGTATCAAATTCATATAAGATACTAAGTTGTGCCACTTTGTTGTTCTGCAATAAAACTACAGAGTAAAACTATTTCAAAATGTATTGTAAACTATTTAAGCGCTTTGCGATATATTTGCGCTACATATGTCTCATTTATCCATTCTACTACGAAGATGGACCTCTTGGACTTGCCGAGATGGACCTTTTGAACTTGCTGAGTTCTTTACTACGAAAGTGAACCTTTTATACTTGCTCCTTCTCCGCTAACCTCTTTACAATAACGCAATTTAGACGTTTTTAATTAATTTTTATCTCCGTGACTAAAACCAACAAATTTAAAAATCGTTAACTATCCTATTGTATTTGTATAAATATTATTAAAATAGTTTTTGCAAAAAATAAATTATTTTTGAGAATTTTATTGAGCTCTTTCATATTGAAGACTTATCATTGTCGGCACTAGCAGCCACCATAATAAAACATGGCCTAATTTCTCGTGTCTTGAATCTTGAAATAATGGTCGGTCGTGGTTACGATGGTATCACAGTAACGAACAGCCACCTTAAAAATATAAACCGTACCCCAAGCTATACTTGATATATTAAGCTCCTGAATAACACACACATTTGAAAGAAGTGTCTATGATAAGGAATTGTACAAAACTTGTACAAGAAAGAGATGTCTCTACACATTCTTGCAAGGTCACCACTCTCCCCCTCCACCCCCACTTATTTAGATCAGATGCGAAGTACAGGCTTCTTGAAATTCATGCACAGTGGAAGGGTCAGTAATTATACTTCTTCTTTTCTTTATTTGTTGTTTGTTCAAATTAGTAAGCTAAAGCGCCTTGCATAGATAGAACTTATGATCTATAATTGCAGTAAAATTTAATTGATAAGTTAGTTGCATTTGTTTTCCGTATTGATTTCGTCTTCTTCAAAAAAAATATATTTCCTATATAATAAGAATATATGATGAATTATTATATATGATGAATGAATTTAACAATTTCACATATAAAATTGTATTTAATTAGCTATTTTATAAATTTATTTATTTGTCTTTGTCCTTTGTGAAAATGTTAGAACACAAGCATATTTCGTGTTTAGAGTTAATTAAACATTTCAAATAGTTTGAATTTATTTTTTTCTCTTTATATTAACAAAGATAAAAAAAAATAATTAAAACAATTACGAATTTTTCACGGAATACTCCAATAGGGAGAACTTCCCAAACTCCGAATATTCATACAAAATTAGTAGCTCTTTGTGAGACGGGATACCCTTGAGAAGCATAAGTCTGTAAACAAAATCATATAGAAATATTTATGGCCACAATATAATCTCTGTGTATCCTGAAATGTTAGAGCTTTAAAAACATTTTAGTTTGGACGAAATCTAACAAATAGTCCAATCGTTATAGTTTACCGAATTTGTACAATGTGTTTAGTTACATATTAAGGCTAAATGTGACCTTTCAGACAGTTAACTAAGACTCAATGAAGTATACTAACAAGTCGAAATAGTCACAAAAGCCCGGAAGGCCATAAAGCTTTGTTCGTGTGGTTTGGGGAAAAGGAAATGGGCGATAGCTGAACCTGCTATTTTGGCTGACAAAGAATGCAATGAGTTTTTCTTATTAAGATATTACTCGGGATATTCGCTCTGATTCCAATAATAACTACAATGCCCGAATGGATTTTTCATCTTTAAAATGTATCAAGATATTACTTAAGGAAGCGAATCGGCCGACCGAGGCAGAAGGGTCTAAATAGAAAAAGTCATCATTTTTTCCACGGAAATAATTGACAAATTAACTTCTCGCTGGAAATAACTCAATTTTATTTCATAATCTGCTTTTATAATGTTTTTAATTTTCTCTTCGATTTTCCTTTCAAAAAGTAAAAATTAATTAAAACTTGACCACGTAAAACTATTTAAAGAAAAAAATTCAAACCGGATAAGTGATAAAAGTTGATCAATTAGGAATTTTTAGATTTCCATAGAGAGACAAAGAACATTTAAAATCGCTCAATCTATCTATCTGTTACATCCTAAAAAATTCTACCGTTGCACGTCCTGAAAGCGTGTCCTTTATTATCGACTAGAGCGCTAGCCTTGAGTTTTCATCATAGAAGCAATTATAACTCGGATCACTTTAGAAGTAATCAAGTTTTAATGTAGCTCATTGGAAAGAGGGGAAAAAATGACGCTATATAAAATTTAATTTATTTTAAATATTTATTCTATTCTAAATATGGAAAATGGAGGCGTGTGTCATTGTTTAAAGGTAATTAGAAAAATTAGATGCGCCTCCGTCGTTAATCTATATGGATGTACATATTTCCGTATGAAGACCCATTAAAGGTTGCAATTCTTGACCGATTTCGGTGATTACTCTTTCCAAAGACTGGTTCAAAATGTAAACCTAATGTAATTTTTATAAATAATTTTCCACTGAAAACTACTTTTCTTCTTGCTCGGAAAATGTTCTCAGCCTCCATTGGTGATAGAAATTATTATAACTTTGATCATATTAGAAGTAATCAAGTTTTAATGTTGCTCTATGGAAAGAAGAGGTCTTCCTCTAAAAAATATGCAATTTTTTAATTTTTTTTATATTTTTATATTCTAAGTAAGGAAAATTGGAAACGTATTAAAAATCAATTTGAAAAACAACACGGATCTTCGTCTATCTCCATTGATGATAGAAGTGATTATAACCTGATCATTTTAGAAGTAATCAAGTTTTAATATTGCTCTATGGAAAGAGGAGATCTTTCTCTAAAATAATTATGCTATTTTTTAAATTTTTTAAATATTTTTATATTTTAAATAAAGAAAATTGCAAACGTATTTCATTATTTAAAAATTGTAAAAACAACATGGATCTTCGTCTGTTGGGCCGTACGTATGCATATATGTACGGCCCAGAACACGCTACAGATCGCAATTTTTGACCAATTTTGTTTACTCCTCTCTCTATTGATTAGTTCACTATCAAAGTAGAAACCTAAAACTTTACAAACCATTAATTTTTCCACAAAGCATTACTTGTGTTCGGCGACTGCTCTCGACCTCCCTTTTGCCTGAATCACCTTGCCTCGTGCCTCTGTTCCGTGCTATTTTTAACTTTTAAACTGTTTTCACTTTTTTTTTACTTTTTGTAACTAATGATGCCGTTGACGACTATGTTTTTTATTGTTTTTACCTGATTATTAGTTGTAATTTATGTAAACTTATTATAGTATTTAGATATGGGGACGGGAGCAAAAATAGTCAATACTAAAATATAAAAGAAAAAAAAACGCGTTGTGTTTTCTTTTGTTTTTAAAAACTATTTAAATTTATTTTCTTTATTAAATCAAGTCAACCACTTCTTCAACTGACTCCTCCTTGTCGGAGATCGGTAACATTATGACCGCTATAAATGGAGACCGAGAATATTTGCCGAATTCGTGTTCGGACATTTCAGTTTTATAAGGACCTTCTGCCGTTCTATTTTTACTTTTTCTTTTATATTTTTAAATTTTCCTAAAGTCGTTTATTTAATAAACGATGAGAAAAACACTGTGTGCGTGTGCACTTTTGTTTTCATCAATGATTTCAAGTCTATGTACATGTATTTTGCTGGAAGTCATAGAAGAAATTTTTTTCACACGCTGCCAAGTCAATTTTTAATGGGCGAATCTCCTTTCAATATGATACTTGAAGTTCAATTTGCTATTTTTAATTTTTGAGTCCTACTTCGGACATATTACTCTATCACTAACAATCAACGTGTCTACTCCTATCTAATTTTGAAACCATGGATTTCACAATTAAATGAAACTACGTGATGTAGTATTATTTCTACTATCTTTAATTTCTTTACCTCAAGTGGTAAAGAAATTAAAGATAGTAGAAATAATACTACATCACGTAGTTTCATTTAATTGTGAATAATTAATTTCTACGAAATTAACGCCAAATATATTCAACCATGGATTTCATTAAAACTTTTATCTGAAAATGTTTTGGTCCATTTATGCCATCAATTTTAAGATGTGTAAAATCCTATTTCCTCTATTAAAGTAGGCAATTTGGCGAGTTTTATTAAGTATTTTTTCATTAAACCAAGTAACTTATTTTTTCTTCAAAGCCGTAACCATGTGTTCAAATTATGTAACAAAGGAAACGACTAAAACTGCCTTTATCATCATTTTGTTTTACATCAGCGCCAAAGAATAAAAACGGGACCCTCATTCTGTTTTCCATCTGTTCGTCAAGAGCATTTTTCTCGAGAACGGCTAGAGGTATCAAACTAATAGAAAATACTAAGGTGTGTCGCTTCGTTATTCCGCATCAAAACTAAAGTTTTGAAACTTTTTGAGTTCTTCGCGATCCATTTGCGATACGTTACTCTCGTTCATCCATTTGAACTTCTGAGGTACCGTATTTTTACTTTGAATTCGTCTCCATTTTTATTTCTTTTTTTTACGTAAAATCATTAATAGCTCAAGCGACAAAACATGAACAGATCAAATTTTTTTTTATTTCTTCGTTTGTGACTGTTGACAAAAGTGAAAACGATATTTGATTATTTTCCATGAAATATGTTAATATATATATTTCGTCAGAAACTAAACTAAAGAACTTATAATTGCTTTAATGTCTTTTTTTTTGGAAAATTTTATTTAAAATTGCGAAAACTAAATGGCAATATTCAACAAATATCATCAATAGCCAAACGAATTTCTGTCATAGCAAAATAAAATGTCCTTAGAAATATCTCCTTAGAAATATCTATCTAACTTTCTCTTTCAAATGATACCTCGACCGATACTTACAATTAAAAAAATCAAGAAATTTCCATAATAACATATCCATATAAATTTTGAAATAACAGGTTTTAATACCGATTAAATATATACTCTATACGTCCAACGGTTTCTGAGAAAAAGTCTGTAACAGATTGATGGGAATTTGAGTGATGTTATAAGGATACTGCTTATTTCATTTGAAATGCGAAACCCTCAAATGATTCAGAAAAATTAATACCTACTTTCTAGTTTGATTAACTTTGAAAATCTTATAACCTTTGAAAATTTTATAAACTTTAAACATTTCATAAAATGAAAATTCTATAAGCTTTGAAAATTTGACGAATTTAGAAAATTTTTTAAACTTTCAAATTTTTTTAAAGTTTACTAAATGGGATACAGCGGTGGCATAATTCTACAATAATATATATATAAATATCCTAAAATTACTTAATGGAAGTTCTATTTTTACATATATATATATATATATATATATATATATATATATATATATATATACATATATATACATATAACATACAAAGGACGATCAAATGCGAGTACGGGACCTGAGGATTCTATGCAGTTATATCTTACTCAGACAGGTCTACTTTAAAAATAAACAGAAAAAACGAGAAGTTTGTTATATTCGTCACGTAATAATTCCGCTTAGAATTAAAAATGAACGCTTGCAGATTTTTCTTTACTTGTGCTATGAGAACTTTCTTTATACCAAATTTCAAAGTTCTAGGTCAAAACGAAGAGTACCCTATGGGTTTTGATGGTAAGTCAATTAATTGTTATCAAAGTACATACTATTTGAAACACCATATTTTTGTTGCGTTGAGTTAGAAGCTTGGTTCCGGCCTGAAAATGTCTATAAATTCCGTTCGGTAGTCAGGTCAAAATTTTCGATGCAACGAAATTATACCGAATTTCGTGACGCAGTAACTCCGATTGACCCGACAGGCAATTACCGATTAAATTTAGATAGCTTTCTCTTTCATTACTTCAATTGTTGTTTCAACAATTGAAGTAATCTAAGAGCACAGCGGCTCTGTGCAAGAGGGACAGAAATATAGAAGTATGCATACCTTGTGAATGCGTGTGACTACGACGCCGGTCGGGGTGACCATGGAAAACTCTAAGTAGTTCTAATACGATCTCATGAGATATTGGCTTTAATAACGATAATAAAAATTTTATGACTATGTAAAATTTATAAATTATATTTTTTTCAGACATATCGGCCTAAATGAGACGAAAATATGACTAGAAACGAAAGGTACTGCAATCAGAGAAAAGAGCCTCAAGGAGAACCAGAAAAGCGCCCAAGCAATATTGACTTTGAAACAAACATCAAAATTTTCTGACTACAAAGGTTTTTTTAAATTATATTTTTGCAATAATATGGGCCTATGTGAGTTTACATGTAATATATATTTATTCCAATATTGTTTTAAAATGTAAGAGTGATAAACCTTTCTCGTCTTTATAAAAACAACATAAAAACCGTAACAAAATAAAAGATTTGTATTTCTTTGATTAAATTCCTGTAAAGATCCAAATAAATCGAAAAACATCACGCACGTAAAGTGTTATGGCTCGGACATGGCCGTATTATTCTTTTTCATTTTGAGTTACATAACTCTCAAAAACATAATCTAGTGTTTCTATACTTCCAAATTTATTTTAAAATTACCTACTATTCATTGAGGAAATAATTTGTTAAAGTAAATATCAATCTTACTTTGATGTTTTTGATAGAAATCGGAATTTCTTTGATCCATATGCGAAAGCAGCCTCACACGTGTCAGCGTAGCCCAGCATGGGCACCCTTTTGACTTTGCAAACTTCTCTTGATGTTTTAACCTAAAACGTAATAAAGTAAAATAATTTACCACTAACAAAATAAAACAAATTCTAGTAAACCAATATTTTAACGAAAGATATTTAATTTTTAAATTTCAACTAAATGTTATATTCAGATATTCTGGAAATATTAAATCAAAATGTTCTTTATACATGTATATAAAACAAACACTGATAATAAAAATAAACGCTGTAAAAGAAACATGACACAAACAATAATTGTAAAAATCACTGACATTTTTAAAAAATATCTAAAAATGAACAGAACGTTAATGGTTGATCGTGAACCGTTTTGAAACTTCATTATTACATCTCTAAATTGTTGGACAAACAGAAAAAAAATCCAGATTAAAGATTGTTGCAACACTGCGTTGATCAATGTTAGCTATTTAAGTGAATAAAAATAAATGCAGCGGAGCGAATGTCGTACTTAAAAAATTAATATACCCTTACGTCGGTCAATTTTTAATATAAATTTTATAGTTTATCATTAAAAATGTTAATGTTTGCCCTTACAGTTAAAAAAATAACTTTCGGCACTGTAATATCTTCATCCTTGTCAAAATACAAGTATCAAAAAGAGATATAGCGGTATGTTTCTAACGTATTGTTAAGTAACCAAATGTATCAGTATATTCTATAACGTTTGTAACAGTACCCATTGGCTCTGAGAAACCGCATTTTTGTAATATTTTCTAATATTTTTACCCGATAACGGCGCAACCAAGGAAGGGTTATGAATTTAACAGTCTATGTATGGATGTATGTATGTACGTATGTACGTATCGATCTATGTATGATTGTTCGATCGTAGCCCAAAAACTGTTAAACCGATTTTAGCAAATGAGATATCAGTCGAATATATTTAATTTGAGAGTGTCATAGGCTAGTTTTTAAGAGACAAAAAAAATATTTTGGCAGAGTTGCAATAAAAAGACAAAATGACAAAAAAATCGCTAATTTTATCGAAAAGGATGTCATTAGACAGATCTTTAAAAATAATAATGAGGTTTCTTCAGCCTTTTTATCACTAACGTAAAAAATTATCAAGTTTGACCCAAATAATAAAAATGTAAAGTTCAATATGCATTTGGTTTCGAAATTATGTGAAAAAAGGGTAAAATAAAATTTAAGTTATAACAAACTAAAAGCCGATTACATCGAAAAAAACATAAAAGTAGAAAAACAAATTAGGTAAACATAATTTGACTGAAAAATAATCGTCAGTGAATTTTGAAGCCATTCAGTTTTGACACATGTTCTAAAATATTGACAGAAAAAATATTGACATTTCAAAACTGAACGCCGCCTACGGCTTCGCAATTCAGTGAGGATTATCTTACAGTGAAATTTTGTTTACCTAACTTGTTTTTCTACCTTTCAGTTTTTTCCACGCAGTCATGTTTTAGTTTTTAAAAGCTTCGTTTTTATTTTTTTTTTCGGCTTTTCAAATCGGCTGTTTTCAAATATTGAATGTATTTGGCGTTAATCTCGTAGAACTTCTATATTCACAATTAAATGAAACTACGTGATATAATATTATTTCTATTTTCTTTAAGTTCTTTACCACGACCTAGGTTTCGTTGTATTACAACTTCTTCAGGTGGTATTAGCAAAAATTTGTTTCTATTATTAGATGGTTATGGTTATCTGACAAAAAATAGATGGTTATGGTTCTCGTAAATCGAATATTCGTAATGTTAGAGATGATTTTATTTCTAATTGATATAAAATCTAAGTTTTGTTCCACAGCTTGATATCAATAGTATGAACTTGACGACTTGATATAATACCTCAAAACAAAGTTTGTTGTCGAAATTATTTTTCGTGTAACAAGAAATATTGTTTTGAACGATACTTTCGTAGAGAGACTCAAAAACTCAAAAGTGTTACAATAATAAATCAAAATTCATTTGTTTTTACTTCATATCTTTAACTGGGCTCCCACAAACTTTCTACATCAACTGGCCTTTAAGAAAAATACCTTTACATCCGGATGGACATAGTAGAACATTAAAGAAACTATAATTTTATACTTTCGTGTCAATAAGAATATTAAGTACTATGAAACTCAAAGCTAAAAGATTATCAATTTGATTATTATCGGTACCCTCTCCCGTGGGTACCGATAATAATCATCGACACCCTCTCCCGTGGTCTGATACCTTCCACTTTGGTCTGTATCACCAGGCGTTCAATATGATCGTTGTTACGCCATGACACATGTCCGAGGAATTTAATTATGCAGATTTCTACAATATTAGATAAACGCTGTCCGATACCAAGTTCTTGGAATATGGATGTATTAATACGGAATTCAGTTCACGATACTCTAAGCATTCTTCTCCAACACCACATTTCCAGGACATGTATCTTTTTTCTTTCGCTTTCGCATAGCGTACATGTCCCTGCGGCTTAAAGGAAAATGGGGAAAAATAACGCTAGAACGAGTCGAGTTTTCGTTGTTTTAGCGATGTTACTACCCTTCCATATCCTCCTCAGCTTGTCCATATTATAACTAGCAATAATAAAACGCCTTTTGATTTCGTCAGTACATCCGCCTTTTTTAGAAATTAATGCCCCAAATAGATATAGATTTAACAACCACGCAATTCGCTAGTTGGATAATATCTATAATATAATAGCGAAATATATAATATAATAACAAAAATTGACTTTCGGGCGAAAATTGACTTCTTAATTTAACCCTTCCCTAACCGCCAATTCCCAAATGAATATTTTTGAGTCTAAGCTACTGATATACGTGCCTGTTATTACATTTTATTACTACACCAAATTTCACGTTTCTACGTCAAGCGATTTCTAAGAAAAGCCGCTGTGACCTTGAAGAGTTACATCCAACCGTACCCATTATAATACCCAGATATAAATAGATAGTCCTAATTTCTGAGAAAATATAAATCTATGCTATTATGATTTTTCAATATTTTCATCAATATAAGTTTCTTCCCGCAAAGTTACATCACTAAACTAATGTCATTAAATAAACAGAATTCAATTAAGTTACTATTAATATTATACATATGATCGATATAAAGTAAATCAATGTATTACATATTTTTTACTTTTTTCTCAGAATAACTTTTCCATAACAGATCAACAAAATAACTTGACCCAGTGGTTTGAAATTTCATTAACATCATTAAAACAATCAGGTAAACTTTAGAGTAAAATCTTTTATTTATAGTTAATAATTACCCTTCGCCATCATTGTATTTTGTTGTCTGATTCTCGACACAATTATAACTTTATCTATGTATATAGAAAAACAAAAAAAACAAAGAAATTATCCTTTTTTGTCAAAGAACTCCACGTAATGGAACACAAAAAATATTTCTTAAAGAGAATTATATAATTCAGACATAATTAAAATTCAAATTTAATTTATTGCTTATTTTGATTTTAAAGTGTTTATCGTCAAAGCATTTTATTTATAAAAACAATAATAAAAAACCGGTTAATTACTTGTAGGAACACGCTCAAAATAGGACTCCTTAGTTGTCTGTATCTCCTGATGTAAGTTATTCAAAATATTTTTGAAAATTTCTAATCTAATGCTAGTGCTTATTTGTAAATTTTCATTCAGGTCTATTAAAGCCGTGCTAGAAAAAATAGAAGATCTTTGGCACACGTTACACGTCCTTGCGAAACTTAATATTTCGTAAACGAAACTTAACATTATCCGAACTCAACGAGACGCATGAAAAATATTTATCACACTCACTTTACGTAAATAAAAATAGTTTATGTTTACATTGTGCTTTATAGTAATTGAGATCTCCACATAAAAAATCTACTTGCAAAATTAAAAGCACATCAAGCTACAACACCTAAAACCGCAGAAACTGTCAGGCGTGAGAGATAAACGTAACTCCTGTCCGTTCGGACGAATTCCACTATTTCCATCCGCCGGACGTAATTCATTCGCACTGCATCCAGAGAAACGGACATAACAAAGATCGTCCAGAGAAACCGTTATATTTTCATTAAATTCGTCTGTACATCGGACATAATAAAACTATGGGGTCCCTTTCTTCACTAGGGAACCTTGACAGAAACGATTCATCTCTTAATAAATTCTAAGTAATTACTTAATGTGAAGATTAAAAACATTTTTATCTTTAAAATCTTTTACTCATCATTAAATATACCAAAATGGAACAATATCACATTTCGATTTGAAATAGTAAACAAAAATCTTCGATAGATTTATCTCAGAACAGCGAGATAAAATCTGACACATTTGGCAATACTGCTGGATTACATTTGACGGGAATCGCTATGAGCCCTATCAATATTTAGATCTTATCTATATTCAGAATTCAAGAAGTTTAAACCGACTTAACAATATTGTAACCAAGCAATATTGTCTTAAGTTTTAGACCACATTCATAAAAACAACTATCATGTGTTAAAAAATTGTTGTCAAGCAGAAAAATAAAATTAAGATCACTCGAAAATGGAATTTCTTTTTAAATTAATTATTTGCCAAAATGTTATGATTCTTCTTTTCGCAAGAAATAATTTATACCGTAATATCTAATTGTTTTCTTAGTCTGCGGAAATATACAATAACAAATGTTTCAAATGATATACACCAACAATTCCAACGCTATCAGCTTAAACTACTTTCTAAAGAAAAGGAAACCATCTTAATCACTCGAAAAAAATACATAGAGCAGAGAATCGCTTATTGTTTATATGACAAAATTATATGGTTAACTCATTTTTAAATATAGTGAGTAAGCCTTCAGTTTCTTGTGTTCAATATTCTTCTAATATCGCATTACCTGGCTAATCTTCAGATCGTAATACTATTATCTATAAATACCTTTACTTTTTGTATATTATCAAGGAAGATGGCACCTACGTGTATATTAATTATGTACAATCTTTAAGTGTACTAATAATTTTCACTTGTTGCATTATGGTTGGCTGCAAACTGATCTGCAGGCTGTAACTACAAGTCAAAAATCCATGATCCATGTATTTAGCTTTACAGTTCATAAATAAACAAATGATTTGCTCTTTACTTTTGTAGTAGCCATTATTCTTTTTGAACAGATAAAATGCCGCAAACTAGTGACGAGCTGTAGCGTCACTGGTGCAAGAAGCTACGCACTGCGATCGCCAACCAAGCCTGCTCCGCGTGGCAATTATGGGCATTACATCCAATTATATACGCATTGGAAGAGATCTATGTCCAGCAGCGGATGGAGACACGTTGCCTATAATGATGATGATAATTTTTTTTAGTTTCTATCCTACTTTTAGTGTCCTAAATTCATATTATTATTATTTATGACACTAAAAGTAGGATAGAAACTATAAAAAATAATGGAGTTTTCTTCTTGTTACTCTGGGTACATCACGAAATTATTAAGGGGATTTAGTGGTAAATCTCCTAAAGTATACGTTTCTGAGACCAAATATTATAAAAAGCTATTTGAATACTATTAAGTAAAAATTGAGGAAAATAATTTCTCCGTTAATAAAAGTGTAACAAAGGAACCGTTGATTTTCCGTAGTATTATTTTTGAAGATTATAGTTTTTCCATTCTGGTGAAAATTTCAGAAACCCTTTCCTAGTAAATATTTGTAACCCAAAAGAAGTTCCCATGCAAAATTTTAGACTGTTTGCTTTCAGAGCGTTTGCTTTGCCTTGATATACCAGTCGGTTGTTCACCTACTCCTTGATGTATATAGACAGATTTAATTTATAGACTTTTTGTCGTTCAAAATATATTAAACGATGACAGTAGCTACATTTCTTTATTATATTTACGTATAATAAATAAATAAAGGACAAACAATCCTATAATAAACAGAATTATGTGAAAAAAGAATAATTGAATTTTTATAAATAAATGGAAAAATTTTGATTCATTAATGCAGCATGGGAATTAAATTTTTTAATATAACTGTCGAACAAAATATATTAGACGATAACAATAGGTACAAATATATATTAACACAGAATAAAGAAATAAAGGAAAAACAATCCTATAATAATCATATGAAAAACAAATAAATGAATTTCTTAAAAATAAGTGGAAAATTTTGATTAATTATATACGTAGTATGGGAATCATACATATTCTACTTTTACAAAAATAATAAGCAGATCCTTATCAATGAAAGAATTAAACTTAAGATAAGAAACATTAAAGATTTTCAGGCAAAATTGCTAAAATACTGTCATCAAACTATTTATTGACCTCCGTACCTCAAAATAAAAAATGGAACTCCTAAAGATCACTCACGCAAGTATATCTCTGTCACATATATTTTACTTAGAAATCGTTATACGTAGAAATACAGCATATTAACCCGCATATTTCTCATATGAAATCGTTATACGTAGAAATATTATGCCTCAATAGGATATTTATGTGGAAATGTTAGAAAGAGCAAATGAAGTCATTCAATTTTGTTTCATTTCCTGTTTGACGTGAGACAATTTAAAGAGCCATTTATAAAGAACGTGAAGCCGTATTATTTTCAGAATTGTGATATATATTATTTTAGAGACATTGCCGAAAATGTTCGACGTTCATATCCGAAAACTATTATGTAATCTCCTAAAATCTACCATCCCAAAACAGCTTAAGTCAAAAGTATAAAAAACCAATTCTTACATGAAGTTTACATGAAAACAACATCGATGACTCTTAATCTCGGAGTTATTGGTTAATTTATGGGAACGGTTTTTATTTATTAAAAACAGTTTTTATGCCTTTGGAAAATGTGCTATATATACTAGACAGTATATTTGCATGTCAAAAATAAAATTAATTTTTATAAACAGTTCAACTAAATCATAAGTACACTTAAATGTTTATATGTCTAAATATACACGGAACCCTAGTAACGAAGTAGTAAGTGTTCTCATATAACAGCAGGTTGTTTGTAGTCCGACTGCACAATAATTTAACTTTATATAAATTGGAAACAGATCTTTGCATACCAGTATGAATTGACTACTATAAGAATAATATTCATATATAACACATTTTTTGGATTATGGGAAAAGTAAAATTAAGTTTGCCTATATGAAAACTATAAAGTTATGTAAATTTATGAAAATGCGAATACTTGAACAATCTTTTTAATTTTTCTGTCACGTTTGACTAATTGTGCCCAAACAAAAATTATTTTCCCAATACTCACCAATATTTGAACGCAATGCGTGCAAATGATTCCAACGATTATAGCAGCTATTAATCCTAGCGCATAACCAGCATTCCTCATGGCCAGAGGCATCGCCAACAAACCCGTTCCAACGCATGCTTTGATCAAGTTCGCCGTTGAACGGATGTTTCTAAAATCCACAATAATATAAAATGTCAATGAAGATGACAAGTAAGAAGTGACAGAACTGAGCCAAACAGCGATACTCAATAGAAATTACTGCATTTTAAAACGAATGTAGCACGAATAAGTTATGTTCGTAATTAATGGATAAATGTTGATTAAAAAACATCCATAAAAAAAACATCCATAATAATAAAATAGCTTTTTTATTATGGATGTTTTTTTTAGATATTTGATAAATAAGTATAAAAGTGCCCATTAATATAAAAAAAACACATAGTAACCAAATAGCATTATTATGAGCTGTTTCGCTTGCAATGTATACTCAATATGAATGTCTGCATTTTGAAATGAGTGTAGCACGTGTAAAATATGTCCAAAATTTATTGATATATGTTAGATAAAAATTTCCACCAATATACCAAAACATACAAAACAAGGAAATAACATTATTATGAGCTGTTTTGCTTTCTATGTATACTCAATATGAATGACTGCATTTTAAAATAAATATAGCACTTTCAAAATTTATTGAGATATGTTAGATAAAAATTGTCACCAATATACCAACACATACATAGCAACGTAATAACATTATTATGAGCTGTTTTGCTCGCAATGTATACTCAATATGAATGACTGCATTTTAAAATAAATATAGCACTTTCAAAATTTATTGAGATATGTTAGATAAAAATTGCCACCAATATACCAACACATACATAGCAACGTAATAACATTATTATGAGCTGTTTTGCTCGCAATGTATACTCAATATAAATGACTGCATTTTAAAATAAATATAGCACATGTAAGATATATTCCAAATTTATTGATATATGTTAGATAAAAATTTCCACCAATATACCAAAACATACAAAGCAACGAAATAACATTATTATGAGCTACTTTGCTTGCAATGTATACTCAATATGAATGACTGCATTTTAAAATGAATGTAGCACGTGTAAGATATATTCAAAATTTATTGATATATATTAGATAAATTTTGCCACTCAACATGAATGACCGCATTTTAAAATGAATATGGCACATGATATATTCAAAATTTATTGATATATGTTAGATAAAAATTGCCACTAATATACCAAAACATACATATAATATTATTATTAACTGTATTGCAATCTGAATGACAGAATTTAATGCAACTAATATATCAAAACATACATATAACATTATTATGAACTGTTTTGTAATCTGAATAACAGAATTTTAAAATGAACGTAACATGTTTAAGTTTATGTTCGTTATAAATGGATATAAGTTGAAACGATTAAAAATAATTGTTCAAAATTGAAAGGTATATACAACATACTTAATGCTGTAAATACCTTTTTAACTTATGCATATTTTAAAAAAATTGTTTTGTTTATCGCCGGTAGGTCCTAAGTGTCGTTTATTTCGCCCACCGTCCACGTTTTTAGAGAAAACATGAATATTTCGGAGATACATGTAAATTAAAGCAATTGTTTATAATTACGCGATGTCAACAGCATTTATTTTGTAGCTTTCACTTGACACCAATATGGTATCAAGGACATTTGCCCAATAGTGTTCATGTAACACCAATGCGATGTCATCGGACAGTAAAGTATTAATAATGAATAAAACATATTTTGTTATACTATTTCTATCAGTTTTTAAAACATACAAACTATATTCGAAACCCCTGTTTCTGTCATGTCGATCGATATTCTTTTCGCATTATATCGTTATAGTTTATTAAGACGTGCATTTAAATTTATGTGTAAATAAATAAAATACTTACGAATTAGGATAAGGTATATTCCTGTGTTCGAAGGGATCATATTCGCCACCCAAATTCTCAGCGCGAGTAAAATCTTTCTCCGCAACCATTTTGTTCACCTGTTTGTAGTAATAAGATATGTACTGATGGTCAATAATATATCAGACCTGATGAAATTCAGTATTTACGAAATAATTGATAATAATAGTAAAGTGTTAATAATAAATAAAATATATATTTTGTCATCATATTTCAAATAGCTTATGAAACATGCACACTGTATCTAAAAACCATATTTCTGTCATGTCAATTTATGGTCTTATCGTAATTAATATTATATCAGACCTGATGAAATTCAATATTTATTAAATAATCGATAATATTGGTAAAGTGTTAATAATAAATTAAATATGTATTTTATATCATATTTCAAATAGCTTTTGAAATATGCACACTGTATCTAAAAACCATATTTCTGTCATGTTGATTTATGGTCTTATCGTAATTAATAATATATCAGACCTGATGAAATTCAATATTTATTAAATAATCGATAATATTGGTAAAGTGTTAATAATAAATTAAATATGTATTTTATATCATATTTCAAATAGCTTTTGAAATATGCACACTGTATCTAAAAACCATATTTCTGTCATGTTGATTTATGGTCTTATCGTAATTAATAATATATCAGACCTGATGAAATTCAATATTTATTAAATAATCGATAATATTGGTAAAGTGTTAATAATAAATTAAATATATATTTTGTCATCACATTTCAAATAGCTTTTGAAATATGCACACTCCATCCAAAAACCCCGTTTCTGTAGTATCGATAGATACACTTATCGTAATTAATAATATATCAGACCTGATGAAATGCAATATTTACAAAATAACCGATGGGAAAAAAATTAATTTTAAGCACACAACACTTTTTTCAGATTAATACCTGAAATAAAGAAACATAAAATGTCAAAAGTAAAAAAACAATGAATTACTATTTGGATAGAAAAATATATTTTATAAAGACAATTTATTTTTCCTGCACAACTTTATTCTTTTTTAAATATCGGGGACATACGCACTTAACGGTATCCAGAATTCAGAGGGAGTTATTTTATTTAAATTATGTGGCTTGGCTCAAACCTGGCGACAAGAAATCTCGACGTCTAATTGGAATATGGAAAGACCACACCCAAAAAAATGAACAAACTTATAATCTTGAAAAATTCTTTATTCTTTTTTTTATAGTAGATATTTTAAATTAAAAAGAAGTTTATAGAAAGGCATAAATCTCTTCGGATTTCGTATTGGCTTACACTGTCTAATTAGACATAATTAGAATAAAAACATTGCATCCGAATTTTTGATCATTACAGCATTACAACGTCATTTAATTTTAAATAAAAAATATTGATAGTGAACAATAACCATAATTACAACTTTTCAGTTGTAAATATTTCTGCTCTCTAAATCTTCAAAATATAAATAAGAATTTATTAAATGTCTTCTACAAAATGTCAATATTGTTCTTTATATTTCAGTAGAATTTTGTCAGCAAAATAATTTCTTCAAGTCACAAAGTTTGAGAGAATTTTCCGCAATTCACCTCGTGTTCAGTCCAATATTGAAACAAAAATTCGGTTTCTACTTAATAACCTGTAGATAAAGGTTATTCAAAAAGTTACTCAGACAAGTCAAAAAGTTATCATTAAAGCATGCCTCCGATTAACAGAAACACTACTAATTGCGAACAACTACTTTTGCCCTTACATCCATTCAAAATTGTCTTAAAGAAAAAACACATTCATTTTATAAATGACGTAATATGCGTTTGTGGCCTTTTCACGTCATTATTCTTTACAAAGGTATTAAAATTGCAACTACTTGATAATGCAGATTGTTTTCCTTTTATTGTTTTATTGTCTTGCATTTCCTTACTTTGCAAAAGTATATTGTTTTTAATAATAATAAATATTTAAAATATTTATAAACAAAATTTAAGTAATATTAACAAAATTATTTGATTTTATTTCAGATCTGTTCTTTTTTCAATGTAATGAACTTATTATCTCCCTAAATAATATATACAACAAAACATTAAGATTGATTTTTATCTAAAATAAATCGCATACTAGAAGAAATACGAGTATCCCTAACTACTAACATTTAAAATTCCATAAAAAGAGATGAAATCTGAAAATGCAAGCATCGTTGGATGTAACGAGCAAGAAAAAAGTTCCTGCAATTTGTGAAACCTTTAATACAATCAGGTGCCTAAGATTTATTTTGAAATATAATAATAATATAAGGGTTGTAACCCTTGCTATCTATTAAAATAAACCTGGAATGGGATATCTGGATATTTTTTGAGTAAATACCATCCCCATTTTGAAATTGTTGCTGACCGCTGTAAGATGATTACTTTTTACAATGAAACAAAAATAGATATTGACATCATTCACTAAATGGTAGGAAAATATTCTTTCACAGTTGAAAATTGATTTACTTGTCAGAAACTCGTGGATTATCTGTCATGAAGCCATTCATCGTGATTTTCTTTAGTAACTCTTGAGTGAACCACGTATGTAATAAACAAACAAAAGCATTGTTTAACGCTAACGCCAGCCTTAGAAAACATGTTTCTTACTGAGGATAAAACGAGATGTAATAATAAACAGCTATATTAAATAAATGCCAAGTGTAAAAAATCGTAAGTGTGAATGTTGTATTAATTGTAAAAACAAATTATATAGAAAAATATAAAATATACGAAATAAATACAATTCACTCATAACAGGTTTTCCGTGGTTACTGCGCGGCAGTTTTAAACGTGTACAGGGAAATAATACGGCACATTATTTATAACAGAAATATTGCATATTTACTTTCTTGAATTTTGTTTCGGATACAATTTTCAAACGTGAATTTTTCTTACCTTTTGTCACCAGAATACGATTTCTGAAAAATTGTTTTTGTTCACTACTTAATATAACAACGCACTTTAAACAGTGCGAAGTGTATTATATATTTCTATGATTGTAACTTCTTATTCTAGCACTTAGATAACAAATACATCACCTACAGAGGGCCATGGCGGAATGACCTAAATGACTAGAAATGTAACGTTGTTCAGAGATAATCCAATCAGAGCTATTATCAATGTCTCGAAAACTGCGATAGACGCTGTTGTTTCAACAGATTTATCTCGATAGCGTCGGAGAGCAATACGTCAACGATAGTACATCATAGAGCGCTGCGAGATAAACGTCATGTAACATCTTTAAATATAAATAATAGGATTGGACAACGACTAAACTGCTTAAAACTTGTTCATACAATAAGATTCTATTTTTCTTTTTTCGTAGCTATTTAGCTACGTCTAAATTGAATAGATTTTAATTTTTTTTCATACTAGCTAAATTATCTTCCATATTCGTTAATTAGTGCTAATTACCAGCTTACAACAAATTTTTGTAAATTACCAGCATATATGCGCGGTTTCTTTCGGTTTCGATTTTTTCATACGTTACTGTATTTTAAATTCGATACAGATAATAAATATCGAAATTTTCGAATTGTTCCCTCCAATTTTTTGAGTTCTCACTTCTACAAATGATTTTTCGCAATGTTTCTGCACCATGTCGCTTTATTCTCAACGATATGCATGGCATCGCAGGACCAACGCTTGGAACTGCATCCTCCACTTTAACCTGTCGCGAGCAATTTTGATTAAATCTTCCCTCTTTTTAGAAATGTAACCGAAGTATTCGAAGAACTTTCGGAGACGTATGATGGGGAGTTTAGCGATGATTTTTAATTCTTTGGAATAGCGTCTCAGTACCGATAAGCAATTGGAAGTCATTTTCTGCAGCATCACATTTTAGAGGCGTCTGTCCGTTGAAGTCCTACATTTCACAACATGCAAGACTCAGAGTTTTATGAAAAAATGGAGAACAACAAGGTAGTTTCTAACTTATAATTATGTATTTATTATAGACACGTAACTATATATTATGAGTATATTCAACAATAACGTTTAATACAACGTTTAATACAAAATAGTAACATGCAATCTTAACTTACTCCTTTTTTTTATTTAAATTACTAATTACTGAAACTGTTATTATTAAAAGGAAACGTAACTATATATTATGAGTATATTCAACAATAACGTTTAATACAACGTTTAATACAAAATAGTAATATGCAATCTTAACTTACTCCTTTTTTTATTTAAATTACTAATTACTGAAACTGTTATTATTAAAAGGAAACGTAACTATATATTATGAGTATATTCAACAATAACGTTTAATACAACGTTTAATACAAAATAGTAATATGCAATCTTAACTTACTCCTTTTTTTATTTAAATTACTAATTACTGAAAATGTTATTATTAAAAGGAAACGATAAGGTTAGCAAATAATTATACAGACTAAAATCAAACATTATAAATGTCATCTCGAATATACGTCTCTTATCTCCCGCCGACAGAATGCATATTTATTTATTAGTATCATAATTACCTGGTACTGGAAGATTTCATCGATAGACGGCAAGTGCGTAAACATGTGTACCTATATATTTATATATATATATATATATATATATATATATATACATACATATATATATATATATATATATATATATCTATATATATATACATATATATATATATATATATATATATATATATATATGTATACATGTATGTATATCTATATATTATAATACGTGATGTATAATACATGTCTGGACATAATTTTAATTTGTTGGTCCATGTTATGATTTTTGGTTCTGGTAGGTCCATGTTTGATATTTACGACTTTTGGATAGGTCAATTAAAGAACGACATAATTTTGATTTTTTAAGCTATTCGGTCAAGTAATATTAATTAATTAATTCATTTTATCCACTCAATTGTTTTCTGCCCCTCTCTAAAATACGATGTTCAGTACTGAATTCAATTAGGATGAAAGTGAAAGCTCGACATAGTCTGGAGAATGAAATAAAAGATTGGTATGAGGAATTATGCATACTTGGAGCGGTGCTCCGCGTCATCTATGTGCAATATTGTTAGACCGCATGTGTACCACGTGCTAAACTTTTCCGTATATTTTATATTTTATATATATTTACATTTATATATTATACATTACGTTATGACATATTTGTCATCAAGCCAGTTTTTCTAAAACTGGATAAATATTGTGTAGTTTACGGAAATGTTTCTGTAAAAAATTATCATCTACTAAAGCATAAAAGATTGTCGTCTACTTCTAGATTCACTACTTTACGGAACTCTAATTTATGTTTACTATTTAAAATACCAAGACCTTAGTTTCTTATTGATTTATGAAGAACTTGATTTCTACACTGATACTTTGAATTCAATCTAATAAAATAATCGTGCCTGCAATTTAATTCCAAATACTGTTAATCATGATTATAATGTCTGAAATTATCTATAAAATCACGACAAAACTATTTCTCTTTTCTATATAACAATGACATACCGAAATTTAACTTGTCCAACAACGACTCAAAACGAGAATTATTTACAATAAATAAACAAAAGTTAATACCATTTCAGGACATTACGTCAATAAATAGCGTTTTAATTTAGATGATTAATAAACAGCACCATCTGTGATTTGTAGTGTAGTATAATATCACAGATATAATAAAACTAGTTATTTAAATTTTGCCCATATATTGCATTAGGATAACATTATATATCAATGAAACGCGGTAGAATCCTTCTGAAGTTTGCTGTAAAATAGCCTATCAATAAAAAAAGTCTCACTTGAAAAATAATTTGCAAAAAAACAGTATTGCTTATATACAACATAACCATAATTGATCGAGGGAATGACCGTATGAGTTTGTTTGCAATAATATTATTATCTGAACTAAACAATATTATTTAACTATTTCCACCGGGTGTACACTCGTAACAACATTCATGTCAATTATTTGCTATTAATATGACTATCTGAACTGTACAATATTATTTAACTATTTACACCGGGTGTATACTGGTAACAACATTCATGTCAATTATTTGCTATTAATTTGATTATCTGAACTGTACAATATTATTTAACTATTTACACCTGGTGTATACTGGTAACAACATTCATGTCAATTATTTGCTATTAATTTGATTATCTGAACTGTACAATATTATTTAACTATTTACACCTGGTGTATACTGGTAACAACATTCATGTCAATTATTTGCTATTAATTTGATTATCTGAACTGTACAATATTATTTAACTATTTACACCTGGTGTATACTGGTAACAACATTCATGTCAATTATTTGCTATTAATTTGATTATCTGAACTGTACAATATTATTTAACTATTTACACCTGGTGTATACTGGTAACAACATTCATGTCAATTATTTGCTATTAATTTGATTATCTGAACTGTACAATATTATTTAACTATTTACACCTGGTGTATACTGGTAACAACATTCATGTCAATTATTTGCTATTAATTTGATTATCTGAACTGTACAATATTATTTAACTATTTACACCTGGTGTATACTGGTAACAACATTCATGTCAATTATTTGCTATTAATTTGATTATCTGAACTGTACAATATTAATTAACTATTTACACCGGGCGTACACTTGTAACAACATTCATGTCATTATTTGCTATTAATTTGATTATCTGAACTGTACAATATTATTTAACTATTTACACCTGGTGTATACTGGTAACAACATTCATGTCAATTATTTGCTATTAATTTGATTATCTGAACTGTACAATATTATTTAACTATTTACACCTGGTGTATACTGGTAACAACATTCATGTCAATTATTTGCTATTAATTTGATTATCTGAACTGTACAATATTATTTAACTATTTACACCTGGTGTATACTGGTAACAACATTCATGTCAATTATTTGCTATTAATTTGATTATCTGAACTGTACAATATTATTTAACTATTTACACCTGGTGTATACTGGTAACAACATTCATGTCAATTATTTGCTATTAATTTGATTATCTGAACTGTACAATATTATTTAACTATTTACACCTGGTGTATACTGGTAACAACATTCATGTCAATTATTTGCTATTAATTTGATTATCTGAACTGTACAATATTATTTAACTATTTACACCGGGTGTATACTGGTAACAACATTCATGTCAATTATTTGCTATTAATTTGATTATCTGAACTGTACAATATTATTTAACTATTTACACCGGGTGTATACTGGTAACAACATTCATGTCAATTATTTGCTATTAATTTGATTATCTGAACTGTACAATATTATTTAACTATTTACACCTGGTGTATACTGGTAACAACATTCATGTCAATTATTTGCTATTAATTTGATTATCTGAACTGTACAATATTATTTAACTATTTACACCTGGTGTATACTGGTAACAACATTCATGTCAATTATTTGCTATAAATATGATTATCTGAACTGTACAATATTATTTAACTATTTACACCGGGTGTATACTGGTAACAACATTCATGTCAATTATTTGCTATTAATTTGATTATCTGAACTGTACAATATTATTTAACTATTTACACCGGGTGTATACTGGTAACAACATTCATGTCAATTATTTGCTATTAATTTGATTATCTGAACTGTACAATATTATTTAACTATTTACACCGGGTGTATACTGGTAACAACATTCATGTCAATTATTTGCTATTAATTTGATTATCTGAACTGTACAATATTATTTAACTATTTACACCTGGTGTATACTGGTAACAACATTAATGTCAATTATTTGCTATTAATTTGATTATCTGAACTGTACAATATTATTTAACTATTTACACCTGGTGTATACTGGTAACAACATTCATGTCAATTATTTGCTATTAATTTGATTATCTGAACTGTACAATATTATTTAACTATTTACACCGGGTGTATACTGGTAACAACATTCATGTCAATTATTTGCTATTAATTTGATTATCTGAACTGTACAATATTATTTAACTATTTACACCTGGTGTATACTGGTAACAACATTCATGTCAATTATTTGCTATTAATTTGATTATCTGAACTGTACAATATTATTTAACTATTTACACCTGGTGTATACTGGTAACAACATTCATGTCAATTATTTGCTATTAATTTGATTATCTGAACTGTACAATATTATTTAACTATTTACACCGGGTGTATACTGGTAACAACATTCATGTCAATTATTTGCTATTAATTTGATTATCTGAACTGTACAATATTATTTAACTATTTACACCTGGTGTATACTGGTAACAACATTCATGTCAATTATTTGCTATTAATTTGATTATCTGAACTGTACAATATTATTTAACTATTTACACCTGGTGTATACTGGTAACAACATTCATGTCAATTATTTGCTATTAATTTGATTATCTGAACTGTACAATATTATTTAACTATTTACACCTGGTGTATACTGGTAACAACATTCATGTCAATTATTTGCTATTAATTTGATTATCTGAACTGTACAATATTATTTAACTATTTACACCTGGTGTATACTGGTAACAACATTCATGTCAATTATTTGCTATTAATTTGATTATCTGAACTGTACAATATTATTTAACTATTTACACCGGGTGTATACTGGTAACAACATTCATGTCAATTATTTGCTATTAATTTGATTATCTGAACTGTACAATATTATTTAACTATTTACACCGGGTGTATACTGGTAACAACATTCATGTCAATTATTTGCTATTAATTTGATTATCTGAACTGTACAATATTATTTAACTATTTACACCGGGTGTATACTGGTAACAACATTCATGTCAATTATTTGCTATTAATTTGATTATCTGAACTGTACAATATTATTTAACTATTTACACCTGGTGTATACTGGTAACAACATTCATGTCAATTATTTGCTATTATTTTGATTATCTGAACTGTACAATATTATTTAACTATTTACACCTGGTGTATACTGGTAACAACATTCATGTCAATTATTTGCTATTAATTTGATTATCTGAACTGTACAATATTATTTAACTATTTACACCGGGTGTATACTGGTAACAACATTCATGTCAATTATTTGCTATTAATTTGATTATCTGAACTGTACAATATTATTTAACTATTTACACCGGGTGTATACTGGTAACAACATTCATGTCAATTATTTGCTATTAATTTGATTATCTGAACTGTACAATATTATTTAACTATTTACACCTGGTGTATACTGGTAACAACATTCATGTCAATTATTTGCTATTAATTTGATTATCTGAACTGTACAATATTATTTAACTATTTACACCTGGTGTATACTGGTAACAACATTCATGTCAATTATTTGCTATTAATTTGATTATCTGAACTGTACAATATTATTTAACTATTTACACCTGGTGTATACTGGTAACAACATTCATGTCAATTATTTGCTATTAATTTGATTATCTGAACTGTACAATATTATTTAACTATTTACACCTGGTGTATACTGGTAACAACATTCATGTCAATTATTTGCTATTAATTTGATTATCTGAACTGTACAATATTATTTAACTATTTACACCTGGTGTATACTGGTAACAACATTCATGTCAATTATTTGCTATTAATTTGATTATCTGAACTGTACAATATTATTTAACTATTTACACCGGGTGTATACTGGTAACAACATTCATGTCAATTATTTGCTATTAATTTGATTATCTGAACTGTACAATATTATTTAACTATTTACACCGGGTGTATACTGGTAACAACATTCATGTCAATTATTTGCTATTAATTTGATTATCTGAACTGTACAATATTATTTAACTATTTACACCTGGTGTATACTGGTAACAACATTCATGTCAATTATTTGCTATTAATTTGATTATCTGAACTGTACAATATTATTTAACTATTTACACCTGGTGTATACTGGTAACAACATTCATGTCAATTATTTGCTATAAATATGATTATCTGAACTGTACAATATTATTTAACTATTTACACCGGGTGTATACTGGTAACAACATTCATGTCAATTATTTGCTATTAATTTGATTATCTGAACTGTACAATATTATTTAACTATTTACACCGGGTGTATACTGGTAACAACATTCATGTCAATTATTTGCTATTAATTTGATTATCTGAACTGTACAATATTATTTAACTATTTACACCGGGTGTATACTGGTAACAACATTCATGTCAATTATTTGCTATTAATTTGATTATCTGAACTGTACAATATTATTTAACTATTTACACCGGGTGTATACTGGTAACAACATTCATGTCAATTATTTGCTATTAATTTGATTATCTGAACTGTACAATATTATTTAACTATTTACACCTGGTGTATACTGGTAACAACATTCATGTCAATTATTTGCTATTAATTTGATTATCTGAACTGTACAATATTATTTAACTATTTACACCTGGTGTATACTGGTAACAACATTCATGTCAATTATTTGCTATAAATATGATTATCTGAACTGTACAATATTATTTAACTATTTACACCGGGTGTATACTGGTAACAACATTCATGTCAATTATTTGCTATTAATTTGATTATCTGAACTGTACAATATTATTTAACTATTTACACCGGGTGTATACTGGTAACAACATTCATGTCAATTATTTGCTATTAATTTGATTATCTGAACTGTACAATATTATTTAACTATTTACACCGGGTGTATACTGGTAACAACATTCATGTCAATTATTTGCTATTAATTTGATTATCTGAACTGTACAATATTATTTAACTATTTACACCGGGTGTATACTGGTAACAACATTCATGTCAATTATTTGCTATTAATTTGATTATCTGAACTGTACAATATTATTTAACTATTTACACCTGGTGTATACTGGTAACAACATTCATGTCAATTATTTGCTATTAATTTGATTATCTGAACTGTACAATATTATTTAACTATTTACACCTGGTGTATACTGGTAACAACATTCATGTCAATTATTTGCTATAAATATGATTATCTGAACTGTACAATATTATTTAACTATTTACACCTGGTGTATACTGGTAACAACATTCATGTCAATTATTTGCTATAAATATGATTATCTGAACTGTACAATATTATTTAACTCTTTACACCGGGTGTATACTGGTAACAACATTCATGTCAATTATTTGCTATTAATTTGATTATCTGAACTGTACAATATTATTTAACTATTTACACCGGGTGTATACTGGTAACAACATTCATGTCAATTATTTGCTATTAATTTGATTATCTGAACTGTACAATATTATTTAACTATTTACACCGGGTGTATACTGGTAACAACATTCATGTCAATTATTTGCTATTAATTTGATTATCTGAACTGTACAATATTATTTAACTATTTACACCGGGTGTATACTGGTAACAACATTCATGTCAATTATTTGCTATTAATTTGATTATCTGAACTGTACAATATTATTTAACTATTTACACCTGGTGTATACTGGTAACAACATTCATGTCAATTATTTGCTATTAATTTGATTATCTGAACTGTACAATATTATTTAACTATTTACACCTGGTGTATACTGGTAACAACATTCATGTCAATTATTTGCTATAAATATGATTATCTGAACTGTACAATATTATTTAACTATTTACACCGGGTGTATACTGGTAACAACATTCATGTCAATTATTTGCTATTAATTTGATTATCTGAACTGTACAATATTATTTAACTATTTACACCGGGTGTATACTGGTAACAACATTCATGTCAATTATTTGCTATTAATTTGATTATCTGAACTGTACAATATTATTTAACTATTTACACCGGGTGTATACTGGTAACAACATTCATGTCAATTATTTGCTATTAATTTGATTATCTGAACTGTACAATATTATTTAACTATTTACACCTGGTGTATACTGGTAACAACATTCATGTCAATTATTTGCTATTAATTTGATTATCTGAACTGTACAATATTATTTAACTATTTACACCTGGTGTATACTGGTAACAACATTCATGTCAATTATTTGCTATTAATTTGATTATCTGAACTGTACAATATTATTTAACTATTTACACCTGGTGTATACTGGTAACAACATTCATGTCAATTATTTGCTATTAATTTGATTATCTGAACTGTACAATATTATTTAACTATTTACACCTGGTGTATACTGGTAACAACATTCATGTCAATTATTTGCTATAAATATGATTATCTGAACTGTACAATATTATTTAACTATTTACACCTGGTGTATACTGGTTATTTGCTATTAATCTGATTTATATATAATTATTGTATCGCCAATATAACATTACGAATTTATCGTCATTCATAGCGAGGAAAGTCTAATAGTAAGATGCATTCATAATCAATCATATTTATATTCTACCGAAAAAATATCCATTTGTTCTGAATAAAGGGATATTTTTTCGATAAATATAAACATGATTATGAAATTGTTTCAGTTTCAAATAACTTTAATATTTTTTATTCACGTTTCTACACTTAGATAAGTTATGCAAATTTTTATCCGCAAGAGTCGAGTTTTCAAATCATGGATAGATTCATAATTGATATCAAACTCCTTTTTTGTCCTAGATGAAACGCTAAAGAGTTCAAAATAGTTGTTAACTGACACGTTAACAACTATTGACACGTGCGCTAGCTAGCTCCATCTACTGCCAACAATTGTTCACGTCTAAACTTCTTAAATATCAACGATGTTTTGTGATGTTTTTTGAAAACATCATACAGTAATAAAATAAGTGCAAATAATATTCAATGGAACAACCGTAAAGATAATGTACAAGAACTGTCACATACAAATTTAACCATCATGCTACATAGGCAATTACATATTATATATTTTAACATTTACGCACAACGCAGATGAACGAATTTTCTGGGTAAAATAAGGGGAGCAAAAATAATTTCTGTCCTTTAATAACCAATAAACAGTGAACATTTTCATTGGTGCTAAACTGCATAACACCCATCATTAAAACTTGAGTTGCATACATCAGCATACATACATTTGCGTGCGTACACACTGTAAAATAAAATGCCAAATTGTGCCATAGATTGGTAGAAAAATCATAATAGATCATCAAATTTATTATTATTCGTTCAATTTTAAATGTTTTCAATTACACTTAGTGAAACAAAATCATATTATATGGAACCTTTTCTACCGCCCTAGAGTCACCGACGCGCACGTTTTTCATTCTTTTATTTATTTTCCGCCTTTACCCGCCTTTTCACTCTTATCCGCCTTCATAGATTCGCCGATGACTAAATTAATCCGTTTATCTACTTACTTAAATATCACACAGTTTTGATACAGCACGCTCCCATTGGTTGTCATTGGAAAAACAAGCTTGTAAATGACATCCCAGATTAGCGATAAATTTATAGCGTTTTAGATATCGCGAACACAGTCATATTCAGCATATAATATACTCGCGTGTAAGGTCCATAAAACTAGTTCAGCTTTTGACTAGGACGGAAAATTCGTATGCAAATCTTGGAAAAATAGACAGTGGGTCAAATAAACTTTATATTTGGATTTTAAGAGTAAAATCGTTGGTAAAACTAAATTATATGCCCCACGTTCTTTATTTTTAATTAAATAAATAATTCTAAGAAAAAAATTAAAATAAAAAACCGTGAAAATAAAGAGAAGAGGAAAGAAAATCTGCACAAAGCAGCAAGCGAGTACA
Organism: Druceiella hillmani; assembly: GCA_039881145.1. Lineage (NCBI taxonomy): Eukaryota > Metazoa > Arthropoda > Insecta > Lepidoptera > Hepialidae > Druceiella > Druceiella hillmani. The sequence goes on along the minus strand of JAYKKI010000034.1, from coordinate 20,573,454 downwards.
ACTTGGCAGGATGACAGATGATGAGAATAGTCCATAAAAAAATATTTGCCAAACAAAAATATCGAATTTTAGTCGCATTTTCCATAAAAATAATATCACGATTTTCGTCTTCCGTTTCAATACTTGAGTAAATTTTTCAAAAGTTTATCTGCTATGTTATGCGATATGAAAGAAAACTTTATTAATATAAAGAATTTTTATTTGTCAGCCTGTTTCGACAAACTCCAGAGAAGCCACAAGTAAATGGAAATAATGAGAGGTCTCTGTCAAAAACTGAACGATTGAAATGATGGCTAGTCACAAATTAATTTGATCAAGACTATCAAATTTCAACGGATCAACCTGCTAAGTAACTTGATAATCATTCTGAAAGATATACTTTGGTACGTACTTTGTAATTAAATTAGTTATAAACAGCATGCTTCATGCAATACATTGGTTTCAACCTTATGGAGTGCACGTAAAACGTGCGGCGGGACGGGTCGCGTGGTGGAGATCCTGTCTCTTATATATATATATATATATATATATATATATATATATATATATATATATATATATATATGTCTCATATTTTTTCGTTGGAATGACAATTTGCTCGGTGATTTTTCAGAAATACTTGAAATTTACTACTACTGTTGCATAATATTTTCTATTTATTACATCTTTACAATATTATTTTTATCAATATGTAAATGTACCAAAAAATACTAATGAGTAAAAAAACACAAATAGCAATGAAATGCAATAAAGCTAAAAATTGTTAAGCAAGGCAATAATGTGGATATCAAATAAAAATAAAATAAAAGGTGAAACCACATTTTAAAAAAATAAAATTTCAAAACCATACAATTAAGATAAGTGCATTATATAAAGTGTATGGAGATAAGCCCAGATTAATAGATAACGCGTTTGATAAAAAATTAAATGGAGGAAAATTTAAAAGAATCTTTAAATATTTGCAATTCATTCAAGCTACTACTACATATTCACACTTTAAAATAGGTCACTTTATATTTAAAAAAAAAACAAACTGAAACCACCAATACTGTATAAACACCCTAGCATCCCATTAAGCAAACACCATGGACTAGAAAAATGGTGCATTACTATTAAGTCTATCACATATATCTATGTATGATAGGTAGTGATGTGTGATTCCAAATACTTTGCAGAATCCATGGACTCGCGATTCGATTATTTTAAGAATCGAACCGAGAATCGATTTTCCGGTTCGAATTTCAAATGTGCAGCATTAGTTTAACTCAACACAAATTAACGAAGCAGAGAGCTGAGTAGAGTTGGCCCACCGCGTCACGTGGTTAATAACGATTTCAAAAATAACCCGATTGGACGAATACAGGTGTTTGCAATTTTTACTCACTTTAGACTTAAACCACACTAGCGTTTTCGATCGCAGGTTTTTGTTCCATTTCCGCCAAAACATTCCTTGACATACATTGCAGTTTCCGCGAGATAAAATTATTCTTTAGTTTGTGACGAACTGTCAAGCGGAGCTGTCATTTTGGAGTAAATCAGATCGAAAATGGATTTGGAAGTATTTGCGTGTGTTGTAGCTTTTCTTCTTCGAAAGCGCAATGAATTACAAAATTGTCATGAGTACATCCTTTTATCGACGAAGAATTTTTATTTATTTTGACATGAGAAATGAAAAAAATAATTATACGGAATGACAATACAGATATATTTCACAAACCATTAGCAAAATCAAAATAAAAATATTTTGTCCTTAACAAAATCAATTACTTTGTCATTTATTAAAAAAAACCATTAATATTTAAATTTATGGTATAATTATATACATATATATATATATATATATATATATATATATATACATACATATATATATATATATATATATATATATATATATATATATATATATATATATACATCAGCAAAGTCACCACAATACTAATATATCAGCAAAGATAGTCCACCTGAAGATGTTATAATACAAAGAAACCTAGGTCGTGGTAAAAAAATAAAGAAAGTAGAAATAATACATAACATAGTTTCATTTTATTGTGGTTGATGAATGTCGAAAACCAACAAAAGAATACATATTTACACCTGCAAACATAAAGATTGCGGCAAGCTGAGAGCTGCAAACCATTTTCTTCTCATTTCATTTCATTTACTTAAGAAATACCCTTCAAGTCTGATAACTCTGCAAATAATAAAACTTTCGCAACAGGTTTTATTATTTGCAAAGTTACCAGAATTACTGGTTCATAAATACTTTATTTCTTACTGACTGCAATGTAGTCTTAGTAAATAAAAAACTATTTTTCTCCTTTTAAAAAATTAAACCTCCAAGAGAATAAAAAACAATCTCCATATCTTTTTTCCAAAATTTCACGGTTTTCCAAACTCGTTTAAACTTAAAATTTACTTGACTAATTTTCATAGAGTATATTTTAATTTTAAAGCGAAATTCTTCTCATTTATTATAAAATATATTCCATGTGCTGTACATTTTTCCATTGCACAGATTTGAAACTAATTTTTTAGTTGTTTGGTTGTTTAAAGTATGTGCAATGGATAACAATGCAGACAAGACATGCAAACAAGACATTGACACACAAAATTATGTAAATTATCTAACTCTCTTAAACTTAACATTTACTAAACCTATTTTCATAGCTTATTTTAAATCTGTAGCGTTTCTTATTTGTTACAAAATATATATTTAATACGATGATAGAGTAATATCCAATTATTAGAAAAATATTAATTATATTTCCGGTAATTAGGGATAATTGTGACGAGATTTTGATGTGTATGGAGGTACTGCCTACTTAAATCGTGAGACTTGAGGATCAACTGTTTTAAATGAGTATTGTAAATCTAGAACAGAAACTTTTACATGGAACTCCGGGTTGCAATTCCTTATTCCCATCAGGACTGCAAAGACATTGACTACATAAATTTTGAAACTTAAATTTTAAACTCTTAACATTTACTAAACCTATTTTCATAGCTTATTTTAAATCTGTAGCGTTTCTTATTTGTTACAAAATATATATTTAATACGATGATAGAGTAATATCCAATTATTAGAAAAATATTAATTATATTTCCGGTAATTAGGGATAATTGTGACGAGATTTTGATAGACAAACCAGCCGAAATATATTATTTTGTTAACTATCTTTCATTTAAATGGCATTCGTTCATAAACAGATATGTACCAAATTTTACAGCTGGACCTTAGACTAATATTTTAACCCTCTTTATCATAACCGTAAAGTACTACAATTTAGACTCTCTTAATGTATACCACTCCAAAAAAGGTTCTTAAGACAAATCTTTTTCCACTATTACTATATAACGTTTATAAGTAATTAGTTTGTTTGAACGTATAAAGGAGGTACCTGCTGTCCTATTGACCTCTCAAGCGCCCAGGGGTCTAATATTGAGTTCATTACAAATACGCGGGTTGCCCGAGAGCCCGGTAACCAATACAATAGCTATTTAATGTTATTCTGTTAATAAACTCGACGTTTAAATATACTGAAAACATTGTTAGTAATAAAGACTTACGTTTTTATCTTCAAATGTTTCACTGTAATCTCACTCGCGCGTGATTCCACCTGCGTCATCAATTGGTTTTGTGTTATCAGGATTCAATTTTCATAAATATTATAGTGATAATTATAAAACTTTAGAATGATAAAGTTTACTTCACCCATCTACATAAAAATAATAATCTATTAAAAAAAGTTGGAGAAAAACACTTTTCCAATTACATGTTTTAATACTATTTCGTTTTATATTTATTTCTTAAATTAATTATAAAAAGAACCCCATTATCATTAAGTGCAGTGTATTATCTTGTATTATTTACAAAAACTTTTTTGGACGCAACATATTTTTACACGAGATTTAAATTTTTCCATTTAAGACTCGTTTAATCAAATAAACTAATGTGAAATGATAAATTTTAATAAATTTATTTCCAAGCCTCATCTTTTAAACATCATTATTTTAGTAGATTTGTAATATTACATTAGATACAGCACGTATATTAAGTATAATGAACCGAAATCGATTGAGTGGTTAAGAAATTAGAGAAAATTTCAAAATCATTTATTCTGAAATTTTCTCTAATTTGATTTTAAATTTGAACATCTTAATCAAATAACTATTAGTTAAAATCTATACATTGTTGAAAACAAGGAAAGGGGAACAAAACGGAATTAGGAAGGGTAGGACTAAGGGATTAAGAGAGGAAGGACATATTTAAACGATCTTTGAACACATTTATAGAGAACGAGTTCCTGATACAGGTGATTCGGTTTTAGTTGATTCCAAAGTCTTATAGTTTCAACTACGAAGGACTGTTCATAAAAGATAATGGTATATTCAGAAAAAAACGAGACTGAGCTGGTAACCTTATACCGTGTTCAGATAAGTAACTAAATCTGCTTCTAAGATAAGTTGATAAGTAGAATTGTTAAAAATATTATACCTCCATCCATTTAAGTTGCGCTCTTAATTCAGAAACATGATCATATTTTTTGCAACCAAAAACACAGACAACCAAAACTTTGCAACCAAAAACCTCGAGACTTGAGAACCTACTCTTTTTAAATTAGAATTATATATCTCAAGTAGATTCTGCCACTGAATGTCGCGTACCAACTCCTCAGTCTTGATACTGCAGGCAGGACACCCACTACACAGCTGACTACAATAGGCAAGACACCCACTGTCTGCTTAATCGAGATACTTGAATATTTTCTGTCTTTAAGTTAGTATTATGGGTCTCAAGCAGAGGTTCTACCATTAAATTCTGGGCTCTAACTTCTTAGCCTTAGCGCTGTGGGGGTACTGCCTCGTAAGACTTGTGAGTCTGTTCTTTTGCGATTAGTATTGTGTGTCTCAAGCACGGATACAATCATTGGACTCCGGGTTGCAACACTTCGGTCCTGTTTCTTTAGGAGTACTGCCTGACTCAACCATGATTTTGCATAATCTGCTGTTAAATTAGTATTTTGGACCTCAAACAGATATTCTGCTACTGAACACCAAGTTCCAACTTTTTAATCTTGATGTATGGAGGTACTGCCTGCTTAAATCGTAAGACTTGTAGATCAACTGTTTTAAATGAGTATTGTAAATCTAGAACAGAAACTTTTACATGGAACTCCAGGTTGCAATTCCTTATTCCCATCAGGACTGCAAAGACATTGACTACATAAATTTTGAAACTTGAGTATCTGCTGTGTTGAAATATTTTTAATCGCAAACAGATTCTCTGCCAATAAACACCGGATTGCTACAGTCCTCGTGCTGCATTGGTTCTGCCTGCTTAAATCATAAGACTTCAGGACCTGCTGTTTTTAAATTAGTATTGCGGGTCTCAAGCAGAGACTCTGTCATTGAACTCTGTATTCCAATTCTTCAGGGTGTTACTGCAGTGGTATGGCCTGTTTTGTTGTTTTTTAACTCATATCTCTAGCGTTAATCAACCAGTTTGGATGATTCTTTTTATTCGAATGATCCTAGTGTTGTATCATAAAGAAATGGTTATTATTTGTTCATGGAAATTGAATGTACACCATAGAATTCTTCAACAATGTACAGCACAGGTACCGTGATCGAGTTTGGATGATAGAGGTCTAATGATAATCCAATAATAAATTCTCTAAAACTCAAATTTTAACAGGATTAAGGGCAGAATAAATCGTCCCTTTACGTTACCAAGATGCAGTGATGGAGGTGGACGGGAACTTTTCACTACTGAGGAATAAACTTATCGAGTATGGACTCGTTTTACTTCTGTTGAGATAAGCAAGAAAATAACGAAATAAATAGGTAGATATGTAGAGTATACAGGTACAAACAAAGCCATAAAGTATAAGGAAGATAAGTGAGTAAGCACAGGTAGGTAAGCAGGCCACTAGATTACTATTAGGTAGATGCATAGTATTGAAATATATACACAGGCTTGATGCGCTGGCACGGTGAAGCCAAAAGTGGAAATTTGATTTATATGTCCGTATACAGATATGAATATGTGTATACAAATTCTTCTATATATGTAGATATATACAAATATATTTAGCTAAGTTTTCGAAATTCTGTGTATACCATAGGCCCCAAAAATGGAAAAATAAAATATTTTTGTCATAAACAATTTGAACCAACTTCAAGTAATCACCAAATAAGAAGCACACTGAATAATACACAATAATGAAAATACGATAAGATTTTTGGAGTCAATGTGAAATGTAGCACTAATCCGTATATGAGGGTTTGAATGTACTTGAATGCACCAACTTCTGGGTGTAAATGTCAGAGAGAAGAGAAGTATCGACTTGACATCGATATATACAATATATATTACATACATTTTCTACCCAGTTTGATGCACAGAATTACCTGCATGAAAACATGGTCTATGTTAACCTATTTGTGCACGCATATATATATATATATATATATATATATATAAACACACACACATATACATACATACATACATACATATAAACATACATACAATCAATGTCATTAATCTACTATATCGTATATCATATGCAACAACGTCCTAAATGCTAAAGTCTGTTTTTACTTGAGAAGCTTTTAAGTATTTGGAACTTGTTAGAGTGACAGATATTTAAAATGCGAACCCTTTTGCTATTTGGTTATTGCTTGAATATAAGGTAGTGTAACATTATTTTTTGTTTGATATTGAAAAATTGTCTTCATATAGTAATACGAGTCAAATGCAATTAGTAATACTATATTTTATAGTCAATTACAATCAATATTACTATATTTTATAGTTAGTTACTATAAGTATTACTATATTATAATATCCTTAATTTAACCCAAACTATTTGATCACAGTCTCATACGATTAAATAGTAATTTCAGTTTAGGAATTTGTTTTTTTTCTATATAACGGCAAATTAATAAATTTGTAAAATCACTCATGTGAGTCCTCATCTGTTCATCTATCAGTGTTTTTTCCCGGAAAACGTTTTTCATAGAAACTTGATATTTGGCATATTACATCAAATATATCAAATTTTAACCATTTTATTAAATCACGGTTATATTTTTAAAGTTAACATCGAAATAGTGAATAAAAATATAATAATATGAATAAATAGTTTAGTAGAAATACTATTTATTGTAAAATATATGTGTCCAAAACCCTCATAATGCGAGTTTTCATGTATTTAAATGAGTTTAATTTATACTATGAGTTCAAATGAAAATATAGACTAGAAATAACCGATTTTAATTGTTTAATTAGTCTAAAATGAAAATCTTTAAAGAATATTCAAAACTCCGTAAATCGTTTCACTATATCATTTAAACCAACATTGTGTGTACAATAAACAACTGACTTTAAAACAACTAGATTCGCTATATTTATTAATCTTTTTTCGACTTTGATACGGAGTCCAGTAGTTTTCAATTTTAATTTACTTTATTTTTTAAAGTAAATCAAAGGTAGAAAAAGCGAACTATGCAACAACCTCACACATTTTTGCGTACTTAAATGATTAAAACGAACTTAAATTCCGTGATAAATCTTAAACTTAAGTATTAAAAAATTACTACACTATTACCTAAGCTTGAAAAGGCATGGGACACTTTTCAAGTCAAATATATCTTTCACAATTTTTCCGTTTCAATTTTTAATTTAAGTGTAAGTAATTTTGGTATTACACTAAGTGAGTTATTTTGAGATACATGAATAAAAAAATGTAGAGTAGGACCTATAAACCTCACGGCAGAAGTCATATGTGAAGAGTAATTTAATTTTACTTCATTAAACGTAATCTAAATACTAGAAATAATGAAATAAGTTACTTACTTGATAATAAATGTTATGTTGTTATGTGGCTATTATCGCAGTGTTGTCTTTACTGTCGTATTGTTTCGTTTTTTTCACTTTTTATATTACTGCTTATTGACTATAACACACAAACGAAACCATTAACTTACATGTGTGAAAAATCTGATATAATATCCAAGACAAGAACAAAGCATTTTGCATATCGTTGTGATTTTGCAATCTTATAAAGCAAGTTTCGTCTTATGCGTGTGTACAGTTCTGTATATGTACTACTCCTCTTCAACAGGTGGTCGAATTCAGATGAAGTTTAATAAAATAAACTATCGATGATCCGAATAACATCACGCAAAAAATCGTTGCTCAATTCTAACCCTAACTGACTAAAGAAAATTCGTTAATTTTATAAGTAACCGTCATAATTTAAACATTAGAACGTAGTTTTATAATTCTCTACTAGATGGCGGTATTTATTAAACGATTTTATTTAGTTCTACAGCCGGCTAAATATAATCAAATTTTGTAATCGAGTATTCACCCACTTTAAGCTAATGAATCAATTTTGTATATACCTGTGGTTGCGATTATAATACAATATCATTGTTACCTGATGATGGGATCAGAAGGTTTTCAAGGAAATGCCTAAATGAATTGTACCAGAACTCTTGAGTTTATTTAATACGTCTCGAAGAGGACTTTATTCCTGGATATATCACTCTCCCTTCCCAATTAAAGCCTGAAGTGCGCCGAGAAGTGTATGGTACAAAGTGTAACTGTAATTCAGATATTTTGTTTAGTTTGAAATTAAATTTGATTACAAATTGATGGCATATTTGAGTCATACAGGGAAAGCACCAATTTTACAACCAAAATAAATTCGAATTAAAATTAATATTAATCCATATTACGTTACTTTTTTGTTTGTTGTTTTAACATATTTTTGGTATGTGGACATAATATACACTTAAACTTTAACGACTTACACTATGCTAATAAATTATTTGAAATGGTCAGAAAGTTATTTCTTACCGTTTTAGTCCAAGACTTATTTTACTTTCATTTTTTCCTTGTATTTTATTTTAACGAATGTTTTTAATTTAATGCAACGTTTCTTCTCACATATAACGTATTAACTGCAGTAGCACCACTATCTAAAAGAATATTCCCTTCTAAAAGGTTTTCCTAATTCACTAATAATTGAGCTCCCTATTGCTTCCCTTTATTTTCATTAAAGGTTGTCGCACGAATATCACCTCGGCACCAGATCAGCATCGCTTCAACTTTAGCGATTCAGAATTATTTGAGTTAAATTTCATACTGCAACACTTATTAATCAGCATCGTAGCAACATCCCCACGCCTCGGGACAATATAATGAACGTCTAGCAGTGAGTGGTCAACTGGCTCTGCCGCGCTATATACCAGCTCTTATCCTCAATTTCACTCATGTCGAAAATATGATTTTGAACTCTAGTTACAGAATGACTACAAGCCCCCCCCCCCCATGCCATCTATCATCGCCGTCCACAGCGCTTCTTGCGTTTCCGCACCACGGGATGCGCCTCACATATATTAAAATAGTTCCTTAACCTTAACATTTAATCTAACATTTTATACACAGAAAGCTTCCAGAATGAACAACTATAAGGGTGGTTTGTTATGAAATTTTTTTTTTCGGAATCGCAAAAGCCGCATCAAAATCAATTCATTAGAACTCAAGTTATAAAACGAAAAGACAGAAAAATATAGTCATCACCTTTCATATATTTAAGTGTTACATGTACGTACGTAATAAAGAAAATTGGGAGTGTATTAAAATATATGTGTATCAAATCAATATATCAAACAAGTTTCAAATTTCAAGAAGCATAGACAAATAAACTCAATTAGCTCTTTACGTACGTAATAAAGAAAATTGTACGTACGTAATAAAGAAAATTGGGAGTGTATTAAAATATATGTATGTACGTAAAATATATGTTACATGTACGTACGTAATAAAGAAAATTGGGAGTGTATTAAAATATATGTACGTACGTAAAATATATGTTACATGTACGTACGTAATAAAGAAAATTGGGAGTGTATTAAAATATATGTACGTACGTAAAATATATGTTACATGTACGTACGTAATAAAGAAAATTGGGAGTGCATTAAAATATATGTACGTACGTAAAATATATGTTACATGTACGTACGTAATAAAGAAAATTGGGAGTGCATTAAAATATATGTGTATCAAATCAATATATTAAACAAGTTTCAAATTTCAAGAAGCATAGACAAGTAAACTCAATTAGCTCTTTACGATCAACAAACATTTTGTTAAATGAAGAACTAACTACAGCATTCTTATACAGTCGTCGATAATTTTACGACGTATAACAATTAATTGGGCCGCGTTAATCAAACGGTGCCCAATGACCGGGGCGTAAAATGATTTATGCGACAATCAGGACGGTCGTTAAATAGCGGACGGAGGGTCGACCGGTGGTAGCAGAACTAATGGCCTGAAACGACGGTTCCAGAGAATTGATAGCCTGACAACTGTTGATTCAACTAGGAAAAATGGAGTACTTTTACATCCAACTACATCCACGTATAATAAGACTTCGAAATAAGGCAATTTTGCGAACTTATAATTGGTACACAGATTTTTAATCGCTAAAAATAAGTAGCCTTTTTTTGTAATTTAACCCGCGTGATGAAAGTGTACAAAACGTTTGATGGTATTTAAGAAAGTGTAGAAAACTTTTGATGGTAGTTAAGAAACTGTAGAAAACTTTTGATGGTAGTTAAAAAAGTGTAGAAAACTTTTGATGGTAGTTAAAAAAGTGTAGAAAACTTTTGATGGTAGTTAAAAAAGTGTAGAAAACTTTTGATGGTACTTAAGAAAGTATAGAAAACTTTTCATAGAAATAGCTATATATTTCAATCAGACCAGTTACATAGATACATAATATATCATGTTAAACGTAATTTGCAAGACCTGAAGTTTAATATTTGTTGGTGGGTAGAGCGTCGCCGAGCGAGCTATTCGATGGTGCTCTGGAATAAAATTCCGTGCAATATTAACCCATTAATTTGTAATCCATAACTTAAGATACCGTCTAAATAGACACAAGAATATATCATTACCTTTAAAACTAATAAGCATTAAATGAAGTAATCGTATCGAAAGATTTTTAGTAGACAAATATAATTACTTGCCGGTAGTAACCTTTATTTACATAAGGATCCACAGGGACTAGAAAAATTAAATAAAAAACAGTGTATCTTCCTCGAATTCTTCGGTGATAACATGCATCTTCTCATACGTACTTACTTAAAACATATTTAAAAATCCTTTTTAATTACTACGTAAATAAAATGAATAATAAGACACACAAAATTATAAACTGTACTTGACAAGTTATAAATATAATATAAAAATAAATTAAAATCTCTTTTTCAATATGTCAAATAAAAAATTTCGTAGTATTACATCTGCTCCAGATCTCAACATTTTCTTTGATTGATAATTGCAGAGTTAAGGGTAATAAAAAAAAATTAAGGACAAAAAAATTAAGGTCAAAACGAAAGTGGTTAAACGATATGAGGTTATTAAGATGGAAACTATAATGTTATTGAGAATTAACAACTAGAATGTTGAGGCCATCAGTGGTTTGTTATATCATGGAACATCGTTACTAATCATGCTGCAAGGTTGGTTGCCGATCCCTTACTCCACCAAACTTATCTCCATAGTTTAACACCTCAACAGAAAATTTATATTTAATACCTGTACCTGCAACTTTATCCGCAATTATTTAAAAATAAAATAAGTACAGTAACCACTATTCTAGACCACACAAAGAAAATCGATGGGCCAGTGGGAACCTATGTCTTCGGCGTACCATGCCAACGTGCTAACCATTACACCATGGCTAATCCAACTGACCTATAGAAATTATGATGACTATTATTATTATTACTATCGTCACTATGGTTATTTTTACGATATCAATTAGCATAAAGTCTAATAAATGACATTTGCAGTACCAAATCGTAAGAAATCAGCGAGAACGAAACTTAGTATAAACACTTATAGATAGCAGTACCATGTATGTACCAATATCTTAACATTCACAAACACCGCTTTTTTTAAAATGTAATATTTATGTAAAAATCATACATGATTATTTCATATATTGCTCGAGGATATAAACTATTACCATACTAATTTCATCAAAATTTGTCCAGTAGACATAGTGTGTTTGAAGAACAAATTTACAGACAGACAGACAAAAACTCAAAATATAAGTTTTCTGACTTCTATTATCATTCTACACGCTAAATCAATTATCCTTTTTAAAATGTTTTCCTTGTACAGAAGTGACCCTGTTACAGTTTTCTTATATGTGTAGATTACCGTGGCAATACATATGATATAATAAAAATAAAAATATCAGATTTTAGGCTGTTTAATAGTAAATCAATAGTAACACGTTAAATTGTTTCTATACTAAAGTCGCGCAAGTATTTAAAGCATAGATACATTGCCTTAAAACTACTTAAATATTCTTGTAAAAATACGTTTTCCTCAATATATCCTTTCCATACTAATTCTAAATATCTTCATATAACACTAATCTCTTCATATAACACTATCCTTCCCATATAACTCTCTTTCTAACGTTTTTGGACCAAAGTTCTGGTCCGAAATTTTAAAAGGTCATATATCTTTTATGAATTAAAAAATTTGGCCGGTATAATTGACATTAGCGTTTCAGAATATAATGACTTCAATAATAGAGTATCTGTTTTTTATATCACGGTACGGGGTAATGACCGATTACGGGTTAATGACCTAAAGCTTTTACTCCAACTCGTCATTGTTAATAACGAGTTAACTCTAGTCAACTCGTTACAATATATTATTTACGATATCTTTAAAATTTGCGAATTATTTAGAAAATATAAAAAAAAGTTAGTTGCAGCATGGTTCAGTAGAATGAATGATTTAATAAATACTCTATAGTAGGTTAATAAAAACCGATTTTAAAATACAGTAAACCTCCTTACCTATAAGAATATGATTACAAATAAATATCGTATTCTAAAATAATACACAAAATTATACTCTCGTTAGAAGAAAAATTAACATATCCTGACAACAATCGAAGGAAACGTTAGTTGTAATTTATTCAGTTCTTAATTTACATTATTATAATGAGTAGTGTCGATGAGATCATCGACAACTGAACAAGAGTGGAAGTCTTTACCACAAAAAGAGAAAAAATCTATCCCGGAAATCGGAACCAACATGAAACAAAGTACGTAAAGGGTCGCGACAATTTTAATATATCGCAGTGCACGCATGCCGTTTTAGTTCAAGGAGTGGGCTCCGCGCGATATTAGGAAATTGTTAAAGCCATTCGATCGCGAAGAAACATGGTATGCCGACATTTTTGTACTCATTTTTCGCTGCCATCTATGTACTAGGGAAAAACAAATGCACCGTGGACACGGCATAATACTTTGAACATTTTTTTTCAGTTGTTTTATACTTGTTCCATAAAATGGGGCATATGTTTTTGAAACGCAATTTTCGAATCATTTCTGGACAGTAACTATTTCTTTGAACCATATTTTTAAATTATTATTTTAATGAGGGCACTCACGGCGGTACAGTGTCGATATAATCTAATGGAAAATACGTTGTCTACTGAAAGGACATGTTCAGAACCCGGTTTTCCTGCAGATCTCTTATGAAGGTATATCGTGTGTTTTTATGATTTTCAAAGTAGCCTGTAAGTAAAACAGTTTTGAAGATGTTGAAATCTAAAAGCTACTGATTTCAACAGGTGTAAGTCATAGGAATAACAACTTTTTTGTGGTTTTTTTTAAACATTTTTTAACACGATAAATAGTTTTTGCAAATGTTAAATTGTCTTTTTTTCTTGTTTGTAATTTACACATTATTCGGGAAAAATTTTAATATACATATATATATATATATATATATATATATATATATATATATATATATATATATATCACTAAATGCTTCCATTTCTTCACGTTTAGAATTTGAACGACTGCACCTCGTCGATAAAGGTTTTATTTTAATATTTCTCTCATAAAATCTGTAACACAATTAAATTTCCAAAATTTGATTTTTTCATACCTCGCTTAGTTAAACTAACAAAATTAATGAAATTATCTATATCTAAATATGCAATTATAGCACAAAGTATCATACGAATGTATGATACTTTGTGCTATAATTGCATATTTAGATTTGCTATAATTGCAATTATAGCACAAAGTATCATACGAATCTTTTTACTTTAACATATTACTTTTCATTCTGACTCCTCTGACTCTATTGCTCTCTGTAACCATACAATAATTTATGTCAGAAAAACTTCCCTTGCTAAATCCCACACAATATTCATAAAAAATGTTGTTATTTTATAATACAAAGAAAGCATTCCTTATACTAAACTTTGTTAACATTCTCTTATGTTCTGTAGCTAAGACATTGAATTTGATAGCGAGATATAGATATTTTTTATACATTAAATGTAATATATTTTGAGGAAAAATGTGTCTAACGAGAAAGAAAATGATTAATAAAATTTAAAAACAAACCCAACTGTAAGAAAATCTAATCGTATTTCTGACACCCTACTTTTTTATTAAGAACTTTTTCATCTCAAATTAAATTTCTAACTCTAGCGTGAAAATCCATAAAGCTACTTAGGCTATAGGAGGAAATAAAAATCTAGATATATCGAGTCTTCAGAAGGAAATACATTTAACTTAAAAAAATTGGAAACTATATTAATGGAATTAAAAACTCAAAAAAATATTTCCATAAAATGTCGATTAAAAAATAATAGGATATATGTAAAAATATAACTTTGTCTTTTATACTAACTGCTTCCCAAGATAATCGTTTACAGAACACGCACATTTTTAATGTGAAAACTTTAAACGCCTTTTCTCAAAAGCCATGATTTTTAAGTTAAGTAACATTCACTCTAAGTCGCGATTTACTGAAAGTAATCATACTTCGCTTGGCGCAGTTGAGTGAAAATAAACTGTCATTATGACTAGTCCATCCTTCTTTCATTACGTTAACTCAGCTTGGGATAAAAATAAGGCGATATATTACTCGAACTTTATGCTATATATTACAATACAAGGCATTACACATTTTTGTAACCCTGAAGGGAGTGTCTACTGAGTGTAATCAATAAAGTTATACGAAAGAAAGGACGCATTATATTTTGTGCACACTTACTAGTGTCGGCCAAAAACTGAAGACCTACTTACAAAGCGGCGACTGAGCTGTTGTTCTAGGGATGTCGGAAATGCCAAAAAGTATCGATATATATCGATCGATATATTTTAAAAGTTTCGATATCGTTCTCGATATATCGAAAAGAAAATATCGATATATCGGGACGACTTTAAAGAAAATATTAGCGTTCTAAAGAAATATAGTGTATTTTGTCTAGTTTAGCTCAATACAATCTCAGGTTATTAAATAAATACCAATTAATGAAAATTTATTCTAATAAATCAAGTAATATAAAATCTGAAATCAAAAACATGGACAAGAATAATTTTCTTTTTTATTAATGAAATAGGTACATAGCCTAGGTAAATAATATTTTTAAATAATATTAATCAAACAATCACCCAAGCAAACGAATATTTTTCTGACAGAGACAAAATGAAAACTCTTAGCTTGGTGTGCTCTGGTGTAAGACGATTTCTGATATTGGGTACTGTAAGATTTACAGCAGATGCCACTTTCTCAGATGAAACCGAGGACGCAATGAGTATCAAATATTTTAGAGCTATTTCTGTAAGGAGCGGGGTAAAATGTCAACTATCAAACCAAAACTTTATTGGATTCCCTTTTCTAGGTAGGTATTATGGGTTGGTCAAGATATTGCTTCAGTTTGCTAGATATAAACCACTTCTGGTTGACTTGAAATTGAATTGTTGCTTGCTGCGGACCACAGAGCTTAGTGTCGCCATAGGAAAAAAATATCTAATATTTTGATACGTTTCCGATACTTGATATTTTATATCGATATATCGAAATATTAAATATCGCCAAATAATATCGATATAAAGAATAAAAAATATCGATATATCGACACATCGATGCATCGATATTTTTTTACTAGGTTAATGGTTAATGGTTTCGTAAGAAAACCAAATTGCCTAGATAGACCCACCATGGAAAAGAAAAAAGTGTGCATAATTTAAATGTTTGAAAAAAAATAGATAAAAAAATTCTAGTATTTTATTTTATTTTCCATTATTCATAGGATGTGGGTTTAAATTTGACATAGAATTATAAAGTTGCCTGATTGGAACTCTAAAATGATATTTTAAGTCCAATTACAAAACATTGAAACCAGGTGATCGTCGACATCACTGTGACACACCGGTAGTCAATTTATTTCGTTCATACCGTTTTACTCCTGTCACGATCGCAGAAAATAAAATAATTTAATCATATTCAGTGAAACGATTCAGATTCGTATATTGCTGTAATAAATCAAAATTATTCAAAAGTGCATCGACTGTTTATTGCTGTAACAGAAAGACGGAAAAGGAATATAGGTCGTTTATACGTGTATAACTCTGTGCAGAAAGTCAGGTTGATCCATTTTGGCGTGAAAGAAAAACATACAACTACACCTTCGAATTTTTAATATCTTTTGGGATTGTTATATTAGTTACAATGAAGTTTACCGAGTTGAAAAGTAGCTTATGCCATTTCCTGGCCCGCCAACTATCTTCGTGCAGAAAATCATGTCGACCTGTTGCTCTATTGCAACTTAAAAGAACGACAGGCCAACACATTTTGGAATTTGTAATATTTATTGGGATTATTATATCAGTTAAGATGACATTTACCAGGATCAAAAATAGCCTATCTTAGTTCCTGATCCATCAACTATACATGCGCAAAAAATCACTAATAGATCTGTTGCTCCAACGTGACGTGAAAGGAGGACAAATAAACATACTTTCGAATTTTTAATGATCTTTGGAAATATCATATTAGGTAGGGTGAGATTCCCAGGGTTGGTAATTAGCCTATTTCATTTTCTGATCCACCATCTAATTCTGTGTAGAAAGTCACATCGATATGTTGTTGATTTCCTGGGTTGAAAAGTAGCTTGCGTTATTTCTGTGCAGGAAAACACTAATTGCCCCATTGCGACACGAAAGAAGGACAAACAAACACACTTTAGCTTTTTAACATTAGTTGGGATTGTAATATTAGTTAAGATTTCCCTGGTTGATAAGTAGCCTGTGTCATTTCCTGGTCTGCTAACTTCTTCAATGTGACGTAAAAGAAGGACAAACAAGTATACTTCCTAATTTGTAAATTTTGGGATTGCAATATTAGTTAGGATAAGATTGTCCACATTTTTTTTGGCTACTTTCCAGCCAGTATTATTTCCGGACTCGCCAAATATATCTGTACAGAAAGTCGCGCCGATCTGTTGCCCCTTTGCAACTTAAAAGAAGAAAAAACAGAGTTTTTAATTTAACGTATATATACATATTTTTTATGTATATATATATATATATATATATATATATATATATATATCCTACTATACTATCTCTATGCAGTTCGTCCATCACGTAGATCTAGTAGTAGTAGTCACGACGATCTATGGCTCCGTTGAGACGTGAAATAAGCAGGAAAAAAAAGTTTTCGAATTTTGAATATTAGTTGAGATTTTTGTTTTAGTCAGGAAAACATTTTTTAGATTGGAAAGTAATCTAGGTTATTTCCTGGCCCGCCAACCATCTCGGTGCAGAAAGTTTCGTTGATCTGTGACTCCATTGCGACCTGAAAGAAGGACAAACAAACAACTTTCGAAATTTTTGAGATAAGTTGGTATTGTAACATTATTTAGGAGAGGTTTCTCCGGTTGGAAATTGGTCTATGTCATTACCTGCTCCGCCAACTCTCTCTGCGCAAAAAGTAACGTCGATTTTTGCTCTATTGCGTCGTGAATGAAAGATAAAGAAACAGACTTTTATATTTTTAATGTTAATTGTTATTGTTGTTTTAGTAAAAATGAAATTTCCCGAGTTGGGAAGTAGCCTATGTAATTTCCCGATCCGCCAATTATCTCTGTGCAGAAAACCCCGTCAATCTTTTGCTCCATTGCCACGCGAAAGAAGGATAAACAAACACACTTTCCAATTTTTAATGTTGGTCAGATTTATTGTTTTAGTGATGAGATTTCCTGGATTGGAAGAAGCCCTTGTTATTTCCTGGGCCGCCAATTATATCTTTGCTAAAAATCACATCGATCTGTAACTTAATTTGATGTGAAAAAGAACAAACAAATGCACATGTGAATTTTTAACATTTTACGGTGCGCCAACTACCACTGTGTAAAGTTTGTAAACAACAAACACGCATCGATATAAAAAAAACCAAAATATCCAAAAATCGAATAAGCGAATAGGGTCGAGTAAAGAAACTTTATAAATAAAAACACGAATGGATAATTAAAAAAAACAAACTCAAGACATTTTAAATTTTGCAACCAAAAGGATTACATAAAAAAATATAAATAAAAACATGAATTAATGATTTAAAAACACGAAACATCCAAAATTTAATAAGCAAAAAGTGTCGCGTAAAAAAGTTTATAAATAAAAACACAAATACCTAATTTAAAAAAATGAACCCTAACACCCAAAACTAAATAATTAAAAAGGATTATGAGAAAAAATTATAAATACAGACACGAATTGATATAAAAAAACTAACTCAAAACGTTCAAAAATTGAATAAGCAAAAATTAGTATGTGAAAGAAATTTATAAATACAAATAGAAAAAAAAAACAAAATATTCAAAAGTGGCAGCGCCTTAATCAATTACGTATATCTTTTTGATCTTTTATTGCATTACAATTTATGACTACGATTGGAATCCTCTATTTTTGTTATTCATTCTATGTTTGCAAACTCGCTTGTTGTTATTTCAAATCACCCTTTCTTTCAAACATCATTATGCCTTGAACTCACAAATTGTTATAATATCTCTCAAGTTTTTCCAAATATATATTTCATAATTTAATTTCCATAGCTTATGAAGCCATGTTTTATAACCTACTAGCGCATAGTATCCGCAAAAAACCAGCATTCATATCGGTTTTGTAATTCTAATAAGATAGTGATATTTAAAATAGCTGGAGTAAGTGAATAACAATAACAATTTATTTGCCCATAAAAACTGCCCATTTGCCCATAGAAGCAATAACAGAAAAAATAATTAATTATATAAACGCAATCGCTTTACAGCTGGCACCTGTATACTTAAATTAAAATATACCCACACAATAATATATATATATATATATATATATATATATATATATATATATATACACACACACATAAACATGTACACATATATATACATACTCAGTAACAGAATAGATGTAGACAAAGATTAGGAAAGTAATAAATACGAATAAACTGAATTACCTAATAAAAATATTACATAAAAAATATTAATTATATATTGTCATTACTCAAATTAAAACCAAAAGATTTATTTTGCTAAAAGCTACCTATTTATATTTATAGAAACCATGTATTTATAGAAAACAAACTCACTTATTGTTAAAACCAAACTTGGTAATTCTAGTCACCTCCGTTCCTTAGATGCAGTCAATAATTTCCTGGTCATAATGAGCTCTTTTACCCTTGAGTTCCTATGGATTACTCTTTGTCTCTGAAATTATTATTTCACACATTGTTTTTACACTACTTCAACGGTTTAATCAGCGCAGACAAGGCTTCGCAAGCTGCTTCTCATAATTACTTAATCATTTCTTAATCCAATCGAAATTACGTTATAATGCCAATAATTGTTGATAAAATATAACTCATAAAATACGAATAAGTAATTCGTAGCTCAAAAAGGGACAAAGGATCCGTACTTTTAACGCACTTCGGGATTGTCATTAACCGAGCACACTTCTACCTTTTTATCCTTAATAATAAACTATCATGGAACTTTCGACGTCTTTTCTGGGAAAATCCTAAACTTTTCAGCTAACCCAAGAGCGAAGGGACATAACATCCAAATTGTTTCTATTGGTTATTATATTATAAAAACGTTAATAATCGTTAACTAATTGCATTAAAAATTACGTGAATAATGGAAAGCCTAACATATATCAATAGAACTCACACACAAGGGTTAAATTTAGGTACTCATAAACGTTTAACATTGTATTTCTATTAAACTATTTACAAATATTAATTTTTCACAACGTAAATACTATAGGCCACTTTATTTTAAACAGATGTAAAAATATAGCGCATGTTTAAAGACGATTATTTATTACATAGATATAACGGATGTTTTTTTAGAGGTATATAACTTTAAAAGAAAAAAATCCAGATAAAAATAATGATAATGGCTATAGTATTAGCTTTATTGAAAAGATAATTTTATGCCATTAGTATTTAAATACGATTTCAGATATATGGCGCCGCGACCGTCTCGAATGGAGCGCAATCTGGAAATCCAATTCTCAAACACTTTTTAAAGCAGTTTGGGTCGTATATTGGCAACAACGCTATATATATATATATATATATATATATATATATATATATATATATAACTAACTTCCAACGTCTGTGGTTTATCGGCATAGACTAGAAAAAAATGGTTGAAAATCAGACTTCCAGATTGCGCTAATACCTTGGCATTAAACTTTTCAATTAAGCTAACACAAAGTTATTATTATAATTTTTAACTAATTTTTTTCCTTTTAAAGTTGTATACCTCTAAAAAAACACGCGTTATGAATATATCGCTTAATACATCATTCACAAACTTAATAAAAATACATTTAAAAAATAAAGTTATTTTTACAGTTGATTTGTCACTTGTATGGAGTTTCTATGAACTATATAGTTATAGACACAATTACATGGCATAAGTTGGTTTGACTGTTACTCGTAAACTAATAGTCTACTTAGCTGTGATATTTTTTCTTTTAATTCCATTATGTATACTACTATGGTAAATAATATTCAGATATTCAAAAATAGCGGCTTAGCTGTTTAGGTGTGAAGACGTGATTATTTGTTCTGTGTGATACACGTAATTCTAACAAATAGACCATTTTGAAGCTTAATATTTCGAAAACGGATTTCTGTATCGAAAAAGTGTATGATATTCCCCAATATTTTTGGAAGACCTAATCAACAATACCCTGCATAATGGAGCATGGGAAGAAAATCACCCCAAATTTACATGTAGACGACGTAAAGTAAAAAAATTAAGATTTTATTATACCTTTGCAGGCGTTATAAATATATACGAGTATAACCACAGGAAATTTCAACTTTATAGCCCTAATATACTGTGACATGCAGACGGTTTCTTCGAGACAAAATTACTTTATTTTGAAAGAGTGGTATTCGTGCAATATAATTCTAAACAATAGACCTTTAAATAGAAAAGGTTAAATAAGTAGCTCACATTAGTATTCTGTGAGTAAAACGTCTGTGACATGCGAACGGTTCCTCCATGACGATTTTTTTCGATTTTGAAAGAGCACTATTGGTGCAATATAAATCTAAGTATTTTTAAACAGTGGACCTTAATATGAGAAAATTATAAAAAAAAGTTTCTAACGTGAGTAAAATTTTATTGGAATCCAGTGTTTATTAACCGTCCTTACACGTTATATCGATAATTTGATTTGTTTTAACTAATATTATAAATGCGAAAGTTTAGATGGACAGACAGGTATATGAATGGATGGATTTTTGGCATACCATACCGAAGTCCACGAAAATGAAAAGATGGGCTGAAGCTAATGGTAAAATAATTTTCAACTTTTTACCACATGTATACATTCATCAAAAGGATACAGTAATGGCTTAGTTACAATATCAACAGTGCCGCAACAATGAATGTTGCGGAACTTTTGCTACTGTGCCTCCTGCTGAAAACGGAATACTTAGAGTTTCATTTTAGTATATGCTGTCTATTCAATTATATGTACCTT
This sequence comes from Druceiella hillmani, assembly GCA_039881145.1. NCBI lineage: Eukaryota > Metazoa > Arthropoda > Insecta > Lepidoptera > Hepialidae > Druceiella > Druceiella hillmani. The sequence continues at coordinate 20,551,524 of JAYKKI010000034.1, read as the reverse complement.
CATTTTATACTCTGAACAATTTAAATAAGTTAGAAACAAACTGTATCACAAAATATGTTTACTACGTCAAATTTAATGTATGATCAAAGCTAATAATTTGTAAAATTCAGGTATTTATGTAAAATCTTAATTTAGTAGAACTCTATTCATAAAGAAGGATGAAAAACTATTAATAAATTAAATATCGTGAAAGTGCAACCTTAGAAGGAAATTACCATCAGGCCATAAGGGCGCCGACTACCTCAACAATATACGTGCACATATATATCAGATTGAAAAAATAGCCCAAAAGTCAGATTTCGGATCTTCAAAAATAATCATCGGAAAATTATAAAAAATATTATTATAAACCTTTTTTATTTACACTTTTTAGCAGTTTATTTGTTATAAATATTTTAATCATATAAATCGAAATAACAAAGGGAAAATTCTAATTAATGTGAACACTTAATATTAAAATTTATTACTATATTAAAAGACAAAAGTTATTTTTTAAATAGTTCGATTATTTATGGAGTTATGACAATGATACACTTTCATGCAGAACACTTATTGAAAAAGACGTAATATGCACTTAACTACTTTTATTTACAAGGAATACCAGTACACTTGCTTTTCGTTCGCAATCTACCTAATTTCAACACAAGCACTAAAAATCCAATAAGTTTGAAACATTTCCGCTTTTCTTTTGCTTTTTTATCTCACTTTTCCCGATCCTCGCCGGGAAATTACCTGATTGCTTTCGTGTCCCACCTACTAACAACCCACCCCACCAGATGCCAGACAGTTGTGCGAGTCGACAAATGTATTGCCCAACGAAAAGAAGACTGCTAAAATATTTACGACTTCAAACTGGCACTTTACGATGTCATAAACGGGACATGCTGAACGCCATAAAAAGGTGGCGACGCTAACAAGTAATAGCAGCGAGAAACAAGAAATAGACAATGCAGAGTCGAGTAGACGAGGGTAGATTTTATGACATAAATACGTGTCAGAGACTATAAAGTCGAATAGAGGTGACATAGAAAATTTTCTGATTTTTTAATAAACCGTTTTAGTAGAATAAATCAGTGGTCTTTATATTACTATTTACAAAAATAATACATCAAATTGTTTTTATAACAGACTTACAGTCAAATCGGGGATTTATCTGTTCAGTTTAATCAATTAAACGAATATACTTTTAATTAAATAATTACCTTTAAAGCATCCGTTCCCAAAACTTTTTGAATCCACCACCTATTTATAAACACAACAATTTTTTTTTTAAATTATGGGACGGCCTCTGATATAAGGGCATAAAACTAAAATTAAAAATTAGTTTCCTCTTTTAATAGTATTTTTGACGTTGAAACTAATGATGTATCACTACTTATGCCATAAAAATAATTGAAAAGTAATGACTAATACACGTTTTATATCGAAAACGTAGCCAATAGTCCATGCCTAAATAATTTTGACCAAAACCTATACAGCAATCGAAGTAAAGTGTATGCACTGAAAATTGAGAATTTCTCGTATAAAACTTTATTATATTATTAAGGATTTTATTGTAATGATCAAAACACCATCAAATGTAATAATTTAATTTGTATATTTATTTACTTTGAAGCTGTCAAAGTAAAAACAACAAATGAATATAAATGATTAATTTAGTGCATTCACATAAAAAGTCCAAATTTTGTTAGAAACAGTCATAAATAGAAACGATATGCAGTTACTTTTCTTAAAATGTACTGAATCCACACTCAACTAAATGAGAAGACGAAATTTCAATTAAACATTTCTGCACTATTTCTCATAATCGAAAGTACAGTGCAGGTATTTGCTTCTAAAGCCAAAAATGTTTTCGATTTTTTGTTTATTTTTTGTCAGTTCTATTTATTCCTCTTCTAAATTTGATGATCCTGTTGTTTTAGTATTTTAGAAATGGTTCCAAACCCAGTTTGATACCTTCGAGTTTACAATTTTCTAGAATCATTCATTGAAATCAGGCGAAGAACCTACAAGTATTGACAGTAAGTAAATCTTTCTTTTTGACAAATACTGCTGATAAATTGGAAAAGTCTCTATATCGGGTCACAACACATAGTAAAATCAATTGAAACAAGTACCATTTGAGAACCAGCGAACTTCTTTATGAAGCAGCAAACGATTGAATCTTCATGGTTTTCACTATAAAGTTGACTAAACAGTCTGTCGTTCAATTAATTACTTCTAATTTTGTCGACTAATCTAAAAACATAATAGAACAACAGACACAGTAGTTCACTCAGATTTTTTTGCAACCAAATATTGACTATGAATAATGCAAAGCACATTGAGTACCTTTGATACAGATGCGACTTTTTCAATCCTCTTATGGTGAACTATCATTGCTGGAACTCTAGCAGCTGATGAAACGTTATATTTAAAGTCTTTCTCATATAAAAACATAAAGTATACAAATTTTTCCTTTGCATTTACTTCCGAATTTTTAATAAATAATCTTAATATTCTCAACTAGCTTTTCTTTTATTAGGTGTAGTACTGCATTATTAGTAGAGTCAATTTATTAAGTACAATGAAAATGGCCTTCATAATAATCGCACAGTGATTTTTCAACTTTTTCAGCCATTTTATCAATCCTTTGAACCGAATTAGTCATGAAATGAATTTTCCGGGTAACGTCTGATACTTTTTGTTAAAGCGGAATATGTTTTATCCTTTTACTACCGTCAGGTTTCTTTCTTTGCCAATATTATGCTGTTTTCCCGCTTTTACGATCAACATTATAATGTTATAAAAACATCGTGGTACATTATTATCTTATTTAAAGGACTACGCCAAAAGGGTTTGATATAGTTGACTGTTTAAAATTGTATTTACTATTTCTTAAAAATAATGTTGGTCTTAATCCTCGTTTTCAGCAAGCATTTTAATGAAACGCTCTTGTTGTGTAGAAGGCTTCATTGTTTCATTTGAAAAAAAATCTTAAAGTAATTTTGATAGTTTGATTTGAATAAGTTCTGCATTAATTTTTCAAAGGGCACTCCACAAAGAATAAATAACAATATTATTATATGTTTGCCATATAACTAAACCAATTCACAATTTTTTATTAATAATAAATAAATTAAAAAACTTATGTTGATAAATAAAAGACAAAAGATTAAGATATTACTGCCAATCAAGATTGGTTAAAAATGAATATGATGGAAGACTCAAAGATAATCTGTACATTTCCGTTCGACATATTACGTCAATCACAAGCTTAAAACGAGATAGAAACACTCAAAAGACGAGGAAAAAATCATAACAATAAAAATAACTTGAGTCATTTTTCCGCCGATATTTTTAATGGAATCACAAACATTTTTAATCCAAATAATGTATTTTGAACAGTTCATTGTCATAAATAAATTTTGTTTTAAAGTTTATTATATCTTTATGTACACATCGGGTGCTGCACGGCATTGTCAAAACCATACGATGATTGTGGAAATGGTGAAAATAATAAACCTCTAGTTACTGAAAAATAAACTACTTCTCCCCAATAAAAGCCTAAAACAAAACATATTACCAATTGTTTTCGTCTAATTTTCAGAAAATAAAAAATATATTGCCACACCAATTCCAAATATCCAGACTTTACAGATGTTAGATAATCACGACGAATAAACCATCTCGTACCGCGATGCTTCTCTTTTAAATATTTTGACAAGGAACCCCCTAAATTCATACAAAAGAAATCTATCAAGCCTGAATAAAACTCGCACTAAAAGGTTGCACACATTTAAATACTTGTAAACATTTAAGGGCGCATAGTATTTCTGATTAAACTATTTACATATATTAATTTTTCCAAAAGTAATTATGTATTCTACTGCATCTTTCATAGGTGAAAAAACAAACTAATTATAAAAAAGCACAAACTTTAACAGCAATGACAATAAAAATGTTTCTGAGAAAAAATGCTTTGACCGACAGATTAAGGGAGAGATGGACAGATAACCTAGTAATCCTAGAAGGATAGCATTTTTTTTTCAATTTGAGGACGAAAACCTAAAATTTTATCTTACATATATCGGTAAGACTTCTCCAACTTGTTACTAGTCCATTGAAATCTTAAGTTTACATTTTGCGTCTACATATAAAAGTCAACATGTAATGTGTGTTTGCTTATACGTATTTCCACGCCCTCATATACGCTAACATTATATTCTTCAGGGATGCAAGAAAGTATCTCATTCGCTAGATTGACTTTTTATGATCGAGATGTTGTAGACGATTTTTTCTTTAGGTCTTCGGGTGTCAGATTATGACATCCATAGAGGTGATAAAATTCAATTCCGAGGTTAAGCCGTTATGTATATTGCATACTTTATAAACCATAAAATGTGGTTGTAATCCTGCATCCAGGGACACATACGCACTTTATCATAGTAAATAAGGTGTTAAAGACACGAGTATGTTTGTAAATAACTTCATTCAAAAAGAAACAGCTCAACGTTGGGATCTGATTTCGAATTGACTTCAAGATATACAGTAAATAAAGTACTAAAGACATGAATGTGTTTGTATATAACCTAATTCAAAAAGAAATAACTCGACTTCAAAAAACTGTCAGCTTCTCAACATAGTCAAACCATATTATATTACACACTCCGCGGGTGTGGACTTTATTACCGCCAAGTGCGCTACCTTCAAGATTTGAGGATAGAAATAACTATAACTCGGGTAAAAAACTTTCAGTTTCTCAACGTAGTTGAACCATATTATATTGTACACCCTACGGATGTGGGCTTTATTTCCTATAAGCGTGACACTTTCGGGTTTTGACAATAGAGATATTATAATTTGAGCAAAAAACTTTTAGTTTCACAACATAGTTGAACCATTATTGCACACCCCGCAGGTGTATGCTTTATTACCGATAATAGCGCCACGTTCGAATTTTGACGATAGAAATAATTATAACTCGGCAAAAAACGTTCAGTTTCTCAACATAGTTGAACCATTTTATATTGCACACCTCGCAGGTGTGTGCTTTATTACCGACAAGCGTGCCATCTTCGAGTTTTAACGATATAAATACTTATAACTGGGGCAAAAAACTTTCAGTTTCTCAATATAGTTGATAGAAATAATTATAACTCGGGTAAATTTACAAATAATCTGAAAAACGTATATGAGGACACCTACAATTCACAATTCTTAGCCGATTTTTGTGATTCTTTTCTCTATTATTTAAATATCATAACAAAAACCTATTGCTTTTTGAAATAATTTATAATTTTTCTATAAAAAGTATAAAAGCCTTTTTCGTGCCCGCCGACTGCTCTCGGCGTCTTTTATCATAGGAGTCTTCTTGCCTCTTCTCTCTGCGCCCTGTTATTTTTAACTGTTTTTTATTTTTCATTTTTTCGTAACAATTGTTTATGTAATAAATAATTACAAAAATTAAAGATGTGTACTTTTATTTTTATCAAAGATTTTTTTTCTTCTTTCTTCAGGAATAATTGTTGGTTCTAGGTCCCATATAAAAATTTCAAGTCTAAAGCAGTGTTAAACTACTATCTACCTCTGGTGAAGTATTCAAAACAATTCTCCAGTACCTCATCTATTTTTAAAGTCTCAGCTGGCAAAATGTTCATCCTAAACGTTCTAAACCACTAAACCCACTAAATTTGTGGATTATATGGTGAAGGTGATGAATCGAGTACTAATGGTACATGTAACCAATTTTAATTTAAAAAATGGCTCAAAAATAATGTAAATGCTTGTAATACCCTTTTTAAAATATTTTTCTTGTACATAATTCACTGTTACAATTTAGTTATGTGTATAGAATTTTTACGAAACGACTGATCTTTAATACCCTAATTATTTATTAATAACATATTAACACCTTATTTCGCGTATTTCACATAGGAGAGTCATTCATTCTTTTTTTGGGTGATTATTATTATTCAGTTTTTATTTAAATAATTTTATTAAGTCATTAAGCTATCAAGAATATACTTACTTTGACTTAGCTTTAACCGAATCTTTTTAAACGTGGTCTAACTCAAGAGATTTGGATGAGATGCTGGTTTTTATACGAAGCAACTTCCATCTAACCTCCACCACCCATATGGGAAAACCAGACTCTTCGTGCGCTAAATTTCTTGTAACAAGTGTTGTCTAATTACAACAGCGGATTCGATATTCGTATTGCTCATAAGGTATTATTAAAATCTGTTTTTTATGATCATCCATCCAATCACCGAACGGTGCGTACGTTGCTTAATCTCGTTGTTCGAGTAAAATCAAAGAATTCAACTCGTCTCAAAAACCTCAGTTCACTTAAGCCGTCAAAAATATATATTAAACAAATATTTTAAATACTTCTCATTTATCCATGCATACCTTACACTTTTTTTATTCTGTTATTGATGCTGTGGCACTCATAACGTCGACACTTTTTCCAGAAGTATTTCAAGCACAAATGATGAACTGGATTGCACAACAGCAAAATAACTTAAGTTGACGTAAGGAAGAATTGACAAAAAGTTGACGTAACAAAAAGTTGTCACAAAAAGTTGACGTAAGTTGACGTAAGGACATCACGGTATGTTTTGCATTAATTAGATACTAACAAACTCAATATGTTACAAATTTTATGACTTCATACTAAGTTGATTCTTATTGAAGTATTTATGTTAAAACTCACATATAGAGCCAATTTCAGAACACTTAATCCGGTATTCGTTACCGTATTATTAAACAAGATTGTAATCATGTTTGGGTAGAATGAAAGAGTCTGATATTCTTCGTTTTTATTTCTAAACTACTTTTTAGTTCTGGCAAAAGTGGAAATTAGAAATTAAAACGCAACATGTCCGGTTACTTCACAAAATTATTTTTAAATACATTGATCCTTTAAGTATACCAGTATCATTTTAAAAGACTCATTTCCATTGTTACAAAACTTCGTTCTTCGGAAATCTCAACCGCGATATTTCATTCAAAAACAATTCGCCTTTATCAGCAATTGACAGAATTCTCATTCATCTCCACATCTTCCTTATGATGATATGCTACATAACACGCAATAAAGATTATCTCATAGCCTTGTGCTGCGCCCACTGATAGTAGCCTCATTACAAGATATGTAACAAATGCAACGTGTATGTAATTGTTACTGGAGATTTTGTTTGTAGTGTTACACAAAAGATTGAATTAAATTTGCTTTGTTTGTCTTTCCATGTTCACCTGTTGCAAATTTACTTATTAATATATTAACCCATAAAGAGACAGAAAAATATTGTACAATTTTTTTCTGAAAACTTTTGTTTGATTACTACTTGTAGTCTTCAAAAAAATTTGCTAAGCAAAATTTTCGACTTGATTCACTATTATATTAAGCTGGTTTTGGATAATATCATGTTCACCGTCTTGGAAATTTCCGCGTTCACTCATGACGTAACCTACATTTTGGACTGTAGTATATTTGGAGATGCCCTCTCAGTAAGCTTAGTATCTTATAATATATTGTAAGATACCAGCAAAGTACTTTACAAGATACCGAAATAAAACATGTCATAATTTCGTGTATATGTAATTTGTTCACTGACTCATACCTTATTTAATATAAGCCCACAATATAAGAAGAAGATAATCACAGAGAGACAGAGAATCAAAAATAAGTTGTAATAAAAAGATATACAAACAAAACATACAAACTCCTAGCCAGACTAAAATATGGCGATCAACAAAGGTGGGCCAATGACGAAAGACAACTGTGGGAAAGTTTATGATCAGCTGTTTAAAAGATGAAGTTTTTCTCTCAACAGAAGGAATACTTAGAACAACGAAACGGCGAGTGGCAATCGTGACTCTAGCCCCGCCATAATTTAAAAACATCCATAAAAATATGGTATATCACGCGTTTAAGGGTTGAAATTGATAATTAAAATCCCGTTAAAAATGATCTTCAAAATGAAAAGTTCTTAAGCAGCAACTTACTGGTACATCTTGTACGAAGGTTCCGTATACATTTAGAGTTATGTAAGCATATAAGGATACGTATTATTTTTCTTAAACTATTTACAAATATTATAATTATTTTTCAACCTGTCAACATATTGCCTAGTGTATCTTCCGCAGGCGTAAAAATACTGTAAATTTCTAAAAAACTATGAGATGTAGAATCATTGCTCTAATTTTTTGATAAACTTTTATTAACGTTGTCTTCTTATAATTTCTTTTTGTCTTCTTATAACTTTTGTCTGTCCTCATGTAGTCTCTCTTCTTATAATTTTTGTCTATAGTAGTTTTGGAGATTGGATGAGAAGGATTCCTATTTTTGTGGCTATTGCAATTTTATGGCTATTGCAACTATGTTTCAAGAACTCTTTAATATAAAAAAAAATTCTGAAACAAAGAGTATCCGTATCCTTGTAATTGCTCTCTCAAATATTATACGCTTTAGCACTGTGATATAATTATACTTTATCAGTTTTTAACCGGTAGGTAGCAGTGGGACAAATTTAGAAAATATTCAAGTAATTTCATTCAGAAAATAACTAAAATGCTTCCCAAGATACCTTCCACACAAAAGAATGAAACATGTGGAAAATATTATAGTATTAAACGCTTGAATAATCGTAGATTTTTAGTTTGAGTGCCGATGTCTGTATACGGAGTCATCTGGAACATTAGGTGAGTCATATTTAATAAACTATAATTAGATTTCTTGATTTAAAGACAAAATTTATTAAAAACGTAAACAGGACACATGAACACAAACAATTCGACAAAAGGGTAAAGTGCAAATAATCAAACACTCATTATCAAATAATAATTGAACTTTCAATATAGCAACTATTCGATTTCATATAAAATCGTTAAATTAAATTCTCGCGTTAAGATTCGTTAATAATTGAAAACGAAATTTAAATTAAACTAAAGAGACGTGTAAGATTCATGATACTAAAATAAAAATCATCAAAATATTCAATGAGAATTGTTTTGAAATGAAAATTTAAACAATTGATTAATTAATTTTTTTCATAAACATTTGATTAATTAATCAAAAAAATCTTTATACTACTATTTTTGATTGAAATGTCATGTATAAAAGTAAATTTATTTTATCACTACATAAATGTTAAATGTCCACGTCAAAAAATTTCTGAGAAAAACGGATGTAACAGATGGACAGACGCATTGACAAGTCAATGATCTTATAAGGGTTGTGTTTTTCCTTTCGAGGTAAAAAACCTCAAAAATAAAGAAAACTCTCTAAAATCTACCTTGCAGAATGACATAAATTTACAGCGACCTGAATATACAGCAAATATAAATACACAGCGACGTAAATAAACAACTAGGTAATATTAAATGGAATTTTTATAATTAGTGGTATATTCTCAAGAACGCGGTTGCGGTTTAGCACAAACCGCACTGCTAAATCGCTTAATGTGGATCTCTAGATCATTACGTCGAAAACATTGTTCGCGATTGACGCACTATCGAATAGCGCAACGGAATGGCGTGACTAAGTAACCGATCTGAAAGCAGTCTCAATACAGACTTTTCCGATGAAATATGTGGGCCCAAGGGCATATATTTAAGATAAGTAAACAATGATCATGAACATCTTAGACTTTTTCAAACTTTCGCGATTCGAACACATATTTTATTTGATTTGACTCGGGTTTTTTTCGCGGTAATTATATATTTAATGAGTGAACGGGAAGAAGTCTTCCCGTGACCACAGGCTGTGCAACCAGTCAGAAACGTCGGGACATAGTGAGTACTTAGTATATATAATATCTAGGTTCACTCATTAAATATATAATTACCGCGAAAAACCCCGAGTCAAATCAAATAAAATACATGAACATCTTTATCATGATAATGTTTTGGTTGAATGGCCACATGCTCATGACAAGTTTCCTTATTTGTTTTGAGGAATATTTGAATTTTGTTTTTATTTATTTTTTTAATTAATGGTGTTGAATATATTTGACGTTAATTTCGTAGACATTCTTTATCACTTAATTTTTATTCACAACTAAATGAAACTACTTGATGTATTGTTTCTACTTTATTTGAATTCTTAACCACAACCTAGGTTTCATAGTATGACAACATCTTCAGGTGGGCTATTTGTAAAGATTGACTCTTAGAAACTTCCAACAGCATTTAAATATTATACAAAACAAAATCAGAAGTGGGATTTGCTCGGGTTTTCCCACCGTTTACTATAATAAGTTTATGGTAGGGGAGCGGTGTAGTTTTTATTATATTTTAGAAATTATACAATAACAAGAATATCTGATGGTTGAATCGGTATTAAGTATGGGTGATGATATTGTACTGAGTTGTTCATTTAATATATTAACCTTGGTGTCTTTTATATCTGTTTATTTCTAATGTTTCTAGGTAATTGAATTTATTGCCTTTTTTTAATTTTAATATATAGGGAGCATTGTCGGTATGAGGGTGATGGTTATTTTCAATGTGATGTTTTGCAAAATTAGGTGTATCTGGTTTGTTATTTCGCCAACTAGCAATGTCTTCTTTGTATCTGGTTGTAAAACTTCTTCCTGTTTGACCTATATATACGCTATTACATTCGTCTGTAACTCACTATTGAACATTTGTTAGCATCAAGTCGTAAACCGCTTGCTGCGCTCAGCTCACAATATGTTGAATAAACAATATTTCAAGCCTTACAGAAATGCAAGGATACAACAAATGATACCGAGATGTCATCTTGTAGAAACTTTATATAACTATGCGTTATATTATTAGAGTTTCACAAAATATAAAATAAATATCGAAAAACGCGTCAAATACTAAATAATATAAATAAGTTTTATAAAGTGATATTTTTGCAATTACTCTTGATATTATTGTTTACACAAGTTTTTTAAGTCATGTTTACATGAAATTTCATTTGGCATAATGTGCGTAAAGCCTTTGATTAAAGTGACAAAGCCCCCATTTGTTTTCGATTTAATTTGACTATGCTCTCAGATCGTATAGCAACTACACGCCTTGTAACAGAATATTGTTATTGAACGATATTGAATGTAGAAATAGTAACTCCCGGCTGAATGTGAGCTCTGCTCAAAAAATTTTCGATATTTTCAATGGAATCTGTTATAATTTCTCGCCTTATTGGCAATGTGTTCTCAAAATACGTATATAGTGTTTCATGTCTTGATGGAACAAGAGCTGATAATTTTCGCGTACTTAACAGCTTGCTCCGTTGGAAAATCCTTAGATTTTCCACCACGCTACTCCGGAGATTTTCTTGCCCAACAGGCTTGACAAATTCACAGTTGTGAAATCAATGTGATCTAAAAATATAATTTATCATTATCAGTAATTAATGCTGGCAATTATTGCACTTAACAATAATTATCAATTGTCAATTTAAAGTTAAAACATAATAATATGCTAATATTGGATACCAAGGTCGTATTTCTTATTGGGGTCTTTTCAACTATACCCCTCACTTCATGAAAACCCACAAGCAGGATCTCTTCACCTAACGTTTCCTGAAGCATTATCAGACAGAACAAAAGCAGCACTACGTCTTTGCGGCAAATGATATATTTACGTCATCCACTTACATGATGAAGCCATATTCAGATTACTATCATAGCTCATCCATGCAGGAAAGGGTATAAAACTATGACTTGGGTTGAGCTCTTAGAATAATTCGAAAGTATTTTGATTAAAAAAATTCATGTCTTCGAAATTTAAAGTGCTGCCGTGATCAATACCTTTACATTCGGATATAGTAGAGTCCGTAATTTATTTACCCAAAATTTAATTTTCAAAAGTAACCACACTTCCCTCGGTACTTGAGTCTCTTACATTGGGTAGAGAACTCCGTGAAATTCATAATAGTTTATTGAACATTCTCCGAAAATCGCCCAACAGTTTGCATGTAATTCTGAATGAATTTCGGGATTATTTAATAATAATCTTGTAAGAATGACAAGTATTTTGTTGATAAAACATCTTTATATATCTCTATGAAAAATTTCTCTGTGGTACATATACTGACAATATGTACTTCGATTATATCTATTTTAAGCACACATACTCTGATGATATGTCACTATAAAAAAGTACCTAGATTATATCTTTATTGACATATTAACTCGATGAAAAACCTTTTATGATGATATATAGCTGGATAATAACTGGTGAGTATCTTGACGATACTTAGCTCTTTGATATAATAGAATTGAGATGGGACTATTTTCTGCAAAATGCCAATAATCGCGTACAAACATGATCATCATCATCGTCATCAGCCGAAAGATGTCCACTTCTCACATAGACCTAACCTATAGATTCCCAGAAAGATCGACTCCGTACTGCTTTCATCTAACAACTTACCCCGATTTTTACAGTCATCTATCCGCCTATCGGATAGCTGTTCCACTCTGCGCCTTCCGGTACGTGGTTACCATTCGAGAAATTTTCTTCTCCAGCAGTTATAGATCGTACACTATATGATCTGCCCATTATCACTTCGTCCTGCCTATCCGTCAAGCTATTTCGTTGATCGTAATAGTCATACTCTCTCCTAATTACAGATCATGTTTCGCAGTGAAACCCCTAGTAGAGTATTTTCCGAAGCTCGCTAAGTGACTTGAAGTCTTCTTAAGAAGTTAAGTGAGCCGTGGTTCTTTACCCGTGTCTTACTTCAATATGTCATGACGGGAAACACAAACTGGTTGAAAATATTTGTCTTTAGATACTAGGGTATTTTGCACGAAAATTTAACGCAAAGTTTCCCGAACGCTGCCAGCCAAAGTCGGATTCTCCAAAAGGATTCTTTCTTAAAATGGGATTTACTTAATTGAGCAATTTGTCTTAGATAGACATAGTAAAGTGAACTTCGAGAGTTCTCAACATGTACCGGTATAGGTGCGACATAAACGTTAGACATTCGATTTTTAGATCTATGTGTTGAGAAACTCTGCTTAGGTCCCTAATTATTGCCGTTAAGTTATTCAGAAATTCTACCATAACTGCTATATCGTTGCCAAATCGAATATGAGTAATATAATGGCCATTGATATCTGTGATAAATCCATTCCAAGCTAAGATCTTAATGACCTGTGTAAAACTGTGGTGAAGAGTTTCGGAGAGATTATGTCTCTTTACCTTACACATTTCTACAGATAGACTACTTATATATATCTAAGTTATTATGTGCACCAGCCGTTAACCAATAACCCACAACCTGTTTAAATTTAACACTGCTATTATGCATACTAATATTGATGTGGAAGCTACATTTGTTCTTATATGACCATTATCTACAAATCCTAATATCTTGTCATCTTTTAAATCATATTAAAAACTTTCTTTAATACTAATTTCGTCAAATAGCAAACTAATCAACTTACTATCATCTGATTAATTACAAAACTGTTTGCTTAAGGCGTCTAATATAAAACCATTTATCCCTACTTTAACCCGAAAATTATGACCCCAACGACCTATACTTCTAACCGATGGTAATTGTAAAATGTGAGCTAAATGTTTATAACTTTTTGGTGAATCATAAGTTATATATATATATATATATATATATATATATATATATATATATATGTATATATATATATATATGTATATGCATAAAATTACGCTCCAAATCGCTTCAAACCAAATTTACTTTCTACTTTGGTGTCAAATAGACTTTTGCAATAAAACTAAGCAAAATTATTTGCATAAATGTCAACCCAGAGATTGCCATTTGAAAACAGAAAACAGCCTGCGCAATTACGCATAACAGTGACAACAGTATTGTTGTATTTAATTAATTTGTACATATTAGCAAATTGTAACGGATACCTTGATTTCATACAACACCTAATTCACGTCACATTATTGAGTCACTGTATGTAAACCAAGATAATAAATTAAAAAGACATAAACAGTGACAAAATAATCAATTTCATCATTGCGCGGAAAATGCGAAAATGAAGGAGGCTCAAACTCAACGTATAATGTATGCAATAACCGTTCAAACAATTAACTTGTCTTTTGTGTATACGTGTCTTAATAAAATTATTTATTATTTTTAGTAAGAACCTTGGGTATAAGGGTGATGTTTTATTATAGGTGTAAGCTAGAATAAAACACTTTTAGTGTTCTCGAATGTCACGAGAATCAATGCTATATACGTAATTGCTATTTTTAACAGATATGTCCTAAATAATAGAAAAACATCAATTCATGGTGTTCGACATAATCCGTAGCAACAAGTATTTATATATTTAATGTGCCTCGATAATTAAACTAATCTCGTTCTTATAGATTCTTACGCAACGTTCGTCTAGCTGACTTTATTTATTAACAATGCTATTGCTAAAATATCATTGCAAACCTGAAACTATTTTCGCAATCAAATGGTTAACCTCTTTTTCAATCACCTGAATTCAAAATCAATTTGCATAATCAAGATATAGAATATATTTTTGCGAACTCATATCATTCGAAGACCAACGGTTAAGTAGAAATTTCAGAAAAAAATGCCAAGAACATTTTTTTAAATGTAAAATACACTTTAGATTTTTGTGTAACATTTCTGTATCACAGAATCACCGGTAAAAATGATTATCCGTTACCTGCTCAATTCCCAATGTCAAGAAATTTGGGAATGAATATTCCTTTTGTACGTAACTCCTTTTACATAATATAATACATCACCGTAAGTCTACTCCGTCTTTTCTTACGCAACAAGGACGGAAATATATCTTTTTCAATATATGTGTAATTAGAAAAGTCTTGAAAATTTATGCCACCTTCTTTAAAATTCTTTTCCAGCCTTTAATTGAAAAATATTTTTTTAAGAGCAGCAGCGATATAACAGTCATCTAGTGTACATTTTTAAACAAGGCCGCTCTTCTACAATTAAAAAGTTTCACAAAAAGCACACCGCATAAATAAAACATTCATTACGTAGTCAGAATTTTCCGGCAAAAAGACAATCTACAACAACGACATACTCAATAGATCAAGTAATATCAAGCAACTTAAAAATTTATACAAAAACTTTCCGTCCCAAAATGGCAGATAAAGTCAGTCTAAATGAAAAGTCCAAGAAAGGCCATTAATAATTAATGAGCCGAAAGCTCCGCTTCCCGGAAGTTTACGTCGGTCGACGCGGAGGTCACCGCTTAGCTTCCCCAGAAAAGCTGTGTTAAAATTTTATGCCTTTTTCGGTATCAAGATGAGGCTTCGCGATAACCGGAAACAGTTTGCGATATCCTGTAATTATTGAGCGCTTCATTGGGCTCGTTCTTTGTTACTGGCCGATTTAAAAAGTGAGTGGAACCGCCCTGTGGCGGGGAAAATGTATTGGGGCAAGATTTTATCGGGAATAATACAAATTGAGTTTGCATTGAGTTCATTTCGCCTATTAGGGAAAATGTTTATTATCTGATCAGCACTTGTCTTTTCGTAAATTTGATGCCATTTTTTTTAAATTACTTTATCACTTGGTTTATCAGTAAAAATAATTGGTGGGTTCTTCTACTCATTTTTAGCATTTTTATTTAATATTCTGAATCTATTTCTTGCCTACAAAATATTTACCATGAACTCAACTTTTACCTTAATTGCTGTCCAAGAAATAAGTAATTAATAATGGCAAAGTATTCTTTTTTCAATACTTATAACTGATTTTTTTATGAAGTGAAATATGATTTTTATTGAACAACTTGATATATATTTTGAATTAGAACAAAATCATGGAAATGAGTTTTCAAAGTTACTTAATTTGTAATAAGCCTGTATCATCATTATATATAATTTATTTATTTTCTTTTTTGTAAAATGAAATAACTTGCTTGAAAAATATTTACAGATATGTCAGTTTTACTAATTCATACACGTCGCACCACGTATGTACAATATCTTTTAATAATTAAAATATAAGATAGATTATTATATTACATGATTATATTCTGATAACAAACAAAAAGAAAAGCCAAGCGCAAGCCGAAGTTACGAGGTATGGTTTGGAATTGGTTCATTTTTTTTTGGAAACATGTTCAGAACTGGTCATTATGGACACAGTCCTGATGACTGGCTGACTGCTTCCTGGTATGTTTATCTGTAACATATCATCTGGGCCAGCCAAAAAGTAATCCAATGGAGTATTTACAGGAGAAGCTGCATTTAAAAGAGAGACAGCGGAAATCAGATCGTAAAAATTTACAACATGTAAAGAAAACTCGCCTGGAAGAGTGGGAAAACAGTCCACAATCAATAACAATAAATATGATACAATCAATAATCAAAAGGATAATGGAAGTTATGAAAGCCATGGAGACTTAAAAGGTGCAGTGAAATTGAGCATTAGCACATTTAAAACGATTATTTTATCTATGGGACTCCCCACAATTTTAATATTTTTTTTATTTTTCCGTGTTTAGTTGAAAACATGGAAAAACTACAAAAAGACTTTTCAAATAAATAATAAAACAACGCAAAGACTTTTGAAATAAATAATAAAACAATATATTTAAAAACAACCTTTTCAAAACCCTTTCTCAATAAAAAAAATAGAAATAGCTAATTTTTATACTCTCAGGTCAATCAGTGAGCGATTTTTTTTTTTGAAATCGTGAACGAAAGTTTTCTAGAATTATTTGAAATTTTAAAAAAATACTTTTACATTTAAATTATATATTTTTAAGGATCCGTACCGAAAAACGGAACTTTCGTAAGATCATACGAGTGTCCATCTGTCACAGTCGTTTTGCTTAAAGGCTGCTTGACATAGAAAGTCGAAATTTGGCATAGTTTTTAAAGGTGAGATTAAGTATTGGAAGAAAAAATTTAAATTCGTATATGATACGGGATATCATTAGAAAGGGTCTCAAAAATATTCTTTCTTTCATAATTTATACATCCTGAGTATGTCAAAGAATGTCAAAAATATTCTTTCTTTCATAATTTATATATCTTGAGTATATAAATATATGTAAAAAAGATATGTTCCCTCTCCCCTATTACCGAAACTACTGAATTTAAAATTATGAAAAAAAAACAAGTTTTTAGAAGCCTACGCAATTGTTGTAGGAAAAGTGTAACATTAGTTTAGATAGTTTAGTTTTTGAGATAATCACGATAATATACAAACGCCCCCCAAATTTCTTATATTATGTATTACTGAATATTTATTGCGCAAGGAAGTCTATAATAATTATGAATTACGATAAATAATGTAATTTCATTTAAATCTAGATCACTTGGTCCGCTTTAAAAACTTAAATAAGCTTTCATGCTCTAAAAAGAAAATTTAACCTTCTCCTCACCTCTCAGACCTTTCTGCAAAATACGTAATTTCTGTAAATCCGTTTTTGCAGTTTTGGTCACATCTATATATTAATACGTGAAGTGAACACTTTGTACCCCTTTTTAAGTATATTGCGCGCACCGAGTAGTATGAGAATTGGTAGTTAAAGTTTATATAGAAAAGGAGTGCAGAAAGTTAACATTTAAATATAATATGTCTTTAAATTAGTACGTGAAGAGAAAACTTTGTCGCCCTTATTAAGCATATTGTGCGTACGGAGGAGTATGAGATTTGGCATAGTTAAAGTTTATTTAGACACGGAGTGCAACAAAGCTAACATTTATACATGTCTTTATATCAGTACGTGAAGAGAAAATTGTGTACCCCTTTTTAAACATATTGCGCGTACGGAGGGTGTGAGATTTGGCATAGTTAAAGTTTATTTAGACACGGAGTGCAACAAAGCTAACATTTATATATGTCTTTATATCAGTACGTGAAGAGAAAATATTGTACCCCTTTTTAAACATATTGCGCGTACGGAGGGTGTAAGATTTGGCATAGTTAAAGTTTATATGTTTTTTTTCAACTGTTACTAACAATAAATTTTAAATGTCATAGGTTTGCAGAGAATTAAAGCAAACAATACACGCTAATGACGTATTTGTATACGGTCTCAGCCGACAAATAGAACAAAGTTTAAAAAATATATGCAATGAGTATAAAGGTATACTTGTTGACAAAATAATCTCGATAATGTTAAAACTTAAAAATTTAATGAGTTATGGTACAATTTATACCACTGAGCGACCACTACATAAAAAAATTAGACGAGCTCGTCAAAAATTGCAATATATATTATCACACTAACATCAGTTCGCAGCTGTACCAGCTTTTATAGCTTAACATAAACTATTAATTAGAAAATTAGTTAATAACCCTTATTTACCTATATTCTATTTATATCAAATATATATTTAATATGGATTCATTGTACAACGTAAGCAGAACTAGTTACAATTGCTTCACTTCACACTTTTTTGAACAATAATTCAGTGTTTCACCGACGCGACGTGCTCAATTCTAACGCCATCTATCGGTATACTTATATAAATATTTCTGCAATGAATGATTGTTTACTTTTGAACCCGAGACCAGAGAGGGCGTTGTTTAATATAATTATTGTATAATTTAAATTTGTGTAATTTTTTGAAGTAATACCGTAAAATAATATTAATTACTGTATATTTGCCATAAATAAGCTTCATATTTAATTATTTGTAACGAATATCTGGATATGTCAATAAATTAGGTATAAATAAATCATTCACAGTGGAGAAACTCCACTTCAACAGTATGTATTTCCACGTGTACTTTTATCGCAATGTTGATCAATCCATTATAAAATTTGAGTAATTAGGAAATGGCCACTTTTACAACAAAAAAGTGAATTCAGCATACACTCAAATAAGAAAAAAACTGGCTAATGTTAAAAATGATTTGCGAGTGTAATTGAAAAAGATCACGGCAGGTGTCACGGCAGGTCTCGGAAGGTTTTTTTGTTAAAAAAGTTATATTTATATGTTATATTTTTATCTTTAAAAATTGCATGAGAACACGTAAAATGTTCAATCTTCATTAATGTAAGGGTTGTTTAAAAATTAGTTAAGATGCTCGTTGAAAATTATCTCGCAAAAACCTAAATTACGCGATTTGCCAACATGATTGGCGTTTACCAAATCGATTAAACGGGAGTGACACGTGGCCGCCCACGCGTTTAATTGTAGGTTCTATCACGAGATTGACAAGTTAAAAGTTTTTTAATCGAAATGAAGTAGAGAAAGCAATTTGTTTCACGTCACTTGAGAGTAGGCTGTATGGTTGGCTGTTATGGTTCGCTGTAAGAGATTGTGGTTGGCTGTAAGTGATTGTCATTTGTATCAATTAGATACATTAAAGTAGATAAAAAGATTATTACGCCATTCGACAAAACCATTCGACCCTGCACCAAAAAGCGTTGGTAGGAAAATTTACAAGAAAAAAGAATGACATTAGGGCATGAATTGTCATGAAGATTAAGGTTAATTAAAAATTGGTAGTGAAAAAAATATAAAATTATCTTGAAAAGTAAACCAGTTATGAACTTATAAATTAAATTGTATGTATGGAATGGAGATATCTCCCCATTTCATTCGCTCATGTAGAATGAGATTAAAAATAACATCAAAATTCAGTATCGCCGTCCTTGTCAAAAATTTATGTTTAAACTTTTATCATTCGGTGAATATCTAGGATTTGTCAAAATATTTGCTACTCGTCGTCAGCTTGTACCCTGATGAGTTATAGAAATAAAATTTGTCGAATATTTAAATTTCAAACGAAATTGAAAGAAAACTAAAAAAAAGTAATCAGGGTTAAAACTCAATTTTATTAGCAACAAAATTGTTACCTGCCATTTTGTATTTAGTACGACAATTAATAACTATGGTAACTAACTTGTACTGATAGTAAGTATCTTATTTCATTCCTAGCCCTTTTATTCGTAGTTTTCTAAAATATGGCATTTCCTCTAATCTCTTAACTTCTATACCTACATGAACCTGATCACTTCCGGATAATAGATAATAAAGGATTAGTATTACGGATTAGACTCTTTGTAAACGGCAACCGTCTCTTTTTACATTCTTAAAGATAGAAATATTACTATGGCAATTTGCAATTTATACGTACATATATAGGTAGGGGAAAGGAAGGCAAAACGGACCCTGTAGGCAAAACGGACCATGTTCACCGTTTGGAAACTGTTAACGCCATCTATGATCGCGTTGCGACAAAATATAGACCGCCATATTCCCGCTTTCGGTTAGTGTACTCAACTCAACCATCCGCGCGTGCACAGTTTTATCAAGGTAAGTTTATTTTTTTGCGTTTTGATGTAAAATTAATGAATTTCAATTAGCCTACAGTTTGGTTTAATTTGTGATAATATGTTCTGGTATTATCTGTATGCAAACTGATGTTTGATTGAACTTTTAACGACGTATCACGGCGATATCTGAATTTATAACCTTAAATATTGGTAACTGTTGTTATTTATGCCTAAAAGGCAAAACGGACCTAGGCAAAACGGTCTGGGGTACCGTTTTGCCTTCAATAGAATGAAGTGGGAACTAATATAAATTAAAGCAGTTTAGAGTGCGATAAATGTTATTATATCTTTTTGTGTTCATTTTCGATGGTCAACAACTACAAAAGAAAATCCAACAGAAATTCTTGGGATGAATCTAGCATGAAAAAAGCAATTGAAAAAGTGTTTGCAGGAGAAATGGGGCTCAATAAGGCTTCTCTTCAATTTCTGGTACCAAAAACAACTTTGAAAAGAAAGCTGGAAAAATATAAGTCGACTCAAAATATAGATAAAGCTACAGAGAAGAAACTAGGTAGATTTGAAAAAGTTTTTACTAAGCCTCAAGAAACTGAATTGGCTTCTTATGTAAAACAGATGGAAAATCGCTTGTATGGATTGACGACAAAAGATCTACAAATGTTGGCTTACGGTCTGGCGGAGAGAAATAACATAGAACACAATTTTGATACTAGCAAAAAGATGGCTGGAAAAATTTGGTTACAGAATTTCTTAAAGCGTAACCAGGACATCTGCAGCCCCGGCTGCCGGCTAAGTTGCAGTTAATAGTTTCTTTGATTTGCTGACTCATGCGATTGAAACTTATCATCTGACTCCGGATAAAATCTTTAACGTTGATGAGACTGGCATCACAATAGTACCAAAGAGTATGCCAAAAATAATTGGAACTGCTGAAAGGGGTCAACTGGTTACTGTAGTGTTTTGCGTTGGAGCAGCCGGATCCTATATGCCGCCTCTATTTATATTTCCACGAAAAAGAATGAAGCCTGAATTGATGATTAATGCGCCTCGTGGATCTTGGGCTGAATGTCACGAAAGCGGTTGGATTCAAAAAGATATTTTTACGTCTTGGTTTAGGAAATTCATGGTTTTCTCTAGAGCTTCTAAAGACAACCCAGTGCTACTGATACTAGACGGACATAAAAGTCATATGATGAATCTTGACATTATCGATCTAGGGCGAGAAAATGGAGTACATATTCTGGCAACCCCTCCACACTGCACTCACCGTCTCCAACCGCTGGATGTGTCTTTTATGAAACCTTTGTCAACTTACTATTCGGAAGCAGCACAGAATTGGTTGAGGATGAATTCAGGTAGGGTTATTACCCAATTCCAGATTGCAGAATTGGTTGATAAAGCCTTCCAGAAAGCAGCTACGATGTCAACAGCTTTCAATGGCTTTCGTGCCACAGGAATTTGGCCTTTGAATCGTGATTTATTCACAGAAGCTGACTTTTTAGCAGCAGCAGCAGCTACTGACATGGAACTAACGTGTCCAAGTCCAATTCCGTGCTCTTCGAGGAATCCAGTTTCAAGCGTCCAAGATACGCAGCCTTCGACATCAAGGCCTAACGAAGGACCAAATATTGATGAGAATACATCAACGTCCAGTACGCCCACAATAATGGATACTGACGATCCTCTGTCAAGAGTTTCTTCGTCGTCTGTTTTAGATGCTAGTCAAATTGACACCCAGCCTGCCATAATCGCAACATCAACAATTAATGCTGGTGAACTTAGACCAACTGTTTCAGAGCCCTCATTTTTAAATCAAAGTGCAACGGAACCCACAGTATCGACCATAGCAGGCAACACCGATGAATCTTTTAAAGTCTTTCGTTTGGGACCGAAAGATATAATGCCTTTTCCGAAAACAACGAAGACCAAAAGAACCAGTGTCAAACGAGGAAAAACAGCAATTATAACGTCATCGCCATATCGTCTAGAACTTGAATCTTCTCAAAATAAACAGGCTCAAAAGATTAAAAAAAACCTTAATTTCGACAGTAATTCGGGACCTTCAAAGAAAGGAAAAACAGAAAAGATGAAAGAAATAAAGAGAATCAAGAAAGAAAAAACTGAGAATATTCTAAAGATTTCTAAAAAAGGGAAAGCAAGAAAGAAAAGTGATGTAAAAAGATCAAAAACGAAGAAAAATGACAGTTCGTCTGACGATGATGACGGAGAGTGTCTGTCCTGCTCTCATCTGTTCTCAGAAACAAGTGAAGGTTGGGTGCAGTGTCCAGTTTGTCGTTTATGGGCTCATTGCGCTTGCGCAGGATTAGAGGATGAAGATGAAGACACAGTATTTTTATGTGAAAAATGTGTTAACTGATTTATTTAATTTAAGTCCGTTTTGCCTTCATGAGTGGTCCGTTTTGCCTCACTTACGAAGGTAAAACGGAACAAATGAAGGTATTAGAAATCATCTAATATCTTCGTTATCTGTGATTTTATTCAAGTCTGATTCGTACGTAATATAGAGTTAACAATGTTGATTAGTTTTACTCTTGAAAAACTTTAATAAAACTAATAGTTTTTTTTCTACATTTGTTTTTCTTAAGTGGTCCGTTTTGCCTTCCTTTCCCTTACTGTGCGTGGGCTTCTAAAGGCTTAAGTACAAGATTTAAATTTGAATTGGCAGCACGTACATAACGACATATTTTTGAATTCGGAAAACCGTATCGTTCTCTAAATATTCTCCCTTAAACTTTGAACCTATATCCTATAAATGT
This sequence comes from Druceiella hillmani, assembly GCA_039881145.1. NCBI lineage: Eukaryota > Metazoa > Arthropoda > Insecta > Lepidoptera > Hepialidae > Druceiella > Druceiella hillmani. Next base: position 20,528,543 of record JAYKKI010000034.1, on the reverse strand, counting down.
TTTATAACAACCTATCGAATTTAAACCGAATATATTACATGCCGTTTGTTTCGGTACAGGATGGAACCTTATTTTTGATTAAAATTAGTAAATAAGTTTCCATGTCTGTATATTTTGGTGCAACATTGTTGCCTGTACTTAATTTTTGCTCCAGATTTAGTAAATAAATTAATTTGAATTTTAAAAAGTGTAACATTTATTTTAATAACAGAATCCAGCCAAAATAATGCAACAATATGATTAAATTATTACATTATTACATACGTAATAATAAAAAAACTTTCATTATTTAGCTACATCTGTCCGTCCTTCCGCCTTTCTTACATTTTCGGAGTTTTACATTTGCGACGATTTTTTGCTCAGTCAATCGAGTGAAATATTTTCTTATAAATAGTGTTTGCGGTTTAATTTATCTTTTTTTAAATTTTATGACCCTTTTTTGGAAATATTAACCTTCAAAATGGGGAATAATATGTCCCCCGATCCTATTCCAATTTGTTAACAATAGTTTTGAAAAATCTTAAAAATTCCGATACCAAACGTTATAATTTTGCATCTATAATTTTAAGAGATATTGTAAACTATGGAACCCTATTCTACTTGTATCCCAACACACACTTTTCTAGTTTATTTTATATGAAAATTTACACTTTTCCGCTTTGATCCCAATGTACGTTTAACCTCTACGACCCGTGAATTGGAAAATTTCATTTTCATGAAGGTTTATGAGATGAGCTTTCTACCAAATCGTTCGTATAATAGCATTTTAGTATGTACCCTGTCGTCACGCCATTGAGGCTGTAAAGGTGGTTCAATTCCTTATTCGTATCCAAGATCGATTAAATCTTGTGTAACGTCATCACTATTTTTTATTTATCATTTCTCATTAAGCTTATCGATGTGATTATCCTTTCTACGGAATATAATATTGACAAAACGAAATTGGCGAAATGGAACCTTAGTAACTTGAAAAGGTTTATTCTCGTGCGGCGTAGCATAAAACTTTTAGCAGTTGCCATATTTGATTTCGACAAAACATTTTAGGTTTATGTTTACGTATAATTTACAACATATAAAATAATTCCGAACCGACCAAAAATTTATTGCATACTATTATGTTTAGATATGGCGTGCTGACATTCTTGGCCGAAAAAATGTTAAAACAATATTTAATAGACAAAATTTTGTTTCTAAAAAAGATTATTTTAATTTAAACTCGATGAGTCTACTATTCATTGTTAAAAAGACCCTTTGCCCAGCTTTCAACTTCATCTTCAGATTAAAGTAATCATCATGTATTATTATTGGAAACAAGTCTATGTAAAAAGTTTGAAATCTCAACCCGACCGGAAAGGGAATGAAATATCGATTACAAAATTTCTAACAAACAGGCGCAAAATTAACTAAGTTAAATAAAAGCTTTAAAATAACTAAACATGTTTAATGCTTACATGGATTCATATGGTTTATAAGGCTCTCAGACATTTCATAATTCGTTTATGTATAAAATGAATAACTTGTCTTGAAATATACTTATTTCAAGACAAGTTATTCATACATAATAAAAAAAATTGTCATGCAAGGCTATAATTTATAAATACTATGTTTTCACTTTCTAACGTCATATGAATCATTTAAAATCATCGATATTTAAAATATACTATAGCGTGATATCACTACTGTTCAGGGCAATAGTCTATTGCAATCACTAATTTTTTTTCATAAATTATGCTGATATGAATTTTCCACCAACAAATAAAAATGTGCATTTTTTGTACCAACAAAAATTTTATACTTGGTCTTTAAGATGATTAATTATACTTTACAATATCTATGACAAAGCCTTCTCGGTCACGCCTTTCCCGGGAAAAACTGCCACCTTCTTTTTCTTAGGAACAGTGCTGCATTCTTTTGATTGCATTTCGCCCAGGTAATTTTGAAACGATTCTAACCACTGTTTAGTTCGGCTATCACGCATTTCTGAGTCAGTTTCTTTAGGTAGTTTATCTAAAACACTCTTTTCATTAATGGGATGTATGCCAACAGCTTCAAAAGTGCACTGCAAATGTTTTATTTGTTTTCAATATTCTCCATAGTTTACTTCAAAAGGTTCGGAAAAACATGCTTTGGCAATGTGCCTTATTTTTATATTATTATTTATTTATATTTTTCTTTCCAAAACAATAAAACTGACCTCCATTTTATTTTTAACGGATGAAATACTGCAACATCGAGTGTTTGACACAAGCCTGCACTGTTTGCCGGTAAACAAACAAATTTTATATTACACTGAGCATACTTTTTATTACGCCTATTGAAAAGTGACTGCTTAGTTTGTCACCAATTGCAACCGCGGGACCGCCACCAACGATAGATTCTGCGTAGGGAAAGATAACTTTTACGAATCAGTCCTCAAAAATTGTGGCGTCGAACCACCGCTCCTTATTCTATTATAAACAGTATTTGGAGGTCCTCCTTCCACCTAAGTGCTGTATAAATGCTCTACTTTATACATCACATACGACTTTGACGTATCTAAAATTTTATGAACATGTTTGGTACCTCGACAAACTAGCTTTTTTTCACGTACGAGGTCGTACGACATGTAAGTCTCATTCAAATTTATTATAGCGGTGGGATCAACGCCTTCCAAGGTAATTTTCAATTCTTGAAAGTATGACTTTAATGTGATGCCGGCTCTTTGAAGTTTAATGTTTTCCGAGAACATCAAAGACAAAACTTTCTTGTGTTCCTGAAGAACTTCCTCCAACCAATAGAGACCTGGTACGTTATTTTTAAAACGTGGCTCAATAAGGCCGATCATATCCAAATATAGCTTAACGAGCTCCAGGAGCTCTTCGACTACCCGGACGCGTTGCCATAATGCTCATAATCCTTGAACAAATAACAAATATTACTTAAATTATAAATGCGAAATACTGTCCACAGCCGTCATATCATTAGACTAGACCTGGTATCTACAGGTGTTGCTAAATATTTTATACTAATTCTACCTAATTGTAAAATAATTTATTGTCTCATAATTATTATACAACTACCAGTAAATATTAGAAGATAATTTGAGGCAGTCTCAATTTACCTTACAAAAAATAAATACTTCTATCCGTGGGAAATTTTTATTTCATTCTAGTAACATTAAGCCAAAAGTGTCAAATAAGCCATCAAATTATCTATGGAAAAGTGTATCACAAGATTGTAATAATAAATCGATATGAATCATTGCAGTTTTATACCAATAATCAGAGTTTTGAGACGTATGTAATTCAGAAATATTTTGGAATTAAAAAGTCAGCGTCGATATTTCAATAAATACCACTTTGTCTAAATTTCTTCTTGAAGCAAATTCACGTCCACAGGTAACAATATTAGAAACTGTTAGTGTTGCTATAATAGTAATAATACCACATGCAATATTACATGCCGCGGAAGTTTTGTCTCGAATTATATTTAAGTCTCATGTATGCATTGACGGAACCATCTACAATAATGGAAAGAATATTTTTATAACTCTTGTAACTAACCGTTTCAAACAATACCACACTATATACAGAATGGAAAACAATCTTATTACTTAATTTGGCGCTTTCATCCTTGACATTTTGAAATGAAAATTTTCGAGTGTTATCTATTGAGATACGAGCATATACAGATTAATATATTTTATTACTATGCCAAATACCAAGTTTTTACATCAAGCGATTTCTCAGAAAAACGATTGACAGACAGACAGAGAAGCACGTAAGTGATTTTATCAGGGTTTTGTTTTATTTTTGAGATGCGGAACTCTATAAACATTTCTGCCCAGAAAAGTTCCGAAAAGTGGATAGGAAAGTAACAAAAGTTAATCGGAGAATAGTTTTCAATAACTTCCAATAAAAGAAGAGTGTTTTTTCTCAAAGGCTCATTATGTCACAAATAAAAAAGCTTTTGGTAGGGTGGATCTAGACTAAGCCTTCAAAAACCTGCTTCCGAAAATATAGTTAAGGACTTGATGAAACTATTTTTGTTTGAGGAAATGGGGAATATACAAGCCAAGCGAAGTTTTTTTGCTAAAGCTTCTAAATGCAGAATTTCAAAATATTGGAAAGAAAGAAAATTTGAGGAAAATGAGAATAGAAAATTTAAAGGTATAAAACCTGTAAAAAAATATAATGAAATTAAAAAATGGTGTGAAAAATATAAGATAATCTGAATTTGTTATTAAATGTAATAAGAGAATGAAAGGTGTAAATAAATATGTACAGGTGTTTTCCCTCATGCGAAAATTCATAAAAGGACATAAAACGATCGCTTCCTGTACGACTGATATTACGTCTTTTAAAATTTATGTTTTGCTTTAAAAATTCATAATAAAAAGCAATTGTTTACGTCTTTTCATTTTGATATTGCAGAAAAATTATTGTAAAAAATAATTATATCCGGGAGCGCTTTTCGCAAGGTTATAAACCAGATTAATTTTTGGGCGCTTTCCACCAAATAATAAACAAATTAAACCTTCAAAATGTATGCTACAAATATGATATTTGAATTGAAATAATATAGCAACGTTAACGATGCAAGGTGGCTTTATATTTTAATGCCTAATTGAAGCACTATGACATATTTCAAGAATATTAGACAATTTATATAAAAAAAAGTAATGTACAATTGAAAAGAAATTTAAGAAGTTTCTTAATTTTAATATTTATGAATACCATTAGATCACGAAATATTTCATTTCAATTTCATTGTCATTTCAAGAGGATATTTTACTTTTTTATTCATTATAATCATGATGTAATAATATTTTCTATCCCAAATGAAATAAGTTCATGTTTTAATAAATCCACAATGTCTTTAAATTCTGATTTGAAAAGAGCTCGAGGTGAAACAAAACAGAGCAATAGACATTTTATGACCAGTTTAGATTTAAAGTCATAGCACTCAAAATATCCTCAGGTGAACAAATACGAGCTGTCAAAAAATTTACTAACATAATATGGACAAACATAAAATTCACCTAATATGAAGATTTGGGGATAATTTTGAGCATATCGATATTTTATGTATATTATTTCATTCATAACATACGTAATTAACTTTTAAATAATGCCTTAACGGCTTCATTTATATTGTAAACTTGATTGTTGTATTAATACGTTTCAAAATGGATGTTATAGGCAGCGAAATTGGTCAGAAAATGCGGGTAAATAATCAAATTTACCTTGAAAATAAACCTAAATTACTCGTTTTTGTGTGTATTAATGTTAAATGAACATTTACAATTATTTTTACAGTCGGCCATTAAAGCGAAGCTGACGGAAATTGGATGTTATGTCGGTAAGTCTCCCAAAGTTACACAGCATCTCTAGAAGAATAATACTTTGAGTTAGACTGCATAGTTCGTCTATCTCACAAATATTGAGTTTTTAATAGCAATTTATCATTTAACGTATAATATTTCATAAATGAAATAAATTATTGACTTCATAGGAAAATTTTTTAGTTGATTATGGTATTATATGTAATCAAAGTGGTAAAGATCGTTTCACTCATATCTTACTTGTGTTTTCACTCATATCTTACTATGATATTGGTATCTTTCAATGAATAAGTTGTTTTAAAAAATCATATTTTTATAAAACACATTCATTCTGTGGTATACAACTTGTACAACTTATGATAAAAGCATTTAGCATATCATTTGATGATGTGACTAACTATAAAATAAATTATATTAAAAAAAATCCTTGTTGAGACCAGAGCTAAATTGTACATCAGCTCAATACATGAGTATGCCATAATTTGCATGTCAGTAGGGTACAACTTTCGAACTGTTGAAAAGTCATTGCGAACTTGCTTTACTTTTACAGCTTTTCTTATCCTTCTTTTTTATAACTTGTAGCTTTACCTGCTTCTTTATAGACTCTGGTCACCGTGATCAAGACAATATTTCATCTGTCATAACTTAAATTTATCATATGAATGAATTTTTCCTCAAAGATTAGGTCAGTTTTTTCAATGATCTTATTTTTATTAATTTATTTCCGTTTTAATTTGTTTCAAGCACCAATTATGATGTATAACCAAACTTGTAAACATTTATTACAGCTTTTCCACCCAAAATGGATTGAAAAGAATGAGTTTACAAAGAATGAGTTTATTTACTTCTCGTCGACTCTTCTGTCAATGGCAGTAGATAGCCAGCAAAGACGCTTACTATAGATCATTACGTTCTTGCAATACTTTTTTATTTTTATGATGTAGAGGGAGAAATGAAGGAATTTGTCTATAAAATGATAATTCCAAACCGTGGCAGTTTAATCTTTAGAATAAATGAAGCTTGTGAAAAATTGAAAGGAGAAATGAAACTAAAAGTACCTACAACTAAAGTAGTTCCGAGTTGTACATAAAGTCTTTATTTTATATTATATTTTATTAAATACACTGAAAAATTTGTAAAACCTTGGCCTGTTTGATAATAAATTCACGGCAATCATTTCAATATAGTCACAAGAACAAAAACAAATTTTAAATATGACGTATTTTGTATTACAATACATTGAATGTTTATCTGTAAGAGATTATGTTACCATATTAGTCTATGTTATGAATATTTGCATAATAATGCTAAAAAACTCAAAACTGGCATTATTATTTTAATATTATGCCTTCATAAATATTCATCAAACAAATAAAGTCCATTTTTAAAAGCAATTCTTACTTAAGTATGAGAAAATTATAATCAACTTTATGCAGGATAGTTCATATAATAACCTACTTAAGTTTTGGAAGACACTCTTCAATTTGTTCCATAATTAAATATTTCACATATTTAATTATGGATCCTGAAATGTATGACTATGTTAAACAAAGTCATAAAACATAGGTAAATCTTAAATATTATAACTAACTCAAAGAGTAACTCAAAGTGATGGACATATTTTAGTATAAAACAGACGAAAATTTTGTAAAAAGGTAAAATAAACATGAGTAGCAAAATAAATACATTAAATTATAAATTAATATAAGACTAAATAATCAATTTGGAAGCTCTAAGCAGTACAGAATAGTTTACTTGAAGCAGTTAATAAAACAAAAAAACATCATCTCATAAGTTTGCAATAACTAGGTACACTTTGCTGAATATTTGTGTAAACTCTAAGCCAGAGAAATAAAATGAGACTTTGTCCCATCTAAAATTGAAGGGATATATAGTTATTAAAAAAAGATATAAGCATAATTCCTAAATTTTGGGTTTGCTACTATGTGCCCCTATTTAAAAGACAAATTATCATAGCTAATCTTATCAGAGTTAACGTTAATTTTACCCAATCATGTTCGTTATAAAGTTTGAAGGGGACAAATAATTTCGTTAAGTGTCATAGTCAGTAAACAATTGCCACCTAATTTCCCCTTTCTGTTCTACACATAAGAAGACAAGCAAAATATGTATCTTGGAAATTTTTAATTTTCAGATGATGAGCTACCCGATTATGTGATGGTGATGGTAGCGAACAAGCGGACCCGCTCCCAGATGGAAGAGGATCTTCGTTTGTTTCTCGGCGGAAACACAGAACTCTTTGTTAACTGGCTGCATCAGGTGCTGAAAAAACTACAGGAAGTTACCATCAATTCTGTTTTGAGTAAGTCACTTCTGTTTTCAGTATATAACTTCCAAGCATTTAATACCTTGCTTGGTATGTATTTTTTGCCTTATAAATTTTTGTCTTAATTTAATTGTTTTAAATTTAAAGTTTCTTAATTTGATATTAAGTGATTAATAAAAAATGTTTCATGGCAGTAATGTAATAAAAGTGATGCTCATCAGAAAAATTAAGGAATAATTTACTGTAAAAATACTAATAAATACCATGTTCTCTTTTCGTTACTAGATTTTATTTTGCTTCAGATTGGGAAGTCAGTTTAATGATTGTTTAATTTGTATAACATGAACTCCCCTGTGTGGTCTCTGTAAGAGCCAAAATGTGCGAACGATACTCAATACAAAGCACACTTTTAGTATAGGCTCATTCTGATAAGTGCGGTCAACCCAAATATAACGTCAACAAATATTCCATTATAGATAGAAAAATACTACCATTTATGTTCATTTAGTACATGAATTAATCTCATGTTTTTATAAACTTGAGTGATTAAGGGAGATGAATGCAGTTTAGCATTTTCTTATAACATTTACTAATTTATTGTCTTGGACGTTGTTTTATTTTAAAGATGGAAATAATTTTTCCTGACTTATATTTTAGGGGGCATTTATTATAAACCTTGAAATGTAAATAAATTGATATTATCACATAGTTCAAAAAACACCTTTGATGTTTAAGAAACACAGTACCAAAAAGAATCTAAGTTGCAAAATTATTTTTGAATAACAGAAGAAATAGGACTAAACCACGAGACAATTACATATATAGATATATCTGGAAACTGTCTATTATTTTTGAGTGTCATTAAGACTACTAAATATTAAATGGCAAATAACCTTAATCTTAATATTGAAATCAATCAATTGTGATAATTCTTCTACATATCTAAATACAATTTTACAGAACCACCTGATAAAGAAAATCCTAAGCCGAAACCATCAAAAGAAACAAGCTCAATAGGTAAAAAGGAAGCAAAGCTAAAAGAAAAACGTTTAAAAGAAAAAGTGAAGAAAAAATCCAAGAAGGAATCCAAGAAAAAAGAGAAGGAAGAACGTAAGAAATCAGCTAAAAGCAAGAAGAAAGAGAAAGAGACTGAAAGCATTAGACCCAAAGTTCCACCGCTGCTCATGAATATGGAACGGGTATCATCGCCGTCTATTACTGACGTTTTCGCTGGACAAATCTTGAAGACTCACGGCATTAACATGAAATTGACTGTTGAAAGTTCGGAGAGTAAAGAACGTAAACCTTTGAATAGACAACGGTTTCCTATCATAGATCCAGCTACTGTATCACAAATAGACGGTGCATCTTTTTCGTCTAAATCAGATGTGAATGTTAACGATTTTGACATAACACCAATGACTGAAATGGAAAAGAAGGAGGCGGCTAAACAGCCACGGGAGGAGCAAATTAAAGAGATGAACGAGATCGAAGCCAAGATCCAGGGTTTGAAAAAGAAATTAGCTGAGCAGATTGAAACTTTATCAGAGGATGAAGACTTTTTAAGTATAAGAACAGAGGCAGAAGAGCTGATGGGTGTCGAATTTGGAGATGATGCATCTAAGCAGGTAATCATTTATTATTTGTATCCGTACTGGCAATTTACCTTTGTTAACAAAATTTAAATTATTTATAACTGTTATTTTCAAATTTCTTTTTGGAGACTAATCAGACTTGTCAGCACCAATTTGCAATTTGTCAAGTGGTGTTAGCTCACATCAATTATTGCATTTAGCTATGAAAAGATAAATATTTGGCTATGGAAAAATGAGACTTTATACTATACTGAGGACATTAAAGAACATATTCTATGCAATAAGATAATCTGTCCGTTATTAGATGTATAGTGCATTATTATATTAAGATATTGTTGAAAACACATAAAAAAAATAATATATTCCTCCTTCAAAAATTGCAAAAGTTGAAAATATAAAAATAACAGGGTTGCTAGAAGTTGATATAAAGTTTACTGGAAAGTTACAAAATGTAAAATTTATTCCACATCTCATAGTTTTTGAGATATTCACTATCTTTTTACATTTGTGAAAGATATGCTAATCAATATATTTATATAGTAAAAAATAATTTTAATTGTTGTGAATAGTTTAATAGAAATACTAGAAGCCTTAAAGGTTTATTTGTGACTAAGTGCACCCGGAACCCTCGTAGTGGGAGTTGTTCTTGTATTTAATATATTTTTTCTTGCAAGTTTCTCATTGATCATTGTCACCCCTCTCCAAAAACAAAGTGAAAGATTATTCCCATGGCAATTAATAAGTAACTATGTGCACAAATATATTAATACATGTAAACATATCAAACTTTAAATACAAACAGTTAATGTTCTCCAAATATTTCCTTGTAGAATGTGAAAAATTTTAAGTAAATTAAAAAAATTTGCATTCTGAATTTCCGCTTCAGGGTTCGATAAAAAAAAGTTGTTGCCAATTTTTTTTAAGAAGGTTTTGATCACCTTCTGCAATTTTGTTTTGAAGGTTTGATCAAGAAATGAATTCTTTCCACAGTCCAAGACAACCGACGGCATAACCACACCACCCTTAGCTCCCAATACAATACTGCATCAACCAATTCAGGACCAAGTAAAATCGAAGGAAGTCACAGTAGATAACCAGGTGTTGCCACAGATTGAGCTCCTTCTACCGAAGAGGCCTTTGAGAGAAAGGCTGGGTGTCAGGGGTGTGGAGAGTGGTGGTTCAAGTATAAAATATGTTAATAAAGTTAATCCTATACAGGGTCAAATAAGGAAGGATCGTGAAGAAGAGAGTTTAGGAAGAGAAGGGTGAGTGACTTTAAACAAGTTTCTTGCTAGTTTAACTGATAGCTTGTAATGTAAATACATATTTTTAAGAAAAGCTGATACATTAAAAAAGCTTTCCGATACATTAAAAAAGCTTACCGATACATTAAAAAAGCTTACCGATACATTAAAAAAGCTTACTGATACTTTAATAAGCTTACTAATACATTAACAAAAGCTTACCGATACATTAAAAAAGCTTACCAATACATTAACAAAAGCTTATCGATACATTAAAAAAACTAGCCAATACGTTAACAAAAGTTTACCTATGGATTAAAAAGCTTACTTTTTACTGTATATGTTCACACGTCATAGAGCCATAGATAAATGATAGAAAAAATATATTAATAATCCTTCTAGTATACGTATAATAATGTCAGCAATTTTTTTTTATAAAACCTTGAGGAAGTTATTACATCCCGTGTGTGTTGCACTTCAATAAATTAAATTTTTTTTGATTTTATGGTATAGAAATATTGTATGAGCATTACTGAGCCTATACTGTATTAATTTAGAAATTAGATTTAAAACTAGAGTTAAATAAATGGTTTTAGATTCTTCTTTTCCAGATCAAAGTATATATTTTTATAATTTTTTAAATTTCTTTTTGTTTTTGAATATTTTTTGTTATTTTTTATAAGTGGTCTAATAATTATCGATAGTTGAATTATGATATATTATTACAATAACAACTATATTTACAATCATTATAATAGATTCTTATATGAGCGGTTTACTCTGTCATTTATCTCATATTTCCTATATTAATATTAAAGTATTAAATATAAGTTCAAAATATATACACTATAAATACGAAAAACCTAATTTACTTTGGATCTATCTATTGCTTATAGAATAATTTTCCAATAATTAAGTGAGAAATTTATGAATAAGGTGCAATAAACCAGTATTCATATCAAGGTTTAATCACTTAACATGCGTACTTTGTCTACCTATACATATTTTAATGGTGATATAAAGCTGAATGACAGTATTAAATACTGTCTTATAACTTTGTAAAAAAGCTTGTGTGTAAAATATGCAGTACAGTAGGATCTCGCTAATCCGGCCTCCCGTTTCTTCGGTGATCGTTGTAATGCGGTCTTTTGGCGCGTTCGCGGGGAGGCGGTTGGTACGGGTCACCACGCATCAATCTGTTGTCATTCTCAATCGCCCTGTGTAAGTGTTGGTTAATCGCGCTCGCTGACAACATGGCGCCGCCACATAAACATTCAACTTGACATTAAAAGACAAATTGTGTAATTGCTCAGAAATTTTGGTATAGGCACATCAATCGTAGGCGATATCAAGAATAAAGATAACATCTTGAAATTTATTAGCCTGACGGAACATAAAAAACACTGAAGAAGTCGAAAAATCCGGTTTAGAAGATGCTTTGTTTATATGATTTTTGCAACAAAGGCGATTGCATATTCCTGTAAGTGGTGATATGATTTGTGAGAATGCTTGCACTTTTCATCCCTAGATCACAAACTCCAATATCAGATTTAATGCAAGCAGGGGATGGTTAGATAAATTTAAGAAGTGCCACAGAATAAGACGTTTAAAAATGGTAGAGGAAAAACTATCAAGTTATGAAGCTGCTATTCGATCATTTCAACCAAAGTTTCAGAAATTTATTTGAGAAAAAAATCTAACAGCGGAACAGGTGTATAATGCTGATGAATCTGGTTTATACTGGCGATTGTTGCCCAATCATATTTTAGCCTCTGGTAATGAGCAGTCGGCGTCCAGGAGGAAAATGATCAAGATGAGAGTCACATTTATGCCTTCTGCAAATGCGTCTGGAACCCATAAACTTCAATTGCTTGTTGTCAGGAAATCAAAAAACCCACGAGAATTTAAATCAACACGTCTCTCAGTTTGTTATTGTGCGCATAAAATTGCTAGTTTCTTGAGTGATTTAAACTGAAATTGTTTCTGTGGTCCGTCGCCATCTTTTATCTGTTGATGTACCTCCTCAGCCAATGTTGGATAATTGTCCCGGACATCCATCAGCAGACGAACTTGTTTCTGTAGATGGCAATATTTTTACAGTGTTTCTGCCACCTAACACCACGGCGTGTATACAACCAACATATATACAGAACGTGTATACAGAACATTATACAAAGTGTGAAGATAAATTAATTAATAAGTATTTGCACCCTGGATTCTCACTGATAATGATTATGAACCAGAAGATGATGTTCCTTTAGCCGAGCTTTTCAATAAGTTGTGTGAGATCAATGATCCTCAAATAAGTGAAGCAGAAGCTCAAGAACAAGCTGCTGGTGGTGCCGACATAGAGCTACAAAGATATGTTAACTGATGAGGAGATTGTAAATAAAAGTGTTGAAGTTGTCACCTCCAAAAAATTGGAAATTCGGAGGCAGTGGGAGCTTTAAACCCTGCTTTGAAGTGGGCTGAAGATAAAGAATTTGATAGCCACGAAGTTATGTTTCTCCGTCGACTTAGACACCGTGCTTTTAAAATAAAGTGCGAAAATTATAAGCAGAAGAGTATTACAGATTTTTTCAAAAAGAATTAACTTTAGTATGCAAATTTCGTACATGTTTGTAATTTTTTACATGTACATTTGTATGCACATATTCTTGTCTTGTTTGTCTTTAATTTTATATTTCAATAAATGAAACTAAAATTAAACATGTGTTTTATTTTTATTAAAATATTGCATACTATAATCCGAACGCCTCGGTAATCCGCAAAGGGTTTGGTTTTTGCCTATCCGAATTAGCGAGGCCCTACTGTATTTGCAAATTCTAAAAGGTAAAAGAGACTGATTTATTGTATCCGAGAGACCATTTTATTGTATCTGCCTACTGGAACAGAATGGGGACATTCTGTAGGCAGAAGTTGATAGAAGATAATTTGTTTTGGAAGGTTTTTGGTTATCATTAGTACTGAATAATTTACATAGAAACTAAATGTACTTGTTTAGGTGATATAAAAGAAAGTAAAAGGTGAAGGAACTTCTATTAGCTTTTATCCTCTAGATATGTAGATGATGTAAGAATGCCGAATGGAACCTAAAAAAAGAATCAATTGTTAAAATGTCTTATTTGTCACTAGTCTATTTATAAATTACTGATATATGTATGCACATATGTTATAACATAGAATTCTTATTATGGTGTTGGTGTATCTATATACATTGTAAATTCTTTATAACGAAACTCGAGGGACTGAGTATTTTCTTTCTTTATAGAGAGAGTTTCTGCTTTATGGAGTGTGTAAATAAAATACAAATTTTTTTAAGCTTCCCTTATTCTTATAGCTTACATTTCTTTCTTACATTTGAAAATAATGATTTAAAATAATCTGTCAATTTTGAATTTGTTTACTGTTTCAATAGCTATTTTATATTTTCTTATATATGAAAGCGGTAATGTGTTAAGGGTCAACGTTAACCAGTAAACATGTGAGCCTAACAAAAGAAGCAGTAATAACTATACCATACAATAATAGCAATAAAACAGTGTCTATTCATTCTTAGAAATGTAAGCATTTGTAAAGAATATTTCGGAGTCTATGTGGGCCTATTGGTAACATATATGTGATAATAAACAATAATAAACAATAAACTACTTTTGCTGCTTAAGCAAAATGTCATCTCGTTTGTAATAGGGAATGGTGGGTTCGTTACAAAGGTGAATCAGTGAATGGTTTACAAGGGGAACCAACCATGATCAAGCAGTGTGTACATTATAGACAGTTTTCCATTATAAAGAGTTTACACTGTATATTATTTTTGTAAGTATTGGGTCAAAAAATTACATTGTATCCCTGTCACCAAATGTTGGTCGCGCCATGCTCTGTTCCTGTATCACATTTCACTATAAGTAGTAAGTGAGCCAAGTTGGCCTGAAAATATTAACCACTATTAATGATGATGTGTATATTTTTAGAAGGTTGCCGTCAGCCGAGGACAGCAAGAGCCGTAACCAAAGCATAATAGCTGGTAGAAGTAAAACTGACATAACAAGTGATATCCACAAAAGTAAAGTGAATGAGAGGAACACGTACGAGAATCTTGGGTCAGTCGCTCAAAGATTAAGTAGTAGGTAAGTTATATTTTAGTATTTGAGTGTCCTCTAAATACATGCCTTTTTAAAATTCTGATCCAAACGGACCAAGTAGAATCCTATTGTTGTTGCAGAAAACCATAATGTGGTGAAACTATCCGTATAGACGCACAGATAGCGCTTTCTAATTCTTTAATACATAATTGAGTTAAATATTAATATGTTGTGCAATTGAAAAATGCAATACATGAAAAATCCAGAACTATAGGATCTTTCACACATATGTATTTCCATCTTTTTCAGCTTTTTTTTTCAGAAACCATTTGATATATAAAAGTGAAATTTAGCATACTCATTGAGTGTATTGACTTGCATGTTTTGCTAAAACAAGGAACTAAACAATATGTGTTTAAAAATTTTAGATGTATATAAATATATTGCTTTCGGCCATTTGAGGTATTGATTAAAAGGATTCCAAAACTATTTTTTTTTTCAGAAATGTAACATAGTCCTTAGAGACATTAACTTATGTACAAGCACAGACCACTTAATAAAAAGACGCCGCATTGAATCATTTCGTAATGAAAACAAACGTGTCAAAATGTTGCGGGGTGCAGGGTGGTGTAAGTGAAGCGCTGTATTTGGATTAGTTACAAACATTTGTTTAAGAGTTGTGGATTGGTCTCTTCAAAATGGGAGAAAGAGAGCATGATATATCACGTCTCTTTCACCCACTTTGAAGTGACCAATCACAGACTTCTGTGTGGCCAATCCACAGTTTAAGCGACGTTGGGATATGAACCTTATTATCGATTATCGATATTTTTGTTGTGTATTACAAAAAACAATAATATATTCGCACAAATGTATTAAGTAATTGTGTTTACATATTTAATTACAAGTTTTATTGATACTCAAATATATGAGATAAAAAATTAACTTATCGAATTAATGTTGTCAATGCGACAGGTGTGTTTGAATGTTTGTGTAATGTATGTGGGTTCGTTAGTCTTATGTCTCTCATCAGAAGGTAGTATTTTTCTTAGTTCTGTGTACAATAATGTATACAGAACTAAGAAAACTACTGTATTAAAAAGTTTAACAAAATTTATTACGGATTTTTTTAAAATAAGAATCTCGTGTAAAAAGTTAGGTTTTAGTGATTATAAAAAAAAATTAAAAATTCTGATCTGTGCTATATGATCATACGATAGAAGGGAAAACTTCAAATTTTAAATTTTATGTGTTTATATAATTGCATTGATATTATATGATGAGTATTAATTCGACAAATCAGGAACAATGCAAGATTATTATTTTAAAATACAATAATGTACGCGCATTATATTAAACTACTCTTAAATAAAAAAATATTCACACAAATAAAAATATACATAAATAATACACCGCGCTGGCTTTTTACTAAAGCTTTGTAATACGCAGGCGCATACACACGTATTAACACACATACTAACATATGCACGTAGAACGCTTGGACCAGAGCATGTATTAGACAGTGTGCAATATAGATACATACCGACGCTTGTGCTCTCGCTTTAGCTCGGGAATATACAGGCGCACACATATGTACAATGCTTAGTAGACGAGAGGGCAATACAACGAAGCATGGCATAGAGAGGAGATCTAAAATTTAAATCACAACGATTCTAAAGAAGCTTCACTTTTTTCTTTGTGGTGACGCATTTTCGTTTCATCGAGTTTCAAATCACGACGAATGTAAAGAAGTTTCACTTCAATACACTATTGTTTCGATCTAATATTACAAAGTGATAATTGTAAATTATCTTGACTGATTTTATGAAGGGTTAAGTAATTTAATGGAATATTTTCGTTTTGAATTAAATTTTTAAAAAGAAATTTTGCACTTTCGATTCATATGCACATGCCTAATAAGCCAGTATATCGCGGAGACTCAATCAATTTAACGTTTTTAAAAAGTTTTTTGCTTCATCTAATTTTAGAGAAACTGTCGCATAGTTATCTATGTTCATAGCTAGTTTTAAACCATAACGGTAGGTTTTGGAATCTAGAATATCGAAAAGATCATTCAGTAACAATAGCCTATTAGCAGTTGTTATGGCTCCTTCTATACTCGGTACAACAAAATAATAAAGCTGTGGAAACGCTTCTACTAAAGAGTTGTGTTGCGAGTTTTACTATCATTATATTATTTTTGAAGTTGAGATGCTCCGATCGAAGTTTATTGGCTACATGGAATGATTCTTTTTCCTGCATGTCATGCAGATTTTTTATATAAGACCACTTTATTGTGTTACCCTCATTGTCAATTAAATTTTGATAGAATTCAAAACAATTCCTCATAAGTTTTATCATGTGCACTGGGCCTAAAAATACTGTTATTTGTTGGTTATCTATTGTAAAAGTTGTTTCCATGTCTGAAAGACTCAAATCACAACCTAGTATTTTTGCCATGGTAATGTTCGTTGGACATCTATCAAAAGTCAAAGCTTTGATGATAAAATTTGCTTCTTTACAAATTTGTATTGCCTGACGAACTGACATTGCTTTTTGATCCGCTGCTACTTTGTTTATCAGAAAATAACCAATGGGCACTTTGAATATAGCATTACATGGAACTACCAGAAAAACTGAAGACTCAGTACATTCATCGTCGCAATCAGTATTAAATCCACTTCCAAAGTCCACATAACCGTGAGTTCTTTGAGTGTGTGGAACATATTCAATGTTGTTCTTAATATTAATATAATCAAACATTAGTGTGCCATAAAATACAATTCCAGAGTGCTCCGATTTCAACTTAAGGGCATCAAAAGCTTTCTTGATTAAACCGGGACGACTATCGACTGTTTTGTATCATTTTGATAACATTTTTATTGAAGGTAATGACGTATCAAAGGTTTTTCTTGCATATTGATAAGCTTTTGTCGGAGAAAAGTTCAACGTTAGGGCGAACGTTCTTAATTCAGCGGAACAATTGCTGCGATTTACTTTGCTTGTTGTAACTTTGAGATATTGCCGCTTTACAAGTTCTTGAGTGTGGTCTCCAATTTTATTAATAATGATGCATTTTCCTGGGATATATTTCTCTTTTCTAATTCCTCCAGTATAATTCTCAGCGAATCCGTTTTTCTTTTCAGTCTACGATTTGCTTCACGTAAGCGCTTTATTTTTACATTTTTAGTTAGAAGTTTACTTTTTAGAATACGGATTGAGAGCTGTAATTTGATGGTGTTGGCGAGACGTCTTCAAGTGATTTGGAATTTGCAGATGGAACAAATATGCGGCTATGCGGTCGTTTGATAGCTGAATTTTTGTTATCAACATATTTTTTACCCTCAGCAAGTTCCAAGAAAGCAAGAAAAGTATTCAGTTTTTTTTAATTAATTAAAACGTGACCCATCTTTTTTTCTAATGATAAATCAGCACTCGTCATTTTTTGCCAATTCATTGAATTAGATTAACCTGGAATAAACATCTGAAAAATAAAATGTCATTCTTAGTAATCATAAAGGCAAAATAGATATGATTTCGATATAGATTACGTACAATCACTGATAAATTAAGCGTTGGGATGGCATTTTCATATAAAGAGCGTCATTTTTTATGAATTTAAAACAATCTCCAGTGAAATGACGAGAATGTAGGAAACCAATTGTCATCTCGTGCAGTAGAATTTAAAATTTTTTTTTTAATTTGTGGGCACTTTGGAAATCTAAATAAATTAAAATATTTGATTAAAATTAAATAACAAAATAAATCAATACATCAACGAATTCAAATTAAAAACTAAGTCATCTAACTCTACTACATTACCTACGATATCGACATTTTTGATAATTACTTATACATCACTAGCAAAACACATTTCAAATACAGAATACTTGAAAGAGCAAAATGACAGCGATCGAAATAAACGGGCGCCATTTTTGTTCACTATATTAATGTTTACATTTTATGAAACTAAATATTAATTACCTACATTAAGAAAATGACCTTACCGGTG